>OY757936.1:69315819-69523319 GCA_963585895.1 Sepioteuthis lessoniana
TATATTGGATACGTTTTTTTTCCTTGTTTCACAATTTATTTCTATGTTTTTTTTAAATATTAGTCTATAGTTTAAATTTAGCCTTATGTCTACATCTAGCTATTAATTCACATCTCTTATTTAAAAACTTTTCAGGCAATTGATACATCATTATTTGTATTTTCTCTTCTAAGCACAAACTGCATCTACCGTCAAAACTTTTTGGAGTATTTGATTTTTTCAATATAGACCATTGAATCTCAGAGGTTAACCCTTTGGTTTTCGAACACCAGAATTGCTTAGATAGTGCCATATGGTGTTTTAGATGTTCGTGGGAGAAGGTATATTTGCGGTTTGCGTACTTGTCTTTCCATTTCGTGGAGGAAAATTTAAATGTTCAGCTCTTGAATGATTTCTTGTCCCCAAGGAATTACTCCCAACTCTGGTTTAACTGGACCGAAAAATACCTATATATATATATATATATAGGTATTATTCGGTCCAGTTAAACCGGAGTTGGGAGTAATTCCATCAGGACAAAAAAACATTCAACAGTGAACGTTTAATTTTCCTGGTAAAGAGCTCAATGTAACTGACATTACAGAGCAATAATTTCTTTAAGAAAAAAAAACAAACAAAACCGTTCACATTAGGATTATAAATTTATTTCCATCCTGTTATGTGTTTTTGATAAAATTAAAAAACACAAAAAAATCAACAGAACTTCTTCAGATCTTATGGATAAAATAATTCAGAATAGACACAGCAAAGAAGGGTGGGAGGGGATAGAAGAGATGTGAAGAGTTTCCTCCACATTTAGCCCACTTCTGTTTTTTTTTTAAATTTTATTGCCGGTTGGAATGATAGCAAATAAATGTTTTTTATTTTTATTTTTTAAATTCTAAATACATTTCGACTTAAAACTCCGGATATAATACTAATTTAGATGAAATAACTTTGTTTAATAACTTTACGTAAGGATACAGTAATAATCATATCAAATTAAATAAGATGTGTGAATTAAATTATATTAAATTAAATAAGATATGTGAATTAAATTAAATTAAATGAAATAAGATATGTGAATTAAATTATATTAGATTAAATTAAATAATTATATTAAATTAAATAAGATATGGGAATTGAATTATATCAAATTAAATAAGATATGTGAATTAAATTAAATTAAATTAAATTAAATAATTATATTAAATTATAAAAGATATGTGAATTAAATTATATTAAATTATAAAAGATATGTGAATTAAATTAAATTAAATTAAATAAGATATGTGAATTAAATTATATTAAATTAAATAAGATATGTGAATTAAATTATATTAGATTAAATTAAATAATTATATTAAATTAAATAAGATATGGGAATTGAATTATATCAAATTAAATAAGATATGTGAATTAAATTAAATTAAATTAAATAATTATATTAAATTATAAAAGATATGTGAATTAAATTATATTAAATTATAAAAGATATGTGAATTAAATTAAATTAAATTAAATAAGATATGTGAATTAAATTATATTAAATTAAATAAGATATGTGAATTAAATTATATTAGATTAAATTAAATAATTATATTAAATTAAATAAGATATGGGAATTGAATTATATCAAATTAAATAAGATATGTGAATTAAATTAAATAATTATATTAAATTATAAAAGATATGTGAATTAAATTATATTAAATTATAAAAGATATGTGAATTAAATTATATTAAATTAAATAAGATATGTGAATTAAATTATATTAAATTAAATAAGATATGTGAATTAAATTATATTAAATTAAAATAAATAATTATATTAAATTAAATAATATATGTGAATTAAATTATATTGAATTAAATTAAATAATTATATAAAATTAAATAAGACATGTGAATTATATTATATTAAATCAAATTATATAATTATATAAAATTAAATAAGATATGTGAATTAAATTATATTAAATTAAATAAGATATGTGAATTAAATTATATTAAATTAAATTAAATAATTATATTAAATTAAATAAGATACGTGAATTAAATAAGATATGTGAATTAATACCTAGATGTAGACATAGGGCTAAATTTAAACTATAGAAAAATTATCATAGATAATGTTTTAAAAAAAACATAGGATTAAATTGAGATTAAGGTAAATAAATAAAAATAAAATAGAATTAAAAAATGTGAAAAAAAACCATATCATATATACGTACTATTCAATAAAACGGTAACTGAATTAATAGGCTCTAAAAAAAAATTGAATTCAAAAAAATTTTGATTTTAATTTTAAATCTTGAATTTAATTTAATATAATTATTACTGAATCCTTATGTAAAGTTATTAAACAAAATTATCTTATCTAAATTAGTATTATATCCGGAGTTCTAAGTCGAAATGTATTTAGAATTTAAAAAATAAAAAAATAAAAATTAATTAAAAATAATTCCAACCGGCAATAAAATAAAAAAAATGGAAGTGGACTAAATTAGGAGAAAACTCTTCACCCCTCTTCTATCCCCTCCCACCCTTCTTTCCTGTGTCTATTCTGAATTATTTTATCTATAAGATCTGAAGAAGTCCTGTTAATTTTTTTCGTGCTTTTTAATTTTATCAAAAACATAACAGGATGGAAATAAATTTATAATCCTAATGTGACCGGTTTTGTTTTTTTCTTAAAGAAGGTAAGATCTTTTTCGGTGTCATTGCGAAGAGGATGACGAGATTCGTGATAAACAACGGGTATGTCAATACATCAATCCAAAAGGCTGGAGTTCCCGGCTTTCCAGGTTGTATTGAACATACCACTGTGTTGTGGAATCGAATAAAAACGGCGAAAAATAATAAAACCGAACTCCACGTCATTAGGTTGGATCTAGAAAATGCAAATGGCTCAGTGAGACACCAACTACTTGGGAAAGCAATGGAGTTCTTTTGGATTCCAGAGGACATTAAAAACCTCATATCAACGTACTTTAAACATACTTATGTGAGGTTTTCTAATAAATATTCAACTAACTGGCGAAAGTTGAATATTGGCATTATGATGGGTTGTGTTATCTCTCCACTACTTTTCGTATTGGTAATGGAGATGATATTACGTAATGCCGATGTCAACACCAATCAAATAACCGGTCCATCTATGAAGGCTTTTATGGATGATGTAACTCTAATTGCAGAATCCAGCTCACACATGGAACAACTGGTGACCCGCCTCCAAGAGCTCTTCAAATGGGCTGCTATGAAAATAAAGCCTTCAAAGTGCCGATGTTTATCATTGCTGAAAGGAAACTGCAAAGAAATAAAATTTTCTATCAGTGGAAACGAAATCCCTACGATCCGCGAAAAAAGCGTTAAGAGTCTCGGTCGCTGCTACTCCCTACCACTTACGGATCGACATCGCTGGCAGGACCTAAGGAAACAGCTACAAAATGGATTACGCTCCATTGATAAATGTGACCTCATGAACAATGATAAAATATGGTGCATTTATTTTGGATTAATTCCTAAATTAGCATGGCCATTGCAAATATATGAGGTATCACTTACAAAAGTTGAAACAATGGAGCGGTTAATCAGTAAATCTATTTAAAAAATGGTTGGGAGTATCTAACTCCTTAACAAACGTGGCACAATAAAGTTCATCAACAAAACTAAAACTTCCAACGTTGTCACTTGTTGAGGAATATAAATTAGGAAAAGCGCGACTCTTCCAAATGCTGCGTGACTCTCGTGACCCACTGGTGAAGAATGCCCAGCCTTCTATGATAACCGGTCGGAAATGGAAGGCAAAAATAGCTGTTGAGAATGCAGAATCGGCCCTCAGGATGAAAGAAATAATTGGCACTGTGGCAAATGGAAAAGCAGGTCTAGGCTTACATCCACAGAGTTGGTGGTCAAAAGAATCCACGGCAAACAGAAGAAAAATGGTGTCGGAAGAAATCTATCATCTTGAGGAAGTTAGGCGTTTTGCTACAGCTGTAGGACAAAGGAAACAGGGCGCATGGACTAAGTGGGAGAATGCAAAGGACAGAGCTGTCACATGGAGAGACCTCAAGCATATGGACCCAAAGAAATTAAGTTTCCTCATGAAAGCAGTCTAAGACGTCTTACCAACACCAGTCAACCTTCATGCTTGGGGGTTAACTACATCCGACCGATGCAGAGCATGTTGGAAAACTGCGAGCCTCAAACATATTCTCACTGGATGTGAGTATGCTCTAAGAAGCTATACTTGGAGACACAACGAAGTTCTGGAGATTTTTTCTGAGGTTTCAAAAACATGTCGTGAGACTGCCAATAAAGCTCTAAATATTATCAACAAAACAATTCAGTTCGTTAAAGAAGGAAATATTTCGAAAATTGCACGTGAAAATATGCGTAAACCATCATTGCTTGAGGGCTGCACGGACTGGCACGTCGCAACCGATTTAAAATATAACTTCATATTTCCAACTGAAATAGCGTTAACAACAAAGCGTCCAGATATTGTCATTTGGTCCGTTAAAGCAGAAAAGTTTTCGTTATTGAGTTAACGGTCCTTATGAAGTAAATTTTGACTGGGAACATCCGCGTAAGTTGGAAAAATAAGATCAGCGAGAACAATGTGTCATAAATGGCTGGATAACGAATGTATTTCATATCGAAGTCGGATGCAGAGGTTTTATTGCCAACTCAACCTCCGTTTTCTTAAATAATCTCGGACTTCCGCCATCGAACAAGAGAAAATACATGGAGAAGATCTAAGATAAGACTCTAACGGCATCAGCGTGGATCTGGCAATCCCACAGAGCGACAACAATCAGACAAAGTCAGGTGTTGTCGTAAGATACCGATGGGGCGCTCTGGGTTAGTGGTAATGATGCTTCGGCCCCGAAACCATGCCTGAACTCAGAGTCATCACCTGATGAAGGCTTTGTTAGAAGCAATGCTGTTGTATAAACATCAGTTATTGTATGATATCTACTATATATATATATATAAATATTTCATCATACAACGTGTGAAAGCACGTGCGATACCCTGCCCTTATCAGCCACCAACCTGCAGGATAACACAGTTTCGGTAGCTCAAGGCGGTATTGCCACTCCTGGCGCTACCAAGCAGATTTTGCCACCGGACAGGGTATTTAAAAGAAATATATATATATATATATACGCCAGATCAACTAAAAACAGAGATTACATTGGACGTTCGTTCATCTTCATTTCAGTGCCGTTTGTGATTTAAAAACGCGTTTACTTTCGGCCGTTGATGTCATAGCAACCGTTTCTTGATGTTGCGTAATCACATGGGAATGGTGGTTCCGCGTACATTTCAATATATATATATATATATATATATATTGTCATCCACAGACAGGCTGTTTCGTTGTATTACAACTTTTTAGTGAGGTTAGACCCGCGATGTGTTTCAAACTGGGATCGAAACGCGGCTGACAATACGTCAGTCGGACATCTTACCCCCGAGCCATCGTCATTATTTGCGTAAATGAAGGATTTTTTTACGTAAAACTTTCTACATACACGTTATCGGCTACTGGAGTATTCAATTATTGGGAAGATCAATTGCATTTTATATATTATTCATATTGTACTTCATATATAGATTATACTTAGCTTAGTCTTGTACAAGTCTATGATAGTAGGAACAATAAGTGAGACCAGACATGTGCCCAATGGTAAATTGTTATATGTATAAAATATAATACATTATCTGGTGTGGCAGTGGAATGAATAACACTGGCCAACACAATATTTCGTGACAAAGGTTTGAGAATTGTTTTAAGCTGGCCATTGGTTTCATATATATATATATATATATATAGTTACATTAGTCATCCAACCTAGTATCTCAACCGGGTAACGGGAAATGTCTTTATTTGGCAGCCAACACGAATTGTATTACTTTAACAACCAAATGTTTCTAGAATATGTACATATATAAATACACTATATAAACGAACAATGAATATATACGAGTGTCATTCAATATAATGATTTTTTTTGAAAAAGCAATTTAAAAAAATGTTTTCCATTAATATACACAATGCATTGTTTGGAATTGGTTTATAGCAAAAATTATTTTAATCTCGCAAAAATATTCCTTTTGATGCAATTTAAAATGGTGGAAAATCAGAGTGTTAAGGTTTGAACCGAGGTCTGTCATCGTATTTTTGTTGGCTGACAATTGCAAACCATGTAGAATTTAATGAAGAATGTGAGATGTGTACGGAAAAGCACATTTTTGTCAAAAATGTTTTAAAATGGGCTAAATTGTTAAAAGAAGTTCGAAATAGTATTCGAGATGAAAGTAAGCCAGACAGGCCCGCAATGTTAACGACACATGAAATGGTGGATTCAGTTAATGCGCTCATTTTGCCCGACAGAAGAATTACAATAGAGGATATTTATGAATTACTGGGAATTCTCTGTGGGTACTGCACACAAAATTGAGTATGATGACCTTTTCTAAGGTCAGTTATTGTTGGGTTTCACCCGAACAATGCAAAGCCTCATACTGCAACAAAAACCCCTATCAGTTTGTTTGAGAACAGCTGTTACATTCTACTTGCAGTCAAGATCGGGTCTTCGCTGAATTCCACTTATCTGACCACTCAAAGAATTTCTGCGAGGAACAAAAGTTTCAAGTGATGATGAAGAGCACCGTGTTCAAATAACAAAAAACGCAGTCCAAAGATTTCTAAAATAAACGAATACAAAAGATTGTTTTTCGATGGGAAAGAAGTGTTTTAAAGAATGAGATTTTATTGAAAAATAAATCAGCCTTTTTTTCCTAGGTGAAATCTGAGACATTTATTGCAAAATTCACTTTATTTATTGAATAGCCCACGTGTATATATATAATGATTAATATAAAGGATATATTGTGCTATATTTATAAGTTCAGAGTGTTCAATATCATTAATGTAGCATAGATATCTGTTAGAATAGCGTGGACACGAAGTGAACGGCGTTTTATAACTATCAGTTTCTCGCCTATGCCATCGGACTACTTCCTTATATATATATATATATATATATATATATATATATATATATATATATATATATATATATATATATATATATAATTCATTTCTTAATGATTTTTAGAAGAAATGAAATTATATTTAAAAATAAGGATTTACTTTTCAATCACTCTCTCTCTCTCTCTCTATATATATATATATGTTTGTATTTGAAGGATTGGAGATCTGAAATTAAAGTAATGATTGGTTTGGTTGTGTTTTATGGTATATCAACCTTTGTGTAACACTCGTTATTCAATTTAACATTATTTTTTGTTTGCACACTGTTAAATGGTTTCAAGTATAGTAAATGATTATATAGTTCTCTTTGATCCGTAGATGAAGACCCTAACTGGTATTACCACTCTGGATCAGAAAATAATGGCAATGAAAGAGTACTCCACATTCCCCAAAGCTCCAGGACTGGAGCCTCATCATCGGATTATTTTGTGTAATAATGTGTAAATCATAATTTTTATGCTTTCTATTTTTCTTTTTTTTGGGGGTGGTTCTTTTTCTTTTTCTTCCTTTTGACTCGAAATCTTTCTCGATAAACAAACATAACATAAATTCTATACAATATTCCTAATAAGTCAAATGACGTAATTTAAAACAACAAACGCTGATCCACCAATTAAACGGCCAACTTTTTCTTATTATAATAATCTTCCCCGAGGTTTTGGTATTTTGCATTTTAAACATCCATCGTTGACTTAAAATCACAAATATCACCCCTCATGGTCCTGATGATGGTTCAGTAGAACCGAAACTCTATAGTGTCGACTTCTCAATAAATCTCTCCTTCCACTTGGATTACCTTGTTATCAATTTTTAGCGAAAGGCTATATTCTTACGTGTGTTGGTTACGTTGTTTACTTCCTCGCTAAGTTTTAAAGGTAAATAAATGAGAGAGATGAAGAACGAAGATGCCGTAAGTTTTTTCTATGAAGGTTTTAATGGCAGCATGGAATAAAAGGTTTACGTTTATGCTGCAAGTCTCGTAGGAAGGAAAGAAGTAAAGGAAGGAAATGAAGTTGTTATCGAGTTGAGAAGGCATTTTAGCAGCTAAATGCTCGAGCGAAATTACATCGTTAGGTTAAGGCATTGTTGAATGGGTGAGTGAGATATGTTCGCCATAGTGTAGCAAAAGTTGTGTTTGCTGGTTGAGGACAGGAACGTTGTCGTCGCCCATGAAAGTGTGGTCCTGGTCGTTTGGGGAGAGAAGTGTGAATGTCTCCAGAAAATGTTACCTAGGGATGAAATGGCTGGCTGTCGGAGCGGTATTTTGTGTCGCAGTCGACATAGCCAAAATTGAAAGGGACTTAGAGTTATTCCTGTGTGAGGCGGATTGATTTCATCTAATTCATATTCAACTGGGAACACTTGGTCTAAGAGAATAGACGCAAGGGGTTCATAAATTAGATGGCTTTCCTCATGGTGGTGTGATGCTGCTGCTAAAAGGAAAGCGGACAGTAATTACGTCTGCCCATTTTGAAAAGTTCTGAGGAAGAGAGCGTTTGGCGGGTTTTCCCCAATTTGGTGCTGCCCGGAAAAATGGTCCGGGATGAATAGGATAAGTCATCCTGATTGAGTGAAAATATGGGTTGACCCTAACGGTCAAAGCAATTAACGCACCAAGTTCTTTCTGCTTCAAATTTTTCTACATACCATATTCTTTAGCGTAGCTGGAGGGATAACAATCGGATTCATGCCTTTCCTAAGATTATTAGCGCTCTATGAAATGCAGTCTCATCAAGGATTTGAACTTGGATCGCCGTGTCCATTTCCTATGATAGTATCCACAACACCACAAATGCCTCCAAATATTTCATACGTTTTAATTATGGTATCATTTTGATACCCATCAACACGTGAAGATAACAACTAATTTTGACCTCATGCCTTGAGCAGAGAACGATGATTCAAAATTTACAAGAATAATTACAGAGGAACAGTAAATACATTAACGGAAAAATAAAACCAATAGACAAAAAAAATTGGGATTCAGTCAGCTTTACTGGAAGGAAAGACATATTTTTGTGAACATTGGTAACTCAATTCCAATATTGGTAGCCTTTTGTTGCTACATGCCGTGTCTGATGGTGAGGCTCAAGCCTTGGAGCTTTGAAGAATGTAGAGTACCCCATCCTTGCCATTACTCCCAGGTTCACTCTCACCCGGAATTCTAGCACCTGATTGGGTCCTATCTATGGGCCAAATAGAACAAACTGTGTGCAAACAAATAACTGATGTTAAATTATGTCTGTTATATAGCAATACCTGAAACCATTTAACAGTGTGAAAAAAAGAGCTCAGACTCAAAATGTGTTTACAAATCATGAATATATTTAATATATATGTATAAAGAAGACTTGACATTAAATAACCTACAATGGTTGACATGCCATAAAACCCAACCAAACTAAATCCAATATATTCAACATATATGTATAAAGAGAATTTGGCATTAAATAACCAACAATGGTTGATATGCCATAAAACCCAACCAAACCAAATCATATATATTTGATATATATGTATGAAGAGGATTAGGTATTAAATAACCGACAATAGTTGATATGCAATAAAACCAAACCAAACCAAATCATATATATTTAATATATATGTATAAAGAGGATTTGGCATCAAACAACCTACAATAGTTGATATGCCATAAAACCAAACCAAACCAAATCATATATATTTAATGTATAAAGAGGATTTGGCATCAAATTACCTACAATGGTTGATATGCCATAAAACCAAAGCAAACCCAACCTTGCCGTGTTGTATGTATTGTCACTGCAATTTTGCATGAGAATAGTTTTAAATATTTAATGTTAAAGTTAAGCAAAACTTTTTTCAGTAATTAAAACTAGAAAGACCTTTATAAAAAATAGTCATCCCTCTCCCCAAACTGCAGTAGTCGTTATCGTCGTAGGAATGGACACGGCGACGCGAGTTCAAATCCTGGACGAGACTAATTGCATTTCACATAGCACTAATACCCTTGGGGAAAGAATGAATCCAATTAATCTCCCTCCAGCTACGGGTAAATAGTAGGACAGCCTAGGTTCTTCAGTCTTGGTTAGGCAACTAGTCTAGGAGAAGGAAAACTCTGAATTCGAACCTGTTAAACTCCGCTTAAAAATTGACCTTGTGTCATATCCTGCCCGAGCGGAGGGGTTGGTAAATAGTATCCCTCTCCCCAAACTTGACAGGATTGATATTGGAGTTGTTCTGAAAGAAAATTATAATTATCGAAACTATGCTTTTATTCTTGATTAGCCCCCATCGTGATTAAACTCACTTGGCATGGCTTGCGAGATCAACTGGCAAACTACCGCTTACTTTCAGTTTCTTTACAAAAATGAAAAACAGTAAACATAACTCTCTCTCTCTCTCTCTCTCTCTCTCTCTCTCTCTCTCTCAATGCAATCATTTCAATAATTAGAGAAAAAAAACGCAAAATTTGCGGCTTGTTCAAATACTTACGGCCATTACGTAGATTTTAAAGTTTTTATGAGTATTAAACAATATAAAGTGATTAAGAATGTTTACAATGTTAAGCAAAGAAGTTCACCGGAGTATACAATCAAAGTCTCACTCCTTGAATCTTTTACCCACGTTAGTTGTTTGTTGTTGGTTGGTGTTTAATGATATATCCAATATCAACCCTTGTGGGCTATTTAATACCAATATATATATATATATATATATATATATATATATATATATATGTGTGTGTGTCCATATGTATATATATATATATATATATATATACATATGGACACACAGTGTGGTCGAAAAAAATTCTTGTAAAAATTATAGTTAAGAAATAAATTATGAGAATTTTCAAATAGGAAGTTACTTTTCAATCACACACACACTCTCTCTCTCTCTCTCTTTCTATATATATATATATATATATATATATGTGTGTGTGTGTGTGTGTGTGTGTGTGTGTGTATGTGTGTGTGTGTGTGTTGTTAAGTAAACAAGTTGTTAGAACTTATTTTTTGCACACAGATAAATGGTTTCATGTATTCCCTTATAACACTAATAATTTCATTTAATATTAATTATTTTTTTTTGCTCAAAGTTAAATGTTTTCAAGTATCATTATTTAACATTAGTAATTCTCTTCATCAAATATTCCTATGTAATATAAATAATTTGCACACAACTGGATGGTTTCAAATAACTAATAATAATAATAATCCTTAGCAAATGATTGAACAGTTCTATTTGATCCATAAACAGGTGCCTGAGAGTTACTACCACTTCAGATTACAGTGAATTTGGGACTAATAGCAATGAAGCTCTCGGACTGGAGCCTCGTTATCTGATATAATTTTTGTGTCTCGCCTCGGACACACGTTGGATGGGGGTCAAGTAAAAAGTGAAGTCTGCATATTTTAAACCCCAGCCGACAGGGTTGGAACTGGTATCTCTACTCGAAGACATCCCACGAAAAAGAACTTTGTTATAGAATGTGCGAATAAGAACATTATTTCGAAGAATATGAAATTTCATAAATTTTTGAGAAAAACAAAACCGAAAAATATAAATGATGATTAATTAAGATTTTTAATTCTACATATTCTGTTATATTTAATTAGATTACTATGAATACAGACATAACACTTTGATCTTAGGCAGGTCGCACATATGCAATATACTTATCTATTCATAAATTACAGACGACTAAAGAAACAACAATCACACAGTTCATTATATATATATATATATATATATATATATATATATATATATATCATGAACTGTGTGATTTTTTTGTGATATATATATATATATATATATAAAATGAAAAAAAGGAATCCAAATACGAAAAGTTTGCATAAAAATCTGTTCGATGTTACAACAGCAGAGTTGATATAAAACAAAAACATATCTATGCATAAGTTATAGACGACTAAAGAAACAAAAATCACACAGTTCATTATATATATATATATATATATATCATGATATATATATATATATATATATATATATATATATATATATATATATATATATATAATGAAAAAAAGAAATCCAAGTGGGGACACAAGAAATCAGTAACTCGAAGTTTCTTGTGCTGATTACACAATCATTTATTCTCTTTTGTCATATTTCAATCAATGATTGTGAACATCGCATGAAACTTTAAGTAACCGATTTCTACTGTTCATAGCTTTATATATATATATATATATATATATATATATATACAAAATTACTTTGAAGCGTTGTAGTACTTTCTGCATGTATCCAGAATACACAACTTAAACCAATTCCAAAAAAAGGTCCAATGAAATATGAGTCGTATCACAAACCGGTTAAACCCGCCGAGATTTTAGAAACACTACTCTGTATAGATTCCATAGACAGTCGCTGTGCAGTACCAGGTAGGTGTTTCATGGGTGTAACATGCATAACAGTCGACTTTATCATCCCAGGCGCACCGGCTTCCAATAGTGGCATCCTGATCCTTATTCTCACCCATAACAACGAAGGATACGATTTTATAACGGTCAAAGTTCAGTGCCCTTACCCGATTTCGAATCTCCTCACTGAGAAACATACACTGACGCCCCCCGATTCGGGGGGTGTACTCAAAGTTCGATAGTCGTTCCGTGAGAATCCTTCTGATTATTCCAATGACGATGGACGAGCAGAACTTTCGAGTGGGTTCCATTCGGTAGGTGGGCTCCTTGCGAACGAGCGGTAATCCAGAGACAGAAGTCGACGATAATCCCAGGAGACCTCTTTTCCTCTCAAAGAAACGACTGGTAATCTTTTTCGCGAATCGTTTCGATGCGAGGAGACCCAAAAAAGAGGGGCCATCACTAGAATCCCTGGTTCCATCTAAAGAATGGTGGAGGCTACGTCTTCGTGTTCCTTGTTCAGATCTTTGGCAGCCGACCGGAGCCGATCTTTTACTGGTCAACGAAATCGTACTGTCCGAACTCATCATAGATGTCTGTCGAAACATTATTATTCTTTTTTGCTCGCCTTCTTTTTACGCAGACGTTTTTTTGTAAATGAATATACAAAGAAAATCTTCACGCTTTTATACTCGTCTCTTTTAAATATTCTTAATGCTTTTTTTTCTTTTTTAATTTTCAGCAGATTCCAGTTCATCAATGAATTATTTATCACCTCTACGACAGATTTTCTCAAATCGATTGTTCGTAAAATACAAATGTCTTCTCTTTTTAACAGCCGATGTCTAGATTGCTACAGGCTTCTTTGAAGTTTACACAAGAAATATATACAAATATGTCCGCAAATCCAGATTTTAAAACGTGTGTAAATTTTTTAGTGTGATATATCATTTTTAAAGCTGTCACCTCTTGTTTAACTCAAAAATTACAATAGACCATTCTTGGTGGCTTTAATTAGGACAAGTGTTCGTGGAACAAAGATATATTTATATATACGTACATATATATATATATATATATATATATATATATATATATATATATATTGTGCTATTTATAATCTTCTGGCAAAATCAAGTACGAACAACTACCAAAATGTCTGCCTTAAAGTATGTTCGACAAATAAAAGAACATTGGAATTTTGTTTGCTTTTGTTTAAGTCAAACATGGGGGCGGTCTTACATTCGCAACGAGCGATCCTTATTCTTACTCAAAACCGCGACTATTGGTTGGGGGACTGTGTGACGTTTAGTGTCTAGTAATGACGTCACGACAGTTCTGCGCGTCTACAAAGATTTTATTTATTTATTTTTCTCTCTTTGAAAACAACCAATTGTCGACTGTTTTTCAATAAGTATCAAGGCCAATTGTCAATCAGTCAGTCAATCACTGGTGATTGTATCTCTCTTCTTTCTTTTCAGTTTTTGTCGACATTTACGCTGTCAAGAAATAGTTAATCCGTCTTACCATTTTTTTCTTGTACCTTCTTTCTTTCTTTTTATTTTAAATCTTTGTTTTTGCCCACACCAAGTTTAAGCCAGTCACCCATTATCAAGTTATTTTTTTAAAATTGTATTTGTACTGAATTATGTCCCCTTTTTTGTTTTTCTTTTGTCTGCCATCAAATAATGATTTAATCTGTTTCTATTTCGGGTTTTATTTGCTGTATTTTTCATGGTTTTTCTATTTTATTCCATAAACATACATTCTTTCTTTCTTTCTTTCTTTCTTTCTTTCTTTCTTTCTTTCTTTCTTTCCGCGTATCAATCACTATTTTCTTTCTACTTCATTACAGATCTCAATGGCTTCTTCTGGCGACTAAGATTTTGGCAATTAAAGTTTTGTTTCGTCTTTCGAGTTTTATGGCAAGGACGGAGTAACATCATACGTAACGCGCCGGCTAAGCACACCCACACACTAAAGAAAAAAAAATCAAAGATTAGGTTTCTTTTCAGGCAAATGGGGACCAGGGCCTGTCGATAAAACTGCTGCTTAAATTGACCAGTTTTGATTTATTTTCTCTGTGTCAGGCATTTTTATTAAAGCCACGACAAGTGTCTTGAAAGAAGAAGAAGAAGAAGAAGAAGAAGAAGAAGAAGAAGAAGAAGAAGAAGAAGAAGAAGAAGAAGAATTTATATTTTATTCATTAATTTATTTATTTATTTAAATGAATTAGTGGAGTATATTTGTTTGAAGGGACATGCATTCACTTGAACAATCTATCTATCTATCTTTCTATCTATCTATCTAATTGAATAAGTAAGTGCGCGAGCGAAGAAAAAGAAAGAAATAGAGACGAGAAAGACGGAAGATAGGAAGAAAGTGTCATATGAAAAAAACAAACTAAAAAGTAAGAAATGCATTTAATAAATAAATAAATAAATAAATAAAGAAAGAAAGAAAGAAAGAAAGAAAGAAACATTTTAGGATCATAAAACGAAACACTGGTAGAGAGGAAAACAGGCAAATAAATTAAAATAAAATTTTAAAAAAGAACTGAACGTTAAACGGAAAAATAAAGAAAAGAATTATACAAAGAAAGAAAGAAAGAAAGAAAGAAAGAAAGAAAGAAAGAAAGAAAGAAAGAAAGATTTTAGAATCATAAAACGAAAGACTAGTAGACAGGAAAACAGGCAAATAAATGAAAATAAAATTTTAAAAAAGAACTGAACGTTAAAGAAAGAAAGAAAGAAAGAAAGAAAGAAAGAAAGAAAGAAAGAAAGAAAGAACCAACCAACCAACTAATCAACTAACCAACCATCCAACCAACCAACCACTCAAACGAACCAACAAAGAACTGCAATGAAATTGAGAGACACGAATTTGGTTTATGGAAGCAAATAAAGACAAAGAAAATTTTAAAGCATTTGAAAAAGTGAACCAGTAAATAGAACCTTTTTATTATGTTTGTCATTATGACTCAAAGAAAAAGTAATAAAGTTGATTGATTCCACGTGAAAATGAAGAAAGGAAAACAGAGCTGCCATTTTGGAGATGTGTAAGGATTTAAAGTAACGTTTACATGCGATCTGGACAAGTGAAGGTTATGTGTAAATCTGATTGGATAAGAAGATAAAGGAGGAAGTAAGGAGAAGCCAGAAGGAAGAAATGAACGAAACACAAAGGGACGAGGGAAAAAAGAAAGGAAAGAAAGAAATTAAAAATAATTGGTCAGAAATTTAAAAAAAGGTTATCAGAATGAGGAAAAAAGAAAGGAAGTGTAGAAGGACAAAAAGAAAGAAAGAAAATGTATGTATGAATGAAGGAAGAAAAAAAGGAAAGGAGGAGGAGGAGAAGAGAATATTTAGTAAAGCAAAGAAAGAAAGAAAGAAAGAAAGAAAGAAAGAAAACGAGGTAGAAAAGAAAAATATTTAGTAAAGCAAAGAAATAAATTAATAAAGAAGGAAAAAACGAAAAGGATGAAGAAAGGAAAATGTTTATTGAAAAGACAGAAAGAAAGAAAGAAAGAAAGAAAGAAAGAAAGAAAGAAAGAAAGAAAGAATTGTACGAATGAATGAACGAAGGAAGGAAGAAAAGAAAAATATTTAGTAAAGCAAAGAAAGAGAGAAAGAACGAAAATGAGGAAAAAAGGAAGATGTTTAATAGAAAGAAAGAAAGAAAGAAAGAAAGAAAGAAATGTACGAATGAATGAAGGAAGAAAGGAAGAAAAGTTGGAAGAAAAGAAAAATATTTCGTAAAGAAAGAAAGAAAGAAAGAAATGAAGAACGAAATGTTTAATAGAAAGAAAGAATAAACGATTGGAAGAAAGAAAAGAAAGAAAAAGGAAAATAAATAAAAACGGCAAACGTATTGCAATATTGTCAGCAACGGGGCTTGACAAAGATTCGATGTGAAGGACAGATTCTAATTGACACTTACGTGACACACGTGATCGAATTAAAGCAAATCATGCCATTCAGTTACGTTACTTAAATGCCCGTCAGGATTATGTGCATGGATATCCTCTGTCAGTTTTCGGATCATTGTCAGGCATAAGGACATATTTCTGAGAATATCTTATTGGAGTTACACCACGAGAACTCTACCCGTGGCACTGGTCGCCAATCATATTTATCAAATACTACCTTTTGAATAATTCTTCACCCTCGGCAAGAAGGCCCGGACAAAGTAGATGCCAATCACCTGCTGATCCAGAGGTGGAAGCAAATGACCACTCTAACGGCTTCCCTCGGCAGGTTACCTTGTTTTGACCTGAGTGGATTTGGGAGTAATAACAATGAAGACCTGAGTCCTCATTCCTCAGAGCTCAAACATCGGAGCTTCACGACTGGATGCGGGTTAGTGTCCTATCAAACAGGAGATTTCGAGTAACTGAGCTCACTTCCAATAACCGTTACACTACGATCACCTCCGTTTACAGATCAGAATGCTTCTCATCCATATTTACCCAACCCCTCCGCTCGGGCAGGATATGACACAAGGTCAATTTTTAAGCAGAGTTTAACAGGTTTGAATTCAGAGTTTTCCTTCTCCTAGACTAGTTGCCTCACCAAGACTGGAGAACCTAATCTGTCCTACTATTTATCCATAGCTAGATGGAGGATAATTGGATTCATACCTTTCCCAAGGGTATTAGTGCTATGTGAAATGCAATCAGTCTCGTCCTGGATTTGAACTCGTATCGTCGTGTCCAATTCCTACGACGATAACCATTACACCGCAGACACCTCCAGAATGCTTCTTATATCTTAGTAAACCCAACGGTATTTGTTTCATGTGGATATTTAATTTGCATATTCGGTTTTAAAAAATCAAATTTTGACAAATAATCCTCAACCCCGTCGGCTGTGGCAGTAGAATACACCGACTGCATCTCTGCAGAGGAGTAAGACTCCCCCCCCCAGATGACTGTCCCGGATATAAAATTAAACAATCTGATGGGGAGTACCCCTCCATTGCTATTGCTCCCATGATAACTTGATAGGGTACTATCTATGGGTCAAGTAGAACAAACTGTGTTCAAACAAATGACTGATGTTAAATTATGACTCTCATACAGCAATACTTGAAACTAGTTATCTATGTGCAAAAAAGCTCAGGCTTGTTTTAAAATGTAATCTACAAAATCTGTTTACAAATCAGATATATATTTAATGTATATGTATAAATAGAATTTGGCATTAAATAACCTACAATGATTGATATGCCATTAAACAAAATCAAATTTTATATATCTGATATATGTGTATAAAGAGGACTTGACATTAAATAACCTACAATGGTTGAAATGCCATAAAACCAAACCAAAACAAATCATATATATTTAATATATATGTATAAAGAAGACTTGACATTAAATAACCTACAATGGTTGAAATGCCATAAAACCAAACCAAAACAAATCATATATATTTAATATATATGTATAAAGAAGACTTGACATTAAATAACCTACAATGGTTGACATGCCATAAAACCCAACTAAACTAAATCCAATATATTTAACATATATGTATAAAGAGGATTTGGCATTAAATAACCAACACTGGTTGATATGCCATAAAACCCAACTAAACTAAATCCAATATATTTAACATATATGTATAAAGAGGATTTGGCATTAAATAACCAACACTGGTTGATATGCCATAAAACCCAACTAAACTAAATCCAATATATTTAACATATATGTATAAAGAGGATTTGGCATTAAATAACCTACAATGGTTGATATGCCATTAAACCCAACCAAACTAAATCCAATATATTTAACATATATATATAAACAGGATTTGGCATTAAATAACCTACAATGGTTGATATGCCATTAAACCAAACCAAGCCAAACAAATAATTCTGTTTTAATCGCTTTTTTTTTTCGTGTCTTTTACGATTTTTATTTACGATCGATTGTTATGTTGATAACATTTATCATGAAAATGATTAAAAGCTTTTAAAATCAAAGTTTTAGGAGTCTCCACGATATTATGGTTAACGTACTTTACTTGAGTGAGTTCGAACTCCTGTCACGCTACTACATTCACTTTCGGACTAATACCCTTGGGAAAGGCATGAACCGCCTTATCGTCCAGGTATGGTTTAAATAGTATCACTACAGTTTTTCTAGAAGAATGGCTTTGTTATTAGATAACCATTAAAGAAAGAAAGGAAACCAAAGCAAAATCAGTTTCGGTTGTTAAAGGAAAGTAAGAAACTTTTGAGAATGTTTTATCTTTATATTTGGAAAAGAAATATCATGGGAAGTAGACGCCTGGTGTAGTAGTTAACGGGCCGGACTGCAAGTAGGTGAATTCGAACTCCAGTCGCGCTATTAACTTTAATTTCAGACAAATACCTTTGGTAAAGGTATAAAACCTCTTCTCCTTTCCAGTTGTGGGTTAAATAGTATCACAACTATTCTTCTATTGTGAGGACTTTGGCATTAAATAACTCACGAATGTTGATATGTCATTAAAAATAGGAACCAAATGCCATAGAACATTTTAAAACTTCTTTTAATATGAGAAATGAATTTGTGAGAAATTTGCTTATTATACATGAGGATATTTACCTCCTGTATAGTGTGTATGTACACCCATTTGCCTCTCTTTGTGTGTGTGAGTGTGTGTGAAAAAGTTGTGACTGAGTTTGTCTGTCAAGCTTGACAAAGAAAGATAATTTGACAGAAGGCCCTACCCTGGTTAGTGCTTATCAATCTCCGCTTAACTTCTTGGACAATGTAGACTTTTTGTGAAAATGAGAGAATTTCCTTTTGAATAAGATGCAAGGGGCACAAAGAAACGAGTCGCAGACTAAAGAATTGAGCCAAAAGCTTTCTGTTTTTTAATCTTAAAATTTGAATGAAAATGGGTCGAATGATGAGCATCTTATATACCTGATGTGAAAATGTATCCATAATCACTTCATGTTTTTTTTTTGTTTTTGCTTACACACGAAGACACATGTAGACTTTTTCTAGACTTCTAGACATCGTCCCTTTATTACATAAGTCGCTCAGCTGTTCACTCATATTCATTTTAATTCTATCTCTTTTATCTTTTTTATTTACGTGTCGCATTTTTTCATGACTGAGAATACTAAACAACGAATATAAATTAAATGTTGCCAAAAGTTGGGCCAAATTAATTCTGAATTCTTTGAAATGCCTACAAAAGCTCATAGATGGAATCAGTCATTCCAGGGTCTTTGACAGGCACCGCCATTCAAGTAAGAATGAATATCAGTTTAAAATAATCAATGTCAAAGCCGAAATGGTGAAATAATTCAGAGGGTACATCGTCTAATGAAAGCTAATAGAAGGCTGACAAAAGACCCTTGTTCTGAGGTGACTTTGTCTGTTGAATCATGTCGAGTTACTCTTATTGAAGATTTAGGAATAAGACAAGTTGCAACCGAGTTTTTCCACGACTTTTGAAACCTGAGCAGGAGTTTCAGACGATTATGGCTTGTAATTTGCTTCAATGGGTAATGACCGATGCAGAATTAAAAAAAAAATGCTATCATTACAGCAGATGACGAATCATGGGTATATGACTACAACTATGAAGTTCCGGCATTCGTCTATGTAGAAGTCTTCGCCATCACATGACTTGGGGTAAAATCATAGAGCTTTTTAGACAAAGAGGATGTACTTTATCATGAATATACTCCTGAAAGTCAAACTGTAACCAGTTGATATCATTTGAAAATCTTGTATCTTCCCCGTGATGCTGTGCTTTGTAAAGTGTCGGATATATGATCCACGGGTCAATAAAAATTTCACCATGACAATAAAACTGCTCACGATGTTCAACTTGTTCGGAGGTTTTTGGTGAAACATGGGATTATGCAAGTGCAACATCTTTCATACCTACCAAACTTAGTTTCATGCGATTTCCACATCGGTAGCACTTAGAATACATCTACTGCATCCCCTGCGGAGCTGTATGACCCCACAAAAGGAGAGTCCTGGATATAACGTTAACCTGCATCCAGTGCTTACGTTCCATTTCTGGAGCACTGGATGTTGTATAGTATAGTTATTAACAACGAGGAACACGTATGTATATAAAAATATAAAATTATCTTTTTATTTTCGGCGATGATACTTGTGTGGAGCAGAAAAGCAATCGCAGAGAGTTCAAGCACACGGAAGAGCTGTCGGGAGACGGAAGAGCCAGTGAACAACTGGCTTTAGCCGAAATTCGGGAACTTACATAGTCTACAACTCTCACGTGACCTGCAACAATTCCTCTTTTTCATTAATCATGGTTACGCCCACATCTTACTTCTTTGCTTTCCAATGGTTATGTTGTCTGCTTCCCATTGGCTACTTGCCCAAGTCCGGTTCTGTGGGCGTACGCATCTGCCACTACCATCGAATTCAACCACGCCCACCGTTCAGGTGATTTTCCGATATCTTCGACCGGATGTACCTGTTTTCAACATCCACCGTATTCACAGCAACTGTGGGCATGGTGACATTTCGGCAATTACCTTGTTGATATTATCCTTGGGCGGATTCAGCCGTCTCAATATTCTCTGATACACAGCACCTGTGGACATGATGATATTTCGGTGATCATACCGGTCTTATCAATGTATCTGTCAACAACATCCGCCGTATTCACACCCGCAGGTCACGTTAATATATTACAACTTTTATTATTATTATTTAAAACCATAAAGCTGGTAGCAAATTGTTCGTATTTCATTGGAATACTTGATAGAATTAATGTTAAATAGCCATACTTGAAATCATTTAACTGTATGCAAACAAATGATTAATGTAAGATAGAATTATTTATGTTAGAAGTACCTGTAACCATTTAACTGTGATTAGATAAATGAGCTCTAACCATATTTACCAACCCCTCCGCTCGGGCAGAATATGACACAAGGTCAATTTTTAAGCGGAGTTTAACAGGTTTGAATTCAGAGTTTTCCTTCTCCTAGACTAGTTGCCTCACCAAGGCTGAAGAACCTAGCCTGCCCTACTATTAACCCAAAGCTGGAGGGAGAATAATTGGATTCATACCTTTCCCAAGGGTATTAGTGCTATGTGAAATGCAATCAGTCTCGTCCAGGATTTGAACTCGTGTCGCAGTGTTCATTTCCAACGACGATAACCATTACACCACGGGCACTTCTAACTCGTTTTAAGAAATAGTTACCAATAAAATATTTGCTTATCAATCCTATATATCATGTATAAAGATATAAACAAGATTTCGCGTTAAATAAATCTAAAGCCTCATGGGTAATTTATAAATCAATTGCGTAATAGATTTCTATCGAGACTTGCGTTAATATATTACACTGGGGTGTGTGAAGCACCACTTCATTGCCATTACTTCCAGTTTCATTCTGACTAAGAGTAGTCGTGCCTATTAGAGACCTATCTATGGGTCAAATTGACCCGTTTAAAAATATTAGTTCAAGACAGGAATACTTGCAACTATTTGCAGCCCAGTTAGCTGGGGGCCGTTAAATACACTGACTGCATCTCGGCAAAGAAGTAAGCCCCCCCCAAGTATATATATACACATTATCATCATCATGGCGGGATATTAGCATGGATTTCCCTGACTCTCTCTTATCACACGTCTTTATCGTCCATCGCTACCGGCAGGTCTTCGATGCTACATCCAGTATCAGTGCAGAGCTGATGTAGATAGGTTCTAGCTAGTCGCCCAAACATTGCTAGTCCGTGTGAAGGGGTCCTCAGGAGTAAATCGCTTATGAGTTCATCCTTACTTCTCCAGCCGTGTCCCACATGTCTTGTTCGTCTAACTTGGATGGTTTTCGAGATGGGCAGTAGGTGACCGTACAGCTGCTGTTTTGAGGGATGTTGCCTTCTGGACTTATTCAATATGTACAAGATTTGGTAATAAGTAACTCAGAAGGGTTGATATTCCATTAAACTCCAATCAATCAACAACATATAAGTGTGTGCAACTTATTCGTATAAGATAGGAATATTTGATATAACTGAGCAAAAATAAAGCTTATTATTATCATTTTCATCAAGTTGTGCTGATAGCACAGAAGTGTCCGCACAGAATTGATCTACGTAAGTTTTTGCCGGTCGTCCAATGCCGTTGCGTCCATGCGTTGGAGTCCACAAGTTAACGTTGCTCATCAGTTCGTCCTTGCTTCTCCAGCAGTGTCCTACATGTCTTATTCCTCTGACTGGGATAGTTTGTGAGATGAGAGGCAAGTGGCCGTACAACAACTTCTTTGTAGACTGTTGTTTCTAGGATTTATTCAAAACAGCACGTAGCATTCTTGTGTAGTTCCCATCTAGCTTTTTCTTTATGCGTCCAGGTGGTGTACCCTTACAGTAATACTGACACAGTCACAGCTTGGAAGAAATCCCAGTTTATTTTATCTGTCATCAGATTCCCATTGGAACAATGAAAAGGTGTGATTAAAAAATCATTAAAATGGAACGTTCCAAATATAGTTATGGTTGTAATCAAACATTTAGAAATGGACCTAATTTCGGCATTAGATAACCCATAAGGAGTTGATATGCCATTAAACAGAGAAACAAAACCAAATCAAACCTAAATAGTTATTATTATAATCAAATATTTAGAAATGAATACAAATTGGTATTAGATAACCCATAAGGAGTTGATGTGCCCTTAAATAAACCAAAAAAAAACCCACACGATTTTTCTTGTTTCCTAAACTGAAGATTAACTGCAAGGGCAGGATTTGAAAATATTGAGGGTATCAAAAAATACAATGTTGCTGTTTTACAAAAAAAAAAAAAAAAAAAAAAGAAAAAGAAAAAGAAAAAAAGGAAAAGTTTTTCAGAAGTGTTTCCTCCAATGGAAAATTTGCTGAAATAAGCGTGGTGACGATTATTTGATAAATACAGGATGTTTTACAATTGTTGAAACAAAGCAGCAAACTCTCGAATCTTTCCTGTTGACAATTCTCTTTTCAGATTATTGCTGGGAAAGAGTTAACATTTTCATATATTTAACCAAATATAACAAAATCATGCCATGGACGATGGGGTAGAAGATCTTTTGCGAGAAGACATGACGAAACAAAGTCTTGCGAGATTGTTAAAGCAAAATACTAAAAGAAGTTCTAGTTCTGCCCATTTTCGAACAGGAGTCAGATTTTCAAGTTGGTAGAAAACTTTGAAGCTCATGGCTTTCATTGGTGGAGTTAAATCAAGTGACTAAAATCCTGGAACTTAAAAATAAAATTTTACCTTGAAATCATTTAGCCCAGAGGAGCCGAAAGCTCAAGACATGATTTCCATCTATAGTCCAAAAGGCAACTCCTAGCTAACAGTTATATGAAAAGAGGAGCTCGTGATGCAATGATTATTGTTGTAGGAAATGAACATGGTAAACTGAGATATTCTCTCCAGATATGGTCAAATAGTAGGATAGACTGATTTCATTAAGATTGGTATGGCAACCGGTCTAAGATAAGGTGTTGCGTACTGATCCTTGACCGAGCTGTCAATCAGTGATGTCTCTGAACAGGATTCACCAGAGTATATTAAGCGGACGCAGTCACATGACTGATCGGAAGTCGTGGGTGTTATGAAATGATATATGCAGATGTCCACGTGAGAGTTGAGTCAGTTGAAGTCAGTGAGAATCTTCAGTTCGACCAAACTTGCAGCAGAGAGCGGCGGCCCACAGTGGCCTCCGGCTGAGTGTCCCCGGCTGAGAAGCAAAAGAAGTGTTAAGTGGGGTTTTGAAGATAACACAGCGTGGTATTGTCAAGAGAAGTAGTTATGGGTCAATATAGCATTCTGTCTTGTCTCCTTCTTGTTATATAACGTATGACATGGATTTTCGGTTCGTTCCTAGTGACCCCGTTTGCCTTGAAAAGCTGTCAGGTTGTGATTAGTCAACAGAGCAGCGCGTCAGGGCAATCGGGTCCAACAGGTGTGTAACCAGAAAGAGATCATATGATGAGAACCACGCGGGCAGATTTAGACAGAGTGCAGAGAATCAGAGTCGAGCCAGGGTCACGCAGCCGATCAGAGGCGTCTCGAACCTCTCTGACGACACGGCTTGCAAGGGGGTGCAAGCATTGGCACCTCCTGGCTCCCGAAAGAAGATAAGGGACAAAAAGAAGTCCCCTCTCTGAGTATATGTCTCTCCGTCTATCTCTCAAACTAACAACAAACTGTGGGCCCCTTTCGAGAATAAAATGAGAGGTACATTTTTATAAAGTGTGTTTCGTTCGTTCATTATCTTTGATTATTTTCCTGGTTTCTTTTCTGAGACTACAAAACTCTTTCTGTATCTCTCTCATACCACAGAAGCTCTGACACAGAATAGGGTTATATTTTATAACCAAATGTTGTGGTTCTTCCTTCATCACAGTATACAACAAAGCAAAATCTGAATTCAAACCTGTTAAACTCAATTTTAAAAACTGTCCTTGTGTCACATCTTTCCTGTGCGAAGGGGTTTAGTAAATACATGAATAAAAGGACGTCAAAAGGAAATGAATAAAGATTGTGCACGCAAAAAAGAAGACTTTCTTATTCAGCTCAGAGGGAGAAGATAGGGCTGCGTGAAAGAGGGAACCGCGTGAACCGACTATCGTCCGAAGAGACAAGATGGCTATCCAACAGCGCCAAACTCAATTATCCAAGAAGGGAGACTTTACTCGCTCGTGAGAATGGAGCATCAGAATCTTCTTAACGTCTATTAGACATTTTCAAGAAAGGAAAGAAAAGAATAATTAAAAATGTGTATATATTCTGTCAACTCGTCTAGTGATTTAAAATCATAAAACCAACGATACCCTCGACTAATAAATAAGCAATTTCAGGATTTTTCAGATCGATTGACAGCCGACTCCCTCTCGTTAAAAAGGTTTAGTTCAAAGCAGACAGCGCGTCTCACAGCTAAAGAGGCCGGATCAACTTTTGAATTTCTTACTAATCTGATCGGCTGATTGAGCCACTTGAGCTGCACGGTAATTGATTTGCGAGTTTTCGCAGCTGTTGGACAACTCGTATAAAGCGGGGAGAAAATACAGGAGAAAACGGCTCACAGAATTGAGCATCCGCTCAACTGTTTGAGAAGATCGAAAACTGATAGACTGTAGAGAAAAGTAAGCACGATATGACCGCGAAAATGCATCTCAAATAAGCCACGTTTCCATAGAACTAAAACGAAAGAACACGAAAGCACATTTCCTTTTGGGTAGATTAGATTTGTACTGTAAGCTTTTGTAATTATCGTAATAACAATGTTTGTCTTCTTTTTCTTTCTTTCCTTCTTTCTTTCTTTCTTTTTATCTATCTATCTCTATATATATATGTCACTGACGACTCCGGGTGAAGGGCTTTTCGGGCTTAACTCGAAAGACTCTTTACTATTCACTCAAGTCTATCTATTTCGAAAGAAGGGGGGTCTTCATAGCGTAGTGGCTAAAGTCCTGATCTGTGACATCGTAGTAAACGAGTTCGAATTCCAGGAGCGCTTTTATGCTCATTTTTGAACTAATACCCTTGGGAGGGGTATTAACTCATTTATTTCCCCAACTAAGCGTCAAATCTTTTCAAATATCCTTTCATATGGATGGCTTTGGCATTAAATAACCCACGAAACTTTATATGCCATTCAACTTAGAAATTAAATCAAATTTCAAAGATTTCCCAAGAACAAGACATTAGTCATTGGCTTTGGTTGGACTAAACGATTTGACTCAAACCGTTAGAGATTATAATTCTAACTCACTAACTTTTATGGATTTCGTATGGCTTCCTGCATTAAAATGTTGATTTTGATCAATTTTGATGACAGTGTTCATAAAAACGTTACTCAAAGAAAAGAAATTGTGTAGCTTGTTATTTCGGCACCACGAAAATCAGTTACAAAAAAGCAAAAGAAATCCTTCTAATAACATGATTCAGACGAATAAATTTCTGGCTGAAATAATAAAAACTATTCTTTAAAGTGTATTTTACACCCTGTTTTTTGATAGAATATATTTTTGTTCAAATTAAACAGCTAAATTTTGACTGTAAATGACTTTTTATTATAATAATATACAAAAGATATTTCATAATACTACATCGATCCCTAAAGGATCAAACCCCATCAAAGTTCTGTGTTTCCTTGTATGTGCTTACATATATATGGGGGGGGGCGCTTCTAGGCCTGTGAAATGTTCCGTTAGCCCAAAAATAGAGCGGTTAACATCCAAGATTCTATTGGCTACTATGACAGACTCTTAACCTGGGACAAAAACATTGGTTTTGAAAATTATTACAGATAAACAGAAGACATTGTTTTGTTTTTTGTTTTTTGTTTTCTTTTATTTGATTTTTGAAGAATGGTCAGTTGTCAAGTATCAACTGTGCAAACCTACACAGGTACGGAGATGTGATGAATTGCATTTAGATAAAATATGGGCAGCTAGATTTTTAAATATTCTAAATTATACATATAGCTAATCATGTTAAAAATATGAGCCTGAGTAACATTAAAGTTAGTAATATATATATATATATATATATATATATATATATGTGTGTGTGTGTGTGTGTGTGTGTGTGTGTGTGTGTTATCACCAAATGATAAGTAAACCCCAACAATTTTTTGTAAATATCAATTTACTTCAAAACCAATGATCCAGAATTTTATCATTTCTAGTGGAACATTATACAATCAAAACAGATATTATTGAATATTATTTATCATCAAACTCGACGGCATTGAAACTCTATATAATATGAATTTATAGCCGTTCAAAAAGTATACTATAAATTATGTTTGTGACAATATACCCGCTGGCCCTTCCCCACTATCTCAACCTCCTAAACCGGCTCATGGCCATCCGATCGTCTAGTGGTTACTCTCATCTCCGGCCAGGGGCATTTCACATTGCTTTACAAACATACAAGACACAATATACACAACCAAGAGGATGAAAGAATAAAAGAACAAACAAGCACGGACTTGGGTTAGCCCCAAGCGCAAGAAGGAGGAGGTTTTTGACACTTTCCCAGCATTCTGTGCTTCTGTGGGCTCTCTCGAGTGTGTATCCGAGCGAAAGTTCTACACAGCCACCAGGAACGCTGACGCATCCTCTCACGTTGAACAACCCGGCCTCTGGGTTCACAGGTCCTTGCTCCTCGCTTTGCAGCCACCATTCTCTAACCATCGCCTTCTTCTGATTTCTGTTGACTGCTCTCCTCTGTTGACTGCCCTGAGATCTTGCCTTCCCTCGTCTTCTGCCGGTTTCGTGGGAAATCTCGCGCGCAAGCGTGGGTTTCGCGCCAAAACAGACGGAGGAATCCTCTGACTGGCACTCACTCACACCCATACCCACAGAAACGAATGCACCCACATCGTGCCACAGGTTGTTCAAGAAATAATGTCTGATTTTAAAAGAAACTTTTATTCCTGGGTTACTAAATTTAAACAGTGTTTTAATCAGTCAAAATCTGATCCCTGAACATCTGTGCATTTATATCATCGATAAACTATATTATTTATGCCTGTAAAATAAAACTTTAAAGATTTTAATACCAAAAAATCTTTAAACGCAGTTTCTACTTCTCCTTTTGAACGGAATATTTTTAACGTAAAAATCTCCAGGTCCTTGAAAAAATGGTATTTGGTGGGTGAGAGATTTGGAGAATATGGTGGATGTGGTAAAATCTCATACCCTAAGTCAGTTAACTTCTGTAGTGTCATTGTAGGAACATGTGACCGAGCATTGGTATGAAACAAAGTTGTAAGTTCTTTTTTCATGTTCATGATTAGGGACATATAACCTTCAAAATCTAATTCTGATAGAAGTGATTGAAAATTAAACAAAAGAACATTTCAATTATTAGAAATGAATTTTATACAACAACTGCTGTATGGATGCACTACTTGGACGCTAACTAAACGGCTGGAGAAAAAACTAGACGGCAATTACACAAGAATTTTGCGAGCAATATTGAACAAGTCCTGGAGGCAACACCCCACAAGGCACCAACTGTTCGGTCACCTACCTCCCATCACGAAAACTATCCAAGTTAGACAAACCAGACATGCGGGAAACTTCTGGAGAAGCAGAGACGAGCTCATAAGTGATGTACTCCAATGGACCCCCTCATATGGCTGTGCAAAAGCAGGACGACCCGCTCGAACATACATACAGCAGCTCTGTGAGGATACGGGATGTAGCCCTGAGGACCCGTCGGAGGCGATGAACGATAGGGAGAAGTGGCGAGAGAGAGAGTCAGAGATATCCGTGAGGGTGGCACGGCATGATGATGATTAAAATATTTAAACCGTTTATTCTAAAATGGAACAGTATTTTCCGAAAAATCTAATACATATATATGCAATTTTATTTCTGATTAAGAGAATTGCAATTTTATTTCCGGTGGCATAGTTTCAGAGCTATAGAGTTTGGTAATCTATAATACCTAATAATAATATCAGTTTTGATCGCATAATTAAAAACTAATTCTTGGTATCTTTGATATAATAGACATGTACTTGTAGTTAATTGATACTAAGTCTGGTCTTCTCGTCCAGATTGGGTGATCCAGGATTGGGTGATCCGGGATTGGGTGACCCGCTGGTATCTCAAAGTCCTAGAGAATTTTATGTGTCTCGGTACGTAGGACAGGTTCTGGTTTGTGCATATACCACTTGTAAGTATGACTAAATTTTAATGTCTTGCACAACTCTCAGGAGATCTTCTTTCCCACCCAGTCATGCCTACTATTCATTTTATGTAAGTTTACTTCATTCGCTTATTATATTGATTAAGCCTTTCATTTCTGTCACCACATAACCTACATTGCTATTCTTCTGCGTATTATCAAGTTTTGCTTATTAGAGCCTAGAACAACCATGCAGCTGTCGGTGGAAATTTTTTAAAATGCCAATCAAGTGCTCTCTTCACCTTTGTTGAAACTTAAGATGTTAGATCCGCAAAACGAGACGCCTTAAAGCTGTTTCTACACATTACAGAAATAGTTGATGTAATGGATCTACACGTTATAATTAAAGAATGACAGAGAAGCGGATATTCAAGATTTACTAAGCTTAGCTAAGTACGGCACAAGAGCAAATTGTAGGTAATTGGATTTTAGAAGGTTGTGTAAGAATTTCGTACTATATTGAATTAGAGTTTCATGGGTACATGTAGAACGCCTTGTTGGAGAGGCTTAGACAGACTCTATTCCTTGCAGAGGGGTAAAACCTGCCGATAAAAAGAGTCTCCTGGGTATAACACGGTTATATATTGGTTCTAACTGAAAACGAAAGTACCGTTTTCGGTCATTTTTGCTAAACCGGAAATATCGTTTCAACCATTGTTCTAGGAAACGGAAGTATCTTTTCGTCGACATTTGATTTGTTCAAATAAAAAGGTGGAAAGGATTTCTCAATTAAAACAAGAAACCGGTGTTGTCATTTATTCATGGGTATTCACTAAACCAACGTGTAGCAGACACAAAGCTATATCAGATGGTGAGACTCCGGTTCTGTAAATTTTGCTGAGTGTATTCTGCCCTTTCATTGTTAAAACTCTTACGTCCACCCTGACTCGGAGTGATAGTACCTTTCTTTGGGTCCTAAACAGTAATAGTACCTTCTGGGGTTCTAAACACTGATAGTACCTTTTAGGTTTCAAAACACTAATAGTACCTTTTAGGGTTCTAAATAGATCTGTATAAAAATCATTCGTATACGATAGAAAAGAGGACCTGTAAATTTGGAACGTAAAACGAACCTGATTCCCTAACTTCTAAACATAAAATACTCCTAGACAGGTTGTCATGTTGTTAAAATCAATCAATTAGCTTCACTATCGTCTTAACAGAAGTTACGAAGAAATAAACAAACGAACAGAAAATCACACGATAGACAATGTCACGAGTTAACTAGTTTTAAAGATGAATTGGGATTTAGGATTCAACCAAAATGTGGGCCTCCCGTTAACTTTCAGTGCAAGAACAACGGACTTCTTACCCCTGGCAGCACCGATATTCCGATATCAATGGCAAAAAATGAATGTTACTGTCAGTATGGTTAATTATGAATGCGTTACACACACACACACAAAACACAAAACACAGAGTCAACAGCACTTGATGATTCAGTTTTTCGTCTGTGCGATCATCGGACTAAGCATAGCGTGAAACTGACAGTCACCAGGTACTGCTGATGCTATGTCTACCCAACCCATTCTGTGATAAATTATTGTACATTTTTATTTTAACATTTATTAAACAACTAACTACACACTTATAAAAAAAAATTAAATATAACTATACAATAATAAAAAAAAAACTTTAATGAAAAACTTGTTTAGGTAAGTCAATTACTTTTGAGGATGCATATATCGATTATATTTCTGAGAAAAAAATTACATGACTTTTAAAACGAATGTTGCCAGTTAGTGAGAAGATCGAAGTTGATAACAACAATAATAATTAAAATACAAATGGATCATCAGGACGAGTGTCCGTGTCTTACTGGCCTACGTGTTGAACTGTTACATCGTCGCAAGCGAATTCGAATTCAAGTCGTGCTAGTACGTTCATTTTTCGGACTTATACCTTTCGGAAAGGTGCCCGTGGTGTAGTCGTTATCGTCGTAGGAAATGAACACGGCGACTCGAGTTCAAATCCTGGACGAGACTGATTGCATTTCACATAGCACTAATACCCTTGGGAAAGGTATGAATCCAAAATATTCTCCCTCCAGCTATGGGTAAATAGTAGGACAGACTAGGTTCTTCAGCCATGGTGAGGCAACTAGTCTAGGAGAAGGAAAACTCTGAATTCAAACCTGTTAAACTCCGCTTCAAAATTGACCTTGTGTCATATCCTGCCCGAGCGGAGGGGTTAGGTAAATAGTACCTTTCGGAAAGGTTTAAACCTCATTATCACCGCGACCCAGGTTTGGTTTAACGACTACAAATACTGTTCTTCTACAAAGACGGCTTTAGCATTAACTAACTCTTGACGTTTGGTATGCCATTAAACAAAGAAATCAAATCAAAACCAATATTGGCTAGGAGACCAAACTTAGTTTTAATTAACACGAAGAAAAGAATTTGTCATTCCAACAAATTACAAAAATTGGACATAAACTTGAGAAATGAAATAGTTATGGACGTAAAATTGACAGTGATACCTATCGTTGTTGGAGCACTTGGAACAGTCCCCAAGAACTACGAAAGATGATTGAGAAAAATGGATGGCAGAAGATGAATCAAAACCATCCAGGTCGCATCACTCCCCAAATCAGCAAGAATAAAGTTTTGGAGATCCGTGGAGACATTCAGGAAAAAAACTTCCAGTTGATCGTTTATTAGAAGAAAAGAAGTCTAGTTTTCATGGTGACAGAAATAAAACAATTAATTACATAATAAGTAAACGCACACAAACGGGCTCAAAAGGAATGCAAGAGTAGACACGAGTGGGTGGCAAAAGGGATTCATTGGGAACCGTGCAAGGGATTTGACCATACTGAAAATGGTACAGGGATAAACCAGAATCTGTCCAATAAAATGAAATGCATCAAATTCTCAGGGAAAAATGGATCACCTAATCCCACCCAGAAGACTGGACCGAGTGTTAATTAATAAGAAGAAAAGAACTTGTCACCTAGTGGATTTTACCGTTCTAGTGAACTACTGGGGAATTATGAAAAAAAAGCAAAACGATAAATAAATTCCTAGACTTTGCTAGAGAGCTAAAAAGTAGTGGAACATGAAGGTGATAATAATATTGATTGTTGTTGGAGCCCTTAGAATGGTTTCCAAAGGTATGGGAAAGTTGTCCAGTCGACTGGGGCGGTAAAATACACCGACTGTACCTCTGCATAGAGTTAAGACCAGACCTCCAACAACTGTCCTGGATATGATATTAAACAATTTGATGGCGAGGTTCCAGTGATGCTGGAGATTTGGGGAATGAGAATCACTCCTTCATTACCATCGCTCCCAGGTACACTCTGGCCTGAAGAGGTACTACCTGATAGGGTTCTATCTATGGGTCAAATAGGAGTAAACTGCGTACTTATGCTAAACTGAATTGACATTGAAACTGTACCCAAGCTAAACTGAATTGTTTAAAATAGAACAGTTTTGACATTTAACTGTGTGTAAGCAAAAACTATGCTTATACTAAACTAAATTGTTTAAATTAGAACTGTTTGACTAAACTGAATGGCTTGAAATAGAAATGTTTTTGACAATTAAACTTATGGTAAACTGAATAGTTTGAAATAGAACTGATTATTTGTATAAAAATGGATTTGGCATTAAATAACCAACAAAGGTTGATATGCTATAAAATCCAACCAACCAACCAACCAACCAGCCTGGAAAATAGACTGGGGGAACTGGGGATCAGAGAAAGAATGAAGACCATCCAGACCACAGCACTCTCGAAATCAGCTTCAAAACCTAGAAGTGTGCAAGAAACCTGAGGAGACTTCCTATCACTCAAATTTCAATTAAGCTCACCAGTTGCAACTTGAGTGAAAAATAGATCATGATGTTATATAATGTCCTTACTCTGCTAATCTATGTTTTATGTATATGTATATGTAATATAGATCTTACTCTCCGATCGGGCAGCTTCAATCTACTCATTTCGCTTCAGTTCGTTCTTCACATCAGTTAGTTCTTTACTTTGCTTCCTCTCCAGTCAGTCTTTTTATCGCTTCAGTCGCTCTGATGTCACTTTCGGGCTGCCATCTTTGGTTTGGTTTGGTTTGGTTTTATGTCATATCAACAATTGTAGGTTATTTAATGCCAATTCCGATTTATTCATAAATGTCAGATATACGCGTATATGATTTGTAAACAAATTTTATTGATAAAACTCTTTAACGAGCCTAAGATTCTTTTGCACATAGTTAAATGGTTTCAAGTATTTCTATCTAACACAAATAATTCTATTTATTATTAATCATTTGTTTACACAGTTAAATGGTTTCAAGTATTGTTATGTAACAGATAAATGGATATACATGTATGATTTGTAAGTGAATAGTTTGTTGGTCATTTTATTTTTAAATGAGTTAGAACTAATTTGTTTGAACACGAATATTGCTATTCTACACAATTAGATGGTTTCAATTATTGTCATTTAACACTGATAATTCTATTCAATATTAATTATTTGTTTCCACACGGTGAAGTGGTGACAAGTATTGCTATTTAACACTAATAATTCCATTCAACACTATTCATTTATTTGCACACAGTCAAACGGTTCCAAGTATTTCAAATGTAATACCAATAATTCACTTTAGACACGCTGTTAAAGAGTTTCAAGTATTGCTATTTATCATTAATAATTCTATTCAATATTACTCATTCATTTGCACATAGGTGAATGTTTCCACTTATTGCTATGTATCATGAACATTTCAATTAAACATCAGTCATTTGTTTATACACAGTTAAATGATCAAACAGTTCTATTTCTAACAATTTGATTTAACATAAGTTATTTGTTTACACACAGTTAAATGATCAAACAGTTCTATTTCTTACAATTTGATTTAACATAAGTTATTTGTTTACACACAGTTAAATGATCAAACAGTTCTATTTCTAACAATTTGATTTAACATTAGTTATTTGTTTACACAGTTAAATGATTTCAAGCATTGTTATATAACAGTTAAATGGATATACACATATGATTTGTAAGTGAATAGTTTGTTAGTAATTTCATTTTTAAATGAGTTAGAACTAATTTGCTTGAACACTAATATTGCTATTGTTTCTACACAATTAAATGGTTTCAATTATTGTCATTTAACACTGATAATTCTATTCAATGTTAATCATTTGTTTGCACACGGTGAAGTGGTGACAAGTATTGCTATTTAACACTAATAATTCTATTAAACACTGTTCATTCATTTGCACGCAGTTAAATGGTTCCAAGTATTGCTATGAATCACAAATTATTCAATTAGGCATCGGTCATTTGTTTACACACTCTTAAATGATCAAACATTTCTATTTCTAACAATTCCATTTATCGTAAGTCAACAAAGTTTAATGGTTCCAAGTATTGCTATGTATCACTAACAATTCAACTTCACATCAGTCATTTATTAACACGCAGTTAAATGATCAAACAGTTCTATTTCTAAAAATTAAATTTAACAAAAGTCATTAATTTGTGCTCAATTTCTAACGATTAAATTTAAGATAAGCCATTCGTTTGCACATAGTTTAAATGTCAAACCGTTCTATTTGACCCATAGATAGGAACCCATCAGTTGCTAACACTCAGGGTCAGAGTGGACCTGTGAGCAATGGCAATAAAGGGGTACTCCACATTCCCCAAAGCTCCAGGAGTAGAACCTTGCAATCAGATATTTTAATGTCATATCCTGGGTCCACGTTGGGTGGGGATTTACTCCTCTACAGAGATGTAGTCGGTGTATTCTACAGCCTCCGCCGACTGGGCTTTGCTGCCATCTTTGTTCTTTTTCGTTTTTGAGGAATGAAAACATGATCAAAACTTTATGTGCAAATTTTACTTTTATTGGCGACTTTTGATCATAACTCGAGCGACCTGCACGGGGAATCAGAGTGAGACAGATGGAGTTTTCAGTCTCCAACCTTGAGACTTCCTTGCTAACTTCTAAAATTTATTACTGTTTTGGTTACTTGACTGAAACCATCCAATCAGAGTTGTTCGCTCACATTGATCCTGAATTTAACGGGTGTCCATCAAACTTATTGACTCTTGTGCTTCATCATTAGTTTAACAGCTAATTGGAATACTACACTACATGTGAAAAATAGACCTTACCGATCTATCTTGTAACAATAATAATGTAGATCTTGTAACAATGATAATATATATAAAAGAAATCGTTTTAAGATGTGTATGGGAAATAAACTTGTAGCAATGTTTTGTAAAAAACAAGAAAACTTACGTTTCACCATAATATTATTACCATGACAAAAAATTAGGGAATTATCACACTGAGAGGATTTTCACCTTTGTTTTTCTTTTATTTAGCAATAAATAAACGAATAAACAAACTAAGATAAATTATTTGAATTAATGATATTTTTCCAATCCATGCAGTGGAAGATATGGAATAATCTAACGGTGAAAAAAAAAATGCCATGATATAATAAATACAAGCTGAAAACTTGACACGCAAGTCTGTCTACAATTAAAAGACACTTTTTGCGGACGTCAACAAACTGTTAGACAAACTTAATTGAAAGGAAACATATTTCTAACATAAGAATTGTCAATAGAAACAAAGGAAAGGTTTTTAAAACTCACTGAAAAAAGCAGTCCAAGGTAGAGTGAGGCGAAAGACGTTGGTTGTTTCCTGTCCGCTGTGTCTAAAATTTGCTGCAAATATCAAAGATATAGAATGGCTAAAAAAGGGAAAGCATTTTGGAAAAACAACAAAAAAAAACATAAAAGCATCAGAAAAGAAAATTGATATCAATATGATTTGAAAATAGAAGATGTACAACGAAATTAATAAAAAAAACAAACAAATGGGTTGAAACAGGTGTCAATGTTTGAGAGAGAACAATAAGAAATCGGTTGGGATTTATATGGTTGTTTGCCCGGGTTAGAAACAAAACTATTCGACTGTTTTATCTGTTAGCGAAATATTGGTTAGCTACAAGCATGTTCTTTGAAATATTCCATCAATGTATTCTTTTGCCAAAGTTTGTTTAGTTCCACAGATATCAAAATAGTCATTTGGATGATGGATTATCAGATTGCTATTGTGTCATGCTATGTATTTTCCTTGAGGATATCCCTCAGAATAATGGTGATTATTTGGTAAAAACTCGATATTCTACCGTGAACATATTTCAAAAATTAAGTTAATTATACAATTAGATTTTTTTCTTTGTTTAGTTGATTTAGTTTGGTTTGGTTTTATGGCATATCAACCATTGTAGGTTATTTAATGCCAAATTTATTTATATATATATAAACAGTTATATTTCAAACAATTCAGTTTAGCATAAGTACGTAGTTTAAATGTCAGAAACAGTTCTATTTCAAACTATTCAGTTTAGTCAACAAAGTTAAATGGTTCCAAGTATTGCTATGTTTCACTAACAATTCAGTTAAACAGATATTTATTTACATAAAGTTAAATGTCAAAACGGTTCTTTTTCAAACAATTCAGTTCAACATAAGCACGTAGTTTAGTTCTATTTAACCCATATATAGGACCCTATCAGGAGCCAGAGTGTACCTGGGAGAAATGGCGATGAAGGAGTACTCCGCATTTCCCAAAACTCCAAGACTGGAGCCTCACTATCAGATTATTTAGTATTATATACAGGACACTCGTTGGAGGGAGTCTTACCCCTCTGTAGAGTCGGTTTATTCTACAGACCCCCCCCCGATGACTGGGCCATTTTTTTTTTGTTTACTAATAGAGGAAATGATTTTTTTAAATTTCTTCATCAGATCTGCAATGTGTAAAAATAATCTAAGATTAAATTTGATGATTTTAGAAGAAATAGAATGGAGATGAATTTAAGTGGGCATTTTCGGAAACATATATATAGTGATAATAGATATTTTATCAATTGTTTATATGTTCAGTGTAAAGCTGAGAGAATAATAAAAAGTGGATATGCCTAAATAGGCATCTGAGTTAGAGTGGACTTGGGAGTAATTACATTGAAGTTGTGCTCCATACTCCCCAGATAACCCTAATTTAGAAAAATTATACATATTTAGAAACCCTTCCGCTTGGGCAGGATATGACACAAGGTCATTTTTTAAGTGGAGTTTAACAGGTTTAAATTCAGAGTTTTCTTACAAATAGATTAGTTGCCTCACCAAGGCTGAAGAATCCAGTCTTCCCGACTATTTATCCATAGCTGGAGGGAGAATAATTGGATTCATACCTTTCCCAAGGGTATTAGGTCTATGTGAAATGCAATTAATCTCGTCCAGGATTTGAACTCGTGTCACTGTGTCCATTTCCGACGACGATAACCATTACACCACGGGCAAGTTATGACTCCCTCAACTAAGAGTAAGATATCAGTTTCAATCAATCAGCGTATAATAATGATAATTCCTCATCTTAGAAACATTCTAACCATAAGTAAAGATGAAGATGCCAAAGTATGATGATGATGATTTCCCATTTCGGATATAGTGACGGTAAAGCAATATCCCAGCTGATCTTGTTGGCCGATGTATATTCCCTGGGTCCAGATTTGGCCTGCATCGAGAGCTGCATTAATACGTACAACTTTTCTATTTCAATTGGTTATGTGAGAGATGTCAACCTTTGGCGTTGCGAAGAAGGGGATACTTTCGAGATATAACTTGATATGTCCGTGAAATGGCCATGAAATATTCGTATCTGCGAGGCCAAAAAGAAAATCAATATTAGATTAAATGAAAACTCTTACTATCGATGTCCTATAGCAATAATTATATTTGAATATAAACTTCATACGACAAATGATAAACAACCTATTACTTCTTCTGTCCCAAAATGCTGGTTACATTTGTTTATATATTTCATACATTAAATGTAATAATTATTATAGGACACAGGTTGTATGCAACTAATCACTTCTTCTGTCCCAAAATGCTGGTTACATCTGTTTATATATTTCATACATTAAATGTAAGAATTATTTTAGGACACAGGTTGTATGCAACTGATTACTTCTTCTGTCCCAAAATGTTGGTTACATTTGTTTATATATTTCATACATTAAAGGTAAGAATTATTATAGGACACAGGTTGTATGCAACTAATCACTTCTTCTGTCCCAAAATGCTGGTTACATTTGTTTGTATATTTCATACATTAAATGTAAGAATTATTATCGGACACAGGTTGTATGCAACTGATTACTACTTCTGTCCGAAAATGCTGGTTACATTTGCAGATATATTTCCTACACAGAATGCTACGATTATTATGGGACAGAGGTTGTATATAACCTATTTCTAGTTCTGTTCCATAATTATTGTTATAAGTAACTAATTATAAAGTTGGCGACCGTAGTCGAGGCTGACCCGAAGGATCCCTTTTCGATAGCTGGGGGTGGGGGCCATTCCTTTCCCAGGATTGCCCCACTTTACCTTTGATCCATGCCTTATAATGCTAAGTGTTAAGCAAGGAGGCATCAAGTACCATTTTTGAGTCTTTGGTATGACTCAACCTGTGATTGAACCCAGGTCTCCCGGGTCATTAGTGAACACTCTAACCATGTCCGGTTAGTAAACAATTATAGTTTCTTGCAAGTATTCTTAATACAAATAATTTACTCTATTTACCCAACCCCTCCGGTCGGGCAGGATATGACACTAGGTCATTTTTTAAGAGAAGTTTAACTGGTTTGAATTCATAGTTTTCCTTCTTCTAGATTAGTTGCCTAAACAAGGCTGAAGGACAGTCTGCTCTACTATTTACCCATAGCTGGAGGGAGAATAATTGGATTCATACATTTCCCAAGGGTATTAGTGCCGATGTATATTCCCTGGGTCCAGATTTGGCCTGCATCAAGTGCTGCATTGATACGTACAACTTTTCAATTTCAATTGCTAATAGTAAGGATTTTGCATATCGTTTCAAGTGTCTTCTGCGCACCCATACCCATAGTAACACACCAACAGTCTTTTACAAATAATTTACTGTTATATGGCATCAAGTATTTCTACCGAATATGGATAATTTTCAAACAAATCCAATTAACCCATAAATAGAGGTCTAACATGTATAACCGCTCCAGAAAAAAAAAAAACCCTGGGAGTAATAGCCATGGAGTGGTACTCAACACTCATTAGATCTGCATATCTAGAGCTGTACCATCAGAGGCAGTTTAATGTTCTATCCAGGACACCTCCATTTCTTTCAATGTAGGGATGATCTTACACCTTTGTGGGTGATACAGTCAGCTTATTGGAGGTGCCCGTGGTGTAATGGTTATCGTCGTAGGAAATGGACACGGTGACACGAGTTCAAATCCTGGACGAGACTGATTGCATTTCACATAGCACTAATACCTTTGGAAAAGGTATGAATCCAATTATTCTCCCTCCAGCTAGGGGTAAACAGTAGGGCAGACTAGGTTCTTCAGCCTTAGTGAGGCAACTCGTCTTGGAAAACTCTGAATTGAAACCTGTTAAACTCCGTTTAAAAATTGACCTTGTGTCATATCCTGCCCGAGTGGAGGGGTTGGGTAAATATGGATACAGTCAGCTTATTCTAAGTCTCGCCGACAAGTTGAAGACGCTTCGAGATCTGAGCGAAACCTTTCATGAGTGCTATTAGATTTCTTGTGTGAACGTGATAAATCATCGCGCAAAGATATCATTTTCATTGCTACTTTTACTTCAACCTTCTTCTTCGTCACCCAGTGTCTGAACGTTTGAGCCAATACTTTATCTCATTCATTTTTCATATTGCGGTAATATGAGAGTCCGCTTGCTGTCACTATCAATTAAGTTCGGTTACTCTAAGAGCCAAAGGACAAAGGTACAAAGTAAACAAGATAAGACAGGAATAACGAAGAAGAATAATTACGTTTACTTGGGATTCTTATTGATGGAAAGTGTTGCATGACCTTGTGTCAAACTTGGTTTCATTTAATCATAAGAAAAGAAAATGCTTAAAAACGGAAAGGGTATGCGTATGCGTTTCTAAACTTAGTGGTCGGAATACGAAAGGAAAAAACCGGAACTTTTTTGTCGGCTTGGTGACTCTCATTAACAGAGGTAGCACTAATACCCTTGGGAAAGGTATGAATCCAAATATTCTCCCTCCAGCTATGGGTAAATAGTAGGGCAGACTAGTTTCTTCAGCCTTGGTGAGGCGACTAGTCTAGGAGAAGGAAAACTCTGAATTCAAACCTATTAAACTCTGCTTAAAAAAAATTGACCTTGTTTCATATCCTGCCCGAGCGGAGGGGTTGGTAAATAGGATTAACAGAGGTAGAATTAAAGACTTTTATTTTCAAAACAGAAAGGATATATCAGTTTCCGTAAAATTATTATGCTTTGTCTATCTTGTGTTTAATCTAATTTGTTCTAAAATACCAAATGTTTATTTTATAATAGTAAGGATTTTGCATATCGTTTCAAGTGTCTTCTGCGCACCCATACCCGTAGTAACACACCAATAGTCTTTTACAATAGTCAGGCGAGAACCCGTGTTTATTCTGTATTTTGAATTTAAATCCTCATAAAAAGTGAAATTTATGATAATTTTTATTTTATGTTCCAATAATAGAAGTACTGTTTTGAACGAATCCTGGAAGTAGCACCTCATAAAACAGCAGCTGTACAGCCACTTGCCTCCCATCACACAAACCATCAAAGTAAGATAAGCAAGACTTACTAGGCACAATTGATGAAGTAAAGACGAACTCATAAGTGACGTTTTCCTGTGGACTTCTATGCATGGACACACCAGTGTTATTCGGCCAGCAAAGATTTACATAGATCAGTTCTGTGCGGACACTGGATGTAGTCTGGAAGACCAGCCAGGAATTCCCCAGTCGGCTGGGGTTGTAGAATGAACCGACAGCATCTATGCAGAGGGATGAGACTCCCCCAACGAGTGTCCTGGATATCACACAAAACAATCTGATAGTGAGGCTTCAGTAATGCCGGAGCCTTGGGGAATGCAGAGTACCTCTTCATTGCCATTTCTCCAAGATCCCCTGATAGGGTCCTATCTATGGGTAAACTGAATTGTTTGAAATTAACTGTTTTTACATTTAACTGTGTGTTTAAACTGCGTACTCACGCTAAACTAAATTGTTTGAAATAGAACTGTTTATATGAATAAAAATGGATTTGGCATTAAATAACCAACAATGGTTGATATGCCATAAATCAAACCAAAGCAGCCTGGAGTGATGGACAATAGGAACGGATGACGAGAGAGAGAGAGAGAGTCAAGACGTTCTGTGCTCTAAACACGACTTGATTGAATTGATTGATAATACAACGAAAATGAGTAATATGCTTTCCAAGTGGATCTAACTCGCAAGATATGGAGGCGTTCGTGGTGTAACGGTTATTATCGTTAAAATTGGACTCCTCCACTAGAGCTTAAATCGTAGACGAGTGATAATGCCCAGTGGAAAGGTAAGAATCAACCTGTCACTCCTGCTTCCATCAAGCTATGAGTTAAAAAGAACCACTATTGTTCTTTTATAAGGATGGTTTTGGCATTAAATAACCCATAAAGATTGATATGCCATTAAACAAAAAAAAAACGCCTCCTGGTTTTTCCTTTTTATTCCCTGATATTTTAAGAATCGTTTGTGGCGTAACGATTATCGTTGGGAGAAATGGGCTCGCCTAACTGAGTTCAAATCCTAAACAATCTGTTTGCTTTTTGAAAAAAGCATATTCTCTTGTGGAAAATGGAAATCCAATTATTCTCCTTCCAACAATGGGTGAATAGTTCAGTAGATTGAACACTTTAACCTTGGTATGGGAACCAATTTAGGAGAAGGAAAGCAATGAATTCAAACCAGTTGTAAACCTAACATATAGAGAGGACCCTATCAAGTGCTTTCACTTGGGTTCAGAGTGGACCTGGGAGCGATGGCAATGAAGTGATACTCAATATTTCCCAAAGCTATATATATATATATATATATATCGGGAGTAGTGGGTGTATTGGAATTATATTTTTTCCCCTGCTTCGCTATTCCAAACTTTATTATTCAAGCTTTTAAGCAAATACCATAACGCAAATTATCATTTGTAAATTAAAGAGTGAATAGAAGTCCGGCAATCACTTTTTATTTTACTCAAGCTTTGTGGATTGATTTTATTATTTTAAAAAAAAATTAACCTTCGATTTAGTTATTGCATTTATGCACTCACACACACACACACATATATATATATACCATATCTCCAAATATATATATATATATATATGTAGAAATGGTAGACTTTGGTGAGTCTAACAAAATGATAAAAATAAGTGGAAAAGTGGATAAATCAAATACTTACAACGGGTTTAGGGGTAATATTTCGTTCTTCATTCAAGGAAGAACTTCATCAGACTGATGAAGTTCTTTTAATAAAAACGAAATATTACCCCTAAACTCGTTGTAAGTGTTTGATTTATTCACTTTTCCACGTATTTCTATTTCTTGGATTGGCGTTTAAGTCAGCCGGGTTTCGATCCTAGCTTCAAGAATCTAGCGTGTGCAGCCACACTGAAGAGTTGTGATACAACGAAACAGTCTGTGGATAACAATATATATATGTATATATATATATATATATACTTACGCCTTGAAAATTTGTAAGTTTTAACTTAGTATGATTCAAACTGCTCCCCTTTTATTTTGATTAAGATTTGATCTTACATCCTTATATCTGCTACTCACAGATTTCTTGCTGTTATTAATCTTTAACCATTTTTTACTCATGTCACTTTTCGACTTGAATTCCAGCGCCACCAATTCAAGAAAAACAAAAGACTGAAATTATTGCTTTGAGCCTTTCTACTTTCTTCATAGATTTTCTTCATTTATATTAAGAGACGAGATTATTAGGTTTGCAGAATTGTTCGAACACATGGCTTCCGGGAAGTTTCTTTTTAACCCTACTTTTTAAATAGTAGAAAGACGGATTTTATCCCGATCATTCATCAAAAATATACAGAAACAAGTATATTCATATTTTTTACATATCAACAAATCAAAGCAGAAAGTTTATTATTAGTAGTAGTAGAATTATTATTAGTAGTATAATAGTCGTAGTATTAGTAGTAGTAGTAGTAGAATTTGAGACACTTTCCCTGCAGTTCAAACAAAGTAACTTAAAAAAAAACGCCAATGATAAAGAGAAAGAAAATTATATATATATATATATATATATATATATATATATATATATATATTCATCGATAACCTATCTAAAAAAATGCTATAAGTAAATACTTTTACCGAAAACTTCCCATACAAATATATATATATATATATATATATATATATATATATATATATATATATATATATATATATATATATATATTAGTATTAAACGTTTACCTATGCTCTATATACTATTAAAAAAAGTAAAAATATTTTTACTAAAAAAAATTTTTTATTCTATATATTTTGGCAAAAGTACATTTTTTTTTCATATTAATATTTTTGCCAAAATATACATAAAAAAAATATTTTATGGAAATTTTTTTTCAAGTGAGACTTTTCACTCTCTCTCTTTCTCTCTCTCTCTCTCTCTCTATATATATATATATATATATATTATAATGTCAACTCAGCATTTCCTTTCTTTCGAATTTTTTTAAGAAACTAAGCAGAAAATCATACACTATAAAAAAGAAAAAATAAGTAAATAGACGCACAGAGAAAATGAACAAATAAAAAATAAAAGAAAAGAAAGCCCAAATTCTTTGATATTTGTTTCTTAAAACAACGTTTATTTGGCCTCAAAGTGGAAATTTTCTATAAATTTTCAATTCAAAACGATAAAGCAGAACTAAATTCATGTTTTATTTTGGGTGCAATGCAAATCGTTTTGTCTTAACTCTGAAAACTATCCGATAGTTTTTGTTTAAATACTTATGAGTGTAATATAATGGCCGAGGGATTTTTTTTTGGGGGGGGTAGTTAGGCTGAGAACCTTTCGGCTCAGTGCATGGCTCAGTGCAACATTAACGCAGGTGTTCAAGCATGCGCGCGGGGGCGGAGCAGACGTGTCACTCAGAGATGTCACAATAGCCCGAGATGGGAAACGGGGCTAGCAAGTGCGAATGACGTCACGCACCGGAAGCGCGCGGAGGATTTGGGGAATTTGAAGAGAGTGAGCAGAGTTGAGACTAGACACCGAACGAGAAGGGTTGACTTTCGCTTGCTCGCGGAGGTCTTGGGCAGGTGTCGCACGAAATGGGGGGGGGGCAGATGAAAAAGCCAGGATAGATAGATGGTGCCTCTCTCTCCTTATGCAAAAAACCTTTAAACTCAAAGGTAATAAAAAGTTTCCTACCTGAACTGAGAAGTCGTAAGTGTTTTTCGTGTTTCGAGATCCTATGTTCTATACCAGGGCAAACTGTAAACTTAATATGATGACGTCATATCTGCTTTTGACATTTTTGAACAATGGGATCCAAGCATTGCAACACTGATAGAAGTGCAGAAGTGTGTGGACTGCTAAGGTTTTTGTTTTGTTTCTTCGTTTATATCATATAATAGCACATCATCGTTTGTGGGTTATTTAAAGCTAAAGTCATCCAATTTAACCCATAGGAGGGGAAATAAAAAGGTCCAATACCTTTCCCAACGGTATTATTTTGAAAGTGAACGTAATAGCGTGACTGGAGTTCGAACTCGCTTACCACGATGTTGCAGTCCAGCACGTTAGCCACTACACTACGGAGACTCCACCGTGCACTGCAAGGTGGGGGGTGGGCTATATTGAAAAGTAAATTTAATTTGGCCACATTTCATTAAAGTATCTTTGTTAGTCTATGAACTTTTCAGTCGGCCCTCGTGTACACACACACACACACACACACACACACACAGAGAAACAGTCGAAGAAAGTCAGTCAGCAATTATAATTTTTGCAGTTTGGAGGTATCCTACGTTTGTAGGATGGGGCCTGGGGAGAAGTGGTAGCTAGACATCAGCTCTACATACTCAAGAGATAAGGAAAACACGTGTAATAAGAGCTTTTCAAACTTCGAGAAAGGGTCATGTTTCATTTGCGTTTCTTATGCTCTTTCAACACAGACAATCACACACCATGACAAGAGAAGCAAACGGTGCTTCCCTGAGATAGGCAACCAATCATGATAATATTCTGCGAATATTTCACTCAGCCACCAAGTCAAAACCAACAACTTTTTAGCGTTTTTGAAATCCTGTACCTCCCTCTGCACAGTTCGAGAAAGCCTCGGCAATAATAGACATTCTCTTGTCAACAATTAAAATTCGTAAATTCAATACTAGATAAAATCAACAACAAACTGGCAAAATTATTATTTTAGTAATTTTTTGGGGGGTAGTATATGTTTTATTTTGTTGTTGCTGCTGTTGTTGTTGATGATGATGATGATGATGATGATGATGATGATGCTGTTTGTTTTTTGCTTTTGTTTTTTTTTATTTATCTATTTTTTTTTTGATTTGGAGTTTTTTAAAAATTTTATTTAACTTTTTTTTTGTATTGATTTGTATGCCAAAATTCTATCTGTTTACTCGCTAAGATTTCCAAAACAATTTTTTTTTTTTTTGAAGAAAGGCATCGTTACGTATACGATAGCAAAAATAGTTGTATCGAATAGACTTTACAATGAAATGATTTCAAAAACGTTCCTTTAAAGAAATTTTAGTTACCAAATATCTCTTTAAAACACCTTATTTTACAACATATATAACGTCACGACATATTTGCATGTGAAAAGCAGAATTATACTAGAATCGCATTTAGCGTTTGAAAATCCTTTCTGCTGTGTTTAAAAATGCTCGTATAATGAAAAGAGAGACTTTCTACAAAAAGTAAAACGATCTTAACACCAGCTGCACGTTTTTAAGTCATGTTTCGTACGATATTGTCGGATATTATATTCAATTTGATTATCTATATTTACTGCATCAAAATATAACTTTATCGATGGGTGAGGCAGATAGTCTAACTGTTATCAGCTTGTGTTGTATAGCAAAGAAGAATAACAGCGCTGATCTATTGAAATATAATCTGCTTTTTTACTTTTCATTTTATTAACCGAAATTTATGTAACAAATTTTGATATGAAGAAATGACAATAAAATGCCAAATTGTCCAAATAAAAGGGGGCAATAGCTTTAGTAAACTTTAATATGTAATTTTAAACTTTGCAGTTTTCTTGTTCGGATATTGGTTGAAAAAGATAATACGAACAACAAAGTTTAGAAAGAAATTTTATACAAAAGAAACAAGAAAGAAAAATGGAAATTTTAGTGTAATTTGAGGGAACTCTCTGAGAGAGAGAGAGAGAGAGAGAGAGAGAGAGAGAGAGATAGTATCCGGAAAACAAAGTTCTTTGAATTTAAGTAGTTTATGTGGTTTCGTTGAAAAGGTCCAGCTTTCGTTTAATTTGGTTGAGTTCCCTGTAAAGTTGTCTTTTAGCAGAATTCTCGGGTCAAATTTTCAGCTTTTATCTAATTCTAGTTGAGTCTTCAGTAAAGTCTTCTTTTAGCAGAATTTTAGCTTTGAATTTTCAGTTTTCATTTCATTTTAGTTGAATCTTCAGTAAAGTTGTCCTTTAGCAAAATTCTTGGGTTGAATTTTCAGTTTTCATTTCATTTTAGTTGAATCTTCAGTAAAGTTGTCCTTTAGCAAAATTCTTGGGTTGAATTTTCAGCTTTATTTAATTTAGTTGAATCTTCTGTAAAGTTGTCTTCAGGTTGACTTAAGTTGAATTTCTTGAGAAGCTTATTGCCTATTTGAATACTTTTCGGCTCTTCAAGAAGTGAGTGACAAAACCTATTTGCTGGTGATTTTTTCCTGTCTTACCAGTCTAGCGCACGAGTTCGCAGTGAAGATTCGTTGTAGCTACTGACAAATTGGTAAGAGATAGCTTTTGGTGCTTTATTGTCCTGGATCACTTCTCCCTTCTCCACTCTGGCCAAAATTAAGTGCCACTCGTGGTCGGTTTGTTCACGTTAGAATTACACTTTTATAAATGCATGTATGGGTAGAGTCAGTGAGGGTCGGAGATAGCCGAAATATACACACAGTGGGGAGATACAAAATTTCAGTAAACTGCTTCTTCTTTCTGATTTCGCAAGACTGATACAGGGCCATCTCAAGATATCAAATTATCTTAGTTTATCCTCATTTCTCTCTGCCCTGTTGGTTGGGGCTGTAGAATACACCAAATCCTTTTATACGGAAGGGTAATACCCTCAAATAAGAATCCTGGATATGATACTAAACAATCTGATGGTGAGGCTCCAGTAATACTGGAGCTTTGGGGAATGCGGAGTATCCTTTCATTGCCATCGCTCCCAGTTTTACTCTGATTCAGAGTGGTAGCACCTGAAAGGGTCCTATCTATGGGTCAAATAGAACTGTTTGATATTTAAAACAAATGACTTATGCTAAATTGAATGGATTAAAAAAGAACTGTTTGATCATTCAACTGTGTAAACAAATGAATCATAGCAATAATACATAGCAATATTTGAAACCATTAAACTTTCTCCAAACAAATGATTAATAGTAAATCGAATTATTTGTGTGAGAAGTACTTGAAACTATTATCATTTAGCAATAACAATTCAACATTAGACATTTGTTTGCACGCAGTAAATCGGTCAAACTCATAGATGGGACCCTAATGGTACTACCACTCCGGGTCTGAGTTGACTTGGGAGTAATGGTTGTAAAGGCATTCTTCAATTTTCCCCAAAATTGTGGACTGGAATTTCACTATCAGATTCAGTTTAGTGTCTTCTCTAGAACGCTCATTGTGGGCGAGTTTTACCCGTCTACACAAATGCTGTCGGTATATTCTACAGACTGGGCTGACACACAAAATGGACATCCGCCATAATTTTGACAGTTCTATTTCAAATAATTCAATTTAGCATTAGTCATTTGTTTGCATTCAGTTTAAATGTCAAACAGTTCTATTTGGCCCATAGATAGGACCCTATTAAGTGCTACCACTCCAGGTTAGAGTGGACCTGGGAGCGATGCCAATGAAAGGGTACTCCGCATTCCCCAAAGTTCCAGAACAAGAGACACAACATCAGCTTGTTTAGTGTCATACGAGGACACTCGTTGGATGGGGGGGGGTTACATCTCTGTAGAGATGCAATCGGTGAAATCTACAGCCCCAGCACACTTGGCTAAAAATAATATTCAAACTAAGTAAAAAAAAAAGTTGGCGACCTTAGTCGAGGGTGACCCGAAGGCTCTCTTCTCGATAGCTACTACACCAAGGTGTAGGGGAGGGCGCTACTTCTTTCCCTGGATTGCTCCACTTTACCCTTGATCCGTTTGGTTGGTTTCTTTGTTTAATGGCGTATCAACTTTTGTAGGTTATATAATGCCAAAGCCATTCTCCTAGAAGAATAGTAGTGGTACTATTTGACCCATAGCTGGGCGGAAAAGGGGGTTCATACCTTTCCTAAGGGTATTTGTCCGAAAGTGAACGTAATAGCGCAACTGGAACTCGAACTCACAGTCCATCGCTTTAACTATTACACCACGAGGACACTTCCTCCTTGATCCGTACCTTATAATACTGAGTGTTAAGCAAGGAGGCATCAAGTACCATTTTTTGAGTCTTTGGTATAACTCGACCTGAGATTGAGAGTAAATAGTTATTTACCCAACTCCACTGCAGGGCAGGATGTGACACAAGGTCAATTTTGAGAGGAGTAAAACTGGTTTGAATTGAGTTTTCCTTCTAGATTGGTTTCCAAAGTTTAATAACCCAGTCTTCCCTACTATTCATCTGTAGATTTGGGGAGAAGACATAAATTTATGTCTTTCCAAAGAGGATTTGCTTGAAATGAAATGCAAACAGATTTTGGATTTGAATTAGGTTTGCCAATTCCATTTTCTACAATGATAACATTTATGCTAAAAGTAAATTATTAGTATGAATAGTTCCTTGAAACTATAATTGTTTACTTATGATTATTATTATTATTATTATTATTAGTGCCTGTGGTGTAATGGTTACCCTTGATCCGTACCTTATAATACTGAGTGTTAAGCAAGGAGGCATCAAGTACCATTTTTTGAGTCTTTGGTAGGACTTACAACTTACTTACGAATCACATTTGTATAAACATGATTTGGCATTAAATAACCTACAAGGGTTGATATGCCATTAAATCAACTAGCATGAACCACTGAGGGTGTTCGATTGCAGATCAAATAAAAAAAATTTTACTTGCTACTAGCAATATTTAGGGACCAACCTGCTCTTCTATTTGCTTAAAGCTGGTAGGGAGGTGAAAGAAAACATGGATGGAATGATATCTTTCCAAGGGGAATTAGCGCGAAGTGAAAGGCATGACTTTTCGTCCTTGGCTTACTGAGTCAATTTTCTAAGCAACCTCTTCGGAGGAGTAAGAAGTCCTGAAAGAGGTGTCCTGGTTTGACACTAATTTGCATATGGAGCTCTTGGGGTTATGGAATGCCTCTTCATTAACTACCTGTTTGACGGGGCTAAGAATATGTCGTCTGCAACATCTACCAAGACCTCTCAAAAGAGTTTCTGGGGTACGACATTTAACTGTATCCAGTGGTAAATCTCCTGTTCTAAATCTTTAGGAAGTGTGGCGTACCCCCTCATGGCTAAAACACTATTTTACAAAATACATCTCTAAGATGCGGTTGGATGGTACCGTCAGTGATGTTCTTTAGTTCAAGGTTTTGAAATAAAGTTACCAAGAAACCATGTTTAGACTACATGCTTAGAACGTCTACAGATAAAATGAAAGACAACGTCTTCAAGCTAACAAAGGAAAGAAGCAGAAGGTACCCCGCACAAACAATTACGGACGCGGACAACGCCGATAACCGAAAAAGACATCAACACGCGACTAGCAAAGGCATGGACAGCTATCAATCGCCTATCGCTCATATGGAAGTCAGACCTGACCAATGAAATAAAATGCAATTTTTTCCATGCAGCGGTCGTGTCGATACTGCTGTATGGATGCACTACATGGATGCTACCAAAACATATGGAGAAAAAACTTGACGGCAATTACACAAGAATGCTGCGAGTAATGTTGAACAAGTTCTTGAGGCAACAACCAACAAGGCAGCAACTGTACGGCCACCTACCAACCATCGCGAGAAATATCCAAGTTAGACAAACCAGACATACAGGACACTGCTGGAGAAGTAAGGACGAACTCATAAGTGACATACTTCTGTGGACCCCTTCACATGGACGAGCAAAGGCAGGACGACCAACTAGAACCTACATACAAAAGCTCTGTTGCGATACAGGATGTAGCCTTGAAGACCTACCGGAAACGATGGACGATAGAGAAAGGTGGTTGAAGAGAGTCAGGGATATCCGTGCTGATGGGGCGACATGATGATGATGATGATGATTTACATACATATACATACATATATATATATACATACATACAATACATATATATACATATATATATATAGTCGGGTCGGGTTGGTTTCGGTATGTTTGTTTAAAAGCATATTAACCGTCGTGGGTTATTTAATGTCAAAACCTTGTTGAACATTTGTGGTACAATTTAATCCATAGTTAGGGGGATTAGCGGGTTTATACTTTTCTCATGGGTATTAGCCAAAAAGTGAATGCAATAGCGCGACTGAAGTTCGATGTCGCAGTCCAGCACGTTTTCTACCGCTCCACGAGGACTTCCCTGGGGGTGGGTGATTTGCCGTTAAACAAATATACCAAAACAAAACAAAACCAAAGCAAATAATTTCCTAAACAATAACCGTTACGCCGCATTCGTCTCCTTGACTTACGTTTATTTGATGATAGAAAGTTTCTGACCAGACTTCGTCGCAATATGGCTGTCCAAATTGTTCCCGCTGATAAGAATTATGTCTCATCTTGCATCTCGTCTCACAAGAGCCGACAATTTGAAGGATTGCCAAGTCCGCTGATTAGAAAATATCTCTATGTTTTCTATTTGCCTGACACTTTTCATGGCTCTTGCAGTAGCATCTACTTCTCTTCGCATTTATAATAATAATAATAATAAAAATGATAGTAATAAAACATGGTCCCGTCGGCTAGGAATTGTGCAAGAAGTTTCAATTTGACCATAGGAACAAATGGTATGTGCAAAACCCAGAATCCGTCCCAGAAAATGAGCCGCAAAAAATTCTTTGGGATTTTGAGATACAAACGGATTATCTAAACTCGGCCAGACGATCAGACCCAGTGATAATCAAAAAAAAAAATAATAATAATAATCTGCAGAATAATGGGTAAAACTGAAGGAAAGGGAAAAGAAAAATAAGTACCTTGACTTTGCTTGAGAACTGAAAATCTATGGAACATGAAAGTGACGGTGATACCAATTGTAATTGGCGTACTCGGTACAGTCACCAAATATTTGGTACAGGGACTCGAGGACTTGGAAATAAGTGGGCGAGTGGAGACCATCCAAACAGCAGCATTGTTGAGATCGACCAGAATACTAAGAAGAGTCCTGGACACTTGAGGAAATTTGCTGTCACTCAGAATCCAGTCGAAAACCCTCAGTTAACGCAGCTGTGAAAAACTCTTAAATGAATAAAATAAAACAAAAAACAAGTAATTATATTTCATCTCTCGCTGATACGTCTTGATGGGTTTAAATAAATATATTCCAATGATCCACATTGTCAATATCTTACAAAATTGTTCTAACTTAGGATAAACAGGAAAATACTTGGCAACAATACTTGAGATAAATATCTTGATCTCAAGGAAAACAGATTTCACTTACTACTTTTTTTAACGGACTTTCGAGTTGCAATCAATTGTAGTATCTGTTGACACCAAAGCAAGAATTTTAGATGTCTCTAGCTTGTGTGACAATATGCCCGCTGGCCGACCTCTACTATCTCAACTTCTTAAATCAGCTCATGGCCATTCAATAGTCTAGTGGTTTCTCTCATCTCCGGCTAGAGGCATTTCACATCTTTTACAAATATGCAACAGATATAACATATAAATAACCGAGAGTAGAAGAAAGAAGAATAAACCAGCACGGAGTTGGGTTAACCCTAAGTGTAAGAAGGGAGAAGTTTTGGCACTTTTCTGTGGTTTTCTGTGTATCTGTGGCTATCACGAGCGTGTATCCAAGCGAAATTCCCACACAGCAACCAGGAACGCTGACTCATCCTCTCGACCCGGCTTATGGGTCCTCAAGTCCCAACTCCTCCTTCAGCAGCTGCCTCTCTCTGACCGTCACCTTTCCTCGACTGTCGCTAATTCCCCTCTTCTGTTGATTGCTCTGGAACCTTGCCTTTCCTCGTCTTCTTCCAATCTCGTAGGAAATCTCGCGCGCAAGCCCTATGTGTGAGTTTCACGCCAAAGCAGACAAAAGAATCCACTGACTGGCCTTCACCCACACCCACACCCACGGAAACGAATGCCCACCATCGTGCCACACTTGTACAGAATTCAATACCGATTTTTTTGTGATTGGGCCAGCATTTACATTGTACCCCTTATTACAAAATAATTTTCTCAGTGTGATACCAAATTGTATCAGCTGTAGAGACTCCAGCCTTAAAGCTCTTGGAAGTGTAAAGTATCCCTTGATTGCCATTACTTCCAGGTCCACTCAGACACGGATAATTATGTTCCGTCCTCCACCGCTACGTCTCATTAGAATATACATAAATATATTCTAGTGTCCGACATTTTCAATATTTTGTTGTATTATTCTAACTTAAGATAAGCAGAGAAAGATTTGGTGACAATGCTCCATGAATATCTTTCTCGATCCTCCAAAAAAAGATTTTGACTTCTTTTTATCAGGCATTCGAGTTACGATGAATTGTTCTCCCTTATTTCGTGTCGGTGTGACCGAGGATAAGCTGACTATATCCCCTGCAGAGTGTTATGACCCCCACCCCACCCTACTCCCAAAAGTTTTCTTGGTCAACACTAAACTACATCCAACACTGAGACTTGAGTTTTGAAGCTGTGAAGAGTTTGGAGTCTAATCTGACTGGGATTAGTCATAACTATTAGGTCTCCATCTATGGATCAAATAGATTATGTTTGAAAATTGTTTGTATTGAACAGTAATACTTGAAACCATGTAACTGTGGGGACTAATTAGTTGAATTAAGAATGTTTACTTAGAATTATTCAAAGTTACTCAAAATCTTATAATTATTAAAACCATATAATTGAGTATAAATTATGAGTAATTGGTGGGAATACTGGAAAAAATATTGGGTCCTAGATCTGACATTAAATTGCATCTGATTGTAAAGCCCCAGTTTTGAAGTTTGGGGAGTGTGGACTACTTATTACTTATTACCACTACTCTCAGGTCCACCCTGATCCGAAGTGGTAGTAACTGTTAAGATCCCGTTTACAGTACTTTCTGCCCAACCTTTCGTAATACATCCTTCCCTGATAATAGCTCAAGGTTGGGCATAAAGTACTTGGGAAATAACTAATTATGGAAAGTTTATCAACCAATTCCAGCCGAGTATAAGATCAACACGGCAATTCGAAAGGATTAACGAAAACATATGTAGAAAAAAATTATATATATGTATATCCTATTTACCCAACCCCTCCGCTCGGGCAGGATATGACACGAAGTCAATTTTTAAGCGGAGTTTAACAGGTTTGAATTCAGTTTTCTTCTCCTAGACTAGTTGCCCAACCAAGGCTGAAGAAACAAGTCTGCCCTACTATTTACCCATAGCTGGAGGGAGAATAATTGGATTCATACCTTTCCCAAGGGTATTTGTGCTATGTGAAATGCAATCAGTCTCGTCCAGGATTTAAACTCGTTTCGCCGTATCCATTCCCTACGACGATAACCATTACACCACGGGCACCTCCATATTATATATATATATATATATGTGTGTGTGTGTGTGTGTGTGTTTGTGCATGTGTATGTATCATTCACCAAAACTCTTCGCCACAATTTCGATGCATTACAAAGTCAATTTTTATGTATAGGACAGCTGAGTTTTCTTTCTTCTAGATCATTTGCCGTACCCAAACAAAAGACCCTATTCTGTCATAGCTAAAAGGAGAACATGAGGATTAATGCCGTTTTATATCATATATATCCGTGAATTTTGTATGTAGTCTTGTGTTAGAATGTGACACAATAAACTCCTCTCTCCTTAACAACGCAAATTCAGGTACACTTATGCATCTGCGTGTAGGTACGAGAGCGTGTATGCGTAAAAGCGTAACGTATATATATATATGTATATGCGTTAGGATCGAGCGTATCTGTACGGGTGTTTGTAGGCATAGGTAGTGTATATGCATGTATGTACACGAATGTGTGCGTATAGAAGTATCAAAAGGATAGCTAAACAAGTTAGAGAGGTAAGCAGACTTTGATAAATGATAAAATAGAAAGAGGAGGTGTTTTATGGGGATGAAAGGATTAGTTTTTTTTTATGTCCGTAATAAACTGAAATCTTCGGTGCTAGTAGTCTAGGATCAGAAAACAAAGTTCTCATTCTTTAAAAATGTTTTTTTTTTTTTTTTTTAGTTCTGGGAAGTCAACACGAGAGAGGCGGTTTTCTTTTCTGAACATCGGTGTCACATATATTCACATTGATCAGCATCAGTTTTCGTCCACTGTCGTCTGAAAGAGCGAAATGTTATTCTTCTCCCTCTTCCAGATTGGTCAAAGAGTGAAGAAAAAACTACCATGCATATTTTGGAATTTTTTTACATTTGTGGAGCTGACCCGTGGTTTATACAGTTTCGACCAGAACCTGCAACCGATTAAACTTTTCTTAAAAACTAACACTATTATGTACCGTGATGAGGGGAGAACAACAACACTTCTTTATTAGAATATATTCGTCTTTTTATTATTTCGTAAGGAGTAGCAAATTCTGTGGTGTGTGAGACAGACGGACGACGGGAATGACAGATTGCCATATAGACCCATAACTTCTTCTCTTGACCATACCCTTCTGCGTTATCTTCAAGACCTCACTGAGCATTTATTCTGCTCCTCGACAAGGGGTACTCAACTGAAGACCGCTGAGGACTACTGAGAGCCGCTGCTCCTAACGGTGTACTCTCCGTAACTGCAAGCTGACTGAGATTCAGGCCGTGATTTACTCCAACTGACAAGCTGGCATCTGCATGTATGATTTCATAACGCCTACAACTTCCAATAGATCAAGTAATTGCTTTCGCTTATTTACACAAATGTGTCTCTGACTGACGACTCGGTCGAGGATCAATATACAAAACTTCCCTCCCTCCTTATTTTTCAAAATGTCAACCTATTGATATTTTACTCACATCCCCCTCCATCTCTCGCCACACATACATCTTACAAATAATGTTCAAGGACAACAATAGCAAAAAATACAACAATCATTACACGTCTTAGAAGGTGACCTTGTGATCATGCGACAATTAGCTTGTTCTAGTTCTTGTCTGAATTATTTCTTTATTCTTTCTTGGCACGATTGGCTATCCTACATGTATACATCTAAATTACAACACAATTACATATCTTATTCAAAAATTACCATAAGGCCTTCTTCTGCAATTCCTTGAGGAACTAAAAACATCACGGGACCAAAAAATCCTGGTCACAAACACTGTGACCCTGGTCATTCCAGCAACACATTCCTTATGACCATACACCAGTCATCCACTCTACAGGATCCTACTATGGGTAACTGGGGGATTTCCAAATATTCAACAACATCACGATGGCCCGAAACCAAAACATCAAAATGGCATTATAAATTGAAATGTGTACAGCAACAACCAAAAAATACCACGCCAAAACATTTATCAGCAATTGATTTTCTTCTTAATCAATTATTGCTTCAAGCGATTTCGCCTTCCCCAAAACCTAAAAAATCTCATGAAATGAGTTAAGGAAAAAATTCAGAAATGTTGCCTTAAATTCAAACAATTTTTCTCTTCTAAGCTTCACAGCGGTTGGAGACAAAAAAAATCTTTTTCAACAATACATAACAAGTCAAAATGCAATAGCCTAAACAACATATCCAACAAGAAAAAAAAGTTGACAAACGAAAACATGCCTAAAAAATGTTCTGAAAAATATTCATGCTTATGACAGTTCTATTTTTGGAAATGTCTCTTCCTCTTCTTCTCTTATAGACTGTTTCTTTCTCTTTTCTCCTTTTTTTCTCTTTTTTTTTTTTCGTTTCAATTCCTAAAATATTGTTTTTTTTTAATGCTAAGTGTCCTTGTCTTTTTTTTTCATTTCTCTTTTCTTTTCACTGCAATAATTTTCACACACACACACACACACACACACACACACACACATATATATATATATATATATATATATATATATATTTGTACAATTGCTCATTCTCTTACTGATAGCCTAAGCTAATATTGGTTCGTGCACGACCATTTCCATTGTTTCTTTCAACAAGTATCTACCCTTTTTCTATTCCGACTAAAACAATACCACGCCAGTATCCTGCTCACTGCCAAATTTCCTTGGGGTTCTTTTCTTAAGCAACCCAAACCTTTTACTCTTTCCTCTACTTTTTCCACTGCCCATCGGTCTATCTCCTTTCCCTCTTTCAATTGTTAACGAGGGTACTATATTTATTCATCTATTCAGTCAACTATATTTCTCCCTCGAGCACGATTTGAAACCGAGTCCGCAAATTTCCTGTGCATACCACGAGACACGCCAAGATTTTGCACACATAGTCCCTGATTTCCCATCTCCTGTTTCAAAATATCCTCTTTGACACAATAGTCTGGTCTCTTACTCCCCACCCCAATTCTCAATCCCATTCTTGGGAGACGTTTACAAACCGGTCTGGCCACTAACCAGTACCTCAGAATTCTTGACCCCATTCTAGGGTGGCCTCACAAAACGCTTGTCTGGCCACTAACCAGTACCTAATAATGCTCGACCTTTCTCCAGGGGAAAACCTTCACAAAACCTGGTATGTCTTCAACCAGTACCCAAAATATCGATCCCATCACAGGGAGACTTCCACAAAACACTTTCCGATACACATTTTCGTCTCAAACCGGTCCTACTGGCATAACTCCGGATCCAAATGTACATGATCCTTTTCCCGACAACATATCGTAGATGCCCGGATCCTTCTGGAGCTCGGATCAAAATCCTAATGTCAAATCATTTTGCCTTACGACAGCATCCGCGAGTTACTACAAAATTTCATCCAAATTAAATTTTCTTTACAATCAAGGTTCACTCATGAAAAGCCCAAAATTTTCATGGTCCCCCAATTCGAAACTTGTTTTTACAACCTGTCACTTTTTAACATATCACAGAAACAATATTTTCTGTTTTGTTCACACGTTCACTTATTTTGTTCTTCTTTCTCTCCCCTTTTTACTCCTATTTCTCTGTTAATCCAAAACATAGCAGTCTTCTGTATTAACTCATGTAAAATATATTGGACTTCATCACCGACTTCCAATTTTCTTTTATAATTATTTAAATTTCATTGGACGCGACTCTTAAAAACTCGAAAGACAGATAAAACTAAATTTTTCGTAAGAAGCTAAATTTTATCAACAAACTTCAAAAATACACAGAAGGTAAAAAATTACTTTTCTTAATTTGAGCAATGTATGTACCCAACTTTTTTCAGATTCTTTGCTGCTTTTCCATTTCTGATTATCTTGATGTGTTTCATTCTTCACTCTTGAGCTTCCCGCTTTCCATTCATTCTTCCCCTTTTTCGTTATCTCTTAACCTCGTCATTGGCCGCTTCCTTGATAGCCTAGGTTTAACCACAGGTTCGAAATCACGCCAGGTGAGCATGAACTGGATTTCAGCACTATATATATATATAATAATGTTATATACCGTGATGAGGGAAGAATCACAATATTTCTTTATAAAAAATATATATACGTCTTTATTCTTTCGTAAGGGATTGAAGTCTCTGTGGTGTGTGCGACAAATGGACGAAGGGAGTGACAGAATAAGACAGATTGCAATAATGACCTATAATTTTTTTCTCTTGACCACCCCACGCCGTGTTCTCTTCAAGACTCCACTTATCACTTCTTCTGCTTCTCAGCTGGGGGTACTCAACTGGAGGCCACTGAGAGCCGCTGCTCACAGCGGGGCGCTCTTCGTGACTGCAAACTGACTCTAACGCAAGTCTCCACTGACTCCAACAGACTACAACTGACAAGCAGGCATTTGCATATATTATTTCATAACGCCTACAACTTCCGATGTATCATGTGATTGCTTCCGCTTATTTACACTGATGCATCTCTGATTGCGTAAAGGGTCAATATGCAACAACAAAACGTGAGTTTGATATCGTTCAGCAGGTGAAGCTGGTTGAGCTGCGGAATGATACTGTCATATGTGAAAAATTTGCAAGACAATGAACAATACTCTTATTAAATGCGATTCGGGCCAAAATGAGTATTTCTGCCATATCACAGCCGACTGATTCCTGCAATTTATGTTCTTCTGCCTATTTCCTTTCTCTCCAGACCAAAATATATCTGCAGATCCTGGCAAACCAGTCAATGGTGGATGCAATTAAAAACTGCAAGCACAGTTTTCTGTAGTGATAACATCTTCAACAATGTGTGACTTCCCTAGGGGACTATTTTGAAGTAAATAAAATTGATTTCTATTTAGGTCAATAATAATTTTTAGGCAAACGTTCCATAATAAGCAAACTATGAGAGATAAGAATCGTACTTGATCATCGTGGAGAGAATTCTTGTGAGACTCTTAGATTTTACGAGATGAAGTCCTTATTTAAGATAGGTAACATATATTTTTACGATATATATATATATATATATATATATATATATGTGTGTGTGTGTGTGTGTGGTTAGGCAGCATTCGTTTATTTAAACATGTTTCATTAAATAACAAAGACAAATTTTGTCTGTATAATTTATTTAAGATCCTTTCAAGGTTTTTGATAAGTGTCTTAGTTTCGTGACGTTATAAACTTTAAAAACTTTCAAAATTCTTTTTAAAAAATACAATCACACCTTACACAAGCAAGCAATCCATAATTATGGTCTATGAAGGGTCTGAAAGCGCTCGGGACAATTTTGGGAAATTCATCTAACAATTCCAACCTGAAACTAAGACACTTATCAGAAAACTTGAAAGGATCTTAAATAAATTATACAAACAAAATTTGTCTTTTTTTATTTAATTTGCCAACTCCAAACTATGAAGCCGGGATTCAGCTTGAGTATGTGTATTTGCAAGAATCGTTAAGTCATCAGCGCAGTCTGCATCCGTAATAGTTTATATATATATTGGAATAAACAAATCTTACGATAAAACGTTTTTTTCTTAGATCAAAAAAGTGCTCAAATACTGACCTGTAGAGCAAGTTAAAACCTACAATAAATGAATGCCTATTCACCTCTTCATAACAATATCATTACTACTAGTTTCATGGATTTTTATAGAAGAGATATTTACAATGCAGGGAAGAGAGAGAGACAGAGAGAGAGAGAGAGAGAGAGAGAGAGAGAAATCATATCACGTGGTATTGTGGTGGTTTTTAATATAATAAAGCAAAGTTTAGTTATTAGATACGTTTGTATATATATATATATATGTGTGTGTGTGTGTGTGTGTGTGTGTGTGTGTGTGTGTGAGTGAGTGAATATACATATATATTTGCTGTCAAATAAAGATGTAAAGATATATAGATGACAGTTAAAGGATTTTAATTATATTCCAAACAAATTCGCATTATTGATATAATAAAAAGTCTCCCAAGTGAATTAAAAATTTAATGATAAATAATTAGAAACATACACAGATAAAGGACGTTTATATAATAGAAAATTTGGCAATTCCAAGTGCCTCCTTTGATATTTAAACCGTCTCCCTCTTGTTAATGCGAGTGCAGAGCAACCCCAACTGCATTGCACTTAATAGCTTCAAAGACACTATCTGCAGCTTGAATATTTACATAGGATAGTACAGCAGTTACTAGGGGGGGTCTGGAAATACATTATGTATTCGTGTGTAATTCGATCTCGTGAATGCTCCGACCCTTATCGTTTCTATGTTAAAATTCATGACATGATGGCGTAGTTATAGGATCGTGTCTATGAAAACCCGCCAATTTTCGCCCAATCGTTGAGGCTTAGAATATGCAGACTGTACCCCCTACGGCGAAATAAGATCGCATACACACACATGAAAGAGTGTGTCCTAGCTATAACACTCAACTGCATTTAATAGTCTATTGTAATTTCTAGGACACCCTTTCTTTGAGGTGGATGGTCTTACCCCTCAGAAGAGGAGACAGTCGGCGCCCTCTAAGTCATGCTAAAAAGGCAACCCTTATTCTATAATGAAGAAAACAAAACTATGTATACCTGGGTAGTAATATCTCATCTACTGAATGCGATGACAACACACCACAGTGTAATGGTCATCATCGTTGGGAATGGACACGACGAACCGAAATCAAATTTTGGACACGACTGTTTGCAATTCAGATAGCACGAATACCCTTGGGAAGGTTATGAATTTGATTATTTCCCCTCCAGCTAAGGGGAATTAGTAGGCTAGACAGGGTTCTTCAAACTCTTAGTATGGCAACTAGTCTAGGAGAAGAGAAACTCTGATTTCAAAACTATTAAACCCCGCTTAAAAATTGACCTTGTGTCACATCCTGCTCGTGCAGAAAGGGTTGGGTAAATTCATGCGTATTGATAAAGCATTGCCTGCTATTTATAAGATAAAGATCTTTGGGAAGTTTGAGGAAATAAAACGGGAACTTTTTCTAGCATTATCCGTACCAGTACTATTGTTAGGTTGCACCACTTGGAATTTAACGAAACTCGTGAAGAAAGAGCAAAATGAGAAGTACAAAAGGATGCTGCGTGTTGCTTTGAAAAACATCCTGGAGGCAGCACCCTACAAAACAACAGTTGTATGGCCACTTGCCTATTATCTTACAAACCAACCAGTTATCATGAGCCAGTCATGCTGTACACTGCTGAAGAAATAAGGACGAACTGATAAGTGGCGTCGTTCTCCAACGGACCCCTACATGTAGACTCACCAATGTTGTCCGACCAGCAAAAACTTACATTCATCTGCTTTATGTGGATACTGGATACCGTCTAGATAACTGATACGGATGGATAACAAGAAGGAGTGACGGGAATTCGTACTATCAAATTGCCTTGCGGTAATGTCTGTCCTGCTGTCTGTCTATAAGATATTCTGAAACCAGAAAAAAAACATGTTATACAAAATGTTCAAATTTTAATTATTTTATGAACAATTCAACCACAAACATCGTCGTAAAAACCTAAACAAACTTGCAATTAAAACAGTCACTAACTCTTCTTATACAATTAGGAATTTGATTAAAAAACAAAAATAACAATACCCACATTGTATCCACAGCAGATGTGTGTGAAATTCTATGTCTAGATTGTAATAAAAATACGTTGGTGAAACTTGCTATAGTCTTCATAAACGAATCTACGAGCACAAAAGAGATTTAAAAAGACCAGACATAAATAACAGTTTGTTCAAATATAATTTAGAATCTAATCACAAATTTAATTTTAAAGATTCCAAGATGTTAGTTTATATAAGAAAATAAAAAATTCCGGTAAATAGTTGCATCTAGTATCATTTCAAACAGCAATATTATCAGAGACCAAATTTTTTCAATGTCTCCTTATTTGGTCAAATTGGCGTAGAAAAGTTACAAAATCACTTACCTAAAATAATTCGGCTTCATCATTTTTTGTTTATATATATATATATATATATATATATATATATTCAAAAAGATAGATTGATAAACAGATAGTCGATTTAAACAGAGATAAAAATATCAACATTGATAAAGATGCATACATATATCATGGAATGTTAATTATAGATAAAGACAAACATTAACATAGGTAGACAGATAGATAGATATGGATTTTTTGATAAAATTTGGAACGCTCGTTGCATCATATAAAGTCGAAACAGAGCACTACCAGCGGAAATAGAATTTTTAAAACTTTTACATCTCTTTCGTTTAATTTATTAACAAAGACGTTCTGATGAAGGTCTAAAAATCGTAACATTTAACTTTGGGAAATATTTTTACAAATAAAATCATCTGCTGCAGACCTTGTGTTTTTCATCTCTCTACATTTCCCATATATATCTGTGCGTGTGTGTGTGTGTGAGTGTGATTCATTGTCTTCATTAAGACATATTTGGTTAAATAGTATCGACATCTTTCGTCTACATATTTTTATTTTGACCCGTTCAAGTCGCCGTATGAATTTTATAATATTCGGCCGGAATTGGCCAAGAAATTTTCCATAGTTAATTTGTCCCCAATTACTTTTGGACCCATCATAGTTCATCTTCGAAAAGGGGGATGTATATTGCAAAAGCAACCTTTACTGGCACAATACAACTTTGTAAGCGTTAAGTGTTTTATTTATACTAGTGTAATATTGGAGCGTTTTGTTTTTGTTTTGTTTTTAGTTTTGTTTTTAAATTTCACTTCTACAAATGGCAACAGTAGCTAAAGTCATAGAGACAAAAGTAGTCTATACTATTTAACCAAATATATCTTACCGACCGAGGGTTTTCCAATGGTCCTGGAGACGGAGGTTCAATCCCAGTTTGAGTCATATTCTAAAAATGATACTGGATGTCTCCTTGCTTAACACTCAACAATAAAGGCACGAAGCAAGGGTAAATGGATCAATCTATGGAAAGAAGTAACGGCTTCCGCTCCCCCTCAGTGTTGTAGCTATTAAAAAGGAAGCCTTCGGGTTACCCTCGACTACCGTCGCCAACTTATATATATATATATAGATATATATATCTTTATTAGATTAAATAAACCTATTGTTGACAATCGATTACCTCACTCATTATTCTTTTTTACAAAGGGACAACTTAATCAAAGTAAAAGTTATTTAACTTTTTTAAAACCCAACTTGTGTTTAAAGAAGTGGATTAATTATTCGGTGTTTATCACAGTCTGCTTTATAAAATCACCGGTTCATCAAAATCTATTTTAAGTTCTTACTGACGTAATGGCCAGTCGAGATGATATTGATAAGGATATTAATGAAAGTAGAAAAGTGTACCAATCAGGCTCTATTGCGTACTTCATATATACAGTATCACCCATTAAAATGTTGCCCAGTCGGCTGGGTTTGTAGAATACACCGACTGCTTATCTGCAGAGGGGTAAGACCTTACCCCACGAGTGTCCTGTATATGACACTAAACAATCTGATGGTGAGGTTGGAGTAATGCTGGAGGTTTGGGGAATGCGGAATACCCCTTCATTGCCATCTGGCCCGGAATGGTAGCATCTGATAGGGTCCTATCTATGGGTCAAATAGAACTAAACTGTGTACTTATGCTAAACTGAATTGGTTGAAATGGAACTGTTTTGTAGGCTAAACCAGATTGTTTGAAATAGAACTGTTTTTGACATTTAAAAGTAAGTAAAGTTGGCGACAGTAGTCGAGGGTGACCCGAAGGCTCTTTTTTCGATAGCTTCTACACCAAGATGTAGGGGAGGGCGCTACCCCTTTCCCTATATTGCCCCACTTTACCCTTAATCTGCACCCAATAATGCTAAGTTTCAAGCAAGGAGGCATCCAGTAGCATTTTTGAGTCTTTAGTATGACTCGACCTGGGACTGAACCGATGCCTCCTGGACCATTGGCAAACACTCTAATCATTATGCCAATGGACCGGTTTTGACATTTAACTGTGAATAAACAAAAAGTATACTTATACTAAACTGAATTGTTTGAATTAGAACTGATTGACTAAACTGAATAGCTTGAAATAGAAATGTTTTTGACCATTAAACTGTGTACTTATGCTAAACTGAATTGTTTGAAATAAAGCTGTTTATTTGTATAAAAATGGATTTGGCATTAAATAACCTACAAAGATTGATATGCCATAAAACCAAACATACAAATAAACAAGCCATTAAAAAGTAAACCTCGAAAAAGGATATTTATCGTTGCCTCCCACCAAAAAGGTCTTTTTTATAGAGAAGCGGGAGGTCGAGTACGAACCAAGACTCACGGCCTGCTGGACTCTGTTGGTCATTTGCTCACTAGGTGCAAAGTGAGCCAGGTGACCCTGCTGGACAAAGTACAATGTGAGTACGGTACAAATGCCTGCTCATAGCTCGAATTACACCCGAATGTCTAGTGCTATGCTTTGTTTGTCAATGATTCTTCGCCCACCCGAAGATAGCCCACCCGAAGCTGGTGGCCATTCGGCATCGAATCTATCATTGATCATTGATACCACATCCGGCACGAATGCCAGACGACCCGGCTAAAAAGCCGGGTACCGGTGATAAGTAAGTACACCCCTAACAAGTTTTTATCAAAAACATAATTTTCTTCAAAACCCCAAATATCAGCATTCTACAATTTCTTAGCCATAGATAAGTACACCCTTCATAATCTTTTAATAAAATGCTAATTTTTTTTCTAAATCAAAGACGCTAGGAGCATTGAAGCTCTGTTAACAAAATAGTATATATATATAAATATATTTATATGTATATACGATGATCATTAAATAAGTTTCCCGACTTTTTTTCGTATGGGCACTTTTATTGATAGTACACTCATGAAACTCGAGTCCCCTTCCAAGTAATCTCCTCCGGCTGCAATGCACATGTTCTACCGTTCCAATAACTTCTGGAAGGCCCTATGGAAGTTCTCTTGTGCTAGCGTGTCAATGACCTTCGTCACAGCCTCTTTCATGTCTCATAACGACAGCCTCTGAGCTTAGGGAATAACCAAAAGTCACAGGGAGCAAGGTCTCGACTATAGGGAGGCTGAGGAAGTGTCTTGATACCTATCTTGGTCAAATAGTCTGTGACAAAGATGGAGTTGTGGACTGGTGCATTTTCCTGGTGCAAATGCCGCTGACCCGATTTAAAGAGTGCTGGCCTCTTCCGGCGGAATCTTCCTGAACTCCCTTAAAACCTCAACATAGTAACCCTAACCCTAACCCTTTGGCCAATCAACTCTGGTGTATTGATTTACTTACTCCTCCCATACCTCTCATCATCCCTCACAGACTCCCTGCCTTCCTTGAATCTCTTATGCCACTCAAAAACTGATGCTCAATGCATGCAAGATGCTCCAAAAGCAGTCTGAAGCATTCCATTTTTTCCAAGTTTAAAAAACAATGTTATTGCATATCGTTCTTCTAAAGTGTCAGATTGCATTATTGAAATTCACCAGCTGTGACAATCAGGCTTTAGTAGGGTGTATTCCAATTGCTGCTGTAGCTGTTGATTTGAACCTGAAATAATATAAATTGGCCAGTCATCTTATAAGATGTATAGCAATAACATAGTGAATTTTCAATAGTCTACGACAATTTTAAATGCCAATACAAAAAAGTCTGGAATCTTATTGAATGCACCACGTATATAAAAGTCGTGCACTTATTTTTGGACAGGTGTATATTTTTAGTTATAGAATATTTAACGTTGTAGAGTTTCGTAATAAGAAAAAAAAGAACATTTCTTCCTATTTATATCGCTATAAACCGAAAGAAGAGATTAAAGATTTCTTTTTTGGGTGGGGGAGTTGTTTTCTTTTTTAAAGAGTTTCTCAGATAAGTTTTCGTGTTTCAATGCAACGATGAGAAAATGTTAAAAGTTCAGTTTGTGTGAGGAAACAAAATAATTTGGTCAGATTGTGCCTTGATTGTGCCTTCTTTGGAAGTTTTGAGTTTCTTCTTGTGCCTTGAATACTGAACTATACAAAATTCAAAAGAAAAGGATTTAAGCTGCGCTTGTGTTGTATTCTTCAGAGAACACAAAACAATTTTTACAATAATCAACTGGAAAGTGGGTTTGTCCTATGTGAATCATTCAGAAAATTTCTTAAGATCGACTGAAGTAGCAGCAATATACCTGGGACGTGAAAATACGAAAACGATTCACTTTTCGCATCCTTACAGTAGAAAGATTTAAAGAAAAACAAAGATTTTAGGTTAGCTTGATGCCTCTTAAACAGCCTACACGCTTACGTAGATTATATATATATATATATATGTGTGTGTATGCGTGTGTGTGTGCAACAACCGGCAAAAATAATGGAATTAGCACGCTTAGAAGATGTTCATCTTTTCTTATTAACAGTAAATAAACAAATAACTGATAAGACAACAAACATTTTCTATTCAACTGGTAAAAATTCTGGCTCTATAAAATAAACCTTAAATAGACTAGATTCAATTATTTGAATTAGTGTTATTTTTTTCAAAAGCAGTATCAGGCTGTGGTCTTATGCTAGTCACGGAGCCCGTGGGTTGTGACTACTAGTCACAGTACTTGTTGTGGCTATTGTGTTCGTGACTACCACATCAGCTTCCGACTGTTTGTTTTGTCAAATCCTTCCGTGTCCACGTTGTGTTTGAAAGATCCACGGAGTGATGTTGACACAATTCAGCCGGATTTTCTTCTGACTTCTTCTGACTGAGTGGCTAGATTGTCTAGCAACTCAAAGAATTGAGAAAACCCGTTGTTTAACAAAAACAAAAAATCGTTTTTATTGAACAACTTAGTGAGACAATAAATAACAAACAAACGAGGTTTGCTTTCCTGACAAATAGAAGAAGAAAGAATATCGGGAGAGGAAGAGTGACGATGAGGTGCAGTTAGAGTAACACTAACGTCTCTAAAGTCTGGGTCTTTGAAATTTTGTAAAGTCTGAAGGTTGTTCGGAGTGCCTCTGGTCTAGAAGAGATACTTCTTTGGAAGTCTTGAGTTTCTTCTTGGTCCTTTTTTCTCATCCTCTCTGAGGATTTTTTTTCTTATCCCATTTTTTATAGATCAATATCTGGACTAAAAATGGTTTCTGATTGGTTTTCTAATAAGAGACAATTAGGGGTCATATTCTCATTGATCGGCCAATCCTAGTTCAGGATTATATCTTACAGGTATAGGGAAAACTCTTTTTAGATGATTTGACCAACGGGAACAGGTTTAGAGTAATGAGGTTGAACAAAAAAAAAAAAAATTCTCAGCCTCACCTGACTGGATGAGGCATGCCCAGCTCACCTTTATTTTGGGTGGAGCAAATTTAAGTCTCCATTTTGACATTGACCTTCAAGATAAGGACTAGAAAAATATGTTTTACGAAATGACCCGTTTCATTATTATGAATGATGAAGTTAGTTGACAACCGAAAAATCAAATAAATTTGATAACCTTTAAAATCAAAAGCAATTGTCTCGCACTTACCTGACCTTTCAAATCAAAAACGATTGTCTCGCACTTAACTGACCTTTAAGAACGATTAACCAGCTTTTTAGGTCAATGAAAGCCTTGAACAAAAAGATGCTTATTTCAAGGATCTTTTTTGCTTTTGATACATATATATATATATATATATATATATATATATTGATTTTCATATATTTCATAAATTCTTGTTTTTACATATTAGTTAAGTACTTAACCGCACGTCGTGTCACAAGGCCAGCACTATTGTTTGGTTGCACCACTTGGACTTTAACATAACGCTTGGAGAAAAAGCCAGATGTGAACCATACAAGGATACTGTATGCTATTTTAAAGTAATCCTGGAAGCAGCACCCAAAATAACAACCGCTGTGCGCCCACTTCCCTTCCATCTCACAAACCATCTCGCAAACAGTAAAATGAGCAAAATATACCAGGCACTCGTGAAGAAATAAAGATGAACTGGTCAGCGACGTTCTTTTTTGGACCTCTACACATGGATTCATTGACGCAGCTGTATGTATCGATCAGAAAGAATTTACATTCATCACCTCGGTGCAGATACTGGATGCCGACTAGAAAACTTACATGTTGCGAGGGCTAATAAGGACGGATAGCTAGAAGAAGTCATGAGAATCTGTGCAGTCGGTACGCATTAATTGATTGATTGATTAGTTGATTGGTTCTAATTAAACTGTGGAATAAAGTCAAGTTCAGGAAATCTTAATAAGAATTAAATTTGTCGAAAACATGCGCAAGAAACTTTAACATCAACTTAAAAAAGAAGAGGGAGACAGGGTCTTTGTTCTTTTTACTTTTGAGCTGATGACATTCAGCATACTGTGAGTCTTTTGTACTGAGATTAGCAGTAAAAAAATTCACTTGTAAAAAGAGTTACGGACCTTGGATAAAATATTAATTGGATTACGTCCTTTGAAAGTAAAAGTACGTTAAAGGATTGATGATGGATACGTTTGAACTGTCTGAGATTATGAGAGAATGACAACGCTTCGAACTGAATGCCTTTTAAATCCGATTTCTTTTCATCTCTCCTTTAGTGTGGTCATTTTTTCACCAGTAAATCATTCATATAGAAAAATCTGTATCATACGAAAACGCTCTCTCTCTCTCTCTCTCTCTCTCTCTCTCTCTCTCTCTCTCTCTTACACATAAGCATATATATTCTCCTTTATTTGAACTGCGATATATATATATATATATATATAATAAAAAGACAGCACGTGCTTTGTAATCGTGAGAAAACTAGATTTACTGACCATTGTTAACGAGTTCGATTCTCACAGGCCAGTCCATACTTTTGGCCTAGCGCTACATTTTAACCAAACATAGGAAATAACTCTAAAGAGTAAAGTGGCCTCCCGATTTTTAAAGGAAAGATTTAGAAGTCATCAGTAGAGCTTAGCTCTGATTGGCTGTTGCAAAATTATATATAGAGCCTTTTCTGTGGTCATTTTTTTTTTCTCCTTGTGTGGATGCGCAGGTTAGCTGCCGGGATGGGAGTTGGGGTAAGATCAATGCCAACTGGGTTATTTGGGTTGGGGGTCTGATGTTGCAAGATCCGAAACCCCCCATGAACCCAAAGGAAACATCACTGACGATCCATCCCGACGCATCAACTAAGATGTATGGTATAAAAAAAGACAAATTTTACCAATTCAAAGACAATGTGATGAACGTACACCAACTGTTGATTACTTTTCATAGACCCAACCAAGAATATAATCAAAGATAATGAACGAACTTCAATCAACGAACGAAACACATGTCTTTATAAAAATATATCTCACACATTTTATTCTCGAAAGGAGCACACGGTTTGTTGTAAGTTTGAGAGATAGATGGAAAAACATATATTCAGAGAGGGGACATCTTGCCCCATTTCTTCTTCCTGAAGCCAGGGGGTGCCAACGCTTGCACCCCCTTACAAGCCGTATCGTCAGAGACGCCTCTGATCGGCTGCGTATCCCTGGCTCGACTCTCGATTCTGACTGGACTGATTATCTAAATATCTCTCCGCGTGGTTCTCATATCACGTGGTCTCTTTCTGGTTACACACCTGCTCGACTGGCCTACCCCGACGCACTGTCATCCCCCTGTTCACTAATCAAAACGTGACAGCTTGTCAAAGCAGACGGGGTCACCAGGAACGAACTCCAAATCCATGTCAACAGTCATTATATAACACAACTAAAATAGAATTGAAAAGAAACAAGATAACATTAAATGATCTTCATATCTCACTTATTTTTGGTAGATTTACTGATAAAAGTGAATGTTGACTTTAAAGCAATTCAGTTTTTCGTTAATTAAGGAAAAGTTATTTTTGTCTTTTTTTTTTTTTAGTTTGTAAAACATTTGGGTGATTGTATTTCTAGCAAAACCAAGAAAAAATTAAGAAGTGCATTTAAAAAATTTTCATAACGTTTTCAAAATTAGGTTAGGTTTGGTTTCGTTGTATTTCTTTGTCTAATGTCATACCAACCTTCTTGGGTTATTTAATACCAAAGTCATCCATATAGAAGAAGAGTAGCGATACTATTTAATCCATATCTGAGAGGATAAGAGGGTGCATACATTTCCTAAGGGAATTAGTCTGAAAGTGAGAGCAATTACGTGACTGGAATGCCAACTCGGTTGCTACGATGTCACAGTCCAGCACAGTCCCCCGCTCCCATGAACATTTTTTTTTTTTTAAATCTAAAATTCCGTGTTAATAAACTAAATCAGTTTTTGTTTGCAGGTCGTGATTTTTCATCTGAAGTAATAATGAATGCTATATAATTATCGTACATCTTCAGCTTGAAGAGCAATCAATAAAACTAATAATTAAATGCTTATTTAAGAGAGAATATTAAAATGTTTATAATAATTGTTTAATATTTTTGTAAGACAACTAATCCGTTATTTTTCTCGGGAAGTTTTTATTTTTATTTTTTAATTCTTATAAAATATAAATACGCCAAAACAAAAAAGATTTAGCAATTCTAATTAACATCTAATGACGTTAATATTCTTCTGAGAAATTTTCTGATTAGTTCTGCAGAGAAATGTACTTTTTTTGTTCTTGTTTTGACCTGTATTGTTCATTCTCAATCATCCTATCCAGCTTTTGTACATCAGTGACCATTTTAAAAGCTGTTGGCAAAAAGGTAAGTACTGCCAGTATTATATATACATATATATATATATATATATATATATATATATAGATAGATAGAGAAAAGGAGGGAAAGAGAGAGAGTGAGTGAGAGGCGTACTAAGTATAACAGTTATCATTGTAGGAAATGGAATTAGTGATCTGAGTTCTAATCCTGGATGAACTGGTTTGTGTTTTCTTTTGCGTTAATCCTATCTACCCAACCCCTCCGCTCGGGCAGGATATGACACAAGGTCAATTTTTAAGCGAAGTTTAACAGGTTTGAATTCAGAGTTTTCATTCTCCTAGACTAGTTACCTCACCAGGGCTGAAGAACCCAGTCTGTCCTACTATTTACCCATAGCTGGAGGGAGAATAATTGGTTTCATACCTTTCCCAAGGGTATTAGTGCTACGTGAAATGCAATCAGTCTCGTCCAGGATTTGAACTCGTGTCGCCGTATCCATTTCCTCCGACGATAACCATTACACCACGGGCACCTCCATTTTCCTTTGCGTTAATGCCCTAAATTGTATCAAGAAAGTCGAAATAATATGAAATATGATGGCAGGCCTGACAGGCCCACAAAATAGTGAGCACAAAGGAAATAGTGGATTCAGTTAATGCGTCAATTTTGACTATAAACTCAGACAAAAGATTTTCTTATATTACAAAATTCAGCTCATTCATTGAATATATATATATATATATATATATAAGTTGCTACTTAACCGACCGACTGGTATAGATAAATGAATAACCAGACCATTGGCATCATAATTAGAATGTTTGTCAATGGTCTGGGAGATTGGGATTCAATTATACGTCGAATCATACCAAAAACTCAAAAAAAATACCACTTGATGATCCTTTGCAAGATACTCACTATTATAAGGTAAGGAACAAGGATACAGTGGAGCAATCCAGAGAAAGAAGTTACGCCCTCCACTACACTTCAGTGTAGTAGCTATTGAAAAGGGAGCCAACTTACTTACTCAAAACCTATATATATATATATATAGTGCGCCCAAAAATGTATACATATTTCAGAAAAGGAAAAATTTGTATGAAATAAACATTTAGCTTCTATAAAGTACCTTTATAAATATTTTCATTTCCGAAAGTTTCTGTATATTTTTCATCGTACCACACACACACACACACACATATATATATATATATATATATATATGTCAGCGGGACTGTACAATCATTAAAGAGGTAAACTCTACTGTATGTGGAGTGTCTTACATATAACACTAAATTTTATCCAACTGTGAGGCCACCTACCTCCCATCGCTAAAACCATTCAAATAAGATAGACACGATATGCGGATCACTGCTGGAGAAGTAAGAACGAATTCTTAAGCGATGTTCTCCTATGGACCCCATCACACAGACGTGCAAGTGTTAGCCGACAAAGAACTTACGTACAACAACTCTGTACGGACACAAGATGTCGTAAAGAAGACCTGCCGAAAGCGATGTATGATAGGCACGAAAGAACTTTTTTCGATCACGTCTCAGCAGAGAACACCGGAATAAGTGGAATATGTAAAGTTAACCAATAGAACTTATCATGTATCATAGAATATATATATATATATATATATAGTTAATTAAGTTACCTACACTTGCTATTCTGTTGTGTAATATATATATATATATATTGAAAGAATATTTTATTTTTTCTCTCCATTCTGTGATGGCTATCTGAAAAGGTTGGTTTCTTGTATGGAATGGGCAGCTGAAAAAAAATGAATACCAGCCAAATGTACGGTTTGGAGAGTTTTTCACGATTATTTATATAAACATATCACCTGTTAAATGTGATGCTGGTATTATAAAGAGTTTTACCTGATAAGGCAAGGTCTTTACAAATACTCTGCGTAAGAAAAAAAATGTGATGAAAATCTACTTTTAAAAAAGATATAAAAAAACAAAGTTTGACACTACATATCCATTATATTGGTGTGAATGTCCTACGAAGCCTTCATTCTGTCTCTTATTCAAATTGACAGCTTTGTCATGATTCGATTCTCTTTATATTCATGTCTCTGCACGATTCACGCCTTATTTCAAATCAGAATAGATTATGAGCGATTATACTTCGCGCGAACCTGTCTTTCTTTTTTGTTGTATGACACAAAGTGTAATAATAACAGTCACTGTGCGAGAGGGAATTCCATAATTGCTATTATTTTGTACACATAACCGTTTCAACAATTTGAATTTTGTGCCTAACGTTCAAGAAAATATATTTTATTTATTTTTATTATTTTTTACGAAACATTGTTAAACATTATTATTCTGATTATACGCCTTGCGAATTTTTCATACCTCTGTTAGATGATGGTCTTTCACTGGAGTCTAAGTGACAGCAAGTCTACTCAGGTCTCCTGGATTATTCCTTAGTATTCTCGGCAATCTTAACAATGCTGTTGTTTGGATGGTTTCGATTTTTCCGGTAATTTCCATTTCTTCCAGACTCCTTTCTAAGAATCAAGGGACCATTCCAAGTACACCATCAACAACTGGTATCCCCGTTACCTTCATGATCCACAGTTTTTTAGTACTTTGGCAAGGTCCAAGTAGATCTTCGCTTTCTTTTATTTTCAGTCTGTGGTCCGCAGAGACGGCAAAATCCTTTAAATAGCAAGATTTTTTTTATTAACCACCTCTACTTCTGATCTTCTGGTCGAAATTCTATGATCCGTTTATATCCCAATATCCCAGAGAATTTTATGTGTCTCATTCTCTTTGATAGATTCTGATTTGTGCATATACAATTTAGTTGAATAGTCAAATCTTAATCTCTTGCAAAATACCAAGTAGATCTTTTCCACCCAGGGGTGTGTAGTATTGTACCGCTCTTATGCTAATTTATAGCATTCGCTTATTTTTAAATGAAGCATTGTTGAACATCCGATATATCAACAGAATAAGCCCTTGTTAGTTCGCACGACCGTTATGCTTGGAGAATAATCCAATTGGTCGAAACTAGGTTAACAAGAACCAATCAAATCAAACCAAACTTTATTAGGCATTATGGCCAAAGTAAGTATTTTTCCCTTGAGTAACTTTAAATCAATTGAAATTTAACGTGGCCACATAAAAGTTACGTGTACCGTCTTTTTTAAAAATGCCATGAAAAATGAAATAAGTCAAACTTTCATGAAAATTTCGATACTTATTCACCTTTAGATGAATCTATATTTAAAATAGTTCTTTTTTTTTCCTGAAATATATTTGTGGAAATACTTTTCTTTTTCTTTACATGGTTGACTCCCACCCCAACCTCGATTTCGTTTTACGAAATCTGAACAAAATATTTTGTAGATATTATATTTTTAAATTTTTCTATAAAGATAAGAGTCTGAATGATTATGTCATGAAATTTTTTAGAAATTCTTAAATTTCCATTTTTTTTTAAATGACCAAGAATTCTGAAAAAAAAGTGTTAAAAAATGACATAATTCTTTAAAAAGGACAAAATATTATGCTTGGAAGAATTTTTATCATTAAGGGTTTTCGGACTATTGTCTTCATCGTTATTTCCACAACATTTCGGCCGATATGTCCTCCGGCCTTCTTCAGGTGTTGGTCGAACTCGGGAAGCTTCACGGAACTTCGAACTCTATCGAATCCACGGGGATCGCCTGTTCTGATTCCGTGAGACGTAACCGGGTACAAGTGTTAAGTATTCCTGTATTGTTACTCACCTGCAGTTAGGATTGAACTTGTAATCTCCAGATGATTGTCTCCTTAGAAGCTTAGGGAACCAACGCCTATAACCGTTACGCTGTGTGTCCTGATGGATAATTCAGAGTGCATTTTTGGGGCTTATAATCTTAATGTTCTTACTCGACTAGGATTACTACTATTATGTATGATTTTTTACCTGTGCTCATATTCAGTTTTTTTTTTCTCATCTACCCTTCTTAATTATCGGTTCCCTTATTGTATTCAAATCTATACTTGGTCAACTCAACAGGTCATTGTGGCCCAACATATGTGCTGATTCCTTTAGGAGTCTAATCCTCCAATGTTCAGCTCTATCAATTATTTCAACTTCATCCCATAAGGGCAGATGGTTTCCCTTTTTCTTCCATATATGGAAGAATCTTACTTGATTTTTTAAATTAATATGAACTATATTGCAAAGAAAAAATAACAAAGAAATTAATTTTAAGACATTTTAATTATCTTATGTGAGCATAATGTTAATTTTTTAATGTTTTAAGATCTTTTTTTTTTTTTTTTCGTGTGTAAATGGATAAATGTTGTTTGTTTTAGATACACGTTAAAATAGATTAATAGTATAAAAGTCATTTTGCAAAATCCGTGTAATATACACGGGTCACAGCTAATAATAATTTACTACTGTCGAGTTTTTCATGCCAATTTTAACTGGTGGTTTTTCGCTGAAGTTTAAGTGACAGTAAGTCTCCTCAGGCCTCCAGGACTTTTTTAAGTATTCTTTCTGATTTTAATAGTGCTGTAGTCTGGATGTTTTCGATTCTTCTTCTGACCTCCAGCTCTCTCAGTCTCTTTTCCAGAACTTTGAGGACCGTTTCAAAGGCTCCAACTACAACTGATATCACTGCCTTCTTCAGGTTCCACAGCCTTTTCACATCTCAAGCAACACTCTAGTATCTGTTTATCTTTTCCTTTTCTTTTATTTTCATTTTGTGGTTCATTAAAATAGCAAAATCTACAAGAAGATAATTTCTTTCCTTCTTGTATTTTAACACCAAGTCTAATCTTCTGGCCAGGACTAAATGATCCGTTTGTATATCAAAGTCACAGAGAATTTCAAGCGTCTTATTTTCTAAGACAGATCCTGGTTTTGGTATATACCATTGGTTAGCAGGGTCAGAATGGTTAAATTGTAATCTTTTGCACAAGTCCCTGTAAATCACCTTTCCTACACTCTCATACTTACACATTTATTTCTTTTGTGCCTGTTTGCTGCATTCTCATAACGCTATTAACTGTTTTATTGCTGTCAGTACACCTGCTATTTTGTTACAAATGATTATTTTTGTTTTGATTTAATTAATCCTTATGGCATTATTTCGTGCTGCTATTAACAGAGATTCGGTTTTTCTTTTGAGGTTTCCTCTTCGTAGCCATATCTAGAATCCCATGAGCAATTTCTTTAGTATGTCATTCGAAGTATTTATACAATCACTTTTCTACTTATTTTTGTAATCTAAATTTTTTCGTTTTTCTGTTAATTTTGTTGATATTGTTTTTGTTGATCGTTATAATCAGTCTTGCTTTGATCTTTTTTTTTCTATATTCTTCGATGATTATTCTTATTTCTATTTTCACTTTTGGTGATGTTTTTTACACTAGTTTTAGCTGATGGTCTTTCACTGGAGTCTGAGTGATAGCAAGAAACCTCAGGTCTCCAGGACTCTTTTCAGTATTTCGATCAATCTCACCAATACCGTAATCTGGATGGTCTCAACTCTTCTAATGATTTTCAATTCTTCCAATTATTTTTCCAGGTCTTTGAGGACCATTCCAAATGTGCCAACAAGAATTGGTGTCATTTTTATGTTTCCCAGTTTTTTTAGTTCCCTGGTAAGGTCTGAATATGAGTCGATCTTTTCGCTTTCTATGATTTTCATTCTGTTGTCGGCAAGAACGGCAAAATCTATTAGACTACACGTGCTTTTTTTTTCTTATTAATGAACGCTAATTCTGGTTTTCTGATCGAGATTAGGTGGTCCGTTTCTATGCTAAATCTCAAAGAATTTTACGCGTCTCATTCTCTAGGAAAGAATCTGGTTTATGTAAGTACCATTGGGTAGTATTGTCAAATTTCAATTTCTTGCATAATTCCCCATGGATCACCTTACCCACTCACTCATGTCGTCTTAAACTCTTTTTCTGCATTCATTTATAATGTGATTAACCTTTTTAATCTATGTCACTACATACCCAACACTTGTTATTCTGTTGTGTAATATCGATTTTTTGGGCTGTTATAAGCAGAGATTCACATATTTATTTGAAGTGTCCGTTTCGTAACCTCGTCCAGATTTTCTTGGATGCAATCTTGCCTATTTCTAGCTTGAAATATACAAAAAAAAATAATGTTTCTTCTTGGCGTTTCTGTTTCTAAGTTTATTATGATTATAATTATGAGAGTTTTTCATACGAGCTAATGGTTTATCAATGGAGTTTGAGTGACAGCAAGTCTCCTCAAATTCTCTAGTAAACTCTACGTACTCATCTCTCTTTTTTCTTTCTTTTATTTGTACTTTGTGGCCTTCCCAAATGGCAAAGTCTACTATTTCTTTTTACTATCGCTGGATCTGGTCGTCAGGCTGAGATTAGGTGATCCATTCGTATTTCAAAATCCCAGTGAAGTTTCCGCGTCTCATTCTTCAAGATGGATTCCAGGTTGTGCATATACCACTTGTTTGTACTGTCAAATTAGATTTTTTGCACAAATCCGAATGGATTACTTTCCCCATCCAGACATGTCTATACTTATACTCTTTTCGCGCCAATTTACTGCATTCGCTTATTATATGATTGGTCGTTCCGTCTTTATCACTACATAACATACACTTACTATTTTGTTGTTTCTTGTCTATTTTTGTTTTAACATAGTTGGTCTTTATGGCGTTGTCTTGCGCTGCAATTACAAGAGATTCAGTTTCTCTCTTGAGGTTTCCTTTTCTTAGCCATTATAATCATTATAAAAGAACTCATGGAAATTCCACTTTCTATAAGGTTTCTTTTATGATTTGATACATAAATTTACAACTGAACTTACAAATAATACTTCATTAGATTAAAAAGTGTGTTTTAGTGAAGTGATAATTTAAAATTTTATTAAAAATTTTTATCCTAGAACTTCACTAAAAGAAGGTGTGTGTAAGCGTGTGTTTATATGTGTATGTGTGTGTGTGTGTATTTACCAACCCTTCCGTACGAGCTGGATATGACACAAGGTAACTCTTTTAAATCGGTGTTTAACAGGTTTGTTTTCAAAGTTCTTTCTTCTGCTCGACCGATTGACATACCAGGGTTAAAGAACCCAGACTGGCCTACTATTTGCACAGAAGCTGGAGAGAGAATAGTTGGATTCATACTTTTCCCAAGAGTATTAGCGCTATGTGAAATGAAAACTGGCTCGTCCTGGATTTGAACTCGGATTGGCGTGTCTATTTCCAACGCCGATAAACCATTACACCACGGGAACCTCCATATATATATGTGTGTGTGTGTGTGTGCGTGTGTTTATGTGTGTATGTGTGTGTATTATATGTGTGTGCATGCGTGTCCATTCAAATCCTGTGGAATTGTCAATAAAAACAAATTTCATTATTAAAAATTTGTTCAATGTTTATTTCATGAGTCACGCCTAATCTTCCAGTGTGACGATCTTAAGATTCAAACACGCACATGCGCGCGTGCGCACACACACATACACACACACACACACACACACACACACACACATATATATATATATATATATATATATATATATATGTGTGTGTCTGTATGTATGTATGTGTGTTTGTTTGTGTGTATGTGTGAAGTTTTCAAAATATGAATTCTTTATTTCTTTCTTTAACTCATTTGTATTTTCTCAGCTTCCGTTTCTTTCTGCCATTAATTTTCCCATTTTCTTCCTCCCCCCCCAATACATTAAAGTATGTGATAAACCTGCTTTGTCAACTGGGGATGTAGAATACACCGACTATACCCCTGCAGAGGGGCAAGATCCCCACCCTACGAGTGTCCAAGAGCCTCACCATCAGTCGCAATTTAGTGTCGAACCAGTAAATTAGAACTGATGATGAGGCTCCAGTCTCTGAGGTTTGAGGAATGTGAAGTACCTTTTCATGACCATTACTCCCATAACCACTATGACCCGGGTTGGTGGTACCTGTTAGGGTTCCATCTATGGGTCAACAAGAATTATTCAATCATTTGCTAAGGATTATCATTATTAGTTATTTGAACCCATACTGTTGTGAGCAAATTATCTATATTACATCATAGTACTTGATAAATAGAATTACTAATGTTAAATAGCAATACTTGTAATCATTTAACTGTGGGAAAACAAAGTGTCAATATCTTAGAGAATTCTTAGTGTTAGATAGCAATACTTGAAACCATCTGACTTTGTGCAAACAAGTGAGCTCTCCTGACTGTGATTGAAAATAAAATTATCTACAAACTATTTGTTAAGAAATTTTATATATATATATATATACATATATATATATATATATATATATATATATATATATATATATATATTTATATAGCATTTGGTTTTGAATATTCACAGTGGTTTATCTGCCATAAAACACCAATCAACCAAAAACCAAATGATAATCACCTCTCTCTCTCTCTCTCTCTCTCTCTCTCTCTCTCTCTCTCTCTCTCTCGTTATTTATTTATTTATTCTGCGGATTGATTTTCTTCTTTCAGAATCAAACCAGAATGATTCATAATTCATTTGAAGTGATGACAAGTCTTATTCTATCTATACAATATGTATTTACCTAAGCCCCCTCCTCATGAGCAGGATACGACACAAGGCCAATTTTTAAGTAAAGTTTCAATTCAGTTTTCATTCTCCCAGACCGGTTGTCATTCCAAAGTTAAAGAGCCTTGTCATATAATTCAAACTCGCTTACTGAGTATGACAGTGGGATAACATAATCCACCCTAGGTTGCTGGAGTGTCCTCGTGGTGTAATGGTGAAAGCACTGGACTGCGGAATCGTAGTAATCAAGTTCGAACACCAGTCGTGCTCTTACGTTTACTTTCAGACAAATACCCTTTGGAAAGGCATGAACCTCTTTACCCTCCCAGCTATGTGTTAAATAGCATCACTGCTTGTTTTTATTGGGAATCCTTTTATAGATAAGGCTTCTTAATCTGAGTATTAATTTTATTGCAGACTTTTTTCCTCATCTTGGTAGTTTGTTTTTTTTTGTTGTTTTTCTCACTACGTTTCGGCCAAATTTCACCTCTGGCCGTCTTCAGGTGATTAACTGGGACCTCGGATAGGAATGCTGAGTCTTGTAACCGTATCCCCAGTAATTACTGCCTTCCATAGTTGTCTATCGCACCACGTTTTGACCAAGTAACCCTCTGGCCGCCTTGGGTAGAAATTTATATCGTTATCTTCTGACAATGCTCACCTGGAATCGTAGAGACTCAACGCCTCTATCCGCTGCGCCAAGGGCCCCGAAGGGCGATAAAGGTTGGATTTTATGGTCTTATAAATCCAATAATTTGTTCTCCTTATCTGGTCTTCCATAGTCGGGCCCGTACCGAATTTGTAATTGTCTTTATTGGGAATCCTTTTTGAGATGAGGCTTCTTAATCAGAGTATTAATTTTATTGCGGACTTTTGTCCTCACCTTGGTAGTTGTTTTTTGTTGTTGTTTTTCTCCAGAGGTGAAATTTGGCCGAAACGTAGTGAGAAAAAAAAAAAAAAAAAAAAAAAAAACTACCAAAAGTCCGCAATAAAATGAATACTCAGCATTACTGCTGTTCTTCTAGAATGATAGCTTTGGCATTATATAACCCATGAAGGTTGATATGCCATTAAACAAAGAAACCAAGCCAAACCCTGGGTTGATATGCCGTAAAAACAAACAAGCAACTAACATTTTTCTATGCGTGTAATATTTATGTTAAGAAACTTTTCTGATTTTTTTGTTTGTTTTGTTTTTTGTTTTTTAGAAAAACAAACAAAAAATGCAAAAAATCAGAATCAGCCGATCGAATTATTTGATGTATTTGTGCATTGGCAAAGCCGATCAGAATCTCACCGTGATTAATCCACACACTTCGGATGTAAATTGGATCCAATAAAGACACAAAGGCATTATGTTGTTATAGAAAACACAAGAAATAGCAATTTGATACCCTCATACTGAATTTTCATCGCCTTTTATTTCTACGTTGTAATGTGTCATTTCTATAAAAGAGACCAAAGACCTCATTATTCACAACTCTAGTAGCATTCCCCTGTAATCTAGTCTATTGAAAATTGGCAAATCACCGCAACTCAGAGTTTGCAGGCCTTTGTTCTTTTATCGGCTGCCTTCTCTTGAAGTCAGCGGGAAATCGGGCATAGCCTTTGTCATTGCCGCCAATAAGATTATCAGCGGCCATATTGTTTTATTTTTTATTTTTTTACATTGGTCAATAGATGAAATCTGCTCTTGGTGATTCCATTCGCCTTATTTCTTCTTTCTGTCATAAACAAACTTGACGAGAAGTTTGGAAAGCTCCAAATTATTTTAGTAAAGAGGAAAAAAGGCGTGATGGGGAGATATAGAAAAAGAAAGTAGGAGGGAATTGGATGGAAATCTGGAGAAGAGAAAAATAAAGCGTATTGAGAGAGAAGAGGTTAGGGAGTGTAAAAAATATAGATTCTAATCTATATCAACGAACGCATTTAATAAAGAGGTCTCTCATTAATGCGCAAATTGCGAATCCGAGGCCGAAGAATATATGGTTTTTCGGATAAGTGATCTCAGGTTCCATTCTTGAATTTGCTGTGTCATATTTGGTTTCTTTGTTTTATGACATTTTGGGTTATTTAATGCCAAAAGTATTCTTGCAGAGGAATAGCAATGATTCCATTGAACCTGGTTGGATAAGTGTGTTCGTTTTGGATTGGTTTTATGGCACATCAAACATCGTAGATTACGTCATTAATGCCAAATTCATTTTTATACATATAAACAGTTCTAATTCAAACAATTCAGTTTAGCATAAGTACACAGTTTAGTTTTATTTGACCGATAGATACGACCCTATCAGGTGCTACCACCCCGGGCCAGAGTGGGCCTAGAGCGAAGGCATGAAGGGGCACTCTGCATTCCGCAAAGTGGTGTTTTGAAGACAGTGCATCTGGTGGTGAGGGAGCAACGCAGTACATCTTGGATGTGATGAGTACTACTTCATTAATATCATGTCCAGATTTATGTTAAGGTAATATCTAAGGGTCAAAGAGAAAATCATAAGTATTAGATAGGAATACTTGATACCGTATAACTGTAAATTATTTGTATTTAGAATAGTTTCTTGAAGCTATATTTGTTTAGTAAACATTACACCAATCTGAGTTTAAAAAATTCTCAAATGTCGAAGGTTTATCATGTGATATAAGACCGCCATTTTATGGTGAATTAAAAAATACCATTTATTGTCTTAGGTTAGCTTTTTTTAAGATGTGCTTGAATACTTGACAATTTGTACACAAAAATAACACTAAATCAAAAACCTGTGGACTCTACTTGTTACAGCTCATCGTGGATGCCTGATATTTAGTATAGCATATAATGTTGTATGAGTACCAACAGGGTAGAACGATAAAATTGTCGCCCTAGAAAAGTTGACATGATTCCATTTCCGTTTAATGAAAACCGGTTTTCTCTTTTTTTGTTGCAGACCATCTACTAGTTGGCCAGTTGTGTACAAATCCCAAGAGCGATAGAAGCCTTCTGTCATGTCTGAAAGTGACACAATGTTCAACGAGCGAGATCGGAGATGCGTCGCTGTACAACTCATACTCTCTACCGATCCAACTTATGACAATAGGACCATTGCCATGATAAATCTAAAACAAATAAATTGCAAGAACAAGCACCATTTCCAATACCCTGATTTTCCTTCTACCATAAGACAAATCCCTCATGGCCCAGACCTTCCTGTTCCTGAGCCAGATGGTAATATGAAATAGCTCTAATTCTGAACATCGTGACATGACAGCTGTTGCTGGGGATGACGTATACAAGCCAGAAGAGGACGACCAGCCATTCCTATTGACACAAGCAGAACTCACCGTCCTGATACGAGACCTGACCTTTCAAAGAAGTCTGCTCAGCAGCTGGGTTCGCGTCTCAGAAAAAAAACATTTATTGGCACAAGGAACAATGTTCTACCAGTATAGAGACCGTGAGAGAGAATTAAGACAGTTTTTCACGTTCCATGATAAGTCATTTATAGCAGCAACATTGCTAGATTGATCAAATCAATGGGTTTAGAGTATGTGTTGGAAGTCCGATAACTCCTCTACAATTACCTCCTCTTCGTTTACCCTTTTTTCTATTCCATGAGTTCATATAATCTTCTTCTCTCTACGTGGCACACACGTCTTGCTTTCTACTAGAAGTTCCCTCAGATAAGCATGAAGAAACTCAAGGCTGCTATGTTCGACGGCCCTCAAATAAGCGAACTCATTAAGGACTCAATTTTTGACGAAACACTGCGCGAAGCTGAACTGTTCGCCTGGCAATTACTGAAGTCGGTAGGTATAAACTTCCTGGGAAACCACCGGAGTACGGAATACGAGAAGATCTACTGAAGAGTGTCCGTCAAACTGCACTTTCTGCAGTCACACTTAGACTATTTTTCAAAGAACTATGAAGATTTATGTGAAGATCACTTTTACGAAGACATTTGCATTTTGGAAGAGCGCTACCAAGACTGGTTGGATGTAAACTTTCTCGCTGACTACTGCTGGTGCTTGAAACGAGATTGGTTGGCTGCCGAGCACAGGATGATATCCCTAAAAAGTCGTTTCATCCATGAATAGCTTCTTTTGTATACTTTTCAGTTTACTTTAACACAATGTGAACTTTCTGCGATTATATCAACCCTAAATTTATTTGTTTAATTCATCAAGATAATAAACAGAGTTATGATACAGTTCTATACATTTCAAGGAAGAGCTTGTATCTTAAAAATTTGATCTGATTAGAAAAAATGAGTATGATTCTTGGATTAAGCGTAAAAACGTAAAAACTGCCTTAAAATCAACAATTATATATTCGAATATGAAAACATCGCTGGCCAGTTATCAGTTACTTGAAACATGCAATTGTGAGAAAATTATTTGTATTACATAGGAATACTTGATATCAGGAAAGCGTATAACAAAAGAAAAAACTTTTAAAAAACAGCTACACAAAAAAATCTAAATATGAACGCGATTTTCTAACTTCTAGGTATAAAATACCCCAAGATAGATTGATATGCCGTTAAAATCAATCAGTCAATTATATATATATATATATATATATATATATGTAATTGTACATGGAGGAAAAATAAGTAAAAAGGTGAAGTTGGCGACCGTAGTCGAGGGCGACCCGAAGGCTCCCTTTTCAAATGCTACTTCACCGAGGTGTAGGGGAGGGCGCTACTCCTTTCCCGGATTGCCCCACTTTACCCTTATATTGCTGAGTGTTAAGCAAGGAGGTATCAAGTAGCATTTTTAAAGTCTTTGGTATGACGCGTTCTTGGATTGAACCCAGGTCTCCCGGTATAGGCGAACACTCTACCCACTAGACCAATGATCCGGTTCTAAATCATCATCATCATCATCATCATCATCTTGTCTCACTATCAGCACGGATATCCCTGACCATCTCTCGCCACCCATCCCTATCGTCCATCGCCTCTGGCTTGTCTCCAGGGCTTTTTTCAGTATCGACACAGAGCTGCTGTATGTAGGTTCGAGCTGGTCGTCCTGCCTTTTCACGTCCATGTGAAGGGGTCCACAGGAGTACATCACTTATAAGCTCGACCCTAACTATCCAGCAGTATCCCGCATGTCTGGTTCGTCTAATGTTGATAGTTTTCGTGATGGGTGGTAGGTAGCTGTACAGTTGCTGTTTTGTGGGGTGCTGCCTCCAGGACTTGTTCAATATTGCTCGCAGCATTCTTCTGTAATTGCCTTCAAGCGTTTTCTCCATATGTTTTGTTAGTGTACATGAAGTGCATCCATATAGCAGTATCAACACGTCCACTGCTTGGAGGAAACTGCGTTTCATTTTATCGATCAGGTCTGACTTCCATATGACCGATAATCTATCGATAGCTGTCCATGCCTTTAATAGTCGCGTGTCGATACTGTCTCGGTTGATGAGACACTGTTCCTAAGGTAGGTGAACATGTCATCTAGTTTCAGAGAGCTACCGTTTAGTGTGGAGATGTCGCCTGTTTGATTAAAGGACATATATTCCGTCTTGTGTGCATTGACATGGAGGCCGATACCTGCAGCTGCTCATTTCAGACTATGTAGCAAGGTTTCAGCATGAGTGGGTGAATTTGCCATAAGCGCTATGTCACCAGCGTAGTCCGCGTCTGTAATTGTTTGTGCGGCGTACCTTCTGCTACTTTCCTTTGTTAGCTTGAAACCGTTTTCTTCCAATATCTCTCTTTCTGATCAATAGATGTTCTAAGTACGTTGTCTAGACAGATGATAAAGAGATATGGGGCTAATGTGTCTCGTTGCAGTACACCTGCTACAATGTAGAAGTAGTCAGTGTCTCCATCCAGAGAACGGAATTTTACTTTGGTGTTTCAACAGAGCATCATTATGGCTTCGACGGTTTCTTTTGGTAGGCCGTAGGCGAGTAGAATTTGCTCCATCTTTCCTCTGTGAACGGAGTCAAAGGCCTTAGTAAAGTCGACAAATAATATTGCTGTCTCTAGATTTTTTGCACGTGCACCTTCAAGAATTCGACGGATAGTCAAAATTTGTGACGTCGTGGATCTATACCATATAATTTTTCCGGATTCGAATAATTTCCTAAATAAAAGTTCGTAGTTTGTAGGGGGGGGAGTAAGTGACGACAACACTTGTTTCTAAAGATATAAGCTTCTTTTTTAGTTACGAAAGACGAAACGAAATTGTTTGAGTGTAGGATAGACAGTTAAAATTTACACCACGTTGAGATGAAAATATTCAGAGCCTTTTTTTCGAGCTTCTTTCACGGGCTCTCAACCCGGGCTAACGTCCAGACGGCGTGACTCTGCTGATTGCCGACTTCGACTGACCGCTGGAGTTGAAAATTTCCGTCATATATTTTTCAGTTGCCACTACATTCTTCCTTCCGGAGCCCCACCAACGCAATTCTTCCCATGCACGGAGCATTTCCACTGTCCCTTGCTTATTTTAAGACACTGCTGCACATCTTGTTTTTGACATCCTGTCAAAGGTCAATATGAAACAGTTTAATGCCTACATGAAAGTAAATATTTACTTTGTAATTCGGCCCCTGATTGATCCACGTAACTCTATATGTCAAATACTTGACTCAAAATCTACATATTTATTCAGTTGAATCTAACATAAATCGGAAGTGTCGAATACTAGCTCACCTGAGAATCGACAACGTGAAACTCTTAGTCGTGAATTCTATCCTGTTTTTTTTTTAAATTATCCTGGTTTATGATTCATTTTTTATTATCCTGGTTTATGATTCATTTTTTTAATAGACCACTGTAAATTTTTTACTTATTGAAAATGTTCTTAGCGTTTTAATTTTATAATAACTATAATTCATATATATATATATATATATATATATATATACTTTTGGCGATATTCTGTGACAGTGGACTCGATGACACCTACTTAAAGAGTAAGTATCTATTTTCAGAAAATAGCTTGGAACAGAAAACCTGTTATATAGAAGTCGATGAACCATAAAATTTTCCACCCGTTCAATCATAAAAGAGAAACTTACGAATGAAAAGAAACATGCACACACACACACACACACACACACACACACACACACACACACAGACAATTCGTTATTGTTTCGTGGGGTACGCCCACTGTTGTTGCATGTTTCTCTAGCGGAAGTATTGATTACCTAATCAGTCGATTGATTGATTGATTCATGAGGACAAGCTGAAGATTCACGAGGTCGTAATTGAAGACTACGACACTGTTTGATCAGAAATTCCATTCAATTATTTCGATAATCAATCAATGCTTTCAATTTCCAAAATTTCAAGTGCAATTTCTTCTGTTGGAATCTAAGAAACTCTGTCGATTTTACATCTATCTATCTATCTATCTATCTATCTATCTATCTATCTATCTATCTATCTATCTATCTCAGTCTGTTCATTATCTATCTATCTATCTATCTATCTATCTATCTATCTCAGTCTGTTCATTATCTATCTATCTCAGTCTGTTCATTATCTATCTATCTATCTATCTATCTATCTATCTCAGTCTGTTCATTATCTATCTATCTATCTCAGTCTGTAGATCTCTCAATTTATTTATCTATGAGTCTGTTTGTTTCTATCTTTCTATTTCTACCCCCTCTCTCTCTTTATATATATATATATATATATATATATATATATGTGTGTGTGTGTGTGTGTGTGTGTGTGTGTGTGTGTGTGTGTGTGTGTGTGTGTTTATATCTATTTTATTCTGGTCAATAGTATCTCTCTTATTCTTCATTTTCTTTTTCAATGTTTTCTTTCCCAATTTGTGTATCTATTTAAATCTGTTCATATCAAAATATCTATCTCTATTAACATTTATCAACCGCTTTCACACACACACACACACACACACACACACACACACACACACACACATGTTCATTTATATCTATCAATTTATACCTACCATATTCTGTTTATATCTATCGATCTATCTCTGTTCATATTCTTCAATGAATACACAATACAGAGAACTTTCTCTCTCTCTCTCTCTCTCTCTCTCTCTATATATATATATATATATATATATATACATATGTATATGTTCATTTCTATCTATTTCATTCCATCTCATTCTGTTCGTATCTATCTACCTAGCTATATATCTGAAACTATATGTCATGAGTTGCAACAAATGCCACACCCAGTTTCCTTCCCCGTTATTCAATTAATAGTTTCAAAGGAAAACGCCTCGGCTTCCATAAGAAAAAATGTTGGAGTTAATTTCGTGAAGGAAGAGAAAACTCCCAAAATAGTGGGAGTTTCCGAAGTATTTGCGTGGAAACGACTTTGTTACCATTTATATCTCAGATTTTACAAGTATTACTAAAAAGAGGGGAGCATTTTTTTTTTAGGTAAGAATTTTTTAAAAATTTATTCCTGCTTCGTTCTAGGATTTTAGTCATCCGCATTATTTTGGGAATACAATGTTGATGCTGGTCTTCAACAGCTTTTATTTCATTAAAATATACTAAAAAATAAAATAGTATTTACCAGTGATTTCTACTCGATAGCACATCTCATCAAGCGGAAAGAAAACTTCACAACCAACACGTTGTTTTCAGCGTGGCTCGATGAGGCCTATTACTCCAATCTTACAAACTTTATGGAAGACTTGAGTTCTACAATGAATCTAGAAAAGAAGTTGATAGAGATGGGAAAAATATATCCACTAATCAATTGTAATATAATAACTTTATTTGATATGGAGTACTCTAACTGGAATAAGAAAAAAACAAATATATAGTTTTCTGATATTCTATAGAGTTTAGCAGACAAGTCAACAATGTTTTTAATGAATCTCTATTTCTAGTGAAGATTTTATGAGAGATTTGTTGCAGTGCTGGGTTTATTTAACATAGATATTGATAAATTGCCTTTATCTTTAATACATAACTTTTGCAATCACAAGCATTGTAAATTATACCAAATTGCGTTTTATTCAGCAGTAAATAAACTAATAACAAATAAGACACAAAATATTTTTATTCGAGAGTCAAACATTTTGCCTTCATGAAATATTCATTAAACAAACTAGAATTGATTACTTAAATTAAAATCTCAAAAAAAAAAAATCCAAGCCAGAGGAAAATATTATGGAATTTTCTAATGTTGTGCAAAGAATTGTGTAATGATTTTGGTAATTTGCAGTCCTAAAACAAATACCAACCGAAGTCTATATATGTTAATCCGTCTTCAGCTAAAAGACAGTTCTTGCAGACCTCCATATTTGGTTAGGCATAAATATTTGAAAGGAAACATGTCTCTAGCAAAATAATTATGCCATTAATTTAAATAATCGAATCTAGGTTGTTTAGGAATATTCTACTAAGTCAAAACGTTTAACAATTGAATAAAAACATTTTGTGTCCTATCTGTTATTGGCTTATTTACTGCTAACTAAAAAGCCAAGCCGCACATCATGTAAGTATGCTGGACCCAGTCGGCTGGGGCCGAAGAATACACCGACTGCATCTCAGAAGAGGAGAAAACTTCCCTGACAAGTTTCCTGAATATGACATTAAACTATCAGATGGTGATGCTCCATTAATGATAGAGCTTTGGAGAATGCAGAGTACCCGTTTATTGCCATTGTTCCTGGGTCCACTCTGACCCGGAATGGTAGCAACTAATCGGACCCTATATATGGGTCAAATAGAACTGTTTGAGATCTAAAATCAGTGCAAACGAATGCCTTGTGCTAAAATGAATTGTTTGAAAAAGAACCGTTTGATAATTGAAACTGTGAGTTAACAATTAACTGATGTTAGTGATACATAGTAATACTTGGAATAATCTAATTTTGTTGATTTATGTTTACAAATCATACATTTCTGTAATATATATGAACAAACTGGATTCGACATCAAATGGTTTACATGTCATAAAACCCAACCAAATCAAATCCTATATATTTAATATATATGTGTATAAAGAGGATTTGGCATTAAATAATCTACAATGGTTGATATGCCATAAAACCCAACCCAACCAAATCCAATATATTTAATATATATGTATAAAGAGGATTTGGCATTAAATAACCTACAATGGTTGATATGCCATAAAACCCAACCCAACCAAACTAAATCATATATATTTAATATCCTCTTTATACAAGAGGATTTGGCATTAAATAACCTACAATAGTTGATATGCCATCAAAACCAACCCAACCAAATCTAATATATCTAATATATATCTATAAAGAGGATTTGGTATTCAATAACCTACAATGTTTGATATGCCATAAAACCCAACGAAACCAAATCCTATTTATTTAATATATATGTATAAATAGGATTTGGCTTTAAATAACCTACAATGGTTGATATGCCATAAAACCCAACCAAACCAAATCGTATATATTTAATATATATGTATAAAGAGGATTTGGCTTTAAATAACCTACAATGTTTGATATGCCATAAAACCCAACGAAACCAAATCCTATTTATCTAATATATATGTATAAAGAGGATTTGGCTTTAAATAACCTACAGTGGTTGATATGCCATAAGCCCCAACCAAATCCAATATATTTAATATATATGTATAAAGAGGATTTGGCTTTAAATAACCTACAGTGGTTGATATGCCATAAAACCTAATCAAACATCTAAGTTTGCTAATTTCTTAATTTTACCAGGAGAAGTAGTAATGATTGTTGATAGACATTTGCAGGTGGATCAGATTTTCACATTAACTGGCCCATTGCGAATTGAAATGCCGTTAAACAAAAGAACCGACCGAAACCAAACCTCTTGTTTCTCGAATGGTCCCTGTTGTATCGTGATAAGGAAAAGATACACAGTGAAATGGAGTTAACGATTTATTAACTGAAGTGGTTCAGTCCAACAAATGTTATAAGTCTCGCGCTGTTGGTGTTACGTCCAAAATTGGTCTTACTACTGACAGAGATCTTTACGTACTGACCGTGCTTAAGAAACACGACGTCTTTTATTCTTCCGACATACCAGAAGTCACGTGGTACGAGCGACTATATAATAGTCCCACATACCATAAAATCATCATCCCCACCACCACCACGGGCAAGAGGTCATCCAAACTCTGACACTGAAGTGCATCTGATAGTGACGTTGTAGTTTGTTTGTTTTTTTATTCCTGGGTCCACTCTGGCCTGGGGTGGTAGTACGTTACGGTGCCATCTAGGGGTCAAATAAGTCTGTTTGAAATAATGTTTAAAATGATTGTTAACTGTATTAATTCATTGCCTCTTGAATCATTGATAGTACAAATAAGTATGAAAAAATAAAGTCTTTCAAATGGTTGTGAATGGGGAATCCCCATGACGTTGTGGCTAACGTGCCAAACTGCGACATCACAGTAAGCGAGTTCGAACTCCAATCACGCTATTACGTTCACTTTCGGGTTAATACTCTTGGCAAAGGTATTAACAACCTCATCCTCCACTAACTATGGATTCAATAGTATCCCTACTCTTCTACAAGGAAGGCTTTAGCTTTAAATAATCCAAGAAGTTTGAGATGCCGTTAGACGAAGAAACAGAAACAAACTAAATGGTCGTAAAGATATATTTTTGTACTCTATATATATTTGGAGATCACAATTGTTAAAGTGAATACAAGGGAATAAAATAACCGAATACGTGTTGAAATGCCGGAAAACCAACCGACCAACTTTATTAGCAGGCGGAATCCATAACTTCACATGGTCTCCTCCTACACGAGTTTGGCCATCTGCGCGAAAGTTCGAGAAACGTGACTCGTCTGAGAAAATACAACACTAATCTTCCAGAATGAAATAGTGATTTTCCATGGTTAAAGTGAGGTGTAGTAGCCAATGTTTTGATGTCAATAAGAATACCTTTGATGACAATAAGAATACCCTTGATGACAATAAGAATACCCTTGATGACAATAAATTTTAAGTAATTTCACCTTGTAATTTATTATAAATATTTGCACAACAGAAAATCGTCGAAAATATGTTTATAATATATATACCATAGAAATGCTTTGTTAGCAATTTTTACTATGTCATCAAAAATTATTTTATCATATAAATACATTATCTGATATCTAAACTACAAAAATACATTGTAAGCTGTTTTTGCAATAGAAAATAATTGAAAATTGATTTATTATATACATATTACATTGTGGGTAGAATGTTCGCCAATGGTCTGGAAGACCTAGGTTCAATCCCAAGTTGCGTCATACCAAAGACTTTAAAAAGGGTAATTGATACTTTCTTGCTTAACACTCAGCAATATAAGGTACGTATCAAGGGTAAAGTGGAACAATCCAGGGAAAGGAGTAGCACCCTCCCCTACACCTTGGTGTAGTAGCTAGTGAGAAGGGAGCCCTCAAGTCGCCCTCGATTGCGGTCGCCAACTTTACCAACTTTACATGATAATATAAGAGGGTTTATGTATACATTATATATTTTTACCCAAGAAATTTATTGTTAATGATATTACAATAGAAATACGTCGTTAGCAATTTTTATTATAAAAATTATCAAAAATTATTTCATTGTATAAATACATTATCGGATATTTTTACTAGTGTAATACATTTTCAGTGGTTTTTTATCATAGAAGATAATAAAAAATGAGTTTATATATATATATATATATAATGTTTTACTATAGAAATTTATTGTAAATGATTTTGCTATTCTACTAAATTGTTCGTGATTTTTACAATTGAAAACTATCAAAAATGAATGTATTATATAGATTATAAGAAAAATTTATTGAAATTTATTGTTAATGATTTTACTGTAGAAATACATAATTAGCAATTTTTACTATAGAAAATCATTGAAATGATTTTATCATATAAATGCATTATAAAATATTTTATTACAGAAATACATTCTTAGCAATTATGAAAATTAGAAAATAATCGAAAATGAATCTATAATATTAAATACGAAATAAAAGATTTTTACGAAAGAAATTCATTGTTCGCCTTGTAAGTACTTTTTTCTTTTTTTACTATAGAAATACCCAGTAAGGAGTTTACTGCTATGTGGTAAATCAATTTATGATAGAAGAATATATTTTAGGCTACCCAATGAGAATTGTTCTAGACCATCTTGCTAACCACTCAACCATACCCAAGTTGTTATTTCAAGTCAATCGCTATATTAAGTTCAAATGTATTGGAAACCTCAGCCAGAGTTTCGTCACTCTAACCTCAAAGCTAGCACTCTGACATTGAAGTAAGTACATTAAATAGAAGAGGATTAGACGCTTAGTGTCTTTTGTATTGAAGAGACATTTAGAGTGTGTTCAAAAGAAGGAGAGACAGAGACATAGAGAGGGAGGAAGGAAGAGAAAGGAGGGGCAAGATAAATAGAGAGAAACAGCATAAAAGATTAACAGTTGGTGAACTGATAAGAAAATGGATTGATAGACGAAATAAGGAGATAAGGGAACGGAGTAAATTATTTTAAAAACGTTAAAATATGAGACTGCTTTTTGAAAATTGCTCTCATATTTAGAAGAGTGAACGATGACAGAACTTTGATAAATCAGCAAGGTAGCCCGATTTTCACCTGGCTGTTAAAGATTTTACAAGTATATGAACGGAAGGGGAAGGCTGTGTGATTCTGTTTGGTTAGGTTTGGTTTGATTTGGTTTTATGGCATATCAACAATAGTAGGTTATTTAATGCCAAATCCTGTTCATATATATATATATATATATATATAGCGAGAGAGAGAGAGAGAGAAAATATTGATAACGAGGTAATCCAAGCAGAAGGAGAGATTAATTGAGAAACGAAGATGACACTATAACGATTCGGTTCTAATAAACCATCATTAGGACTGTGAGGGATAGTGATGTTAAATCAACGATGGATCTTAAGAAATACAAAAATACAGAAACCCCGAAAAATTCTCAATATCGGGAAAGAGTTGACCATTTAATTCGTTTAATTTGTTGATTGGATGGTCTTGATTCTTCCTCCGATTTCCAACACTTTCAGCCTTCTTTCCAAGTCCCTATGCACCAATTACTATTGGTAACACCATCACCTTCATGTTCCACGGCTTTTTTAGTTCTCTGGCAAGGTCTAAGTACTCGTCTCTCTTTGTGCTTTCTTTTATTTTCACTTTGTGGTCCGTTGGGATGACCAAGACCAGTATTCGGCAAGTTCTCTTTTTTCCTTTTTTAGTCTGTTTGTTTGTGAATTATCACCAGATATGGTCGTCTGGCTACGGTTAGATGATCAGTTTGCATCTCAAAATCCCAAAGAATTTTATTTGTCTCATTCACCAGGATAGATTTAGGTTTGTGCCGATATCATTTGATAGAATGGTCAAATTTCAGTTTCTTGCACAATTTACAGTAGATTATTATTATTATTATTATTATTTTCTCATTAGAGTTTTTCACACCAGCGTTAACTGATGGTTTTTCACTGGAGGCTGAGTGACAGCAAGTCTCCTCAAGTCTCCAGGACTCTTCTCAGTATTCTGGCCGTTCTCAATAATATAGTAGTTTGGATGGTCTTCACTCGTCTGCCAACTTCCAAGTCCTCTAGTCCCTTCAAACGCACCAATTACAATTGGTATAATTGTCCCCTGCATGTTCCATAGTTTTTTCAATTCCCTAGCAAGGTCGAGGTACTTATCCTTCTTTTCAGATTCTTTCAGTTTTATTCTATGGTCAGCCGGGACAGCAAAGTCGACAATTTTGCAAGTTCTCTTCTTTTTATTGATTATTATTAGGTCTGGTCTTCTGGCCGAGATATTATTATACTCTTTTGAGAGTTTTTCACACCAGCGTTAGCCGATGGTTTCTCACCAGATTCTGAGAGACAGCAAGACTCCATCTCAGTTTTCTGGCCGATTTTAATTATGATGTAGTTTGGATGTTCTCTACTCTGACTCTGATTTCTAAGTTTTCTCGTCCCTTTACCAAGCTTTTGGGGATTGTACCGAGTGCACCAATCACAATCAGTATCACCGTCACCTTCATGTTCCATATTTTTTTAAGATTTCTCCAGCGGTCCAGATATTCATCTCTCTTTTCGCGGTCTTTTAATTGTACTCTGTGGTCCGCCAGGACGGCAAAAATCCACTATTCGTCAGGTTCTTTTTTTTTTTTTTTTTAATTCTGTTGACTATCACTAGGTCTGGTTGTCTGGTCAAGATTAGGTTAACTGTTTATATCTCAAAATCTCAGAGAAATATGTGCACCATGTTCTCCAGTACGGATTCCGAGTTGTGCATATACCACTTGTTCGTATGGTCAAATTTCAAGTTTTTGCACAATTCTCAGTAGATCATCTTCTTTACCCAGTCGTATCTTTTTGCGCTAATATGCTGCTTTTGTTTATATATGTGATTGATCGTTTCATCTCCATCACCACGTAACATACACTTGCTATTTTTTAGTGTTTTATCTACTTTTGTTTTAACATAGTTTTTCCTTGTTGCGTTGTTTTCTGCTGCTATAAGAAAATATTTTGTTTCTCTCTTTAGGTTTCCCTTTCTAAGCCATGTCCAAGTTTTTCCATGTGATATTTCCAGTGTTTGTCGCTTGAAATAAGCTTACAATTACTTTTTTCCCCATTTTTGTTCTCTAGTTATAGTTGTTCTGTTGATCTTTGTGTTGTTTCTGTTGTTTCTGCTCACTGTAATTTGCCAAGATTTGTTCTTTTTATGAAGTCTTCAAGTAATCTAATCGGTGTATCAACGATATCTTCAATGCTGGTGAGTCTTTTTGCTTCTTCTTTTCTTAACATTGTTACATCTCTTTTCTCGTGTCTGGGCGATATTTACGGTATTTTGATATTCATTGTCCCGGACACGTCGGCGACGAAGTATGTAAACGAACAAAAATTCATAATTCGTCCTATTTACCCGAGTTTGTTCGTAAGGGATATGTCACGGATAATAATGATAAAAAACTGTATCGACTACAAGTTGAGGAATTATTGCTGTGAAAGAAGGTATCAGAATGACAAGAAAAATAAAATTAAACACAGCGGTGATTTCAACCACATATAAAATACATTTATCCCGTTAGCATTCAACAAACAAGATAATGTAAACATGTAATAAAGTTCAAGAGATATATGGATAGGACTTATCTGAGGAGTGATGGTTAACGTGATATGGATATGATAGAAAATTATATTTTATCAGGCCTCTTCACTGTTGTCCAATTTCTTACTCGTGGTCCTGCCTTTTCTTCCCAACTGCCCACGCTGCGTGTTCACGCCACCTTTCTCTTTTCAACTGTTTTCTTCGAGCCGGCGAAGCAAAAGGAATCTCATTCTTTTTACTCAAGGGGTTTCCGGTTCGCTACCTCCCACTACTTCTCTCCCAGTGTGTTTTTTTGGTTGCTGCTTTGTTTATACGTTACAACACATACAACTTGTCTTTGTTATCTCTGGGATGTTAGGCCTTATACATCGTTATGAGTTTTCTTGTTGTCTGGTGCTTTTGTTGAAATTCTTCCCTAGTTCACTTTAAGAATGGTCCCGAGTATCATACAGGGGGAACAGCCCAGGTGTTAATCCCTTTGATAATATTTCTGCTGTATAGTATAGTTTCGAATAGTTTTCTCGTTCTCCTGAGATACTTCTTTTAATCTTTTCTTTCATATCTAGTTATTTGATAATGTTCGCTTCCAGTATTCCCAAGTACTTGTAAGTTTTCATTTCTCCGAACACTCTGATTTTTTTTTAAATTTGGTAGTTCTATTCCTTCCGTCATTTTCCGTCATTTTCCGCTTCTCAGTATTAGCATGGCCCATTTTTCTGATATAATCTTTTTACTCGTGGTGTAATGGTTATCGTCGCAGGAATTGGACACGGCGATACGAGTTCAAAACCTGGACGAGACTGATTGCATTTCACATAGTACTAATACCCTTGGGAAAGGTATGAATCCAGTTATTCTCCCTCCAGCTATGGGCAGACTGGGTTCTTCAGCCTTGGTAAGGCAACTAGTCTAGGAAAAGGAAAACTGAATTCAAACCTGTTAAACTCCGCTTAAAAAATAACCTTGTGTCATATCCTACCCGAGCGGAGGGATTGGTAAATATGATAATCTTTTTACTCTTTTGAGAGTTTTTTACACCAGCGTTAGCCGATACTTTTCCCCTTGAATCAGAGTGACAGCAAGTCTCCTCAAGTTTAAAGTTCTCTTCTTAGTATTCTGGCCGATCTCACTATGGTTGTAGTCTGGATGGTCTACACTTGTCTTAATATTTCAAAGTCTTCCTGTCACTTATTTTACTTTTTGAGAGTTTTTAATACCAATTCAAACTGCTGTTTTTTTTTTTTTTACTGGAGCCTGAGCGACGGCAAGTCTCCTCAGGTCTCCATGACTCTTCAAAATATCCTTTTTCTTGTCTTACTTATGAGGCTTTCTCACCAGTGTGAGCTGACGTTCTTTCATTGCTGTGAGTGATTGCAAATCTCTTCAGATCTGGAGGACTTTTCTCAATATTCTCGCCGATCTTAACAAAGCTATCGCCTAGATGGTCTCGATTCTTCCAATGATTCCAAATGTTCCAGTCTTTTTTCTAAACCTTTGGAGACACTTTCAAGCGCATTATCATTGGTATCACCGTCAACTTCATGTTCCACAGTTATTTTTATTTCTCTTTCAGGGTCCAAATATTAGTCCATTTTTTCGTTTTCTTTTCTTTTCCCCCGGTGGTAGGACGTGACAACAAAATCCACGAGATGACAGATGACAAGTTCATTTTTTTTTTTGTTAATCCACACTTGGTCTGGTCGTCTGGTTCGGATTAAGGGATCTGTTTGTATTTCGAAATCCCAAAGAATTTTATATGTCTCATTCCCTTGGATAGATTCTGGTTTGTGCTCATACCATTTGGAAATATCGCAAATTTTTCTTTACTCCTTTCATGTTTTTTTTCAAGCGTTAGCTAATAGTCTTTCACTGGAGTCTAAGTGACAGCAAGTCTTCTCAGGTCTCCAAGACACTCCTAAGTATTCTGACCGTTTTTAACACTTCTGTATTTTGAATGGTCTCAATTCTTCCTTTGATTTTCAATTCTTTTAGCCCACTTTCTAAGCTTTAGGAATCGTTCCAAGTGCACCAACTACAATTGGTATCACTGTCACTCTCATGTTCCATACCTTTTTAGTTTTCTGACAAGGTCCACGTATTTTTCGATCTTATTACTATCTTTTATTTTAACTCTGTTTTACGTTAGAACGATAAAATTCGCTTGTCAATAAGATCTTATTCTTTTTCTTTTTTGCCCAGTCGACTGGGGCTGTAGAATACACCGACTGCAACTCTGCAGAGGGCTAAGATCTACCGCCAACGAGTGTCCTGGATATAACGCTAAACAATCTAATAATGAGATTTCTGTTATGCTTCACCTTCATTGCCATCACTCCCAGGTCCACTCTGGCCCGGAGTGGTAGCACCTGATAGGGTCCTATCTATGGATCAAATAGAACTAAACTGTGTATTTATGCTAAACTGAATTGCTTAAAATAGAACTATTTTGACATTTAAACTACGTATTTATGCTGAACTGTGTTGTTTAGATGCGGTGCGAGACCGTATGAATTGGGCACCCAATGAGACTCGAACTCACTCGTTAAGGTTTATTAGTCTTGCTTGCTAACCATTACACCACATGAGGCGCCCTTCATATATATAAATAATAATTTGCAAAGCTTTTTGCTTAGATGCAAAATAAGGCCGTATAAATGGGGCCCTTCAATGAGACTCAAACTTTTTCGTGAAGGTTAGCTAATCTAGCTTGCTAACCATTACACCACTTGAGGCGCCCTGCTATGTCACCAGTACATTTACCGTCATTTCTCATATGACATATCAACTGTTTTAAAAACGATTTTAAAATCTTTCTAAAAAATCTTTTTTATACAAAATCTTTTCTCCAGACGATGACCTAAGTTCGAAACAAATCGAGAACAATCAAAAATAAATAACTCAACGAAATATTCTTATTTGTCTGATCACGTTTGTTCATCTTGTAGAATACACCGACTGCATCCCGGATATAAAACAAAACTATCTGATAGTGAAGCTCCAATCTTGGAGCTTTGGGTAATGTGGAGTACTCTTTCGTTGCCATTACTCCCAGGTCCACTCTGACCTGGAATAGTTGCACCTTGATAGGGTCCTATCTATTGGTCACATAGAATTAGTTGACATTTAAACTGAGTACAAATTAATGACTTTTATTAAATTTGATTTTTAGAAATAGAACTGTTTGATCGTTTAAGTGTGTAATCAAATGACTCATGCTTGATCGAATTGTTAATATTATATATCAATACGTGGAACCGTTTAACAGTATGCAAAATAGAATTATTGGTCTTACATAGCAAAACGGGGAAACATTTAACTGTGTGCAAATTAACGAACAATGTTCAGTAGAATAATTCGTGTTAAATTGTGATACTAGTAACCACCTCCCTGTCTGCAAACAAGTGATCAATATTAAATAGAATTATTAGCGTTTGATAACAGTAGTTGAAACTGTTTAACAATGTAGAAACAACAGCAATATTAGTGTGCAAAAAAAAAGTTAATTCTAACTCATTTAAAAATAAAATTACTTACAAATCATATTTAAATGTTTACAAACAAATGACTGATGTTAAATGAAATAGTTACATAACAATACTTGAGACACCCTTCCGAGTGAGACGCGCGCCGAATGAATGTCCTTGGTATGACAATAAAATGCATTTAATAGTGAGGCTCCAGATCAGGAGCTTCAGGAAACGTAGAGTACCCTTTCATTACCAATTCTCCCTAGTCTAACACGGACAGGTAGTACCTGTTTTGATTTCATCTATGGGTCGAATAGAACAATTTAATCATTTACAATACTTGAAACCATTTAAGTTCATACCAACAAATGATTAATATTAAACAGAATTAAAATACCAATACTTGAAACCATTTAACTGTGGGCAAATAAAGGATTAATATTAAATATAAATTATAAGTGACAGATAGCAAACTTGAAACCATTTAAGTGCGTGCCAACAAATGTTTGATATTAAATAGAATTGATAATGTTAGATAGGAATACTTGAAACTATTTAACTATGTGCAAACAAATGTACTCTAAATCATTTAAAATAAAGTTATCTATGAATCTTTCGCTCACAAATCGTATATGTATTAATAGGATTTTGCATTAAATAACCTACATATTTGGTTATACTATAAAACACCACAAAACTAAATAAAACAATACTGTCAAAATATGAATAGGAATACTAATATCTATGCATATATACATACGGAAGTAAATAATGAAAAAGAATCTAGCAGTATGGAGAAAAATTGAAAAACAAAGTAATCCAAAGTGATGTATTTACTGTGAAAGAAAGTCGACACAATAACGTTTCGGTTTTAATAAACCATCATTTGGACTTTAAAAATTATAATAGCAAGTGTTGACAGATTAAGAATGAATGTTTCATAAAATACAAAAAACAAGGAAGTAAATCATATACACAAATAAAGAACATATGACTGCTCAATCATTAAATCAATGTTCTTATTTTTATAAAACATCACGTGATTGTGTAAGGCAATGATGTAAGACAAAAAGAACCACCAAGAGATATAAAGAAGAAGAAGAAGAAGAAGAAGAAGAAGAAGAAGAAGAAGAAGAAGAAGAAGAAGAAGAAGAAGAAGAGGAAAAAAGAGAGAGAAAAGATAAAAAAGGATAGAGAGAAGGGGGAGAAAGAAAGGAAAAGAGAAGAGAAAGAAAGGGAAAGAGAGGAGAAAGAGGGAAAAAAGAAAAAGAATATATGTCTATTATAGCTACATCCATTATTTTAACCTTCACCCACCTTTCTCCCACTGCAACTGTTTTTCTACATTTTCATTTATAGACATATCAATTTACATACGGTTAATTTTTTTTATGATTTAACCCTATTTAATGAATTATTTACTAATAATATGTCCGTTTGTACCACTCCCTTTTTCTTTCCCCTTCTTTTTCTTCTTTTTCTTCTCTTTTCTATCCCTCTTTATATATATATATATATATATATACATGTATATATATATTTTGGTGGTTATTATTCATACAATTCTGGTAAGCAATCAAGGAAATTTCTTTTTTTAACGATGTTACATTTTTCTCTTTCTAATTTCTTTGTATCAAGATCCAATTCCTAGTGAAGTCACCCCAAATTCTGCACCCAAACGTTTTCGATCAGATCGAATGCTCATCTCCAAGGAAATTCCTTATTGGGTTGTTTTTGTTTATTTATTGTTTGGTTGCGATACTTGTTTTATTTGAAGGGCTTAATTTTGCTTGGCCAATGGACCAGTCCATTGGCCTAGCGATTAGAGTGTTCGCTAATGGACCGGGGTTCAATCCCAGGTTGAGTCATACCAAAGAATCAAAAACAGGTACTTGATCCTTCCTTGCTTAACATTCAGCATTATAATGTACGTGTCAAAAGTAAAGTGGACCAATGCCGGGAAAAGAGTAGCACCCTTCCCTACACCTCTGTGTAATAGCAATCGAAATGGTAGCCTTCGGGTCACCGACTTTATTTTTTTTATTTTATTTTTTGCTTGAGGTTATTTAGTTATTATATGAGTGGTTTGGTTTGGTTGGTTGGGTTTTATGGCATATCAACCTTTGTAGGTTATTTAACGCCAGATCTATTTTTATGTGAATAAACAGTTCTATTTCAAACAATTCAGTTTAGCATGAGTACACAGTTTAATTGTCAAAACATTTCTATTTCAAGCTATTCAGTTTAGTCAAGCAGTTCTAATTTAGCAAATTCAGTTTAGTATAAGTACAGATTTTGTTTACACATAGTTAACTATCAAAACAGTTCTATATTAAACAAATCAGTTTAGTGTAAGTAGAGTTTCAATGTCAAAAACCTGTTCCATTTCAAATAATTCAGTTTAGCATGAGCACGCAGTTTAAATGTAAGTACACAGTTTAATTGTCAAAACATTTCTATTTCAAACAAATCAGTTTAGCATAAGTATGCCGTTAGTTCTACTTAACCCATAGATAGAACCCTTATCAAGTGCTACCACTCCGGGACAGAGTGGACCTGGGAGCGATGGCAATATAGGGGTACTCCGCATTCCTCAAAGCTCCCGCATTACTGGAATCTCACCATCAGATTGTTTAGTGTCATATACCAGGACACTCGTTAGGGGGGGGGTCTTATCCCTCTGCAGAGAAGCAGTCGGTGTATTCTACAGCCCCAGCCGACTGGGCAAACTATATTAGTGGGTTATGGCTTCGAGCTGACGAAGAAAAGAAGGAGAAGGTACCCCGCAAAAACAATTACCGACGCCAACTACGCCGATGACATTGCGATACTGGCAAATACACCCGACCAAGCCGAAACACTACTGCATAATTTGGAACGAGCAGCCGCAGGCATAGGCCTCTATGTTAATGCACACAAAACGGAATATATGTGCCATAATAAAACGGGGGACATCTCCACTCTAAACGGTACCTCTCTTAAACTAGTAGACAAATTCACTTACTTAGGAAGCAGCGTCGCATCAACCGAAAAGGACATCGACACGAGGTTAACGAAAGCATGGACAGCTATCAATAGGCTATCGATTATATGGAAATCAGACCTAACCAATAAAATGAAACGCAGTTTCTTCCAGGCAGCGGTCACATCGATACTGCTATATGGGTGCACTACATAGACTCTAACAAAACGGCTGGAGAAGAAGCTAGACGGCAATTACACAAGAATGCTGCGTGCAATCTTGAACAAGTCCTGGCGGCAACACCCCACAAGACACCAACTGTACGGCCACCTGCCTCCTATCACGAAAACTATTCAAGCTAGACGAACCAGACATGCAGGACACTGCTGGAGAAGCAGGGACGAGCTCATAAGTGATGTACTCTTATGGACCCCCACACATGGCCGTGCGAAGACAGGACGACCAGCTCGAAAATACATTCAGCAGCTATGTGAGGATACGGGATGTTGTCCTGAAGACCTACCTAGGGCGATGAACAATAGGGAGGAGTGGCGAGAGAGGGTCAGGGATATCCGTGCTACCAGCACGACATGATGATGATGATGATATTAGTGCCAATGTTGAATACTGTATTTTTATGTTTGGTTGTTTATTTTTAATAACGATGGCTTCGACCATCTGTTTGCGTTTTTTGTTGTCATCACATAGATAAATTTACATCGGCTGAAATACAAAAAATCCTCCCCAATAACATCAAAAATCATTCATTAAAACAGCATAAGAAATTTTACATCGTAGGTATAATGCGATCTTCCAATATTAGGTTAAAATTTAGGCCTCAAAATTTCACTTAATATGCGAGTATATACGGCACATAAATGTTTTGGTATGTGTAAATGAGATCTTGTCTTTCCTAACGTTTATTCATTGTTAGTATATAACGGATAAACGATCCTTGGTGAGTGAGGACTCGTTAAATCATTTTCCCTACCTCCGTGCAACTTTTTAGACAAGTGCGTAGGGCAGTAAACAGTTAACTTTTTCAAACTTTTAAGAAAAAATTTTTTTCCTCTTCTCCAATAGCAATTCTTTGAGACGGAAAAGACGAAAGTTAATCTGCTCGTACCAAAAATAATATAATAGCAACGATTACCCTCCTCGTCGCAGTTATAAAAGCGATCTGAAATTTGTGAAATTACTTACAGGAAGTGCAATTGAAAAGTTCTGAAATAATTGTGCCGATCATTTTCGAAAAATTCAGATGCTAAAATGAGCAGATAAAAAAGAAAATGAAGACCAATTCAGGTCATTGAAAAGTGTAGCGATAAAACAATCAGTAGTTTATAAGATCTAACTTTTTGAATCTGGTCATAATGACCCCTAAATATCCATATTAGTCTGTCAGTATCTATCTATCTATATATATCTCTCAGTTTTTTCGTATCTATCAATCTATCTCAGTTTGTATGTATGTATGTATGTATCTATCTATCTATCTGTCTGTCTCAGTTTGTTCGTATGTATGTATGTAAAATGAAACGCAGTTTCTTCCAGGCAGCGGTCGTGTGGATACTGCTGTATGGATGCACTACTTGGACGTTAACAAAACGGCTGGAGAAGAAGCTAGACGGCAATTACACAAGAATGCTGCGAGCAATATTGAACAAGTCCTGGCGGCAACACCCCACAAGGCACCAACTATACGGCCACCTGCCTCCCATCACGAAAACTATCCAAGTTAGACGAACAAGTCATGCTGGACACTGCTGGAGAAGTAGGGACGAGCTCATAAGTGATGTACTCCAATGGACCCCTTCTATGGCCGAGCAAAAGCAGGACGACCAGCTCGAAAATACATACAGTAGCTCTGTGAGGATACGGGATGCAGCCCTGAAGACCTGCTAGAGGCGATGAACGATAGGGAGAAATGGCGAGAGAGGGTCAGGGATATCCGTGCAAGTGGCACGACATGATGATGATGATGATCTATCTATCTATCTATCTATCTATCTATCTACTCAGTCTGTTTCAAGTAAAATTCAGCTGGTTTCAAGCACAAGAAGTTTTCCACAAACGTTTCCCCATGATCTTCTTTAGGAAGTTTGTAGACATTTAGAACATTTTGTAGAGAAAGAAACGATAGAAATCGCTTGGTGCATGATCTGTTGTATATATTGCAGATGAGGTTGAACAGACAAACCAAAATCCAATATTTTCTCTGTCTGATTCTTGCTGAATGCGGTCTTGCTTAAAAAAAGCACATTAAAAAGTACATTGACAAGTGCAGGGCTTTTTCTTAGAAGATTTTCATGTACACGTTGCACATGTTGTACCCGTTGAGAGTATAACTCTACATCAAGTGTCTGATTTCTGTTTAAAAACTTAAAACGCGGTGATTCCACAAGGGATTCTATTGTTTTTGCGGAGAAATAAGGAAATCTTGAAATCTTTAGATTTGAAGAAATTAATTCTTTATAAAAATAAAGTTTTTTAGAGACGTATTTATTTATGAGCAATAGTCTATCAATCTATCTATCTTAGTCTAAATATACGTATAAAGTTAGCTATCTACCATATAATTGTGTTGTTCTTAGACAAATATCTAAACTATGCACGGTGGTGAGACTAAAACTCTGCAGAATAAGGAGTACCTCTCTGTGTCAATAACCCCACTTCTTCTCTGACTTGGAGTGTTAGTACCTGTTAGGGTAGTGTCCTGGGCATAACATTAAAGTGCATTCGATGGTGAGGCTTCAGATCTGAAACTCTTGGGAATGTGGGATATTTTTATTGCCATTACTCCCAGGCCCACTCTGACTCGGAGTGGTAGTACCTGTTAGAGTCCTATAACTCTAAACTGCTGAATAATTATTAGTCTTGGATATGAATACTTGAAACCTTATAACTCCACAAAAATTATTATTGTTTTTATTAAATACGAATATTTACTTGAAACCATATAATTGTGTACGAATTTTTAGTTGGAACATTTGAAACCATATAACTGTGTGCAGTTTATTTGTATTAGAATATTTAATACCCCAATCCCATCTATGTGTCAAATAGAACTGTTTAACTATCTACGAGGATCATTAAATAAGTTTCCAGACTTTTTTCGTATGGGCACTTTTATTGATTGTACACACATGAAACTCGAGTCCCCTTCGAAGTAATCTCCTCCGGTTGTAATGCACTTGTTCTACCGTTTCAACAACTTCGGCAAGGCCCCATGGAAGTCCTTTTGTGTGAGCATGTCAATGACCTTCGTCACAGCCTCTTTCATCTGCTCAATTATCTCATAACGACAGCCTCTGAGCTTAGGGAATAACCAAAAGTCACAGGGAGCAAAGTCTCGACTATAGGGAGGCTGAGGAACTGTCTTGATGCACATCTTGCTCAAATAGTCTCTGACATGGATGGAGTTGTGGACTGGTGTGTTGTCCTGGTGGAAATGCTACTGTGCCGATTTGAAGAGTGCTCGCCTCTTCCGGCGGAATCTCTTCCTGAACTCCCTTAAAACCTCAACATAGTAACCCTAACCCTAACCCTTTGGCCAATCAACTGTGGTGTATTGACTTCCTCACTCCTTCCACACCTCTCATCATCCCTCATAGACTTCCTGCCTACCTTGAATCTCTTATGCCACTCAAAAACTAATGCTCGATTCATGCAAGATGCTCCAAAAGCAGTCTGAAGCATTTTATATGTTCCTGTGGCATTTTTTCCATGTTTAAAACACAATTTTATTGCATATCATTCTTCCAAAGTGTCCTCACGTCCAGATTGCATTTTTTAAATTCACCAGCTGTGACAATCAGGCTTTAGTAGGGTGTATTCTAATTCCTGCTATTGCTGTTCATTTGAAGTTGAAATCCTAAAAATTGGTCAGTCATCTCATAAGATGTATAGCAATAACATACTGAATTTTCAAGAGTCTACGACAATTTTAAATGCCTGTACAAAAAAGTCTAGAAACTGATTGAATTCACCACGTAACCGTGTGCAAACAAATGACTGTTATCAAATTGAATTGTAAGTGTTACATAGTGATACTTGAAGCCATTAAACTGTGTGCAAATAGAATTATTGACGTTAGGAATAGTTGAAGCAATTTAAGTGTGTAAAAAAATACTAAATAGAATTATTCGTTTTAGGAATGCTGAATAGCAATACTTGGAACCGTTCGACTGCGTGCAAATGAATAAATAGTTTTGAATAGAATTATTAGTGTTAAATAGCAATACTTGAAATCATTTAACTGCATGTATATAAAATTATTAGCGTAAATACTTGACACCGCTTTTTGCAAACAAATTGATTAATACCAAACTGAATTATTGGTCTTAGAAATACTTGAAACCTTTTAACTGTGTTGAAACAAATGAGCTCTGGCTCGTTTAAAAAGCTTTTCTGTTCGTTTACAAATCATATACATTTAATATCTATGTGTATAAACAGGATTTGGCATTAAATAACCCACTAGGGGTTGATATGCCATGAAGACCAACCAACCAACCTTGATATGATATAATTGTGTACATACAAATGATCATAGACAAATAAAGTGCGATTTAAAAAAAATGAAAAATGAAAATATAGTTATGACTACAATCAAACATTTCCAGATGAATCAAGTTTTGGTATTAAATAACCCGTAAGGGGTTGATATGCCATTAAACAAACGAATAAATCCAAGAAAACCAATTAGGATGCCATTTATGGTTTTGTTTGAGATAATGATTGAAATGATTTATAATTTTTCTACTCTCTTTCTCATTTTGTACTCCTCAAAAGAATGAAGTGTTTACTGGTTTAAAATGATTTATAGGAAAATTTACTATGAAGCATAAAATTCCTTGAAAAAAAAGGTCACCTAAAATATCATTATTGCAGCTATGTATGAGAAATTTAGCTGTTTAAAATAATCATCAAGATACATTTTTGAATTGTATATCATTGGAGACCATAATTGTCAAACTGACTTCATCATTAAATAACCAAACAAGGAACGACTTGCGTAAAAACCAACCAACCAACCAACCAATCAACCAACCATCTTCGTCTGTGTATATGTATCTATCGTTCTATCTATCTGTGCGTTCATGAACATAAGAAAATAAAAACCTAAATGTCTTACAGAATCCAGTACATTTGAGAGTTGAATATAATTAGTCAGCATAGACATAATTAACATTTATTAATGACTTCATTCTTCATTTGCTAATTGTTTGCCATTGTAATCGTCTTTTATTATTTGCTTCATTTTTCTTCTTTTTTTTTTTTTTTGTCGGCTAGAAAGAACATGTAACAAATTTAATGGACGTTGCTACCTCAAGAGACGCTCAACAATCATTCATCATTTTCGTTTTTGTTTTGTGGCATAAATCGCTAATAGAAAACGCTTTCAACGAGCCGAACATGACATTTTGAAAGGTTATTTGAAGTTGCCCGGTTTTCTGTCCATAAAACGAGATCACTCGTTCAAATTAACCTTTGTGATATCTGTTTACAAACAAATGTTGAGTTTTGATCAGTTTAATGTTTCTACAAATAAATTCACTTATAGTCTGATATATCTCAACGAACAATCATTGCGATCTAATGACTATAAATTTTGTTTCGTTTTTTGTTCCTTCTTTATTTTCTTTATTCTTTCCTTTTTCTTATCATTCGTTTCTCTTTTTTCAGATCATATTTCTTCTTCTTCTTCTTCTTCTTCTTCTTCTTCTTCTTCTTCTTCTTCTTCTTCTTCTTCTTCTTCTTTCAATTTTTTTATCTTTAATTCTTTTTTCTCCTTTATTCCCTTTTCTTCTTTTTTTCTTTTTTATTTCTATTTGTCCTTGCTTCTTTTTTCTCTGGGCTGTTTTCTTTCTTTATTTCTTTCTTTCTTTCTTTCTTTCTTTCTTTCTAACTCTGCTCAAAAATCTTTCTGTCTGTCTGTCTGTCTGTCTTTTTCTGTCTCTCTGTCTCTCTGTCTGTCTGTCTGTCTCTCTCTCTCTCTATATATATATATATATACAAATATGAATAAAACAAGTTCTTCAGAGGATGATTATATTTATTGTTTGAATAATTTGTCAATGTTGGATAATTATTCAAAAAATAAATAAAATTATCGTTAAAAGACCTTGGGTTTCTTCATATTTGTACATTTTCATACAGTCGGATATTTTTCCTGTTTTCCCAGTCACCCCCCATATATATATATATATGTGTGTGTGTGTGTGTGTGTGTGTGTGTGTGTGTGTGTGTGTGTGTGTAAATGGTATATTGTAGTAAATCTGACAAAATGATAAAAATAAGTGGAAAGATGGATAAATCAGATACTGACAAAGGATTTAGTAGTAGGGATATTTCATTCTTTATTCCAAGAATTTCTTTAAACTAAACATTTCTTTTAGTTTTTAGAATCCGTTACTTTTTTAAATACAGACTACCAAGTAACACTACATATTTTAGATATATTGGCGATATACTTATGTGGTACTATAGCTTCACGACACCTAGTTGGCCGCTGGTTTCGTGATTACCACATGTGTCGACTGGTCTTTCTCTGTTTCTTTCCACGCCCACGTTGCTTTCAGATCCGAGGAAAGAGAAGATGGATGAGGTCCAGTCGATGAAGGTTGGAATTCGTGTTGGAGAGAAGAAAAAGTTGCCAAGCAAATTTTAAAAAATGACGAAAATAAGGCGTTTGTTATAAACAGTAACAAACGTTTATTTACACAGTTGTTTAGATAATTTTTAGTCAAACACCGCAAACTGGGAGTGAAAGTAGTTGACTGGCGGAGTTTTAACTGCAACTAGGCAGTGTCAAAATGGCGAATGCAATGGCAACGGATTTGGTTCTTTAAGCGGCGGATTCCTGAACCAACTCAATTTTTCGCTTTGGGTGTCCTCCATTTATGGGCCCGAATCCCGAATAATCAGTTTCTGATTGGTCAGCCAATGGGGACTACCGACCAATGGCTATCATCGTAACAATCCCCCCGGTTTGCCCCTGATTGGTTTAGACAATCGGCCAATCAGCCACAGTCATCGGGAGGGGCCACAAGGAGCAGTCCCGTGGTTGGCTGACCAATGATTTAGTGATTCAAGGCCTTGTGCCAAACTTGATGACACCAACCCAAATTGTCCGCTATTTTAAAAATACATCTTTTTGTTTAAAGTTTGAAATCCGATGGTTCTTTTGATTGCTCTTTGAAGGTGTGCGGATGTTTATTTTTTGGTGACAGATTTATAGGTCAACAAGCCCTGATCGGATCTCAAACTTTTTTGTACTTAATCACTTGATATTTATTTTATACACGGTTCTCAAAAAAATACTTGGACACCCAAAATGAATTTATTTTTAATAAAATACTTATTATCATGATTTAATAAAATTAATTAATTTCCTTTAATTAATTTCGCCAGCCAACTCCTTGACACTTAAATGAAAGTGTCATACTTATTTTCCTAACCAAAACATAAAAACTGAAAAGATTGCAGAGAAATTTATCAATGTTGAACCCTCCATCAATTTTACATAAGAAAAAGAATCAAATAACACCATACCCTTCCTGGACATCCTAATTATCAAATCCCCAACTGTTTTAGCTTTTAAAATCTACCGCAAAACCACAAACAAAAACGATTATATACATTTTTCTCTCACCACAACAAAATCAAAACAGGCCTCAAAATAGGCGTTTATTTAAGAGCGCTTAGAATATGTAGCCTACGACACCAAGATTCTAAGTACATCGAACACTCTGCCCAAAATACCCAACATTTTTCATATTAAACGCAAAAAAAAAAGCTTTTAATATACGCTCATCAAATAAACTTAAGAAAAACAAGCTCACCAAACTGCGTACTTATGCTAAACCGAATTACTTAAAAGAGAACTGTTTTGATATTTGAACGGCGTACTTATGCTAAACTGAATTGTTTGAAATGTAACTGTTTTTGACATTGAAACTTTACTTACGCTGAACTGAATTGTTTAAATTAGATCTGTCTTGACATTTAACTGAGAGTGGACAAAAACTATCCTTATACTAAACTGAATTGTTAAATAAATGCGGCGGTATATATATATATATATATATATATATATATATATATATATATTCAAAGGTTGTATCATATGAAATTTACAAACATTTTGGGCTATATGACCATCATTTGGTTAGTATGATTATTGGTTAATTTTTTATTTGAAAAAATTTTCAAATGAAAGCATGAAACAAAAAACCGTACGCAAGCGCGTGCCCATGCGCACTCGCTCGTGTGTGAGTGTAAACAAAAAGGTTCTTGAACTACGATATAAAATATACGTTTTCTGACTGGAAATTATTCCATTCTTGGTCAAGGCCAAAGTATCTTCAACTTCCTTTCGTGTGAATATATATATATATATATATATATATATATATATATATATATATATATATATATATACATACAAGCACGTATAAACATACACACAAACACATATGTATGCAAGATATTTCTGTAGGCATTCGATCCGATAATTTTATCAGCATTTTGTAAGTATGATAATATATTCCCATATGCTTCACAGATAGATAGATAGATAAATAGATGTGGACACAAATTGATCGATGTGTATAACCAGACTGAGATCAATAGATAGATAGATAGATAGACAGAGTCGAATTTCCAATCCTGACAAAACTCCTGTTCGATTTCAAGTGATGTGAAATCTTTAACTTCTATTAATGGAGAGTTCCTCAACAGAAACTTCTTTTGTCCTAGTCACTCTAAAGTGAAATACTTTAGCGTACATTAAAGTGAATATTGTCTCGGTTCTCTTAAGAAATAAAAGACAAGCGTAAAAATCTCGTGCATTATGCCGAATGAATACATTCATCGATCGATCCTTTTAACTAATTCAACGTCTTACATTTATTTATATGTTGTAAAGGCAAATATATATATAAAAAAGTATGCATTTTTTTTATTAGTGATACATAACTGGAATGTTTTAAAACCTGTCATTCAACGTAAAATTTCTATACGTTATATATATATATATATATATATATATATATATATATATATATATATATATGCTTATTTGCTTAAGAATAGATTTTCGATTTCGACGAAGTATTCTTTATTTTTACTTTCCAAAAAATGTTTCAATTTAATGTAATTAAATTGATGGTTTCGCTGTTATAGACTTTTGGTCATAGTTCAGAAAATTTATCTATTCCTCACTACATTTAACACACACGCACACACACACACACACACACACACACACACACACACACACACAGACTCAAGTTCAAAACAAGGTTAGAGGCTAATGCGTTTCCATGCTTTAGGAAAAGACACAAATCCATTTGTTCTCTTTCTCTTAGCCATGGATTAAATTGTTGGGCAGACTGGATTCTTTTGCTCTGATTAGGTAATAGGTCTAGGAGAACGAAAATTCAGAATTCAAGACTATTATTACTCAATAAAAACTCACCTTGTGCCACATCCTGTGCGTGGTAGAGTGGTTGTTTAAATACGCACACACGAAGACGCATGCGCACACACACAAATATACATACACTCATATATATATATATATATATATATATATATGTATTTAAGTATGTGTGTGCGTGTGTGTGCATGTGTGTGTGTGTGTGTGTGTGTGAAGAACAAAGAGCGAAGAAAAAGAAAGGAAAGACACAAAAAAAAAGGGTCAAGGAAAGACGCTGGAAAGAATAATAGGAAGACAGAAGGGTATTTTTTCAGTTCATATCTCTTTTTATCAAACAATACTAAGGCACGGATATGTGCGCGCATACTCTCTCTCTCTCTCTCTCTCTCTCTCTCTCTCTGTATGCACACTAATACATATCTATAGGTAAAAATATCTATCAATTCACATGGAGTGAAGATCAGCTATGTATTTACCCAACGTCTCCGCTCAAGCAGGATGTGACACAAGGTCAGTTTTAATGCGGGATAAACAATTTTGAATGCAGTGTTTCCTTCTCCAAGACCGGTTGCCATTCAAAGGCTAAAGAGACCAGTCCGCTCTATTATTTTATCCATAGCAGGTGGGAGAATAGTTGGATTCATACCTTTCCCAAGAGTATTAGAACTATGTGAAATGCAAACAGCCTGTCCAGGGTTTGAACTCGGGTCATTGTGACCATTTAATACGACGATATCTATTACACCAATTCACAAGAAATTGAAAAATATACCTTCTGTACACGCGTGCACATACACTCACACATACACTCTCTCTCTCTCTCTCTCTCTCTCTCTCTCTCTCTCTTTCTTACACGCACTCATATACACACAAACTCATGTAGACATACATATATATATATCATCATATCGTGCCGCTAGCACGGATATCCCTGACCCTCTCTCGCCCCTCCTCCCTATCGTTCATCGCTTCTGGTAGGTCCTCAGGGCTGCATCCCGTATCCTTCCAGAGCTGCTGTATGTAGGTTCGAGCTGGTCGTCCTGCTTTTCCTCGGCCATAGAAGGGGTCCATAGGAGAACATCACTTATGAGCTCGTCCCTGCTTTTCCAACAATGTCTGCATGTCTGGTTCGTCTAACTTGGATAGTTTTTGTGATGGGAGATAGGTGGCCGTACAGTTGGGGCTTTGTGGGGTGTTGCCTCCAGGACTTGTTCAAAATTGCTCGCAGCATTCTTGTGTAGTTGCCGTCAAGCTTTTTCTCCATACGTTTAGTTAGCGTCCATGTAGTGCATCCATATAGCAGTATCGACACGACCGCTGCTTGGAAGAAACTGCGTTTCATTTTATCGGTCAGGTGTGATTTCCATATGACCGATAGCCTATCGATAGCTATCCATGCTTTGTTAGCCGCGTGTCGATCTCCTTTTCGGTCGATGAGACACTGCTTCCTAGGTAGGTGAACTTGTCTACAAGTTTCAGAGAGCTACTGCTTAGTGTGGAAATGTCGCCTGTTTGATTAAAATACATGTATTCCGTTTTATGAGTATTGACATGGAGGTCAATGCCTGCGGCAGCTCATTCCAGACTATACAGCAGTGTTTCGGCTTATGCGGGTGTATTTGTCAGAAGCGCTATGTCATCGGCGTAGTCTGCGTCGGTAATTGTTTTTGCTGGGTACCTTCTGCTTCCTTTCTTTGTCTGCTCGAAGCCGTTTTCTTTGATTTTATCAATCGATGTTCTAAGCACGTAGTCTAGACTGATGATAAAGAGGTATGGGGCTAGTGTGTTTCCTTGCAGTATTCCTGCTACTATGTCGAAGTTGCTTGTGTCTCCGTCCGGAGAACGTACTTTCACATTGGTGTTTCTATAAACAATCGTTATTGCTGCGACGGTCTCTTTTGGTATGCCGTATGCTAGTAGAATTTGTTCCCTCATCTTCCCTCGGTGAATGGAATCAAAGGCCTTGGTAAAGTCGACGCATATCTACAGATACATTCCTTTTCGCTGCAGACACACACACACACACACACACACACACACACACACACACACACACACACACACATATATATAGGTAAAAATATCTATAACTATACATCTAGTGAAGATGAAGCCTCATCATCATAATTCATGAAAATATACACAAGAAAATAAGAAATACACTTTTTGTGCGCGTTTATACACGCACAGCACAGCACACACACACACACACACACACACACCTACGTATATATATATGTGAGTGTGTTCTGCAAATATCTGTTCGTGAAAACTGTCATTAATTAGTCGAAAAGAAGTTTCAGTGGATGTTGTATCTTTCACCGAGCTCAATTCCCTTGCGTGAAATTTTGTACACTTTCCTTCTCGCTACAAAGTAATGAGACTAAAACAGGTTGTCGATCTATCATAGAGCAATATACTCATCAAATTTCGTTTATATCGCTTTGTAGTCCAATACGAAATAAGATAAACTAAAAAAAAAAGAAAGAAATTTTTTCGTCGTTAGACAAAAAATTATTATCTCCATTGGATTTTGAGGTCGTGTCTTTGGCAAGCCTTGTGAGATTCCTAAAATCCTTCCTCATCCTCTTTCGTCTATGTTCTTTGAACAATAAAGACATACTTCCTTCGGCCTGTTTCATCCCCCGTTCTTTGAATGATAAAAGACGGTCTTTTCGTCTGTGCTTTTTGAACGATCAAGACCTGCCTTTTTATTTCTGTTTATTGAACAAATTTGATCTCACCACTCATTGGATAATGTCGTCACTTGCCTTGCCACGAAATGTAAAGCCCACATGAGTATAAACACCCAAATAACTCAAGTAAAACTTTTACCATTTTTCAAGCCCTTTCATATACTGCTTGTTTATGAAACAATATGTGCACATTTATCTGTTTGAACATATTTATGTATTCTTGTTAATACTTCTTGTATGTTTCGTATATATGTATTAAATCTTTCAATATATGTAGATGTATTACACCGTTTATGTATCAAATCTTTCTATATATGTAGATACGTTTATTTTGTTTTTTCGCCTATTCAGTGTTTGTATATAATTGGATATACTGATGTTAATATTTACCTGAATGCTTGAGGACGCTACTAAGTAGGCTCCTTAGCACTAATCAACCCAACAGACCTATCGCTTACGAAGATGTCCATTCTATGAGATTCTCTGAATGGCGAAGACAAAGGGTTACTCCACTGTGTATTCGGAATTCAAACAACTGTCTTAAGATAATCATCTTATTACTGACATAATTTCACTCTGTGGTATGCTGAGACAGCAAACTCCACTATTCGGAAAGTTCTCATCTTTTTTTTTTTTTTTTTTTTTGACTATCACTGGGTTTGGTTATCTAACCGAGATTAGGTGATTCATTTGGATCTCAAAATATGCCACTTGTTCTCAAGGTCAAATTTAAATTCTTGAAGAATTCATAGTGGATCACTTTCCCCATCCTGTCGTGTCTAGTCTTATACTCTATTATTTTTATCATTTACTTCTCTAGAGTTTTTCACATCAGTGAAACTGATGGTTTTTCACTGGAGTTTGAGTGACAGCAAGTCTCCTCAAGTCTCCAGGACTCGTCTCAGTATTCTGGCCGTCCTCAGCAATGCTGTCGTTTGGATAGTCTCTACCCTTCCGCCAACTTCCAAGTCCTCCGAGCCCTTTAATAATCCTTTAGTTACTGTGCCTAATGCACCAATCACAATTGGCACAATCGTTACTTTCATGTTCCACAGCTTTTTTAATTCTCTAGCAAGGTCGAGGTACTTATCCTCCTTTTCACTTTCCTTCAGATTTATTCTGTCCGCCGGGACAGCAAAGTCAACAATTTGCAGATTCCCTTTTTTTTTGTTGATTATTATGAGGTCTGGTCTTCTAGCCGGGATTAGGTGATCCGTTTGTATGTTAAAGTCCCATATTACTATTATTATTATTATTATTATTATTATTATTATTATTATTATTATTTTACCTCGGCTTCAATATCTCATCTATTGAAAGCGATGTTGATATACGCAGAGTAAAAGTGTAGACTGTTATTAAAAAAGTGTCGATCATATGTCGATCTCTCTGATAAAAAAAAAAACAGATTTCTTCCAAGCTGTGTTAATACTACTGCATGTTTGTACATGTACTTTACCGAGACGCTTACAAAACAATCTCGATGGGAGCTATACAAGGATTCTATGTGCTGTTTTGAACAAATCCTGGAAGCAACACCCCACAAAACGAGAACTGTACAATTACTTACCCCCCATCGCACAAACCATCTAGTAAGACGACTAAGATATGCTGGGTACTTCTGATGAAGTCGGGATGAACTCATATAGGACATTCTCCGATGGACTCCTACTCATGGACACACCAATGTTGTCCGAACAGAAAAGACTTACATACATCAGCTCTGTACAGACACCGGATGCCGCTTAAATGACCTGCCAGGAGTAATGAACGATAGAGATGGATGGCAAGAGAGAAACAAGGGACTCCGTGTTATCAGCACGACTTGATGATGATAATGGTTAGTTACTTGAAACTATAAAATTATTTGTATTAGAAAAGAATACTTGAAACCATAAAATTATTTGTATTAGAAAAGAATACTTGAAACCATAAAATTATTTGTATTAGAAAAGAATACTTGAAACCATAAAATTATTTGTATTAGAAAAGAATACTTGAAACCATAAAATTATTTGTATTAGAAAAGAATACTTGAAACCATAAAATTATTTGTATTAGAAAAGAATACTTGAAACTATAAAACTGAGTGCAAATTATTTGTATTAGATAAGAATGCTTGATATAAAAAAAAACTTAAAAGCAATTTCACAAAATGTAAATATAAATGTACCATAAACGGGACTCTATAACCTCTAGGTATAAAATAACCCTATACGCGTTGACAGGCCTTTCAGGGTTTTTTTGGGGGGGGGGGGTGAGAGTGAAGACTGACAAAATGCTGCAACTTAAGCAAGTACTTGTCGTGTTGAGCTTTTCGTGCAACTGAAGTTCAACTGTGCAAGTCAAGATGGATGCTGATGGTTTTCTTCACCAACCCTCACTACGTTAATCTATTCCTCCACGCACGTACGTTTTTTTATCCCCCATTTACATGACTTTTCTCTGGGAAATGGGAACATCATTGACAATATTAACGGACTACTTCTACACCTGGTTTCTATCATTCAACTTACATTACCTTACTCAAGTGCATACGAATTTATAATCTTCATTTGTTAAACACGACAGAGAAGTTCCATTAAACCAAAAATAAGAAAACGTCGTACACACTCCATTACTGTTGCTATCAAATATAAGTGGAAGACGTGGCCTTGGAGGTGACCGTGTCCTCTGTAAAGAGTCCGGATGTAACTTGCAAGATACATTCAGGTTAATTGGCCGCGCAATTACCATGACTAGTTGATTTGGCACCACTTGTGTGCAATGTGAGTAAGTGGTCAGTGGTAGAGTTTCTGCTCTGCATTCTGAGGTCGCTGGTTCGATCTCCAATGGGAGAGATCACGGTATACACTGCTGATGAGACCTAATAAGGTCGAAATAGCCGTCCCGTGTTTCCGTATATCACGTGCATGTGTTCGCCGGATTTTTTGGTCGTGGTAATTCAATTCACAATATAATTGGTCTAGTCTGACACGCGGGCTTTTATTTGCTTGCACTATAGGCTATTAAATAGTTGTTACCCATCTATAAATTGAAAAAGCTCATCAATGCTTAACTTCCTTTCTTTTCTCGAGATTTGCTAAGCTTTGCCCAGTCTGACACCCAGAGCTTCGTTTGCTTACACAACAGGCTATTAATAAGTGGTTACCCATCAAAGAACTGAACAGGCTCATCAACGCTTAACTTCTTTACTTGTGATTTCCTGAGCTTTACCAGGTTTGTCATTCAGGCCTAAGTTTGCTTAGAGTACATGCTATTAATAAGTTGTCACCCATCTTAATACTAAATAGATTCATCGATGCTTAACTTTTTTTCTTTATCTTGTTGTTTAATTAGCTTTCTTACTTTGAAACTCAGTTTCATTGTAATTATGAACCGCTATTAACAATGAGATAGTGATTTTTGTAAAAGAAATATTCTTAAAATTCGTTAACTAAGAGAATTTGCAATTTTCTGTACATCCTGTACCTGGTTGATATTTTTGTGGCGTTTGAATGTCATTTTTAATTATCAAGGTTCTCAGTATAACGGCAATAACTATAAATATCCTCCACTCCCTCCCAAACAGAAGCATCGATATCATCATGGATAGCTGATAACTATAAAATGCTTATTAGTATCCTTCACTCCCTCCCAAATAGAACCATCAATATAATCATTGACAGCTGACAACTATGAAGTTTTTATTTGTAACCGTCACTTCTTCCCAAATAGAAGCATCAATATCACCACGGAGAGCTGTTAACAATAAAATACTAATTAGAATCCTTCATTCCCTCCCAAATAGAAGCACCAATATCATCATGGACAGCTCGCTGATAACTATGAAATGTTTGTTTGTAACCTCACTCCTTCCCAAATAGAAGCATCAATATCATCATGGACCATTGTTACGACGGGAAACCAGTGTGTTTACGGTTCGTCTAGTATCTTATATAAGAATTAGATACGTTTAATCGCCGTTCCTTAAGTCGTTTAGCTACTTAGAGATTTCCAAATATCAAAATATAGAAAAAACATAGCTTTATCAGTAGAAATAGTTTATGATTTATTTATTTATCAATTTTTTACAATGAGAAATCTTCTTCAGTTCCGATCAATCAACGATTGAAATTATTTTATATTGAATTAATAAGAACTCTCATTTGATAAAAGACTTTTTTTTTCTTTTGAAATCTTGAGGCAAAGAGAAACTGCCCATAAAATCAACAGTGTCAAATTTAGTGGACTGTGAAGATTTAATGAAAATTGAAAGAAAGACTAAGAGACAAAAACAGAAAGAGAAAGCCACAGATGGATAGATGTGAAAGAAGATGGAAGATGATATCAGAGACTTCTAGAAAAAATATTTTAAATCTTAAGTTGTCATGAAAGTAGTAGAAGAAGAAAAAGAAGAAGAAGAATTCCAGAGAATTCTAGAAAACAATTTTTTGTTAAATCTCAAGTAGTAACGAAAATTGCATCAGACATACTGATGAAGAAAAAGAATTCCAGAGAATTCTAGAAAAAATATTTTAAATCTGAAGTTGTCATGAAAATAGCAGAAGAAGAAGAAGAAGAAGAAGAAGAAGAAGAAGAAGAAGAAGAAGAAGAATTCCAGAGAATTCTAGAAAAATATTTTAAATCCGAAGTTGTCATGAAAATAGAAGAAAAAGAAGAAGAAGAAAAAGAAGAAAAAGAAGAAGAAATCTAGAAAACAGCTTTTTTTTTTCAAACGTCAGGTGGTTATAAAACTAAAAACATTACACACTTATCGGTTCTTTTTTTTTTTTTTCGTGCTTTTTGAATGTTTTTCTTTTCCCAACCCCCAGGAGAAGTTCAAGACATGCATAAATGAGGTTCACTGTCATGTGAAGAAAGTGACTGTATTGTATACGAAGCTGATTGATTTTCACTTCGCTCAATAAAATAATTATTTGACCATTATCGCCACTCACGGATTTGTTCTCGTCACGGAGGAGTAATTCGAAAACTAATGTTGTTATTTGCTAAACCGTGCTTAGTTTGACCCACAGTCCTTGAGGTGCTTACACTATGCGACAATATTTAGTGGTTACCCATGTAAGTACCGTAAGTAGCGTCGTACGATAGGAAATCGGGACCTTGAGTTCAAATCCTGGATACGGCTGTTTACCTTTCACTTTGCGCTTATACCCGTGGGAAAGACATGAACCCCTCTATCCCCGAACTATGGGTAAATAATTGAACCAGACTACTTTAGACTTGGTAAAGCAACCAATCAAGGAAAAGGAAAAGTCTGAATTCAAACCAGCTGTACTCTGCTTTAAATTGACCTTGTGTCACACCCTGCAAGTGACAGAGGGATTGGGTAAATAATACCCATTTAAGTACTGAAAAGACTAATCGTTGCTTAACTCCTTAACTGCATTTCTCTTTTTACTAAGAGTTCCTTAGTTCGTCACATAGGCTTTAAGTCGCTTACAGTAACAGCTAAGTGGTAACCCATTTAAATACTGACGTTGCTTAAGTTTAAGAAAGTTAAAACAAAATTCGAACCCCAACGAAGAACAAAACACGGCTTTGTAATAAACAATAATATTAAATTAAGTAAAAAAAAAAAGTCTTTAAAATACATTTATAGAATACACTTTTTTTTGCCTTAAAATAATCAACCCCAAACACACAGAATAAGAACATTCTAGAAATTTCAGATCAAAATCGCATTAACATTAAAGTTACGTTTTTATATTTTTCAACCAATCAGCACAAAATAAGAACATTCTCGAAAATCCGGCTCAGAAACTAATTAACAGAAAATTTTTAGGCTCTAAAACAAATAAGTAAATATACGAATCTGATTGGTCAAGAAATGTCTGCAGGTTTGAATTTAAGACCCGCAATAAAACTATTTTTTGATCCACCGTAGTGACCCCCAAAAGTATAAATAACGAAGAATTTAATCAACCAAGTCATTCGTTTTTTCCACAACGAGAGGTCATAAACGGACAGTAGAGAGCCACGCCATAAGACTCAAAGGGAAAAGGCATGAAACCTTCTTTTACCAATGCGACACGTTACCAAGATCATTAGAAAACGCACATGTGAACTCAAGAAAACAAAGACCCATATTTACGGTCCATCACTTATATATACACACACACACATATATCTGTGACAATTATACCTTGTCCAACTGGCTGTCATCATGTCAGGCCCTGATCCCTGGTTGAACCCGCGTGTCAGCTCGCTATCTGTGGACACTCAAAATAATAATTCCCCACACAAATCCAGTCTTGACAAAATTTCCAATCGACACAATTCGTCTGGGCTTTCCCTCCTTTTCCTTCAATCTAAAAAAAATTTTTTTCACGTTTCTTTCTCATCACAAATAACATATTTTCAACTTGTTCTTTTCTCGCCAAAAGATAAAAAAGTATACTCTTGATTCACCAATGTACTTCCAAAATCCATTTTCGTCTTAATTTTTGAAATGTACTGACTTATTCTTCTAAAATCCACTTTGGTCACTTCTCACTTTTCTGATTAATAAATTTATTCGGGTTAGACTCTCTGCTCCATTACGTCATATATATATATATATATATATATATATATATATATATATATATATATATATATATATTGCCAGCTGTATTTATAAATGTGGTAAATATTAGTGGGAGACCATACGTAAATCTGTTTGAATGCTGTAAATACTGAGTCAGCAGCGCTTGGTGACGGCTAGTTTTACGCCTATGTGATCAGAGGACCAAGAGGTTCCGAGGTGGTAAGCACATCTTTAAATTCTGTTAAGAGGGGTGTAACATAAAAGGTAATCTAATTTGTGGGCCATTCGTGGTAGGGCGGTCTAGTTTATGCTGGTTATACCCTTTTCGTTTGGTTTAGTTCCATTGGAGGAGAACAAAAATGATACTATTTAACTCATAGATGGAGGTAAAAGGGGTTATATTTTTGTTAGCATCTACAGATATATATATATATATATTTATTGAAAATAAAATGGTCTCTAAATCTTCATAGACAATTTGGAATTTAATTAATAATAAAAATAATCATTCCCACGTTGAATGCAAAGTAGAAATGCACGAACTCGCCATAGTCTTCATAAACGAATTTATAAGCCTAAGAGAAATTTTAAAAGGACAGACATAAATAACAGTTTGTTCAAACATAATTTAGAAACTAATTGTAACTTTAATTCTAAAGATTCCAAGATGTTAGTTTATATACAAAATAAAAAATTCTGGAAAATTGTTGAATCTAGAATCATTTCAAACTCCTATCAAATAGAGACCGAGTTTTTTCAATCGGTCTCCTTAGTTGGTCATATTGGCGTTGAAAAGTTACAAAATCTCTTATGTAAAATAATTCGGCTTCACCGTTTATATATATATATATATATATATATATATATATATATATATATATATATATAGAAAGATAGATTAATTGATGATCGAATTAAAAAGAAATAGAAAGAAGATCAACACTGATAGATAGATAAGAGGATCATTAGATAAGTTTCCACACTTTTTTCGTAGGGTACTTTTATTGATAGTACACACATGAAACTCTTGTCCCTTTCGAAGTAATCTCCTCCGGCTGCAGTGCACTTGTTGTACCGTTCCAACAACTTCTGGAACGCCCCATGGAAGTCCTCTTGTGTGAGCGTGTCAATGACCCTCTTCACAGCCTCTTTCATCTCCTGAATTGTCTCATAACGACAGCTTCTGAGCTTAGGGAATAACCAAAAGTCACAGAGACCAACGTCTGGACTATAGGGAGGCTGAGGAACTGTCTTGATGCCCATCTTGGTCAAATAGTCTGTTACAAGGATGGAGTTGTGAACTAGTGCATTGTCCTGGTGGAAATGCCATTGGCCCGATTTGAAGAGTGCTGGCCTCTTCCGACGGAATCTCCTACTGAACTCCCTTAAAACCTCAATATAGTAACCCTAACCCTATCCCTAACCCTTTGGCCAATCAACTGTGGTGTATTGACTTCCTTACTCCTCCCACATCTCTCATCGTCCCCCACAGACTCTCTGCTTTCCTTGAATCTCTTATGCCACTCAAAAACTTATGCTCGATTCATGCAAGATGGTCGAAAAGCAGTCTGAAGCATTCCATATGTTCTTGTGGCATTCTTTCCAAGTTTAAAACACAATTTTATTGCATATCGTTCTTTTAAAGTGCCCTCAGGTCCAGATTTCATTTTTGAAATTCACCAGCTGTGATAATCAGTCTTTAGTAGGGTGTATTCCAATTGCTGCTGCAGCTGTTCATTTGAACCAGAAATCATAAAAATTCATCTCATAAGATGTATGATAACAATAACAATAACATAGTGTATTTTCAAGAGTCTACAACAATTTTAAATGCCTGTACAAAAAAAAGTCTGGAAACTTATTGGGAAGCACCACGTATATCATGGAATGTTATTTATAAATACATTTGAGATGTATGATTAACATAGATAGATAGATAGATATGAATTGTGTGATAAATTTTGGAACGATTGTTGCATCACACAAATTCGAAACAGCGCACGACAAGTGGATGTGGAATTTTAAAAACTGCCATATCTCTTTCGTTTCATTAAAGAATTTACTCGCCCTGATGAAGGTCTAAAAACTGAAGTGTTTAACGTTGGCAATTATTTCTACAAATAAAATCACCCACTCCTTTTATCTCCTCCCCCCAACATATACCCATAATTCATTTCATTTCTGGTTCTCTATAAACCCCTCTTCCTCCAGTTTTCTGACTTTTTCCCTTTCTTTACAGGTTGAAGTGTCGGTGAGTTCACACGGTCTTTTTTACTCTTTCTATCACGAAAGCCATTAAAAGTTTTGTGGGCTTCACTATTTATATGATGCTCCAAGTGCTCTGAAGATTTTTTATGTTTCGTCACACCTAGATCCAACAACTTATTATGTATTATATATTACACTCATGATGTAATGGTTAACATCATAGGAAATGGACACAGCGACACGAGTTCAAATCCTGGACGAGGTTGTTTGCATTTCTCATAATGCTAATACCCTGGGAAAGGCATGAATCCAGCTACTCTCCCTCCAGCTATTCTCCCTCCAGCCATTAATAATAAGTAGGATAGACAGTGCTCTTTAACTTTGGTATGACAACCGAGCTAGGAGAAGGAAAACTTTGAATTCAAAACTATTAAACTCCTCTAAAAATTGACCTTGTGTCACATCTTGATCGCGTGGAGAGGTTGGGTATATGCATATTACATACGGTGTAAAAGCATAAAGTTTTTTAGATTCATCCATTTTTAGTTTAATATTTTTTAATAACTTTTGAATTTTTCTAAAATTTAAAATTTTTGACAATATCAGACATTGCCATCTCAAATTTAGATTAAGAAACTTTCAAGTCTTTTTAGCCAAGTAAATTGAATTTTTGATGCTTATTAAAAATTCCAGGTTTTGTTTAGTTAAAGGCATACTAACTCTTTGCGGGTTATTTGATAAGTTCAAGAGGGTGATAAACAAATTTACTTCGCTTGTACAAAACATTTACTTAGCTAAAATCTGCGTTTTCAAAAAAGGTCCAATAATTGAGATTTAAAAAGATCAGAGAGAAATAACAGTTTGTTTAGATATTATTGAGAAACTAATCACAACTTTAATTTTAATGATTCCAAAATCTTAGTTTATATACAAAATAAAAAAATTCCGGAAAATTGTTGAATCTAATATCATTTCAAACAACCATTCTATCAGAGATCGAGTTTTTCAATGTGTCGCCTTATTTGGGGGCTGTAGAATACACCGAATGTTTCTCTGCTGGGGAGTAAGACACCCCACTCATCATGAGTGTCTTAGATATGACATTAAACCATCTGATTGCGAGGCTTCAACCTTGGAGATTTGGGAAATGTCGAGTACCCCTTCACTGCCATGGCAACTCTGACCCGGAGTGGTAGCACCTGATAGAGTCCTATCTATGGATCAAGGGTCAAGTAAAACAAACTACGTGTGCGAACAAATGACTGATGTTAAATTGTCATTGTAATATATCAATATTTGAAACCATTTAACAAAAAAGAGCTCAGGTTCGTTTAAGAATATTATCTATAAAATGTGCTTATAAATCACACACACACACACACACACACACACACACACATATATATATATATATATATATATATATATATATATATATATATATAATATATATAAGTTAGTAATATCCAGTCAGCATCCGAAGACAGTGGGTGTGGATTATTCTTGTACAGGATATATGAGGAATATCATATAAATCTATGTGAGTGCTCGATATATGGCTATTGTGACATCACTCATTTCCTTGCAGGTATATATCTAAATTCATATTCAGAGCGTATATAGTGCAATAACAAGGAAACTCAAACCTAGTTAAATTGTCATTATAAATTTATTTTGCCGGAGAATATTATTATACTCTCTGTCTCGTTAGATGACTTTTTACATGTTAGACTTAAGGCTGAGGAACAGCAAATGTGGAATTACACTTCATATCTGTGCGAGGGGGAAAAAATTCAATTTTCAGGCGAGGGCCGAGGGGGTCAAACCAAGAGGTGTTAGAAACATTAAGAAACAGGAGCAGGGGGTACCGGTAGGTCAACCAATCCGGCGAAATAAATTTATAATGACAATTAACTAGGTTTGAGTTTCCTTCTAATTGTACTATATATAATATATATATATATATATATATATATATATATATATATATATATATATATATATATATATATATGATAAAAACAGGGTGTCTAAAAATAGATGGAAGCCATTTATATGATAATGATTTATTAAGTGCAATGGTAGTCATTCGGAACAAGTCCTGTAAAAAATGCATCCTTTGAGCAAGAGACATTAAATCAATGTTTTTTAATTGTTATTATATTACCTTCCAGGATATGCAATTTTTTTTATTATATTACCTTCCAGGATATGCCATAAAACCCAACCTAACAAAATCCAATATATTTGATATATATGTATAAAGAGGATTTGGTATTAAATAACCTACAATGGTTGATATGCCATAAAACCCAACCTAACAAAATCCAATATATTTGATATATATGTATAAGAGGATTTGGTATTAAATAACCTACAATGGTTGATATGCCATAAAACCGAACTAAATTATTGTTTGGTCAGATTATCGTTGAAAAATCATAAAATCCCTTATTCCTTATCACAGTATTTAGATCGGCTGAATTGGAAATGTTATTCGTTAACATTTATTGTTTCTCCATTTTATTGAAATAAATTCACATAAAGATGAAGGATTCTTTCTGCATTTTGAATTTGCAAATGCATAAGTTGCTATTTGCATCAAAATATTTGCACAGAGCCTCGATGGTTAGTCGCTTACTCGTTGAGGGTTCGAACAAACTGACTCTATCTCCTGTGGGGGGGGGGTAAGAAACCCCTAAAAAAATTGGTGTCCTGGGTTTGACATTAAACTGTATTTAAAGGTGAGGCTTCAGTTCTGGTGATCTGACGGATGCGGAGTACTCTTTCATTGTCATTACTCCCAGGTCCACTTTGACTTGTACAGTTGGATCTGTTAGGATCCTTTCTATGGATTAGATAAATTTGTTTAAAAATTATTTGAATTTGATTGGAATACTTCAAACCATAAATTATTTGTATTAAGAATTAATACTTGAAACAATAATTGTTTTATAAGGATTATTAATAGTTAGTTAGAACTTTGTAATTGTATGCAAACAAATGACTATTGCTAAATAGAAACAATTACTTAATACCATTTAATTATTGAAATTAGACAGGAATACTTGAAACTATATAACTGTGTGCAAATTTTTTTTTGTATTAGATAGGAATACTTGAAACTATATAACTATGTGCAAATTTTTTTGTATTAGATAGGAATATTTGAAAACCATATAAACTGTGTGCAAATTTTTTGTATTAGATAGGAATACTTGAAACATATAACTGTGTGCAAATTTTTTGTATTAGATAGGAATACTTGAAACCATATAACTGTGTGCAAATTTTTTGTATTAGATAGGAATACTTGAAACCATATAACTGTGTGCAAATTTTTTGTATTCGATAGGAATACTTGAAACCATATAACTGTGTGCAAATTTTTTGTATTCGATAGGAATACTTGAAACCATATAACTGTGTGCAAATTTTTTGTATTAGATAGGAATACTTGAAACCATATAACTGTGTGCAAATTTTTTGTATTAGATAGGAATACTTGAAACCATATAACTGTGTGCAAATTTTTTGTATTAGATAGGAATACTTGAAACCATATAACTGTGTGCAAATTTTTTGTATTCGATAGGAATACTTGAAACCATATAACTGTGTGCAAATTTTTTGTATTAGATAGGAATACTTGAAACCATATAACTGTGTGCAAATTTTTTTGTATTAGATAGGAATACTTGAAACCATATAACTGTGTGCAAATTTTTTGTATTAGATAGGAATACTTGAAACCATATAACTGTGTGCAAATTTTTTGTATTAGATAGGAATACTTGAAACCATATAACTGTGTGAAAGGAACTCTTAAAAACAACAACACAAAAAATGTAAAGATAAACACACAACGCAATCTCTTTAATATCTAGGGATAAAATAACCCGAGACAGATTAGCATGCCATTAAAATCAATTAATCAATTCGTTGCTGCAAATATTGCTTCGTTCCTGTAAGTGTTCTTCTTGTCCATTGGACTGGAGAAATCCATATGTGACACAATAGTTGCTCGTTAAGCAACGATGATACTGCACATTATTTAGATGGGTGACCATTCAGATGCCGCCAGTAAAGTAAGCAACCATAAAGTGTACCGCTTTTTCTCGCGATTTTGTCAATTTGTATCCTTCTTTGCATTTTTTTTTTTTTTTAGAATATAGTTTAGTGGTATAATAAACTCTTGTAGGGATCGTGAATTTCGCTGGACGATCCTTCTTTATATTTTAACGTCTGCTCGGTATTGTCCTCCTCTTGTTATATTCTCATATACATATATATACTGGATACATACCGACGCAATGATAACAGACGCAAGAATAAAGGACGCAGGAAAGACTTCTTTAGAAAAATATTCACCTCTCACTTTATTGCAAGGGTTTGAAAGGGTTGTTTAAGGGTTTGCATGTGAGAGGATGCTGGAGACCGAACGTAAACTTCATATTTTAACTCCACTTTTATGACCGTCACGTTGTGTCTTTCTTGTTCTCTTGATGTTGGGGTCCACTCCATCGGGGGGTTTCCGAGGTCCCCCTCGTCGGGTGTGGCCTTCCCTACCACATCTCGTCTCTAACCCTCTGAGAGTCTGCTGGCAACTGCTCTGGGACCCAAACTCAACTGAGTTAAATAATATCGCCTACTGGATCTTTGAATCGGATGTTTAATCGTCATCAAGCGGAAATAACTGTCATGCAGTTCAGAGGTTACTCTCTTCCGGTGCCATCACTGTTAGTGGCACAATGGGACCTTCACCTTGTCCCATATCATAAGCCTTAATCCGCCCACGCGATCTCTTTCGATTACTGGCCATTGGAATGTGTCACTTCCTTCCGGTGTATTACCTTGGAATAGTATTTTTGGGCCGGGTCGAAGGTCAAAATATAACACTCTTGTTACTAACACTTTTCATTGTTTTCGTGAAGTCTACTTCTTGTTTGAAGATTTTGACATGCTTTTTGCATCATTTCGTTAGCTTTTTTATAGTCTAAGTCACGTAATTTCATGGTTCGAAGCAATAATACGGTTGGTTGTTGTTGTTTTTTTTTAACATATCAATCTTTGTAGATTATATAACGTCAAATCTTGTTTATACATATATTAAATATATAAGACGTATAAGCAAGTAGGTAACATTTAAAATTCGTTTGTTTGCATTGCTGAAGATAGTGAAGTGGTCACAAGTATTGCTATTTAACACTAATTATTCTGTTTAACACATTTATTCACTTGTACACAGTCAAATGGTTGCAAGTATTGTTATCGAATACCAATAATTCAATTTAGGCATACAGTTAAATAGTTTCAAGTATTTCTATTTAATACAAATAATTCAATTCAATATTACTCATTCTTTTGCACACAGTTTCAAGTATTGCAATGTATCTCTAACAATTCAATTAAACATCAGTCATTTGTTTACACACAATGAAATTGTCAAACAATTCTATTTCTAACAATTCAATTTAGCATTAGTCATTTGTTTGCACACAGTTTAAATGTCAAAGAATTCTATTTGACCCACAGAGGGGACCTATCAGGTTCTACCACTCCGTGTTCGAGTAAACCTTGGAGTAATGGCAAGGAAGGGGTACTCCATGCGATTATATTGTTTCAAGTAACTAAGGATAAACATCTGTAGACAATTATACCGACAAGTAACTTATGAATACTAATAAGCGATTCACAGTTATTCCAATTAGATTATAATCATTTATTGACACACAGTTATATGATTTCAAGAATTTATTCCTTAAATGTGTCAGCTTCATTCTTTTTCTCTTATGTTAAATATACATATACGGCTTGGTTTGGTTTCTTTGTTTAATGGCATATCAATTTTCGTGGGTTATTTAATAACAAAGCCATGTTTGGAGAAGAAAAGTAATGTTACTAATAGCTATGGGAGATATGGCAGGCTCATACCTTCGCCAACGGTATTAGTCTGAAAGTGAACATATAGCGCGACTGGAGTTCGAATTCGCTTACTACGATGTCGCAGTTCAGCACATTAGCTACTACGCCATTAAAATTCCCAAATATATATACATATAAATATATATATATATATATATGTGTGTGTGTGTGTGGATGGGGGTGTATTTGGGATGTGGTGTGTGTGTTTTATATTCCTTTATAGGTAAAAAGCACGAGGATCATTAAATAAGTATCCAGACTTTTTTCGTATGGGCACTTTTATTGAGACTACACACATGAAACTCTAGTTCCTTTCGAAGTAATCTCCTCCGGCTGCAGTGCACTTGTTGTACCGTTCCAACAACTTCGGCAAGGCCCCATGGAAGTCCTCTTATGTGAGCGTGTCAATGACCTTCATCACAGCCTCTTTCATCTCCTCAATTGTTTCATAACGACAGCCTCTGAGCTTAGGGAATAACCAAAAATCATAGGGGGCAAGGTCTGAACTATAGGGAGGATGAGGAACTGTCTTGATGTCCATCTTGCTCAATAGTCTGTGACAAGGATGGAGTTGTGGAGTGGTGCATTGTCCTGCTGGAAATGCCACTGACCCGATTTGAAGAGTGCTGGCTTTTTCCGATGAAATCTCTTCCTGAACTCCCTTAAAACCTCAACATAGTATTCCTTGTTGACTGTCTGTCTAGTGGGAACCCAGTGCATGTAGATCATGCCAGTGCTGTAAAAAAAAGGGATCATCAAAAGTTTGTGGGTGGATTTGCTCTGTCTGGCCTTCTTGGGTCTGGAAGAGCCAGCATGCTTCCACTGGGAACTCTGTCTCTTGGTCTCTGGGTCATAGCAGTAGATTCAGGTTTCATTGCATGGCATTTTTTCCAAGTTTAAAATAGAATTTTATTGCATATCGTTCTTCTAAAGTCCAAATTCCATTTTTGAAATTCACCAGCTGTGACAATCAGGCTTTAGTAGGGTGTATTCCATTTCCTGCTGTAGCTGTTCATTTGAAACTGAAATCATAGAAATTGGTCAGTCATCTCATAAGATGTGTAGCAATAACATACTGAGTTTTCAAGAGTCTACGACAATTTCAAATGCCTGTACAAAAAAGTCTGGAAACTTATTGAAGACACCACGTATATAGAAAATACAGCTATTTTTATTTTATATATATATATATATATATATATATATATATATATATATATATATATATATATATATATATATATATATTTCTGCTACTTGTTTTAGAATCAATTTTTGATTTCGAAAAGTATTTTCTTATTTTTATTTTCCAAAAATGAGAGAGAGAGAGAGAGAGGGGGGGATTGTGTGTGTGAGTGTGTGTGTGCGTGTGTGTGTGCGTGTGTGTAAGGTATGTTTATTATGGCTGTTGTATTTAATCATAGGTAAAAAATATTTTAAAAACTCTACTTTCAGATGATATATAAGCATACAGATATGTGTGATATTATATACATATATATCTCTATGTCTCTCTCTCTCTCTCTCTCTCTCTATATATATATATATATATATATATATATATATATATATATATATAATTGTCAGCTTCTGAATTATATATATAAACAGGATTTGGTATTAAATAACCCATAAGTGTTTACATACCATAAAATGCAACCAAAGTAATTCTCTATTTTGAAATATAATTTCAAGCAGAGAATTCTATATATATATATAGAATTCTCTGCTTGTAGTGATAACAGGGTTAAATTTCATGGTAAGTTCTCCAGACAGTATTCAGTGTTTGCATACAGCGGAGGAATATAAGTTATTTATGGTCAGCCAGTACTGGTGCGTCTATGTGTAGTAGTGCAGTATGTTTTGTTCGTCTTACTTGGATTATTTGTGAGATGGGAGGTAAGTAGTCGTGCATCTGCTGTTTTGTAGGATACTATTTCCAGTGTTTGTTCAGAACAGTACGCAGTAACCTGGCATAGTTCCCATTTATTTTTTCTCCAAACTCTTCTGCTGTTTCAGTCATACAGTAGTTCTGACACAGCTAAACGTTGAAAGAATTCTCGTTTTATTTTATTAAAGAGATGCGATTTCCATTTGGTCATTAACTTATCAGTAGCAGATCTGCTGTTTCTACACGTATGTTTACATCGGTTTCAGTAGACAAGATATTCACCTCGAGGTATGTGAAATGGTCTACTAATTTTAGAGGCTTGCCATTTAATGAGATGGCACCATCTTGTTTGAAACAAATGAATTCAGTTTACGTAGAGGGTTTCGGTAGAGACTGATGCCTCTTGCTTGCTGCTCCAGGCTATGCTGCAGAGATTCGGCTTAGGTAGGTGTGTTTGTGATTAACGCTTGTACCATGCCGGTAATTGTTTCCGCGGGATGTCGTCGGCTTCATGTTCTTTTTCGGTGCGACACAATTTTCTTTCATAACATCTTATGATGTTCATAGCACGCCATCAAGACAGACTCTGAATAGAAATGGTGTAACTGTATCTTCTTGTAAGACTCCTACAACATTGTCAAAAAAATCGGTGTCGACACTGGGTGAGCGAACTTTTACTTTCGTGTTTATACATCATCATCATCATCATCAAGTCACGCTGACAGTGCGAGTTTTCCTGACTATATATATATATCTTTAATCCGCCCCTATCACCCATCGCTCCACACAGGTCTTCCAAATTACATCCAGTGTCCGCACAGAGCCGATGTAAATTACTTCTTGCTGGTCAGCCAACACAGACATCTCGGAGTCCATAAAAGAACTTCACTTATGAGTTCGTCTTACTTGGAAGATTTTTGAGATAGGATGTAAGTGGCCTTACAGTTGTTGTTTAGTGGGGTGCTGCTTCGTGGATTTGTTCAAGATAGCTTGTAGCATTCTTGTGTAGTTCCTATTTAGCTTCTTGCTGCTTTTTGTCAGCGTCCATGTGGTGCATCCATACAGTAGTACTGACACAGCCACAACTTGGAAAAAATCCCGTTTTATTTTATCGGATTGATCAGACTTCCATGAACATTCATATATATATATATATATATATATATATATATATGAATGTGTGTGTGTGTGTGTGTGTGTGTGTGTGTGTGTGTGTGTGTGTGTGTGTGTTTATTTGTGCGCATTTTTATGAAGGGTCAACTTTTTTTTTGTATTGAACAACTCAGACAAGCGAATATTTCATTTCATACGCTGAACTTTAGATAAAAAAGGATTGAGAATCTGAAATAATAAGAATTCAAAAAAATATATAAAGAACAAAAAATAAATAAAATAAAAAAGGGAAAAAACATTAAGGAGAATAAAGAAAAAGTAAAGAACAGAAAACAAAAGAAAAAATTTCACCTTAAGCTATGATAGAATAATGAATCCAAATAACGTAGATTGCTCAAGAAATAAAGGTGTACTGTGAACCCCCAATACCTGATTAAAATGAAATGGGAATATTTGACTAGCTTAGAAAAAAATTTTTTTTTCTTTAGAAGGAAAACTAGCAAAACCAGAGTAGCTTTAAAGACGTATAACACCACAATAATAAAACTACAGTCAGAGAAGAGAGGTCAAACTGTTGTATAGTCATCATGATAATACGAAATTCAATGAACGAACGATACACACATCTTTATAAAAATATATCTCTCGTTTTATTCTCGAAAAGGTCTCACAGTTTGTTGTTAGTTGAGAGATAGATGGAGAGACATATAATCAGAGGGAGGACTTCTTCCCATATCTTCTTTCGGGAGCCAGTGGGTGTCAACGCTTGCACCCCCTTGCAAGCCGAGACACCTGTTTACTCGTCACTGCGTGACAGCTTGTTAAAGCACATGGGGTCACAAGGAACGAATCCGTATCATATGTTATATAACAAAACCTTACGATTATCAAATCACTTGCGATCACCGGCTAGGAAAGACCTACCTACATCAGATCAGTGCAGACACTGGATGCAGTCTATTAAATAGTTCCGATGCGTTGTCCGATAGGGACAGATGGCTTGATAGATTCAAGAGTCTCCTTGCTATCAATATAACTTGATGATGAAGAAGATATATGTTAGACTCTCCCACTAATCTTAACAGATGAGGGCCCAGCACTTCAGAGAACCATTGAACCTACTATACAGGGAATTTGTTTATAGTAATAAAGGCACATGTTAGGCCAGCCATATTTTTTGGATGGGCTGATAACAGAAGAATGGAGCAGTCTTCAAGTTTTGAATTCAGGGTTTCTTCTTCTCCTGGACAAGTTGCTTTACTAAATCTAAAGAGCCCTGTCTGCCCAACTAATTACCTGTTGCTGGAGGGAGAAGAGGCTACCCCACCATAGGTCAAGCTCTCGAGTGGGAAATTTACCGGCAACCACATACGCTGAAATGCAATAGTTCTTTCCATGAATTGAGCATTCCAGGTAGCCGATAATATATACACAAGAAGATATACGTAAAAAAATTCCTTCACTTGCACTGAGAATGACGATGGGGTAAAAATACCGACTAGCGTAAAGTCAGTCGGGTTTCGATCCCAACTTGAAGCATCTCGCCGGTCTAGCCACGCTGAAGAGTTGTGATACAACGAAACAGTTTGTGGATGACAATATATATATATATATATCAGAAAAGCCGTAAATCGTTTTCTTCTCCTTCCAACGATGAGGAAATAGTAGAGCAGACTGGATACTTTTGATTTGGTAAGAAAACTGGTCAAGGAGAAGGAAAAACCCCAAGTCCAAAACTTGAGGATTGTTGTTCAGAAGAATTTGTGTAATATATATATATATATATATATATATATATATATGTGTGTGTGTGTGTGTGTGTGTGTGTGTGTGTGTGTGTGTAGTTTATTGGTTTCACACCTATATATATATATATATTGGTGTGTAAGTGTGTGTATTGTGTTTTACCAATAAACTACTTTTTCTTATATTTCGATATTTTGTTTGATAGTGAGGCTACAATTCTGGAGTTTGGGGAATGTGGAGCACTCCTTTATTACCACTACTCTCAATTGAGAGTAGTATTGCTCACCCTGTTAGCGCAAACAAATGACCAATATTAAATATAATTATTAGTATTAGACAACAGTACTTGAAACCATTTGACTAATTCAGAAATAAAGTAACCGACAAACTATTCGCTTACAGATCATATATAACAGAATTCGGCATTAAATAACCCACAAAGGTTGATATACCTCAAAACACCAACCAACCATAAGCTGTATTACTATGCTTGTTATTTAACCTATATATGCTTGCATATAACTTTATGAAACAACATACTAGGTGTGTTCAAAAAGTATCAAGACTGAAGCTGTATTTACCAAAACAGGGATCAACAATATATCGGGATACGAGTATATTTGTCAAATTTCAGGTCAGATTTAGGTTTTTCTTAAAACTGGACATTATCAGCTAGAATAGATCCAAAATATCAAAGATTACTATCTGGTTAGATTATTTCAGGTATCCCTATCTAATACAAAACATTTATAAAGTTATATTGTTTTAAGTATTCCTATCTAATACAAACAATTTGTGCTCAGTGATATGGTTTCAAGTAATACAGATGATTTTTACATTGTTATATTACTTCAAATATTCCAAATACAAATGATTTGTACATTGTTATATCACTTCAAAGACCCGAATACATATCATTTTATGACGTGGTGTGCTATAGAGAAAGACAGTGAAGGGAGGTCAATACCCTAACCCCTCTTTATTTGAATCAACAGGCATTAAGAAAGATCGGATAACAGGGACCGACCGTTAGTGGTAGGGGAGGGAAAGGGTAAGCTATCTGTACCCTTTGCACTTTAGTCTGTTAAAACTAAAGAAGTCAAGGTCAATCAGGTGATGTGATTCGGTTAGGTGGTGGAAGGGGAAAAGTCGAATGGTTGGTCGACAGAATCTTCGTGCCAAAAAGGCCGGCACGCGTTTGAGAAATTTGCAGGAGAATCTTCGGTTTGGACAAATTCAGCATTGCAACAAGATTGCTGAGTTCAGCCAGCCCCGAGAGAAAATAGCTCACCCGTAAAAAGAGAGAAAATCTGAAAATTGAAAACCCGTCCAACCGTTTTCCTATTCCCAATCTTAAATATTGGAAAGTTGTATGTATTCAAAAAAAGAAAAACTGTAAATGTTCTATTTCACCAACAATTAAAATTATTGAATGAACATCACTACACGTCTCAGTCCGACGGCTTAGACACTTTTACTAAAGTAAGAGAAAAAGAAAGAAAGAATAAAAAGGACTGTTGAGGGACATTTTTGTTTGATGTTTTCTTGTTGGCTTAATATTGCCGGTATTTTAAAAAGAAAAGAGAAACGAAAAAAGAACTGCTTCTTAAATCTCATTATTATTTGTTTGATCGTCGCTTATTAAAATTTTGTTATATTTTCCATGCACCCTTGTGTTGAAATGTTTTGATTGTGTTCTTTCCTCTGTTGATCTGACTTTTTGTATATATCTTGTCTCGGCCTCACACAGCTTTCATTAATTCTCGCTAAACGTCTTATTGCCTCCTTAAACATTACAAGAGGGTTTTGAAATCTGTCTACAGTTAATATTATCTAACCTAGACGTTCGTTCCTCCGTGATCTGAGGGGGTATGGTGACAAAGGACTTGGTGGTGTATGTGAAAGTGAATTGCCAACCCCTTACCGACGTCTGAGACCCGTCTAACATAGAATTAGCATCCATATTATTTGTTTGTTTCTCATACGCCCGAAATAGAAGTCTTGACCGGGATTTATTTTGTGGAGTGTCAAGTGCTAGGCTGCTCTCGGCGATACACATTCTACGTAACAGCCTTCTACAGAGGACAATAACCGAGATGTCGATCTCTGAGGTCAGAGTAGAATTCAACGTCACAATTTGTACATTGTTATATCATTTCAAATATTCCTAATACAAATTATTTGCACATACTTATATTATTTGAAGCATTCCTATGAAGTATTAATGAGAAGAAGCTCTCCTTAAACCAAAACATATCAATTTGATTTCCTATTATATCTTCCTCTTCTCTTCAGTTAGATTTTATTGTAATACACACACACACACACACACACATGCACACACACACACATGCACACACATATATACGCTGTCAGTGGTGTGTGGCAATTGTTATCCTCTTTTGAAATGATCTCGAGGAGCCGAGTTCAATCCCGAAAGGCTGTTTGCATTTCACTTTTTAAGCTGATGGACTTAAGACACAAATCTCTCATTTCTAACCCCAGCCATGTTTTAAGAGTAGAACAGACAAACTCATGGTTTATTTGTTTAACGACATATCAACACCTCATTGGTTATTTAATACTAAAATTTGATTCATTTCAAAATGGCTGATCACAATCTTAACTATCTTTCCAATCTGCCATAACATTTTTATATGGTATATTTTTACCTTTTTTAAAATAATGATTATTTTTCTGTACACAATTATAAGATATCAAGTTTTCCAGACTAATTCAAATCCACTATATCGGCTGGGGCTGTGGAATACACCGACTGCATCTCTGCAGAGGACTGAGCTTCCCCCTCCCCAACGAGTGTCCTGTGTATGACACTAAAATCAATCTGATGGTGAGCTAAGAAGAATGTAGAGTACTCCTTCAATGCCATGTCAACTATGACCATAAGTAGGAGTACTTGTTAGGGTCTCATCTGTGGATCAAATTGAAATGTTTAACCAGTTACAAAGAATTATTATTTTCATAATTATTATTAGTTACTTGAAACCAAACTGCTGTGTGCAAATTATTTGTATTACATTGTCATACTTAATAAAGAGAATTACTTATGTTATTCTGAAAACTTGTAACCACTTAACTATGTAGAAACAAATGAAGTCTAACAACTCGTTTAAAATATAGTTAACAGCAAACTATTTTCTTACAAATTATATATATATATATATATATAATTCGGTAGTAGATAACCTATTAAGGTTGATATGCTATAAAACAGCAATCAGCCAAACGATCTAATACAAATAATTTGCACGCAGTTATATGGTTTAAAGTATTCCTATCTAATTCTAATAATTGATACACCTGGGTAGTCCTTCTTGTAAGATACTCTGTACCATTCATAAAATGGATAAGGAATATACTCTGACAAATAGGCCAGAAGACAAGAAAATTGACGGGTGTGCACAAGGCTTTATATCCGAGAGATGACATCGAGAGATTGGTTGGGTCAAGGAAAAAAAAGAAGAGGAAGACTCACCAACAATGAAGATTGCGTCGATGCATTAATACTAGGACTAGAGGTCTGTATTAAGAAGAGCAAAGAAAAATTAATCACAGCAACCAAAAAAAGCAGTGATAACATAAGTGCAGAAAGATTAACAACAAAACTAGGAAATAGAATTTTTTAAGGTTTTTCGAACTATTGTCTTCATCTTTATTGTTATTTCCATAACGTTTCGGTCGATATGTCCTCCGGCCTTCTTCAGGTGTTTGTCGAACTCAGGAACCTTCACGGAACTTCGAACTGCGTCCTGTTCTGATTCCGTTAGCCATGGCGTAACGGTTATAGGCGTTGACTCCCTAAGCTTCTAAGGAGACAATCATCTGGAGGTTGCAGGTTCAATCTTGACTACAGGCTAGTAACAATACAGGAATACTTAACACTTGTACCCGGTTATGGCTAACGGAATCAGAACAAACGACCCCTGTGGATTCAATAAAGGACGTAGTTCGAAGTTCCGGGAAGGTTCCCGAGTTCGACAAAACACCTGAAGAAGGCCGAAGGACATATCAGCCGAAACGTTGTGGAAATAACAATAAAATAGTCCGAAAACCCTTAATGATAAAAATCATCAAGTTTTGTTTCAGAAATTTTGACAACTAGGAACTATAAATAGGAAGAAAAACAACTGTATTGATATTTCAGGCGAAAAACTAACGAGATTGGACATGAGAAGACGTGGACACGGCTTCGAAAGGAAAATCTCAAGAAAGAAACTGAAATTCTTCAAATAGCAACAAAATCAACGTCATAAGGACCAATAATATTAAAGCGAAAAGAGATAATACTCAGCAGAATAGCAAGCGTGGGTTATGCAAAAAACAGATGAAACCATTAAGCCCATAGTAAGCAGCAAACTAGCACCGAAGGAGTACAAGACTAGGTACGATTAGGTAGGAAAGATTATTAGAATAGTTGGAGATCAAAGGAAGAATCGAGACCATTCAGACTACAACATTGAATACTGGAGACTGGAGGAGCCATGCTGTCACTCAGATTCAAGTGAAAGACCATATGTTAATGCCGGCAAAATAATTGGTGTGCTCCCCAAAGACTGGGGGACTTTGAAATAAGAGTAAGGGTGGAGACCATCCAAACTACAGCGTTGATGGGATCGACCAAAATACTGAGAAGAGTTCTAGAGACTTGAGTAGATTTGCTGTCGTCGGACTCTTGTAAAAAAACATCAACTAACACTGGTGTGAAAAAATCTCTTGCGTAAAATAATAAAAAAAATAATATTAATAATAATAATAATAATAATAATAATAATAATAATAATAATAATAATAATATACAACAACAAGCAAAAGTGCTAAGAAAGAGTAAAATGCCGGAACATGCTGAGATGAAAAGAGAAAAATAATTGGTTCGGAACAATCCTCAAAGAATTGATAAAGAGACTGGAAGACTTGGAAGTAAGAGAACAGGTGGAGACCTTCCAGCCTACAACATTATTTAGATCAGAATACTGAGAAGAGTCCTGCAGATTTGAGGAGACTTGCAGTCAGTCAGACTCCAGCGAAAAACTATCAGCTAACGGTAGTGTAAAAATAAAACTCTCAAAGAATAAAATAATAATTATCTGGCTAATAATTTTTTCGACTCAAAAGGTTCGGAAATTTCAAGTTTAAATTTTAAAAATTTAAATAATTTTTATCTTTAGAAATATATTTACCAGGTACTATCAAGCCGTAAAAATAATTCTTTGCGGTCAGTCTGACAGAAGATAGAACAGTCGGATGAATAACCAGTTGATATCTGATGTATATTTTAAAGAAGGGCTCTCGGGAAACTGAAAAATTAAATATTCAACCGCAAAGAAAAATCAGACGATACAATGAATGATAAAACGTGTCGTAGACAATGAGTTTTGCGTATTTCATAAGAAGAGCCATCAAAAATATTGCACAAGCCCTACAAGCTCATTGATTTCCGATAAGACTATTTGCATATAAAAGTATTGTATGATTTTTATCGTAAATTCTAGCAATATCTTTTTCTGTTTTTTTTTTTTTTTTTGAAAACTTTTCTTTGTCTCAAGATCGCTAAAGTTAAGGTGAATAACAAAATGGATGATTGAGTTGCACATCAGAAGATATGTGCACTGAAAGGCTTCCAATGAATGTTCACTATTTAAAAAAAATCAAAAGATGTATTCAAATCAATGAAACGAATTAAGACTTTATGATTCTATATTCGCTAAAAGGCCATATTAAACAAATTGGGAACCTCAGGCAGTTAGCTAGGTTGAGTAGAAGTCTAGAGTTAATGAGTTCAGTTCTCAGTGGGTACCCAATACTTCTGACCTTGTACCCAACAAAGTTAAAAAATGTTTTTTGCTGTGGAAGTGTTAACAAGCTGATCTCATCACCACCATTAAGATACCTCCTCTATCTCTCCCGCACTCAGTCCTTATCAATCATAGGCAAGTGTCCCAGGCGGTATCCAGTTTCCGGACAGAGCTGGTTTTTGCTGGTTGGCTAAAACTGGTGTGTCCATGTATAGAGGTTCATAAGAGAGTGTCACCTACGTCACCAGCATTACTCAGCATGTCTTGTCCGTCTGACTTGGATGGTTAGTGAGATGGGAGGTAAGTGACCGTACAGCTGTTATTTTGTTGAAAGTTTAATTCCTAATAGGTTGCCTTTTACAAGTAGTTTCGTTGCAACTTAGTTTTGGTGATATAGTTTACTTGGTTGGTTGATTGGGTTTGATGGGATTAGTTGGGTTGATTGGTTTGGTTGGCTGGTTTGGTTTTGGTTTGGTTTGGTTGGATGGGTTGGTTTGGTTGGATGGGTTGACTGGTTTGGTTTGGTTTGGTTTGGTTTGGCTGGATAGGTTGGATTGATTGGTTTGGTTGGATGGGTTGGGTTGATTGGTTTGGTTGGTTTGTTGGATGGTTGGATGGTTGGTTGATTGTTGGTTTGGTTTGATTTTAGTCGGTTTTGGTTGGTTAGTTTGTTGGTTAGTTTGTTTGTTTGTTTATGTGCTTTGGTTTGGTTTAGTTTGGTTGATTGGATTGGTTGGTTGGTTTCATTAGTAGGTTTGTTAGGGTTGGCTAGTTTTGTTTGTTTCTTTGGTTGTTTGGTTTGGTTTTACAGCATTTTTGTTATTTTGTTATTTTATTTTATGCCAAAATCTTCTTCAAGAATTAGATGGTTTCAAGTATTCATATCTAATGCTAATAATTTGAACACAATTATATTTTCCATATGGTTTCAAGTAATTTAATCAATTATGACTTCAACTAACAAATAATAATCCTTAGAAACAATAATTTCAAGTAACTATTCTTAATTTAAACAATTTGCACACAGTTATATGCTTTCAAATATTTTTATCTAACATTAATAATTTTCGAACAGATCCATTTGACGTACATATGACTATATATATATAGGACATTTGCAGGTGCCACTATTTTAGGTTAGAGTGGACTTGGGAGTAATGGTAATAAATGGGTGACTTCTTACTTCACAGGATTCCAGAACATGAGTCACTTTATACAAATAATTTGCTCACAGTGATATGGTTTCAAGTATTAATAATTTTCAAACAGATCTATTTGACGTATATATATATATAGGACCCTAACAGGTACTACCATTTTCGGTTAGAGTGGACCTGGGAGTAATAGCAATAAATGATGATAATGATATTAAAATATTAATAATTTTCAAACGGATCTTTTAAAACTATAGATGGAACTCAACAGTTTCAACCACTTCACGAAACTGCATCCAGTAATGAAGCTCTCGCTCTAGAGTTCAGGGTGGGTATAGTCACCCTTTCATTGCCATCGATAAGTTATCGATCATACGGAAATCTAATTTATCCGATCAAATAAAACGGGATTTCTTCCAAGCAGTGGCTGTCTCAGTACTACTCTATGGATGCACCACGTGGACGCTAACATAACACAGAGAGGAAAAGCTCGATGGGAACTACACAAGAATGCTATGAGCTATATTGAACAAATCCTGGAAGCAACACCCCACGAAACAACAGCTGTACGGTCACTTACCTCTCATCTCAAAAAGCATCCAAGACGAACAAGACAAGCGAGAAACTGTTAGAGAAGCAAGTACAAACTCACAAATGACATTTTTCTATAAACCCCGACACATGGACGTGCCAGTGTTGGCTGTGTGGACACAGGATGTAATTTGGAAAACCTCTCAGGAGCGATGGATGATAGGGACGGATGAAGAGAAAGAGTTAGGAAAATCTGCGCTATCAGTGCGACTTGATGATGATGATGACAATAATATTTAATGACATATCAACCATCGTGGGTTATTTAATGCTAAATCCATCTTTGTAGAAGTACAGTTGATGAATTATTTAACCTATAGCTGTGTGGGGACATAAGACGGTTCATACTCTTCCCAAGGTTATTAGTCCGAAAATGAACATAATAGCGAGACTGGGGTTTCACAGTTTAGCACGTTAGCCACAACGCCAGAGGAACTCCCCCCGCCGCGATGAAAATATGATTCCACACACTTTATTGCTCCAGAACTGGAGCCTAACAAGTGTTTAGTATCATACACAGGAAACGGCCCTTTTTTTTAAATTGGGGAAGTCTTTGTAACATTACTGCTATTAAGGGAAGAGGCGCCGAAGAGAGGTTTTTTTTGGGGGGGGTGTATCGGCCTTACCCGTAGACGGAGTCGGTCCGCTGTATTCTTTCTCGCTATCTGTTGTTTCTTTTTAAAGGTGCAGATTTTTCGTCTCGCTGACTTCCCAGCCAAATACAAACACAACATTCACTATGTCAATGTTTTATTTCTTACTTTGATACAGTTCGTAGTTTTCATCGATCAGGTGAGAGAGAGGGTGGGGAGGAACTTACAAAACTTTCAGTGATGGAAATAACTTTCCAGCTTCTTCTCGAATTCAGTGGGTAAAATAAATTCCGACTCCGACCCTTGGGCCAAGAATTATTCTATTCAACGCGTAGTTCCAAACTCTACTCTGGTGGCTAGCACCCACTCTATCTTCCTTCTTGAACAAGACAGGCTTTTTTATCCATCGACGGGGTATAGAATTTTCTTGGATCTTCTTGATAAATTTACAACATTTGATAAAAGAACGAACAGCATGGTCCTTTCTTGTTTCTTTGTTTCTTTTTCCAGCGAGTAAATTCATGTTTACTTAGGATCACAAAGTCGTTTCATACATTCAACCCACGTACAGATACTTGCGCCTGTACTTTTGAATTGACCAGGATACATACGCCAATCCCATCTTTGCTCTCATGGCTGGGTTGGGGGCGAATTACAAAAGGCTTTCATTTGAATTTTACGAGAACTCAACAGAGCCCACAAGAAAAAAATTGCAAATGATTTTTTTCTTTTAAAATAAAGCACTTTTAATATATATATATATATATATATATATATATATATATATATATATATATATATATATATATATATATATATGTATATATAGTGGCGGCCATAATGTTCAGAACGGCATAGTTTCGTCAGAAAAAGTAGGTTTCACTTTTTATCTAAGTTGTTTTAGATTCTATAATTTTTAATAACAATAAATACGATATTAATTGTTATTCTGGGAAATTTTGGTGTTATTTGAGATGATAATAAAAAAAAAAGATTTGAATGATTTAGTGATTTACTGCAAAACCCAGGGCGGCTAAAATGATCAGAACGATTGAAAAAAATGAACAAAATACTCAAATATTACAGAAAAAACAGAAATTATTTAATATTTAGTGTGAAGACCTTTAGCTTCAATCACACTCAGACATCTTCGGCTGCATGAAGAAATTAATTTATTGATATCTTGCCGAGTGATCTTATTCCATTCTTCCTGAAGGGCATTCCATAATTGCTCTGTTGTTTTTGGATTTCTGGCTTTAGAATGATCTAGAGACTTCCACATTCTCAGTAGGATTAAGATCTGGGCTTTGAGGAGGCCAATCCATAACAGTATCATTTTCTGCCTTGAGGAAGTTCATGGCTACCAAAGCCTTGTGACATGGGGCATTGTCCTTCATGAATATGGAAGGTTGCTTCGTTGAATTTCTCAGCACAGGCAAGACATGATCTTTACAAGTTGTTTTAAACTCCAGCATTTACCTTTCCTTGTAATCGCACCAAAGGGCCCACACCATTTCCAGATATCATCCCCGAAACCATGACACTTCCTCCACCGAATTTAGCACTAGCCTTAAGGTACTTCGGCGACAATTCTTCAACTACTTTTCGACGAACGTACGTTTTCCCATCTGAGCCGATTAACAAAAACTTAGATTCATCACTGAAATGCACCGTTTCCCATTTTTCTTGAAACCAGAACACATGTTCGTTTGCAAAAGCAAGACGACACTTTTTATTCTTAGAGGATATCAGTGGCTTCATTACAGGTGCTCTAGCTAAAAGTTGTTGTTCAACTAAACGACGAGACACAGTCTTCATATATTAAGGTTTTCCCAATTGAATGCTCATTTCCTGATAAACAGCAGCAGCAGCAGTTTTAAATCGGTCCTTTTTAACCAACTTTACCATAGCACGATCTTCCCTCTTGGTCGTTATTCTTGGCCTACCTGAAGACTTTCTTGTTTCAGACAAACCACGATCATTGTAGACCTTAAAAATACCGTGAATAACACTTTTGACTTGTTTAAAATCTATGCAATAGCCCCAATACTCAGATTATCCTTCATTCAAAGCCTAATGATTTTGTATTTTCTGTAATATTTGAGTTTTTTGTTCATTTTTTCAATCGTTCTGATCATTTTGGCCGCCGTGGGTTCTGTTGTAAATCACTAAATCCTTTAATCCTGTTTTTATTATCATCTCAAATAACATCAAAATTTCACAGAATAACAATTAATATCATATTTATTGTTATTAAAAATTATAGAATCTAAAACAACTTAGATAAAAAGTTATATCTACTTTTTCGGACGAAACTAGGGTAATCCGACAATTATTAGATATCATCATATGTTTGCCGTTTAATTAAACAAATGGTAATTCACAAATTAAATGGCCAATTTTTTCTTGTTATACAAATTTTCCCTAGGTTTTTGTATTTTGCACATTTAAACATCCCTCGTTGATTTAATATCACTAATATCATCCTTCACAAACCTGATGATGGTTCATTAGAACCGAAACGCTATAGTATCGATTTTTGCTCCTCAATAAATCTCTCCTTCTATTTGGTTACCTTGTTATCAATTTCTTTTTTTTTTCTTTCTCTCTTTCTCTCTTTCTATATATATATATATATATATATATTTCCTTTAACTAAAATCTGTTTAAATGCCCTAGCACTACATCTTATCCTTCTGTAGGGGATGCAGTCAGCATCTTTTAAGCCCTGCTAACAGGACGAGTGATTTAGTTTAAACCAGCGTTTCACGTTAGACTTGACGGTAAATCAACTTTACTTGATCAAACTGAAATTAATATTGAGTTTATTTTTCTAGTTTGTGTAATTCATAAATATTCTTCAGTTTTCTGGAAGGATATTTGCCTGAAGGCCCTTTTAAATTTACGTAAGACTCTTAAAACTTTCGGATTTTTAAAGATAATTCCTTTGAGATTTCAAAAGAAACTTTTCTTAGCTTTTTGCCAAATCTTTTTTTCCAGTATGTTACTGCGTTGAGTCAAAAGTTTTGCTATATTTTGGTATGAGTTGATTTGCGGTGCGTATATCACATGACCAAAGAAGCTCAAGCTATAGTAGGTACTGATTGTGGTTGGTAGTATCGTGGTAGTTGGTGCGATGACATGCTGTAAATTGCTTCACTCTGCTTTTTTTTTTTAGCTGCAATGTAGTCTAATTCAGAATTTTATGCTTAATGAATTTGAACTGCGCCATATTCGCTGCTGAAGTAACCAAAAACATCTGTAGTGCAAAAAATGAAGTCACATCTGATGATGAGGATAATGAAGTCACCTCGATGATCAGGATAAGGTCTGATAGGGCTGAAACTGTTGATTCCGTTACCGTGATCTCAAAGCCATGGAGGCAAATTCAGTGAGTAACAATTAGAGAATATCAGGCGAGTCCGGCATCTTACATTCCAGTATTGTTCATCAGTTTCACAACTTCAGGAAAAGCATCCGGAACCGTCGAATTGCAAAATACTGCAAAAGTTTTGACTCATCCAAATAATTCCTTAGAAACTTTTGAGTTTAAAAGGAAATTTGCACTTTGTTTTATTTGTAAACAAACAAAATCTTTTTAACGTCACGATATTTGACGATAGAGATTCCCCCCCCCCAAAAAAAAACTTGCTCATGGATTTAAAAAAAAAATAAAAATTGAAGTTTCTGTCAAAAAAAAGATTTTTTGTGTGAAAGATTTTGGCCAAATCTTTTTACTACTGTCGACACAAAGAAGTTGGAATGCACGTTATTGACCAGGGAGAAGGAATAGATCTCAAAGACAGAGTGGATGGATCGCAAAAGCAATGTAAGTAGATTGCAGATGTAGAACGAGCAGATCACAAAAAGGGAATATGGGCAGATCGCAAAGGGAATAGGGAAAGATCGCAAAGGAAGAGTGGCTGAATCACAATGGGAGTTTGGGAGAGATCACCAAGGTAGAGAGGGTAGACCACAACGGAAGTATGGGTATATTGCAAAGAGAATGTGGGTCGATCAGAAAGAGTGTATGGGTAGATAGCAAAGAGAGAGTGGGTCGATCACGAAGAGAATATGGGTAGATCACAAATGCAGAGCGGTAGATCTCTAAAGGAGTATGAGTATGTTGCAAAAGGAGTGTGGATAGATCACATAGGGAGTATGAATAAATCACAAAGAAAGAGTAAGTAGATCACAAAGGTAAAGAGAGTATAATGCAAAGAAAGTGTGAGTAAATAGCAATTTTGGAGTGGTAATTTACTAAGCTTTTTGCTTAGATGTGGCACAAGGCCAAATGAAAGGGGCACTCAATGAGACACGAACTCATTCGTGTAGGTTTGCTAGTCGAGCTTGCTAACCATTACATCACTAAAGGCGCCTAATAGCAATTTTGGAGTGGTTTGATCGCAAAGGGAGAATGAATAGGTCACAATGGGAATGTGGGTAGATCACAAAGGTAGAGTGGGTAGATCACAAAAGGAGAATGGGTAGATTGCAAAGAGAGTGTGGGTAGATCACAAAGGTAGAGTGGGTAGGTCGCAAAGGAAGTACGGGTAGATTGCAAGTGCTGTGTGGGTATTAGAGAATTTTTTTTTTGAGTTTTTAGCTTATGATCTCTCCTTTCTTTGGTACGGGACAGACCATAAATGTATTCAGTTGTATTGAAAAAAGAAAAAAACTGAGATATATAGAAGAAAAACTGTAAAGAAAGAAAGAAAGAAAGAAAGAAAGAAAGAAAGAAGAGGTACAATAAAAATAAGAGTAAAAAAAGAACAAAGACAGAATGAGAGAAAGAAAGAAAAAGAAAAACACTGAGAAATAAAGAAGGAAATGGAAAAGAAAAAAACAACAATTCCAATTTGTCTCTGAAGACAATTGGAAAGAAAGAAAGAAAACTTATTTGAAAATAATTGGTGAAAAACAAGAAAAATAAGAAAGAGAGAATAGGGTCCATGCCGTGAAACGAGGTACCCGAACATTTGCTGTTTATATGCTCAGTAAATATATTAATAAAATATATCTATCATTTTTTTAATACAAGTAGATCATTTTGACCAGGTCCTTTTAAAAGCGGCTTGCAAGCAGAAAAACTGTAGACACTCCTGGTCTAACAATTTGACTATAAAATCAAATCATCAAATTTTTTTAACTTTTAAATCATGTAATACTATACGTCATCACTTGGCATCGGGCTTTTTGACCTCGTGACAGGAAAACTGAACCCCTGGTCCCAGGGGCCATCCACCTCAGGTAATACTTGCTTTGCAGGGCTAAGTTCATTGTTTGACCTGAGAGACGTCCATAATAGAATTCCAACGGGATAAATCATTCTTTCCACCTGCCGCACATGGTTTGGTTTGGTTTGGTTTGGTTTTATGGCATATCAACCATTGTAGGTTATTTAATGCCAAATCCTCTTTATACATATATATTAGATATATATGATTAGGTTTGGTCAGGTTTTATGGCATATCAACCATTGAAGGTTATTCAATGCTACATCTTCTTTATGCATATATATCATATATATATGACTTGGTTTGGTTGGGTTTTAAAGCATATCAACCAATGTAGGTTATTTAATGCCAAATCCTCTTTATAGATATACATTGAATGTATATGATTTGGTTTGGTCTGGTTTTATAGCATATCAATCATTGTAGGTTATTTAATGCCTAATACTCTTTATACATATATATTAAATATATATGATTTGGTTTAGTTGGTTTTTATGGCATATCAACTATTGTTGGTTATTTATGCCAAATCCAGTTTTCCCATATGTATTATATATATGATTTTTTTGGCGATACACAGAGTTAAATGATCAAACAGTTCTATTTCTAATAACTCAATTTAGCATAAGTCAACAAAGTTAAATGGTTTCAAGTATTGCTATGTATCACTAACAATTCAATTAAACTGTAGTCGTTTGTTTACGCAGACTTAAATGATCAAATAGTTCTATTCCTCACAATTCCGTTTAGTATAAATCGTTTGTTTGCAATCAGTTTAATGTCAAACAGTTCTAGTTAACCCATAGATAGGACCCTATCAGGTGCTACCACTCGAAGCCAAAGTGGACCTGGCAGCAATAGCAACGAAAGAGTACTCCGCATTCCCCAAAGCTCCAGCATCACTGGAGCCTCATCATCAGATTGCTTAATGTCATATGCAGGACACATGTTGGTGGGGGGGTCTGAACCTTTTACAGAGATGCAGTCGGTGTTTTCTATAGCCTCAGGGGACTGGGTTATGTCGCGCATGAGTCTTTATTTGTGCATGACTCCCACATAAAAATGACCTTGTGTCAAACCGTACCAGGTGGGAGATTGTATAAATAACAAGTTCCATTTACTTTTCTTCCTTATCTTTTTTTTAATTCCAAAATCATCAATAGATGGAAAAATCCGACTAAAATTAGAACCAGTAAACTTAACCATAAAAAAAGTATGTTCTTTCCAAAACCATTCAGCATAAATAGAATGTGACAATATATAAGTGGAGTACCACTGATTTGAATACAGACTTTGCTTTCTCCGATTTACAATTTACTGTACACTTTTTATATATTCATCAATAAATATACCTTGGTAGCAATAACTCATCTACTGAAAGTGATCTAAAAAACATATTGGTAGAGCATGGACAGTTATTGAGCGATTAATGACCACATTGAAATCTGATTACTCTAATGAAATAGAATATAGCCGTGTTAATACTATCGTATGGTTGCATTACTTGGACTTTAGCAAAATACAGGGAGAAAAAGCTAGACGTCAACTACAAAGGGTTGGGGAAGTGTTGTTTTTAACAAATTCTATAAACAAACTAAGAAGATAAATTGATTTAAAGAAATTGTTATATATATATATATATATATATATATATATATATATATATATATATATATATATATATCCCTGTTGGGTCAGAAAAAATTGACCAAGGTTTCAGCTAACCGGATCATCTGGACGATTCTGACTGATCCTCCTGAGGATCCGGTTAGGTGAAACCTCGATAGATTCTGACTCTGGCATTTTATATTTGGCTCTACTTTGTATATTGGGCACACCTAGAAATTCTGTCGATTTTTTTTCTTTTATCCAGGCATTGCGGTATTGGTTGATTATTTTCAAGTAGTACATTTGTTTTGCATTTTTTGAATTTCTTATTGAATTTCTTTTTCTCAGATATCAGTTTGTATAATATTTTTTTTATTTGCAAATTCTATCATGTTTTTTTCACACCATCAGAATTATTGAATAGTTTATATAAAATATATATATATATATATATATATATATATACATAATACACATATATATGTGTGTGTGTGTGTGTGTGTGTGTGTGTGTGTGTGTGTGTGTGTGTGTGTGTGTGTGTGTGTATACATATATATATATATATAAACAGAAATTGAAAGATTGATAAATATTGATGAATGTTCATATCTATCTATCACAATGTATATATATATATATATATATAATAGTTTGTTTATATTCATTTATTTTCTTAGTTTGTTTACATACATACATACAGGGCGCGGAAGCAAAATTAGGAATATTCTTGTATAATAATGAATGACTCGATTATAAAACAAGATTAATTTTAATTTTAAAAATCAACAACAAAATAAGAAGATAGACACAAAACAGTAAATTTACTCAATATGCCCAACATTGTTTTCCATTATTGTATCAACCCACTTTCAAAATGATTTGCATGCCTTCAAAATAATTTCTTCAGATATTTTATTCCATTCATCCTCGATAATAGTCTTAAGCTTACCGATATTTAAATGGGAAGTTGCATTCGTTTTATTTTCTAAAATGCCCCATATAGTTTAATTAAGGGGCTTAAGGTCTGGGTTTGAAGAAGGCCATAAAGAAGCTCCAATTGTTTTTTAAAATTTTCTAGTAGCTTGGTTTCGGCGTTAAACAAATCATATATTCTTTGTCGTTTCTTTTCTTGCTCACTCTTTTGTGGTTGAATTTTAATGAAAAAGTGCTTGAATAATATAGTTTATCATGAAAACTTAGACCGATCGCATTCTCTTCAAAAATTGGACTACACAGACAAAAAAAAAAAACTTTTAAAAGTTATTCCATATTTTGCTTCCGCACTCGATAGATACATGTATTTGTTTGTTCATATCTAACTATGAATCGATGATAATCTGTTCACCTCTCTCTCTCTCTATATATATATATATATATTGGAAGCAGCACCCCACAAAACAGCAGCTATCCAGCTACTTACCTCCCGTCAAAGTAAGATACGCTGGGCACTTCAGGTGAAGTAAAAAAGAATTCATAAGCAACATTCTCCCATGGACTCTTACGCATGGACACACCAGAGTTGGCCGATCCGCAAAAACTTACATTCATCCGCACTGTGTGGACACTGGATACTGACTTGAAGATTTGCCAAGAGTTATGACTGATGAAGAGAGACAGAGAACGAGAGACAGGATGGAGAGAGACAGAGAACGAGAGACAGGATGGAGAGAGCGAGAGATAAGGGGAGGGGAAATGTGTGTGTCAAAGGAATCCTTGCTGGCGTCATGCCTTGATCATGGTGGTGATGTATAGATATGAGTACACAGATTAGATGAATTTGGATGCAATATTTTCTCCATACAATATCCTACCTATATGATTAACGGTAAGTATTAGGTTTTGTTCATTGTCAAGCAAAGATATTATTTTGAAAGTGAGACATTTCTTATGGAAAAAAAAAGTCTTTTATTTCCATTTTTCGGTTATAGACTTATTGATGAATTGATGTATAGAAAGGTTAAATATATTTTGGATTTACTCTCTCTCTCTCTCTCTCTCTTTCTCTCTCTCTCTCTCTATATATATATATATATGATGAGTTGGCGATCTTAGTCGAGGGTGACCTGAAGGCTCCCCTTTCAACAGCCACCACACTGACGTGTAGGGAAGGGCGCCACTCCATTCCCCGTATATATATCCAGTTAGGAGTTAAGCTTCCTGATGATCCGATAAGGTGAAACTTTAGTAGAAGATTTCCGACTCGCGATTTAGGTTAATTTTATATATATATATATATATATATATATATATATATATATATATATATATATATATATATATATATATATATATATATAAAGAGGTTGATATATGCATATTTATATAAATAGAGAGAGAGACACACACAAACACATAGAATTTTGTTCTGGAGAAAATTATTGTTGAAACTAATGTTTTGAGAACCTTTTAAGAAAGAAATGCATGGATGATAGTCATTTTTCAAACTGAATAAAATATCCCTTCGAGACCCACCAAACTCAGCGTAACCTTCAATAAGCCAAAGAGACAAAAAATCTTGAAAAAATCTGCTGTGTAATCAGTAAAGATGTCCTATCATTTATAAGATAGCAAATTTGAATGGTTTTCTTGGATTTGAAAAAAGAAAAAAGCGGTCTGATGATTGTAAACATTCACGAAACCCCTCCCCTATGAGTAGGATGCAAAAAATATATAAATTTTTAGGTGGAGTTCAATAGGTTTTTATTCAGAGATCAGTTACCATACCAATAGCTCTCTCTGCCTTACTATTTACCCTTAGTGGGAGAAAGAATAATTATATGCATATGTGAAATACAAACAGCCTTGTCTAGAAATCTGAACTTTATTCACTGCGTTCATGAGCACCTCCTACGGTTAATAATTGTAAGATTAGTTGCGTAAAACTTGAAGTCACGGCAAGCAGTTCTTAAAGTAAATGTTTTTGTTATATTTTTGAATTGATTTTAATAAGTTACCTATATCCTTAGGAAATTGATCACTTTTCTGGGCATCGTTTGCAAATACTGAAAATATACATATATATATATATATATATATATATATATATATATATATATATATATATATATATATACACACACACGAGGTGCCGTAAATAAGTTTCCAGACATTTTTGTACAGGCATTTAAAATTGTCGTAGACTCTTGAAAATTCACAGTGTTATTGCCATACATCTTATGAGATGACAGACCAATTTTTAGGATTTCAGATTCAAATGAACAGCTACAACAGGAATTGGAATACACCCTACTAAAGCCTGATTGTCACAGCTGGTGAATTTCAAAAATGAAATCTGGACGTGAGGACACTTTAGAAGAACGATATGCAATAAAATTGTATTTTAAACTTGGAAAAAATGCCACAGAAACGTATGGAATGCTTCAGACTGCTTTTCGACTATCTTGCATGAATCAAGCATGAGTTTTTGAGTGGCATAAGAGATTCAAGGAAGGCAGGGAATCTGTGAGGGATGATGAGAGGTATGGGAGGAGTAAGGAAATCAATAGACCAGAGTTGATTGGCCAAAGGGTTAGGGTTAGGGTTACTATGTTGAGGTTTTAAGGGAGTTCAGGAAAAGATTCCGTCGGAAGAGGGCAGCTCTCTTCAAATCGGGTCAGTGGCATTTCCGCCAGGACAATGCACCAGTCCATAACTCCATCCTTGTCACAGACTATTTGACCAAGATGGGCATCAAGACAGTTCCTCAGCCTCCCTATAGTTCAGACCTTGCTCCCTGTGACTTTTGGTTATTCTCTAAGCTCAGAGGCTGTCGTTATGAGACAATTGAGAAGATGAAAGAGGCTGTGACGAAGGTCATTGACACGCTTACACAAGAGGACTTTCTTGGGGCCTTCCAGAAGTTGTTGGAATGGCACAACAAGTGTATTGCAGGCGGAGTAGATTACTTCGAAGGGGACTGGGGTTTCATGTGTGTACTATCAATAAAAGTGCCCATACGAAAAAAAGTCTGGAAACTTATTTAATGATCCTCGTACTACAAGCTATAGGATGAGTTCGTTTGTTTGTTTGGGTTTCATGGTATATCAACCTTTGTTTGACAAATAAATGTTCATACAAATAAACAGTTCTATTTCAAACATTTCAGTTTAGCATAAGTACACAGTTTAATTGTCAAAAAACATTTCTATTTCAAGTTATTCAGTTTAGTCAAACAGTTCTGATTCAAACAATTCAGTTTAGTATAAGTATAGTTTTTATTTCACACTGTTAAATGTCAAAACAGTTCTATTTCAAACTATCCAGTTTAGCATACAAAAACAGTTCCATTTCAAACAATTCAGTTTAGTATAAATACACCGTTTGAAGGTCAAAACATTCCTATTTCAAGCAATTTAGTTTAGCATAAGTACTCAGTTTAGTTCTATTTGATCCATTGATTGGACCCTATCAGGTCCTACTACTGCGCGCAAGAGTGGACCTGGTAGTGATGGCAATCATCAGATTGTTTAGCGTCATATATAGGACACTAGTTGGTTTTTTTTTAATTCTTCAGCAGAGAATCAATCAGTGTATTCTACAATCTCCCCACCTCAGCTGACTGGGCAATAGGATGAGTCGTTACGGTGTTGGGGCTAACGTGTATGTCTGCAAGATCATAGTAAGCGGGATCGAACACCATTTGCGCTATCTTTTTTGGGGAAAGTTATGAACCCCCTTATCCTCCCAGCAATGCATTCAAGAGTAACACTACTGTTCTTGTTCAAGGTTGGCTTGCATTAGATAACCCACAAAGTTCGATATGCCATTAAATGATAAAACTAAAAACTAGGACTATAGACAATAGCCATTATCTTTTGTGATAGCATTTGTTTTTTAGTGTAGTCTCTTTGAGGAGTAAAATCATAAAAACATTTATATAGCAATCTATCTATCTATCTATCTATCAAAGTAAAAACACACACAAAATCTACCGTTCAAACACAAACCACTCCTCGAAAAAATACAAAACAATAGTCACATAGATCTCCGACTGGTCAACCAAAAAACCTTCTAAGATAGACATCAAGAATAAAATCACCAAAAAGAATTAATAACCACTACAATGCCCAGGCATCTACCAAATTGCTAGATTCTATAGTGGAGAAAGTTAGGATATTGAAACTGGCAAACCTCAATCTTGAAGATTTATAAAGTATATCTAAAAGCAATTAAAATTACCACAGAAATATGAATATATATAATTGTTTTCTCTTTTATAGCAATTAAAGAAAAAATACAGTTAAAGATAGATACATAGATTGAAACCATTTAACTGTGTGCAAATAGAACTATTAGTGCTAAATAGTAATACTTGAAACTATTTGATAGTGTGAAAACAAATGAGTTCTTATTCGTTAAAAAGTAAATTGACCTTCAAAATATTTATTTAAATATCATATACAAAATAGATATAAACATGGTTATGCATTAAATGGCCATTAAGAGTTGATAAGCCATTAAACCAAATAACCTAAACTAATTTTTCATACTCATTTTTTATTTGTTTTTACTTCTACTTTTACTTTTATTTTTACTTTTAATTCTACTTTCACTTTTAATTTCACTTTTACTTTTACTTCTTTTTTTACTTTTACTTTCAATTTTACTTTTACTTTTACTGATTAATTGTAATTGAATAACTGAAAGAAATTTCTTTGGCTAAACTGTCCCCTGTCTTAATGGAAAAACTGATCTTCATTCGAGTGAATCCACAATCAGTGGAAAAATTAGAAGCGACAATTTAGTTCCGGAGGTGGATAACCAAAAAATATGACGAAAATCTAAACAAAATGAAAGATTTACCCGCATGAAAAGCTTGATACATCAAAGGGAGTTATCAGAATTAAAGAGTTATCTCTATCTGCACCAGAGGAAATAGAAACAGTCTTAGGAAAGCAAAGTGTCACAGACTATGAAAAGACAACCACTAGAAGGAGTGATGAAGAAATATTTGCACAGACCAACATTTAGATATTCAACAAACTCATAATTCCAAAGGAAATGAAAATTGAACACTGTACAAACCAATTATTTACATTAAATTGAATTGATATAATTAGATAGCAATGCTTGAAAACATTGAAATATGGCAAAATAACTATGTGTGTTTGATAGCAATACTTGAAACAATTTAACTGCGTGCAAACAATAAATAACACACATATATATATATATATATATATACACCCACATCAAGGTCATTCAATAATAAGGGTAATATTTTTGAGAAAAACAAATTTTTAAAGAATGTTCGGAATTGCGTTCTGGCTAAAATTATTTGAATTTGACAAAACTATTTCTTTTGACGCTTATTGAAAATGACGGCAAATCAAATAGGGTGTTCCAGCTTTAAACAATAGTTGGTTTTTGGTTGTTTGGATTTTATGGCATATCAACCTTTGTAGGTTATTTAACGACAAATCCATTTTTATGCAAATAATCAGTTCTATTTCAAATAATTTAGTTTAGTATGAGTACACAGTTTAATAGTCAAAAACATTTCTATTTCAAGCTTTTCGGTTAAGTCAATCAGTTCTAATTCAAAAAATTCAGTTTAGCGTATGTACAGTTTCATCCCTGAATCTTTGCGGTGTTTTTAATGTCATAAATATGAACACCATAGGGATTAAAACGAAATAAGTAAAGTTGGCGACCGTAGTCGTGGGCGACTAGAAGGCTCCCTTTTCAATAGCTACTACCTCGAGTTATAGAGGAGTGTGCGACTCCTTTCCCTGGATTGCTCCACTTTACCCTTGATAGGTACCTTATATTTCTGAGTCTTAAGTAAGGAGGTATCAAGTACCGTTTTTAAAGTCTTTGGCATGACGCAACCTGGGATTGAACCCAAGTCTCCCGGACCATTGGTGAACACTCAACCCACTTGGCCACTGAGCCGGTTAAAACGAAATAAAAAAAAGACAATAGCATAAAAAATAAATGCAAAAGTAACAGTTTCCCAAGAGGCCTCTGATAAGAAGCGAAATTGGCACATGACTAAAAATAAACGCTTCCTAGCGCCAAAGAGAACCTTTCCCATAAACCTGTATAACCTCGACTTAGACGAACGTACCATTTCCTTTCGGCTGCTAGTAGGGAGTGCACGTGCTTGTTAAGTCGTGAACTTTGCAGCGTATTGTGTTTCCTGCAAGTAGCAGCCTCTGATGATTACGTGATGTCTTTCAACCACCTTGTCCGGGGAAACGCGATTATTTCTACTGGTTCAGAAAAAACATTTGAGTCTAAATATATCCTTGTCTTTTTCATTCCATCTTTAATTTCTTTACATCTTCGAAAGACAAAAGAAGACAACAACTGAATGGAGTAAGAAGAAAAAAAGAAATCAATTTACAAATCTCAGAATTGGCCAAGTCATCACAACCACAACAAAACCATTTTATGTGTCCCATAAAAGTTTTGGTGGACGTCTAATATAAGTAAGAGGTGACCAAAAAGAGCCAGATAATCTAGCACACAACGATTTGGGGATCTGCTTGAAATTAGCTGGTGGGGGAATGGTTGGATGCTATTTTGGTTTAAATTAGTTCATTGCTTAAGAACTTTACGGTATTTACAAGGTTAGAAGGAATGTCAAAGAAGTTCACTATTTCTTGTTTGAATTTCAATTTAGAATCCTTGTTCTCTGAAGAACTTGATTGTTTTCTTTCAGATAAAGTAGACTTCCTTGGGTTGGTTCTGCCAGCCAGTCCTTTACTGAGAGGATTGCTTCTTCTGTGTATCGCTGTTATACAGTTAATTTAAGACCAATATTCACTACGAGGACGGCCTTTAATTCTACACACAAGGACAAGTTGCCTATCTTTAAACAAAGAATGTTAATATATAGATTTGTATGTCGATGTAGTTCGACATATATAGGCAGGACTTGTCAACGCCTCGAAGTGAGAATTAGACAGCCATGTACCCAGAGTCATTTTATCAAAAGGCCGACCAACATCCTAGCACTTCCAGGCAATGGATTCGGCTATTGGTGAGCATTTGCTTACCATAAATACTTGCAGGACTAGCTATGAAGGTGACTGCTTTTCTGTTCTGCATAGGGCCAAAGACAAAATTCATCTCAATGTCTTAGAGGCGATTTATATCGCTATAAATCGCCCCCCACCCTCTATGCAGACAGATAAGAAGTCATATTTTAAATATTTTTGGGGAAGTGTTGGAGACTGGTGTGACTTGAATTTTTTTTTCTCACTTTGTCCCTTCAATCCAATTATTTAATTTACACCCGGTTTTAATTATTTTCCCGGTGACTAAGCTTGACAAGTGCCGGACGAAAGGGCCCTCGCTGTTTTATTGTTTTAATGATTTCTTTATTCATTTGTTTGTATAAATTTTCTTGTACCAAAAATGTAATGAAATATATATATATATATATATATATATATATATATATATATATATTCACACACACACACACACACACACAAGGGTTGTTTAAAAAGTTCTAAACCTCACCAAGATTTTTGATTTGTCACACACCTCTTACCTTTGTATGGACCTCACCAACCCAGTAATTTCGCCAAAATCTGAATTATTTTTTTGGAATTGTTAGAAGTGGTCGTATGTTGATACGACAAAAATGTTTTGTTATGACTCTTATTTTTGTATGAGGCTGAGAAACTTTTAAATAAACCACTTTTGTGTGTTTGTGCGTGTGTGTGTGTGTGTGTGTGTGTGTGTGTGTGTGCACTTACATACATAAAAGCTTGTTTTAAAGCAATTTCCTTTTTTGAAGAAATATCCCATATGATTTCCAAGTGCATTTTCGATTTTTTAAATAAAAAGAAAATCACAGAACCTCTTTTTGTTCTTACTGGTATAAATTTAAGTTTGACATAGGCATATAAACATCCGATTACCATTTATAATTTATATATATATGTGTGTGTATATTCTATAAATTAAGTTGAATGATTTCTTGTGGGACTTTTGAAAGTATATTTTGCTTTCAGTACTTAAATATTTGAAAAAATATTTCTTTTCGAAAGAAATGTTTTAAAAGTAAAGTTACTTTTAAAAAGTATTAAGATAATTTAATAAAGATTTTATTTCTTCTTCTTCCTCCTCCTCCTCCTCCTTTTTCTTCTTTTTCCTCCTCCTCCTTCTTCTTCCTCCCCCTTCTCCTTCTTCTTCCTCCTTCTTCTTTTTCTTCTTCCTCCTTCTTCTTCTTCCTTCTTCTTTTTCCTCCTCCTCCTTTTTCTTCTCCCTCCTTCTTCTTCCTTCTTCTTCTTCTTCATCCTCCTCCTCCTTCTTCTTCTCCTTCTTCTTCTTTTTCCTCCTCCTCCTCCTCCTCCTCCTTCTTCTTCTTCTTCTTCTTCTTCTTCTTCTTCTTCGTCACAACTCTATTCTTTTCTTAAGTTTTTCGTTCCAACCGTCTTTCCCTCTTTTCTATTTTTCAATTTTCTGTTTGCAGAATAGAAATAATTACTTGAAACTTGAAAATTGTCCATGAATTATTAGTATTGAATCAGAATACTTAAAACTAAGTAACGTGATATGATAAGTCATTATAAGAACGAAAGGTTAATTCCTAAGGAAGGAGAGAGAAAAAATAAGAAGATAGAAGCGTGCAGTTGACCTCCGCGTGAAATAGGCTACGGCGCCTATGGATTAGCCGATCACGGGTGAATGACTGCATTAGTTGAGGATGACTAGAGAAAACCGGATTTCCCTGGTTTTCTGCGTTGATGTTGTTTCTTTTTGTCCATCTAATGCGGTCAACTCAACTTTCATACTTTCTTTCTTTCTTCCAGCGACTACCTACAAATTATAGTAGTGAATAAACCTTTGTGTAGTGAACTATGACAGAATTTCCTGTGTTCGTTAACTTTTCCCTCGGCGGAGTCACAACAGGGTCCGACTACTACTTTAGACGTAGCGATACGAGCATGTGATGATGCAGATGTCTATTTAGTTTGTCACAACTTTTGAACTGTATGCAAATTATTTATACTAAATAAGAATACTTGATATTCAATAACTCTTGACAAACGATAAGAGACAAATAAAAAGAATTGCAATTAACATTTTTGTAAATGCAATGGAACATTGAAAACATAGTCTATAATTGTAATTGAACATCTAGAACTCAATCAAATTTCGGCATTAAATAAACCATAAGTAGTTGATATGCCATTAAACAGCTAAACCAAACAAAACCTAGATTGGTCGTGGGTAGAATGTTCACCAATTGTCCGGGAGACCGGGGTTCAATCCCTGGTCGAGTCATGCCAAAAACTCAAAAAATGGTACTTGATGCCGCTTTGCTTAACACTCAACATTATAAGGTGTGGATCAAGAGTAAAGTGTAGCAATCCAGGGAATAGAATAGAATCCTCCCCTACACCTGTAGCTATTGAAAAGGGAGATTTCGGGTCACCATCGACTAAGGTCGCCAACTTTACTTTACTATTTAATAATAGCTGGGGTGGGAAAAGGGGACATATGCCTTTCCCTAAAGCATTAGCATGGAAGTAAAATACAAACATCTCAGTCTACAATTTGAACTCGGGTCACCGAGTTCATTTCCGAAGCCAATGGCTGTTATACCCGGCACCTCTTACGATACACTCTCTCTCTCTCACACACACACACACACACACACATATATATATATATATATATATATATATATATATATATAAATGAATCGGTCCGCTAAGAGATTTATATTTTTTAAGAATTATTTATTTCGTTCTTATAAATACGTGTATGTTTCCAGCTTGTTGCTTTCGTCAGAGAACATTTAATATTTTTTTCAGATTTGGTATCGGTTTATATAGAGGTCACTGTTCTGTGTTAGATTTCTTGTAGGGGTTAGTTCTTTCTTTATCTTCTTCCTCTTATCTTTCTCTCTCTCTCTCTCTCTCTCTCTCTCTCTCTCTCTCATACACACGCACACACACACACACACACACACAAACAAACATATACACACACTATATATATATATATATATATATATATACCAACACTTCTGCACAAACAGGATGTCGCACGAACTCAATTTTTAAGTGGAGTTTAACAGATTTGAATTCAGGGTTTTTTTCTCCTGTATTGGTTGCCATTCTACCGTTAAAAGCCAATTTGTTCTACTATTTACCCATCACTGGAGGAGGAATAGTTAGATGCACACCTTTGTTATCCTGTGAAATGCAATCTGTCTTGTCCTGGATTTTGAACTCGCGTCACCAAGTCCATTTCCTATTACGATAACCGTTACACAACGAATATATATATATATATATATATATATATATATATATATATATATATATATATATATATCATTAAGAAAAAACATAAACCGGTCTCATTAGGATTATAAATTTATTTCCACCCTGTTATGTGTTTTTGAAAAATCAAAAAACTCGAAAAAAAAATTAACAGGACCTCTTCAGATCTTATGGATAAAATAAATCCTGTTAATTTTTTTCGTTTTTTTTTTTATTTTTCAAAAACACATAACAGGGTGGAAATAAATTTATAATCCTAATGTGACCGGTTTATGTTTTTTCTTAATGAAATTATTGCTCTGTAATGTCTGTTACATTGAGCTCTTTACCAGGAAAATTTAAATGCTCTCTCTTGAATAGTTTTCTTGTCCTGATGGAATTACTCCCAACTCCGGTTTAACTGGACCAAATAATACTTATATATATATATATATATATATTGAGTTGTTGAATCATAAATGATTTTAAAAGGCTACATCCAGCCAGAACCATGCAGTAAAATATGATATATTTATGAATAATTTATCAATGAATTAATTTCAATCAATATATATTGACCATATTTACAGTCAATAGATATTGACCATTATTTTTAATCACTTTTTCCATTGTTCTGGTGGTTTGTTGAATCTTTTAAAGATTTAAATTCAGCCGGTTTTGACCTTAAGACCTTTTCTAAAAACATTTTCACTTGATCTTCGTGAGAATATTTTTTGTTATTCTGAGCATTTTTGTAAATAAAGAAAAAGATGGAAACTTATGGCAGCAAAGTCTGATGAATATGGTGAATGGAGTAGAACAGACCAGCTTAAATCTAATATTATTTCTTACGTGGTTCTTGCTCAATATATCCTTGCATTATTAAGAAGAAGCAGAATCTTTCTCCTGTTGATGATTGCGAGAGTTTTTCTTAGAAAATTTTAAAGTACATATTGCTGCAATTGATAGTATAAGTCTGCATTGAGTCTCTGATTCCAGATAAAAAATTCAAAATGAATCATACCCCGGTGATTATACCATATACATATAATTTTTTTTCCCCATAAAGCTCCACCTTTTGGGTAGGCAGTGGAGATTCATCCTTGTCAATTCACTGCCTTTTGCATTGAATATTGTCATAATAAACCGTTTTTCGTCACCTGTAATGATATTCTTAGGAAAATTGACATTTCTCTGCCTTGAAAGAAGACTTGTCGCAATGGTTATGCGATTTTCCTTTTTCTTCTCACTAAGATTATGATGAGGTCAAACGCCCAGCTTGCTCACTTTTCCTATCTTTTTCGAATGGCGACAGATTGTGGATTAATGTACAAGTCAAGTGCTAATTCTCACGTTCATTTGTGTGGTTTTCATTCCACTAATCCCCGTAAAGCATTTTGATCGAGTTTTAATGAGCGCCTGAGTCTGGGTTCATCTCTCAATAATATATTGTCAAAACGAAACTCAAAAACCAGTTTCAGATTTTCTGGTCAATTATGATACATCGGCCATAAGCATTACAAATTTTCTTAGCTGCTTTTATGACATTTTTAATATTCTTGAACTCCCACAATATTACATTTCGAATTGGCACTTTCAATTCCTCAATTTTGGGGGCGTAACATCAGAGATTAAATCATTAGGAGTTGTCTTTCTCAACTGAAATAAGAATGACAGTAAATAATGTACTCTTTCATCTGGAAGTTTCGAATTGGGTTTATAACATTGAAAGCTGGAGCTCTGGAGAATACAGAATACCTCTTTATTGCGATAACTCTAAGGTCTACTCTGACCCGAAGTCGTAGTACCTGATAGGGTCTCATCTATAGGTCAAACAGAACTGTTTGACCATTTAACTGTGTGCAAACAAATGACTGGTGTTAAATTGAATTGTTAGTGTTACATTGTGATACTTAAAACCATTTAACTGTGTGCAAACAAATTAGTTCTGGTTTGTGCAAAATGTTACCCACAAACTATTCGCTTAAAAATCATAAATCTAGCACGCATATGCATAAAGAGGATTTGGTATTAAATTAAATAACCCACAAGGATTGATATGCCATAAAATCCACACTACCAACCAATAGTTTGAAATGTATAGTTCCAACTTGCTTTTAAAAAACGAAAATTATTCATGATTCAACCCAATATATATATACCAGGATCATTAAATAAGTTTCCAGACTTTTTTTGTATGGGCACTTTATTGATAGTACACACATGAAACTTTAGTCCTCTTCGAAGTAATCTCCTCCGGCTGCAATGCACTTGTAGGGAATAAGCAAAAGTCATAGGGAGCAAGGTCTGGACTATAGGGAGGCTGAGGAACTGTCTTGATGCCCATCTTGGTCAAATAGTCTGTGACAAGGATGGAGTTGTGGACTGGTGCATTGACCTAGTGGAAATGCCACTGACTCGATTTGAAGAGTGCTGTCCTCTTCCGATGGAATCTCTTCCTGAACTCTCGTAAAACCACAGCATAGTAACCCTAACCCTAACCCTTTGGCCAATCAACTCTGGTCTATTGACTTCCTTACTCCTCCCATACCTCTCATCATCCCTCACAGACTCCCTACCTTCCTTGAATATCTTATGCCACTCAAAAACTCATGCTCGATTCATGCAAGATGGTCGAAAAGCAGTCTGAAGCATTCCATACGTTTCTCTGGCATTTTTTTCCAAGTTTAAAACAATTTTATTGCATATCGTTCTTCTAAAGTGTCCTCACGTCCAGATTGCATCTTTGAAATTCACCAGCTGTGACAATCAGGCTTTAGTAGGGTGTATTTCAATTCCTGCTGTAGCTGTCCATTTGATCCTGAAATCCTAAAAATTGGTCAGTCATATCCTAAGATGTATAGCAATAACATAGTGAATTTTCAAGAGTCTATGACAATTTTAAATGCCTGTACCAAAAAGTCTGGAAACTTATTGAAGGCTCATATATATATATATATATATATATATATATATATAGAGAGAGAGAGAGAGAGAGAGAGAGATATATGTTTTAATATATGTGTATGAGGTCAAAAATAAAATCAACCACTCTCTCTCTCTCTCCCTCTCTTTCACTCTTTATTATATATATATATATATATATATATATATATATGTGTGTGTGTGTGTGTGTGCGCGCGCGTGTGTGTGTGGGAAATCAACTGATTTCCATATAAAAGTAATGGTTAATTTTTCAGCAAAATTAAGTTCGATAAGTTATAATTTTATACCTGTCTTTTTGCCTATATTAAGAAATCGGCGCTCACACGCTGTTTTTAAATTTTCATTAAGGTTCGCAGACGACAATATTTGACTTGCCGAGAAAAATTCCAAGGGTCAAAGCCCATATTCATATTTCCTTCTACAAAGGTCAGACTTAGATGAAAAATCATGAATAGACAACACACAATGGGACATCTGTTAATCTCATTAGATATATAACTCTCTGAGTTGCAGGAGTTATCTCCCTTGCTACTAGTTGATTTTAATTCCCTTTAGAAATATCTGGAATTTTCTTGTGAATTCTTAGATGTTAGTGTTGCAATGTTTGAAGCTAACGCCATCACCTTTTTTTAAGAAGCATTTGGAAAATTTACATAAAAAATATAAAGTTTTCATTTATCGACTACATAGTTTTATCAAACATTCGGGATTAATACAAAGGATATTAACATTTCCTTCTTCCAAAGTCAGGCTTGGACGAAAAGTTAAGAATAGACAACGCTCTTTGGAGGATATCTTATTCTCATTGAATATTCATCTCTCGAAGTGGCAAAACCACTTCCCTTGATACTAATTGATTCGGTTCCCTTCTTTAAAAATTTCTGGAACTTCCGATAATAATAACTATTATCATTTGAAGTCTAAGTGACAACAAGTCCTGTCATGTCTCCTGGACTGTTTTAACTATTCTAGCCGATCTTAACACTGCTGTGGTCTATATGGTCTCGATCCTTCCTCTGATTTTTTTATTCCCACACTCTCTTTTTTTCAAGCCTTTTGGGACTGTTCCAAGTACCCAACTACAATTAGTATCATTGTCAAATTTATATACTAGAGCTTTTTTCAGTTCTGGGGAGTGACATGTTATTTGATGTTTAGGTTACTCCCCATTTTGTCGGGTTTACATGTTAGTTGTTGATTTAATGTTTATTTCCCCCACCATTTGATATTGTTGGTTTATATTTGAAAGAGGCAAATGAAGTAAACGATGTGAAACGACGCGTACAAAAGAACATTCAAAACAAAGCAGTACAACAACAAAAATAAATTTATATATCAACAAGGACATTAAATGAAATATTCCAAAACATTATGAGTGTTCTACTACTGTCTGTTGAATATTCCTCTGTGTGTGTGTGTGTGTGTGTGTGTAACTAACATGAATACTATTAAAAAAGACTAGATAATAAAAGTGCCCTGTATGAGGGCATGGTGCATGGTGACAAGGTATTTCTACAGAATTTTAATTATATATGTTAGGAGGAACGAGTCTTCTCCCATGTTGGTTGTTTGTTTCTTTCGGTGGTTTGACGAAATTTTTGTGGTTGTTTTCGAGGCTAGAGCAAGTCTACCCGTAAAGGTAGAACAAGGAAGAAAAATAGTTGCAGAGAGTATACATTTCGTGGGGTTGACTGCTGGAAGTCAAATGTAAGAGAAAGAGAGTGTGTTGTCTCTGGAAGTCAAAATGGAAAGAGTGAGTTGTCTCTGTAAGTCGCAGTGTAAGAGAGCGGTTTGTCTCTGTGAGTCGAAATAGAAAAAGAATGAGTTCTTGATAGACAAGAGTATATTTAGGCAATTCTTGTCATGCAGTCGGCTCCAAAATCGCGGGACAAAATCAAAGTTGCGGACGTAGTTCTGAGCACTAACCACATGACTTTCCTGACCAATAGGTTCCCGAGACTGATTAGTATATCGATTTCCGCCATCTTTATTTCAGGAACAAGTGGCATCACGGCCATTTTGAAATATAGGAGTGTAAATCACGTAGTTCTCTGGCAAGATCTAAGTATTTTTCTATCTTTTCTCTTTCCTTCATTTCTCTATGTGGTTGACTGGGATGGCAAAGCCTTTTTTGGTTATTATTAACTAAATCTGGGTTTAGTCTTTCGAACAGGAAAAGGTGATCCATTTGTGTATTAAAATCCCTTTTTTATGAATCTCATTTTCTTGTAGAGATTCAGGTATCGACACAAAATAATGTCATAAGAAGCAAAACAAAAATTGTTCATACACAGAAAAATAGCAAGTGTATATTATCATTGTAATTATCATTTTACTCGTTTGAAAGTTTTTCATACTAGCGTTATCTGATGGTCTTTGAAGTGGAATTTGAGTGACAGCAAGTCTTCTCAAGTCTCCAGGACCTATTTTAGTATTCTAGTTAGTCTAAACAATGCTTTAATTTGAATAGTCTCCACTCGTCCTCTTATTTCCAAGTCTTCTAGTCCCTTTACCAATCCTTTGGTGACTATACCGAGTGCCCCAACTACAACTGGTACCACCATCACTTTCATGTTCGATAGTTTTTTTTATTTTCATTTCTCTAGCAATGTCTAGGTACTTATATCTCTTTGTTTTCCTTCAGTTTTACCCTGTGGTCAGCCGGGACGGCAAAATCCACTATTCGGCAGGTTCACTTTATTTTTTATATTATTGTATTTATTTATTTATTTATTACTATCACTAGGTCTGATCGTCTGGCCTAAATAAGGTGATCTGTTTAAATCTCAAAATCTCAGTGAAGTTTGTGCGTCTCATTCTCTAGGACGGACTCCAGATTGTGGATATACCCTTTGTTCGTATGGTTAATTTTAAACTTCTTGTACAATTCTCAGTGGATCACCTTTCCTACCCAATCGTGTCTTGTCTTATACTCTTTTTGTGTTAATTTGCTGCCTTCACTTATGTTTCTTCTCAATCACCACATAACCTACACTTCCAATTTTGTTACGTCTTATCTATTATTATTATTATCATTATTATTATTCCTTACGAGCTTTTCACACGAGCGTTAGCTGACGGTCTTTCCATAGAGTCTGAGCGACAACAGAAAGTATTCTGGCCGTTCTCATTTATGCAGTTGTCTGTATTGTCTTTGCTCGTCCTCCTGTTTCCAATTCTTCCAGCTCTTTTTACCAAGGTTATCATTCCAAGTGCACCAATTACAATTGATATCAGCGTCACTTATCATGTTCCATAGTTTCTTTTTAGTTCTCCGGTTAGGTCTAAGTATTTATCTCTCTTTTCGCTTTCTTCTTTCCGACGTGACGGCAAAGTTCACGATTTGGCAGATTCTTTTTTTTTTCTTTTTCTTTTTCTTTTTTTTTTTTTTTTTTTTTTAACTATTACTAGGTCTGGTATTCTGGTCGGGATTAAGAGATCTGTTTATTCCTCAAAATTATCGAGAATTTTCTGCATCTTATTTTCCAGAACGAAGTCTGATTCGTGCACATACCATTTGGCAGTATGATCAAATTTAAATTTTTTGCACAATTCCCAGTGGATCTCTTTCCCACCCAGTCGTGTTAAGTCTTGCTCTCTTTTTGAGCTAGTTTGCTGCATTCGCTTATTATATGGTGAATTATTTCGTCTTTGTCATTATATTACCTACACATGCTATTTTATTTAGTCTTGCTATTTTCGCTTTAACATAGTTGGTCCTTATGGCGTTGTTTTGTGCTGCTCTAAGAAGAGATGCAGGATTATTATTATCATTATTAGCTGATGGTCTTTCACTAAAGTTTGAGTGACAGCAAGTTTCCTCCAGTCTCCAAGACTCTTCTCAGTATTCTGACTGTTCTCAATAATGCTGTAGTTTGGATGGTCTCCACTCGTCCGCCAACTTCCAAGTCCTCTAGTCCCTTTAGTAATCCTTTAGTTACTGTTCCAAACGCACCAATTACAATTGGTATAATTGTCACCTGCATATTCCATAGTTTTTTCAATTCCCTAGCAAGGTCGAGGTACTTATCCTTCTTTTCACATTCTTACAGTTTTATTCTGTGGTCGGCCGGAACAGCAAAGTCGACTATTTTGCAAGTTCTCTTTTTGAGAGTTTTTCAGTCCAAAGTTAGCTGATGGTCTTCTACTTGAATCTGACCGACAGCAAGTCTCCTCAAGTCTCCAGGACTTTTCTCAGTATTCTGGCCGATCACATTATCATTACCATTATTTCTCCCTGTTCTTGAATGAATGACATTAAAGAATCAATAAAAGGAAAATGATTCCCTCTTTGATTTTTCCTTTTTATTCCTGATGCATTAAGAAGAAATTTTGGTCATCATTGATACAGTTTTCAATTTCTCGAATGCATCTGTTCTCCTCAGACCTCAAAGAAAAGAAAAGAAAATCCAAAAAAAAAAAAAAATCTGCACTTTCATTCCGCCACTGACAAATGGATCTAGCTATTATCTTTCTCGACTAAAATCTGGCATATTTTTGATTCAAGGATTCTAAAAATAACTTTTTTATAATGTTTTTTTTGCAATTGCGTTTGCCTATGTGCATAGTTGAAGCAAAGAACCACAGATGGTGGCAGATACAAATTCTGTAAGGCCCAATCATACAGCTTCTTGCTTCAATGAACCAATAGAATGGATGTCTTGTATTACTTCTGGTTTTAATTCTTTTCACCAAATTCTGTCCAGTGGTATATTTTTCTGCCTTGATAGACAGAAGCTCTTAGATCAAAATGAAAATTTGAAAAAAAAGAAACGTTTTTCTATTCTTCTTTTATCTTTTTTAATATTCTCAAAGATGGTATTAACATGTCAAGGACGAATTTTACGAAATATGAATTACTAAAACTACGTGTGTGTTTGTGTGTGTGTGTGAGAGAGAGAGAGAGAGAGAGTGCGTGTGTGTTTGTGTGTGTGTGTGAGTGTGTGAGAGTGTGTGTGTGTGTGTGAGAGAGAGAGAGAGAGTATGTATGTTTGTGTGTGTGTGAGTGTGTGTGAGAGAGAGAGAGTGTGTGTTTGTGTGTGTGTGAGAGAGAGAGATAGTGTGTGTATGTGTGTTTGTGTGTGAGAGAGAGAGAAAGAGAGAGTGTGCGTGTGTGTATGTGAAAGAGAGAGAGTGTGTGTGTGTGTGAGAGAGAGAGAGAGTGTGTGTGTGTGTGTGTGTGTGTGAGAGAGAGAGAGGGGGGAGAGAGGGGGTGTGAGAGAAAGAGAGAGAGAGAGAGTGTGTGTGTGTGTGTGTGAGAGAGAGAGAGAGAGAGAGAGAGAGAACGGGAGGTGACATAAGGATTTCTCGATGAAGGCGAAAAGGTTAGTTTTTTTTTTAATCCTTTTAATAAACTGACGTCTTCTGGGTTTTATTAGTTAACCCTTGACCTCTAAAGAAAGAAAAAAAGAAAGAGAGCCCATCAAATAAAATCTGTACCCCATCCTCCTCATCGACAATCAAAATCGAGCCATCAACTTTCTCGGCTTCTTCGAGGATAGTCAATATAACGATAGAAATCATTGAATACCATCTGTGTCTGAAAAATAACTGTATTCATTATCCATTCATATTTACATTTTCTGTCTAATTGATTTTTTAGAGTTTGTTTTGAGTGGAGTCCTGTTACGAAATGGCTAAAATGTTGAACTGAGAGATCGTAGCAAGCGAGTTCGAACTCCACTCGCGCTATTACATTCACTTTCAGAGTACTACCCCTTGGAAAGTTATGAGCTCCCTTATTCCCCTAGCTATGGGTTACATAGAACCACAACTGTTCTTCTATCTTGGTGGCTTTGACTTTAAATAACCCATGTTGATATGCCATTCAAAAAGAGGTTTTTGACACACGGTCCTATTGATCGTTTGTTTGAATTTATGGCATATCAACCTTTGTAGGTTTTTTATAGCCAAATCCATTTTTATACAAATAAACACTTCTATTTCAAACATTTCAGTTTAACATAAGTACACAATTTAATTGTCAAAAACATTTCTATTTTAAGCTATTCAGTTTATTTCAAACGATTCAGTTTCGTGTAAGTACGGTTTCAATATCAAAAACAGTTCCATTTCAAACAATTCAGTTTAGCATAAGTATGTAGTTTATTTCTATTTGTCCCATAGATATGGCCCTATTAGGTTCTACCACTCTGAGTCAGAGTGGACCAAGGAGCGATGACAATAAAGGGGCGCACCGCATTCCCCCTAAACTCCAGCATTACTGGAACCTCACCATCAGGTTGTTCAGTATCATTTCCAGGACACTCGTTGGGGGGGGAGGTCTTACTCCTCTAAAGCCCCAGCCAACTGGGCAACGGTCCAATTGAATTTTTGAATAGATCTATTTTACTCCTAGAGGAGACCTGAAAGTAATGGCAATGAAGAGGTACTCTCCACCCCCCACAACAGGAACCCCTCCATCAAATACTGTTTAGTGTAATATCTAAGACACAATTTTTTGTGGGTTTACAATCGGATGGAATTTAGAGTTTTCTTTCTCCTAGAGTGGTTGTCTTAATAAGTCTAAAGAACTGAGTCTATTCTACTATTTACTCATTTCTTGAGGGAGAAGCGATGTTTTTATTCCAATGCCTTTAAGAAAAGCATTTACCCTTAACAAGGCTTGTTTTATGGCTTCGGCTGCAATCTACGAGAAATTCCTATGACTCTGACCGATTATATGGTTATTCAGCAGGTTTAACAAGTTATATGAAGGTGCACGATGGCAAATATCAACGGAAAAGACAGCTAATTCTTTTGTCCCACATGCGATAGGACTTGCAAGGATATATTTTGTCCGAGGAGTCACACACCCACGCTCCCATGGGTACCTCTATTGAATCAAAGTGGCAGTTATAGTAAATGTATTTACCCAATCTCACTGCACAGGTAAGATTTGACAATTCTTAAGTGGGGTTTATCAGGTTTGAAAGTTTCCCTTCTAGATTGATTGCTTAAACAAGGCTGAAGAACTCAGTCTGCCCTACTATTTACCCATAGATGGAGGGAGAAAAATGGCATTCTTACCTTTCTCAAATGTATGTGAAATGCAATCAGCCACGTTTGGGTTTGAACTCACGTCGCCGTGGCCATATCCCACGACGATAACTATTACACCACTGGTACCTATTTGGTCATTGATAAAGCGAAACCGTTAACAGTTTTGTCCAGGGTCTGATCTTGGCTCGTCAATTTCATTTCCGAACGTTAGCTCCTATACCACACCAACATCAATGCACACACACACACACACATATATATATATATATATATATAGAGAGAGAGAGAGAGAGAGAGTTTTTTTTTTTTTGTTTAATAGCATATCCAACCTTCCTAGGCTATTTCATGCCAAAGACATCCTCGTTTAGACAAGTAGTGACCGTAATAACGCGACTAGAATTCGAACTCACAGATTACAATTTCGCAATCCATCATTTTAACCATAACACCACGGAGACAAGAGAGAGAGAGAGAGAGAGAGAGGGAAAGAGAGAGAGATAGAGAGAGAGAGAGAGAGAGAAATAGTAGGATTGCAGTCTCGAAGTAAGTGTGTTCAAACTCCAGTCAAATATTACATTTATGGAATTACTGAACCATAGATACATAAATGAATAATTATAGGTGTTAGTTTCCAATTTCTTTTTTTTTTAATAGCCTATCAACATTCATGGGTTATTTAATGCTAAAGCCATCATTGAAGATGATGTAGTAGAAAGAACCTTGTATTTTTTGTTTGGCGCGTAATTTAATTTGACCATTAGAGTCGCCGAACATTTTCACCCAATCAGGATGATCTGTCCTATTCAACCCGCACCATATTTCCTAGCAGCACCAAAAATTAAAGAAAGCCTGCGAAACACTCTCTTCCTCAGAAATCCTCAATGGGAACGGACGTCTTATCGTCTGCTCCTGAATAGCAGTAGCATCATCATACACTATGAGGAGAGCCATCTAGTTTATGGACCCCTTGGGTCTATTCTTTTAGACCAAGGGATCCTAGTTAAAAACAAATTAGATGATACATTCTAACAACTTCCTACCTTCTTTCCTTCCTACGAGACTCTCAGCATACCAGCGTAAACCCTTTTACTTCATGCTACCATTAAAACCTTCATTTCAAACATAACGACGTCTTTGTTTTTCTCCATCACCTTTATTTTCCATCAACATTTAGCGAGGGGATAACAACCAACGAAATACCAACGCAACCAACGTAATACCAACACAACCAGCGTAATACCAACATAACCAACGCAAAACCAACTTAAACTAAAAACCTAATAATAATAATAATAACAATAATAATATCCCCATCGCTATAATGAACAATAGTGGTACTATTTAACCTATAACTTGTGGTGGGGGATAAGGGAGTTCATATTTTTCTCAATGGTATTTGTCCGAAAGTGAATATAATCGTGCCATGGAGTTTGAACTCGCTAACTACGATGTCACAGTCCAGAACGTTAGCCACTACACTACAGATGTGCTTGAGGTATATTGATTATCGTCGTAGGAAATGGACATGGCGATCTGAGTTCAAGTTCTAGACAAGGCTGTTTGTATTTCACATTGCGCTTATGCCCTTGGGAAACGTATGAATCCAACTATTCCCCCTCTAGCTATGGGAAAATTTGTAGGGGAGGCTAAGCACTTTAGAACTGATTGGGTAACCAGTCTAGGAGAAAGAAAACTGAATTCAAACCTGTTAAAATCTGTTTGAGAATTGACCTTATGTCACATCCTGCTCGTTCGGAGGGTTTGGGTAAATACATATATTGTGATTGTCACTTCGATTCGCTAAGAGTATTCGTAGGAGCGCAAATAACTCTTCAGGGCAAAATATATCCCTGCAAGCCCTATCGCATGTGAGACAAAAGAATAGACATTATCTCCGTGTATTATCATATGACTTGTCAAACCTGCTGTAGGCCCCCACATACTTTGTCACAGAATTGACATGAGTTATCTGTAGATAGCTGCCGAAGTACTTTTGTAAAACGAGACTTCGATAGTTGGCTGTTAGTTTTTGATCCGCTTTTTCTAGAATATTCTGTTCTATGTGTCCTTCGCTGATTGGTTTAAAAATATAGGAGTATAAATTCTAAGTGAGATTTTGATCCTTTTTTTCTGGAATATTTGTTGTACTCCCTACATAATGAACTCGTCCTTCTTCATAAATACACGTCAACGAGAGCGTCAGACGGAGTGCACCAATCAGCACGACACAATCACGTGTGATACCATTTGCGTTGTGGACAGATAGTCTCTACCCCACTCGACTCTCAGCTTCCTATCAACTAACTACTGTTTAACCAGGTTCACTTGTATCTTGTTTCTGTTACTTGAATATATATGTTTTTCTATCAACCCTTTTTGTGTTCCCCGTGTCTTTCTTTTGTCAGGATCACAATATTCCTACGTGTTCTGGGCTGATCTATCTAAAACTAAAGAAACGCGTATCCCATACAAGTATTCCTATCTAATACAAATAACTTACACACATTTATATGGTTTCAAGCATTCCTATCAAATACAAATAATCTCCACACAGTTATATGGTTTTAAAGTATTCCTATCTAATACAAATTATTTTTAAACAGATCTATTTGATTCTATTGAATAGAAATTTTTTCAGGCTTAAAATAATCAACCCAAAAAACATAGATAAGAACATTCAAGAAATTTCAGATCAAAATCGCATTAACATTGAAGTTATACTTTTATATTTTTCAACCAATCAGCTAAAAACACGAAATAAGAACATTCTAGAAAATTCGGCTCAGAAACTATTTAATAGAAAAATATTTAGACTCCAAAATAAATAAGTAATTATACGAATCTGAGTGGTCAAAAAAATGTCCGTGCGCTTGAATTTTAGGACCCACAATAAAACTTAACAAAATCCTATTTTGATCCACTGTAATTCCCCACAAAAGTATGAATAACGAAGAATTTAATTAACTTAGGCATATGAGTCATATGACGTGTTGCGTTCATGTAGTTGGCAAAAGAACGTTCTTTTGCCAACTACATGAACGCAACACGTTGTCGCCAAAGAGCATAAACCTCTAGACAAAACGCACGCGTGGACTTAAGAAAACAAAAAGCCCATACTTACGATCACACACTTATATACACACACGTATACACATATATGTAAGTAAAGTCAACTTTTAATCCTTTTTACTTTGGCCAACTATGGACACATTGATTCAATAGACTTTCCCAACAGGTACACACGCACACACGGGCGAACAAATCTTTTTTATTGAACTGGCCATAGCTTTGTTTTCTAGATACACACACACACACACACACACGCACAAAAAATGAACATTGTATTTCAATTTTTTTTTATCATGTTTGTTTTGAAGATTATTAAATTGCTTGTTTTTTTAATATTTGTTGTTGTTAGATTCCATTTGTTTACGTGCTTGTAAAATTTGTGTTGTATTTGTGGAAACGAAATCTGAAATTAACTCCTGTAAACTACGGAAGGTATAAAGTCCTCCACAATTCGTTGATGGGACCCAAACAAGTACAACCATTTCGAATCAGAGTTGACCTGGGTGTAATGCCAACTCCCTAAAGCCGTCCCAAAAAATGATTTACAATAGAATTACTCAGGAAGGACTAATTCATCCAGGAACCAATATAATTAATATCTGGAGGCTAACGGGAAAATTGTGATGAAACTTTCTGTGATCTCCCTTAACCCCGAAATGTTTTAAAGTATCGGCTGGATTTGCTTAAAATTTGATAGGAAGGTCTAATTTGTTCAGAAAGCAAATATAATTGTCATCTGTAGGAGCATCACACACACACACACACACAGAGACATTCACAGAAAAAACCTTATAAAATAATTGTTCATACCTTAAACAAAAATTCGTTCTATTTGAATGAATATTTGTTTCACAAAATGTACTTTAGTATATTATTCTTTATCTCAGACAGTGACAGGTTCTTGTGTAAGTATAAAGAGATACCCAAAAGTTTTAGGGAATTTTACTAGTCTGATATAGGGCCATAATCCTGAAGTTCCCAATGATTATTACACTCACTAATCATGGTTTTCAAAGCAAATATGTTAAGGGCTATTTTGTGTCCAGTACCGATTCCTAATAGTTTGTATGAAGGTACTGAATTGACACTAGTAATGCTCTTTATGTAATGGTTATCGTTAGAGTAAATGGAATTGGCAACTGGAGATCAAATCGTGAACAATGCCGTGTTTCACTTGGTGTTAATGCCCTTGCGAAAATCATTAACCAATCACTTCTTCCTACAGCTAATTAGTCTAGGAGAATGAAAACCAGCTGTACTCCACCTAAATATTGACTGTGTGTTACATCCTGTTCGTAGTGATGGGGTTCGTTACATACATAGTCTGGCTCAAGGCCACAATTCTTAGGTTCTTTGAGACTAATTTATAAAACAATCTTCGACTCTTTTATCAGATTCACTTGTCCATGTTAAATCTAAATCATTTGAAGATTATCTTCACAAGTTTTTGACAGCTATTAGAAAAATAATTTTTTTCAGTGATTTGTAATTTTCTTTTCACGGTCTGTGCACAAATTATTTAATAGCATCTTTATTATTTTTTAAATGGTTTTGGTTGTTAATTCTTTATATCTAATGTTTGTTCCGCTATGTCCGCCTGATTGTTCGACCAATTCCCGGCTAATTATATGGTTGAATGCTCGGCTAACTCTCTCGATGTATTCATTATATTCTATCCATAAATTTCTGTGATGAAGAATTATTATTAATATTATTTACATGATTGCAACCCAGTCGGCTAGATAGGGGGTGGTTGTAGAATACACCGACTGCATCTCTGCGTCGATGTATTCTCCAGCCCCACACCGAGTATCTTGGATATGACACAAAACCATTCGATGACGAATTTCTAGTCCTGGAGATCTGGGGAATGTGAAGAATCTCTTCATTGCCATTAATACCAGGACCACTCTGACCCGGAGTAACAGTACCTGTTAGGGTCCCATCTATTGGTCAAATAGAACTGTTTAACTATGTGCCAACGAATGATGAGTGGAATTAGTAGTGTTGAATACCAATACTTGAAACCATTTAACTGTGTATAAATAAAATTATTGGCATTAACAATACTTGAAACCATTTAATTGTGTGCAAACAAATGATTAATGTTAAATAGAATTATCTGTATTTGATAGCAATGTTTGGACTAATTAACTGTGTGCAAAAATATGAGCTCTGGATTGTTTAAAATGTTACCTATAAACTATTTGCTTACAAATCATATATATTTCATGTGTGTGTGTGAGTGTGTGTGTGTGACGAGGATCTGGTATTAAATAACCTACACTGGTTGATATGCCATAAAACCAAACGAACCATGCAAAGTATCCTCATCTTGAGTATTATACTTCGCTATGTTTTAGCTTAAACTTAATATAAGGTGAGTCAAAAGTTTTGCAATATTTTGGTAGTACGTGAGGCACAACTCAGCAGCTCTAGATGTTCTTGAAGAGACAGTGAAGATAATGAACGACACTGGATTGTGAGATGTTAATCTCGCCTGATACTCCCCAACTGATATGAGTATTCTGATTTGTTTGTTTTTTATAGCACAGAAAAACAACAATGCAGATATATAAAAAATATAATCTGCTTCTTTTCTTTTCCTTTGACTACCCAAAATGTACGAATGAGAACGTTGAAGACGGCTGAGATACACGCAGGCCGAGGTAGGAATCTTCAATGAACCGCTTTCCTCTTCTGGTTTTGATCAAAACCTTCCTGGTTATATGATATCTCAGACACCTCTGCAAATTCTTGTGGTCACAACTCCTTCAACCTGCCACCAACGCAGCACACGTGATCATGCTTCCTTCTAGCATGTTACCGACGCAATTTCCACGACATTTCCGCCGGGAACACCAACGTCCTATTTACTTTAAGTACCAGGTGAATTTCCTGTCATTTTGTTCCTAACGTCCGACTTCCGCAGCTGTATCGTCGAAAGGGTCTTCAGGTTAATATTCAACACTACAAGGTTAATCTAGACTCAGTACCCATCCCCAAATCCTACTCATCATTTGTCAAATTTACTCCTATGGCGAACAGCATGACCTCGCAATTCATAGTTTTCTGCCTACCTAACCTTGACTGACCGTCGAGGTTCTTGTAAATGGAGTGATATTCCTTGAACCATCTGGTTCCTGTTGTGTGATCAACTGTCTTCACCTTTCTCAACTGTTGTTGTTTTTGAAACTGTACTTACACTAAACTGAATTATTTGAAATGGAACTGTTTTTGACATTTAAACTGTGCTTACACTAAACTGAATTGTTTAATATAGAACTGTTTTGACATTTAACTGTGTATAAACAAAATATATACTTATCCTAAATGGAATTAGCTGAATTAGAATTTTTTGACGTTTTTGATAATTAAACTGTGTACTCATGCTAAACTGAATTGTTTGAAATAGAACTGACTATTTGCATAAAAATGGATTTGGCAGTAAATAACCTAAAAAGGTTGATATGTCATAAAAACCCAACCAACCAACTAACCAACCAACTAACCAACTTCACCTTTCACAAAACAAATATTTTTGGTTGCTTCCTCAGCATTATGGTCCAGTTCGAAATCATAAAGCATAAATTAACAAATTAAATTTTGTTGCATGTTTAACCGTGTAACGTTAAAATCCCACAGTGTCAACCAATGCACAATATGTCAGCACACCAGCTAACATGATACTAAAAACCATAGTGAGTACTTTTCATAGCTTGAACTGCTTCAGTCACGTGACATATGCACCACAAACTAGCTTGTACTACCAAAATATAGCCAAACTTTTGACTCATCCTAGTATCTATTGTATTTCTGGTTTGATTTCTTTGTTTAAAGGCATATCAAACTTTGTAGGTTATTTTATGCCAAATCCATCCTTTCTGGAGAATAGCAGTGATGCTATTTAACCCATAGCTGGGAGGATAAAGGGGTTCATACCTCTCCCAAAGGGTATTTGTCTGAAAGTGAATGTAATGGCACGACTGGAGTTTGAACTCGCTTTCTATGATTCCGCAGTCCATTGCTTTAACCATTACACCACGAGGACCTCCCCCCTGTATTTCTGAGTTGAAAAAAGTAATTTTTTTTCTTTTTTGTTCTGAAACTCAAATTTAAAGCATTTTTTAAGTACTTTTTTATTTTTAGAAACACCAGAAAAGTACACTATTAGGTACTACTACAGAGTGGACCTGGGAGTGATGGCAATGAAGGGGTACTCCACATTCCTTAAAGCCACAGCATCACTGGAGCCTCACCATCAGATTGTTTAATATCATATCCAGGACACTCATTGGGTGGGATTGGGTCTTACCCCTCTGCCGAGATGCAGTTGGTGTATTCTTCAGCCTCCACTAACTGGGCTTACCTTTAAGGGTCCCAGGTATGGGTCAAATACACCTGTTTCAATATTATTAGGAATACAAGAAACCATATAACTGTGTGCCATTTATTTGTATCAAAAAATAGTAACTTGAAGTTATAATTATTCATAAATTATTTTCATTAGTTAGTGAAAAACATAATTGCTTGTAAAAGAAAAAGACAGAATTTGGCATCAAATAACCCAGCTAGTTTGACATGTCATAAAACTAAACAATCAACCAATCAAAAAACTTTATCTAATTTTCTTTTTAAAACATTTTTTGTTCATGCAGTTTGTCTACCCATCTGCCCATCTTTGCTGAAGTAACACCTGCCACAGTCACCAAAACATACGAATCATTCTCTGAACCAAAGTGCAATTTTGAATTTCATTCTATCTATCTATCTATCTATCTATCTATCTATCAATCTATCTATCTATCTATTTTATTTGTTTTCTCTTTCCTTTAGTATTTAAATTCTATCTATCTATCTATCTATCAATCTATTTTTTCTTCAATAGTACTGTCTTCTTACAATTGTACCTATATTAGCAGCACCAGCATTTAATTGGGATGTCAATGTTTCCTTTCTCTGTGTGGTTCCTATTCTTGATACAGTTGCCAAAGACAAACCTAGAACAGTTGCTACATCAGAAGTAGAGTGTCTGGTTCCAGCATTTATTTTGGAGACAAATCCAATCTATTTACCTCATTTGCTACAGCTAAACTCCCTCTTTACTTATTACATCACACATACATCATCCACCTGTGTCCATCTAGTGTCTCATCCCAACATTCATTCTGGAGATAAATCCAATCTATTTACCTCATTTGCTACAGCTAAACTTCCTCTTTACTTATTACATCTCGCATACATCATCCACCTGTGTCCATCCAGTGTCTCATCCCAACATTCATCCTGGAGACAAATCCAATCTATTTACCTCATTTGCTACAGCAAAACTCCCTCTTTACTTATTATATCATACATACTTTATCCACCTGTGTCCATCTATTGTACCCCTTTCATTAACTGTTAAGCTCTTAAAATTAGATTCAGAACATAACTAAGTCTATATAGGAAAAGTTTGTTTCCTTTCTGAACATTCAAAACCAGTTTCAATTTAGAAGAAAAGAAGCTTAAGAAGTATTTGTCCAATCTTGGTAAATATACTAAAAGGTCACTAATTAATTAATTCCTTCAATGCTTGTATGGCTACTGTCCATCCTCTGGTCATCTGCTCCCCATTTTATCATCAGCCAAAATGTTTTTTTGTTTTGCAGCCAATTATGTGCCACTCAAATGATTTATTTCAAGGTTATTCTAAATGAAAACAAAATGTCAGAGAAAATAGCTTTTCTTTCACTTTCCTTATTTTTATTCTTCATATTGAGACTTGGTCATAAATCCCACTGAATATATAAAATTATTTCATCTTATTTTTGGTTAGTTGGTTGGTTGGTTGGTTGTTTAGTCGGTGTATTCTACAGCCCCAGCTGACTGAGCAAATCTTATTTTCACTTTATAATTGTTTAATTTTGAAGTTTGTCATAATGACAAGCAAAACTATTACACATTAATTCTTTTGAATCAGTTTCATTCTCTTTATTTAGGATTACTTTCATGTTTGTGTCTGGAAAATGTAAACTCTTCATCTCAAACAATATTTACCCATATTACATAAACATTGGCCTAATGGTCCGGAAGATACTTACCTGGCCTTGGCTGGGCCATCTGGCTTTCATGCCGTATGGGGTATCAAAACCAATGGCACATCCAAGGCTGAAATGCCCCCAGCTTCGGCTGGGCCACCTTCGGGTGGGTGAGCTGCAACATTGACACCTTTGTCCTCTATGTATAGCACTAGACCTTGCTGTCTAGTTTAAGCTATAACCTGGCATCCATGCCTGGACCCAAATTTGGGTTCAAGAAAAAGCTTGGCTCATTTGGCCCACATTGCACTAAGTGGGTTAATGAGCAGCACAGACCAGCAGGGTTTGAGCCTTGGCTCGTGCCCGACCTTCCTCTCCCCTAAATCCCCACTATAATCGGCCTTTGTGTAATTGACCTTGTATCAAGTCCTGTCTGGTGGGAGGCAGTGACAAATATCAGACCAGGTTCAATCCCAGATCGAGTCATACCAAGGACTTAAAAAATGGTACTTGATGCCACATTGCTTTATAAGGTAAGGATCAAAGGTTAAGTGGAGCAATGCAGGGAATGGAGTAGCACCCTCCCCTACACCTCAGTGTGGAAACTATTGAAAAGGGAGCCTTTGGGTCACCTTCGACTAAGGTCGCCAACTTTACTTTTTTACATAAACATTGTAAGATAGTCATTATTAAAAATAACAGTTGTTGAGTAGCTTTTATTAAAATTTAGAATGACTGTTTGTATTTCAAGGAGTCAAATCAGCCATACTTACCAATATTACATATGGGTTTTAAGATTGTCATTATTAAAAATAAATGATGTAGAATTACTTTTTATTAAAGTTTAGAAGAATCATTCAAACTAGCCGTACTTTGACACACTACATACACGGTATAAGATGACGGACATTGGCATGATGGTTAGAGTGTTGCCAATAGCCCGAGAGACCTGAATTCAATCCCAGGCTGAGTCTTACCAAAGACTCAAAAAATGGTACTTGATGCCTCCTTGCTTAACACTTAGTATTATAAGGTATGGATCAAGGGTAAAGTGGAGCAATCCAGGGAAAGTAGTAGTGCCCTTCCCTACAATTTGGTGTAGTAGCTATCAAAAAAGGAGCCTTCGGGTCACCCTTAACTAAGGTCAACTTTACTTATTATTAAAAATGAAGGGAACAGAGTTACTTATATTAAAGTTTTGAATAATTATTTCTATTTAAAACCCAGCAGCTCTTACCAATATTACATTCTGGGTGTAAGATCGATATTATTTTAAAAAAAGATGTTGAGTCACTTTTATTAAAGTTTAGGATAATAGGATAGTCAAACAAGTATTACTTACCAATATCGCTAAAAGGTTGTAATATGGTCATTATGAAATAACAAATGTTGTAGAGTCACGTTAAGATATTTATTCACATTTGAAATATTTTTTTATGTTTTACTTTGGGTTGTTATTACCAAATGAGTTTATTTGAAAATTCTAAAAATCCTGCCAAAAAATTATTAAGCATTTCAAATAGATATTTAATTTTATTATTTTTCAAACTTATTTTTCTGATTCCAAGAATAGATTTAACTTAGATTTATTTTTAAATAGATTCCCTCTTAGCAACTTAATACCTTGCTTTAACAGAAAGAGTCCAAGTGCAAATAGAAAGGGGGAGAAAGAATTTGCCTTTCATAATGATTATCAAGAGAGTAAGTTCCTTTGATTTTTTTATACATTTTTTGTTTGTTTTTGTTTTGTTTTTTTAGTTGTTTCCTTCACTCCCTGGATTTTATCCCAGAGGTTTGGCTGCTGTAAGCTTTGATTCTCCTCATATATATTTTGCGTCTGATAATCTTCAAAGAATGTCAGAGTCCTTCATTTAAAACGCAGGAGTATGTTATTCTCATGTGTTTATCTAAAACATTTTACAGGTAATTTTACAACTTGTAATCAACCAATTTTACTTTATAATGCCTATCTGCTTCTTCGCTGAATCAGCAAATATTTCAACATTACTTGGTGCAGGGATTGAACTCATGACTTATTGAGAACCAAATTAGATTTACCTGTGGTTTTATCCATGAGATCAGTACTTCTCAATATCATTTTTTTCATTAACCCGTTTAATTCCTTTTTACTCTGGCTGATCTCTAAAGCCATTCAATGTTTATAAATCCTATCTTAATAATTGGACATCATTAGCAATTGTTTAAAAAGTTAAGATATTTTGTGTATTGTAGAAGTAAAACTTATAGGTAGGTATTGTAGAAGTAAGTAAAGTTGTCTCCCTTTAGTCGAGGGCGACCAGAAGGCTCCTTTTTCAATAGCTACTACACCAAGGTGTAAGGGAGGGCACTACTCGTTTCCCTGGATTGCTCCACTTTACCCTTGATACATACCTTATATTGCTGAGTGTTAGACAAGGAGACATCAAGTACCATTTTTAAAGTCTTTGGTATGACACGACCTTGGATTGAACACAGGTCTCCTGGACCATTGGCAACACTCTACCCACTGAGCCGGTCAAATTTATTATACATAAACTTTAACGACTAAATATATTCTATAGAAAATGAGTATTCACTAGCAAAATAAGTCATAAATATACAAAGATATATTTGAAAAAAAAAAAGAAAAGGAAAAGATTCTATTTTAGTGTTACATTCTTCAATACAAGCCTCATGATTGATGCTACTCTGCTAGTTTTGTGATAATCACCTCCAACGTTGTCAATGATAAATGAAATCTCCTCTATGTATAATGTCCAGTTGGTCACAAGCTTTTGATAATAACATAGCAGAAACCAGATTCAACAATGTAAGATGAACTTACAGTAGGTTATCTCCCTTGACCGTAAATATTTCCTATATTGATGCAGACTATGCCGATGACATAGCGCTTCTGGCAAATACACCTACCCAGGCCAAATCCCTGCTGCATAATCTGGAATAAATAGTCCCCCATGTCAATGCAGACAAGAGAGTACATGTGCTTTAATCAAAGAGGTGACATCTCCAAACTAAAGAGTGGTCTTTTGAAACTAGTGGACTATTTCACCTATCTCAGAAGCAGCGTCTCATCAACTGAGAATGACAAAGGCATGGGCAGCTATCAATAGTCTATTGGTCATATGGAAGTCAGTCCTATTCAATAAAATAAAATGAAACGCAGTTTTTTCCAAGCTGCAGTTGTGTCAATACTACTCTATGGATGCACTACATGGACGCTGACAAAGTATATGGAGAAAAAGCTTGATGGCAATTGCACAGGAATGCTACGAACTGTATTGAACAAATCCTGGAGGCAACATCCCACAAAACAGCAGCTGTATGGTCGCCTACCTCCCATCTCAAAAACCATTCAAATTAGATGAAGAAGACATGCAGGACACTGCTGGAGAAGTAAGAGCGAACTCATAAGCGATATACTCTTGTGGACCCCTTCACAATGACAATAAGAGTTGGGTGACCAGGTAGAACCTATTTACAACAGCTCTGTGCCGATACAGGACGTAGCTTGGATAACCAGCTGGGAGCAATGGACAATAGAATCAAATAATGAGAGAGGGTCAGGGAAATCCATGCTAGCTACATATCATGATAATGATGGTGGTGATGAACTATGTTAGATGATGTTCACTTAATTTTGCAGTAAATAAACTTATAGAAGATAAGATGCAACACATTTTTTCTTTAATAGCTGAACATTCTGGCTTTATTAAATATTTTTTAATCAAACTTGATTAAATTATCAGAATTGATGAAATAAGTTTTTTCCAACCAGTTCTGAAGAAACTATTAAGAAAAAAATTATTGAATGAATTGACAAAAAAAAATTTAAAAATTAGAATTAATACATCGTTGTCCCTCCCCAGGCTTTTATGACAGCCTTAATTCTTTCAGGCAGGGATTTCACTAATATTCTTGATCAAAATGGTTCCAACTTTTCCAAATTGCAGGTAATATATCTTCTCTGGTAAGATGGTGCCTTCTTATTGACCATTTTTAAAAATTTCCAACATCAATTTTAAATTGGATTTAAATTCAGACTCTTTGTTGGATATGTTCCATTAAATTTATATGCCCTTCCTGAAAAAAAAAGCTTTCATCCCCTTTACTTGATGACAAGATGCATTATAGTCATGAAAAATAACTTCAGCATCATCAAACCAATTTTTTGTTTTATGACTTATCCTTTATTAGTTTATTTACTGCTAAATAAAAAAAACTAAGTGACCATCCTCTGAGTGCGTTATATCCATGATTTTTGCCAGGGGTTGTAGCATTTGAAACATTATTATGAAAGAACAATGAAAAATAAAAGATGAGGAGTATGAAAGAATAACTGTTTAATGAAAATGTTGTATAATATAGAAAGACAACAACACTGGGATATAAAAATATAATCAGCTTCTTTTCTTTTCCTTTATTTACTCAAAATTTACACAGATGAGTAAAGTAAGAGAGGGTTGAAAATGGTTGAGGATACCACCCGTGCAATTTATGCAGCATTTCTGCCAAGAACACCTGCATCCTGTTTACTTTCGGTACCAGGTGCATTTCCTGTTATTTTATTCCCAGGGTTTGATTTTCATGGCTTCACAAACAGATGTCAAAGGGGTCTTCAAGTCAATATCCAATAATAGTAGTCACTTGTATCAGATAGGAAGAAGGCTGAAGAGTACTGATGCCAAAACAAAATGCACATCATGCATAAAAACAAGAATAAAGAATGATCTCCCCGTGATACCCAAACTCACATTCTATTTTATCTCTGGAATGTCTGCTTTTCCATAAAAGCTGATATTCAAGCATCTAAGCAATGAAAACAGAGCATGACAGAAGTCCAAACTACACCCCTAAGGCCAAATTCACTTTTGTAGAAATAAAGACCTGATTGGTTTGGTTTGATATGGTTTTATGGCATATCAACCCTTATTGATTATTTAATGTCAGATCCTGTTTTTACTTATATATTGAATATATGATTTGTAAACACATTTTGTAGATACACACAGTTAAATGATCAAGCAGTTCTATTTCTAACAATTCAATTTAGCATAAGTCAATAAAATTAAATGGTTCCAAGAATTGCTATGTATCTCTAATAATCCAATTAAACATCTATCATTTGTTTACACACAGTTAAGTGATCAAACAGTTCTATTTCTAACAATTCAATTAAATAGTAAGGCAACTGGGTTCTTTAACCTTGTTTAGGCAACCAGTCTAAGAGAAGGAAAGCTCTGAATTCAAAACCAACATTTGTCTTCCTAAAAACTAACCTTGTGTCACATACTGCTCATGGTAAAGGGGTTGGGGAAATACATACCCATGGGTAAAATAATAACAAACATTTTACTGATAAATCAAAGACGAGGATAATGAGTGATTTTATAGGTGATAAAAATACTTAGGTTTGGTTTCTTTGTTTAATGGCATATCAACCTTTGTAGGTTATTTAATGCCAAGACTATTCCCCTAGAAGAACAGTAGTGGTACTATTTAACCCATAGCTGGGAGGATTAAGGGGTTCATACCTTTCCCAAGGGTATTTGCCTGAAAGGGAACGTAATAGCACAAGTGGAGTATGAACTCGCTTACTACGATTCCGCTGTCCATCGCTTAAACCATTACACCATGAGGACACCCCTAAAAATACCTAGACAATACTTATAATAGATATATAGATAATAAAACAATTGGTATATAAAACTTAGTCTCTCTAAGGTAAAAGAGAAGTTAAGCAGGCTTCCATTACACAAATGGGAATATTGATCCAAGTTTTAGTAGAAGTTTATCTTTTACTTTTGTTTCCAATGTGTAATGTTACCCACTGTTATAAGAAAGACAACTCAAGTGAGTTGTGATAAAAAGAAATAGAAATTAGAATAAAGAATAATACTAGTTAAATTGATTAATGATAATAATTGACCAAGCTTTATCTAAAAAAAAATATTCAAAATGTAACTAAAATTAAGATGATGAAGGATAATGCTTGTTACAATTATTATTAATAATCAAAGAGAAAACTTTATCCAAAAATTAAAAAAAAACAATAAGAATTAGGAAGTTGAAGGATAAAGTTAGTTAAAATAATTATAATAATGGATGACAAAACTTCATTTTTAGAAAATAGATAAAATAGCAACAAGAATTAAGAAGATGAATTAGGAAATTAGTCAAAATTATTAATAACAATGATTATTCAGGAGACCAAAAGAATTTTTATAAAGTTTGGCTCTTTCTATCTTGAAAAGTTCTAAGGAGAAAAACCAGGAAAGAATATTTTGATAGTAATCATTGAAAGATGTCTTTATTTTTTCCTTCCTTCTTTTTTTTGTTTTCTGTTTTGTTTTATTTCCTGACCTTTGTACAATGTTCAGCATTGATAACAATGAAGATTTGACATTTGGATTTTTTTAATGAACTTAGTTACATCAAGTACAGCAAGAGTAAGGCCATGCTTATTGCAACATGAAAATTTACAAGAGGAAACCTATCTAAGGTTTTGATACTAAATTAAGTTGAATTTTAAAATTATCTGCCATAACTAATTACAAAACAGAGAACCAGTTCTCTGCACAATTTTCAAGTGGCTGCATCTATAACAGAAGGTACAACATATTCTAAATAATTCTAGAGTGAGTCAAAAGTTTTGCAATATTTTGGTAGCATTTGAGGGACAATTCAACAGTTTTAGGTGCTTTTTCTGAGGTTGTGAAAGGGATAAACCACACTGGGCTATTAGTTGCTGAGCTCAAATGATAATCTCCAAACGCTAACCACCAGATTTGAGCATTTGGTTACTGAACAGGGATCAACTGTGCCTTCACTTTTTTTGCACAAAAAGTTTTTTGGTTACTTCCGCTCTGTTATAGGCCAGCTTGAACATAAGTTCCCAAATTAGATTATGTTACTTATTCATGGCTTTCAAATCATATACAAATTGAGGCAATGCACAACATGTCAGCACACCAACTACCATTATACTACCAAGTACAGCAGGTACCTTCTACATCTTGAACTGCTTCGGTCACATGATATACACACTGCACACAAGAATATACCATAAATAAAGAGATTCATCATTGTTACAACTATTCCTTACAGCAATGATACCAACGACTTATCTCCTAAAAGAGTGTTAAGTAAACCACAACTTCACAAAGTCAAAATGAGCCAATTGTTTGCATACACTGCTAGATGAAGAAAAGTGTGCACATTGGCTAACCACTCTCCCATAACTACCTTCTGTGTACCTTTTGGCATCCCTATTGTCAACTTTGGCCTGGAACTGTCAAAGAGTCTTATGACTTAAGCTCATTCAACTTGTTGTAGGGGATTAATAATTGATTTTGAGCTTGAACACTTAAACAAGAAACACTGAATTTGGAACGGACCAGAAAAGTAATAGATCATAATGTTGATAATCATTCATTATAAGAAAGATAATAAAATAAAAAAAGGAAAAGATAAACAAATTCTTAGATCTTGCCAGAGAGCTGAAAAAGTTATGCGACATGAAGGTGACAATAATATTAATGGTAGAAAGAGCCCTTGGAAAAGTTCCTTAAGGCCAGGAAAAGAGATTGGGGAGCTGGAGATAAAAATCAGCTTGGATACTTAGGAGAGTCCTGAACCCCTGAGTAGACGTGCTATCATTCAGACATAAGTGAAAAAACACCAGTTAAAACTAGTGTGGGAAAAAATGGTAAGAACTGATAATGTCAAATAAGAAACTTGAAAACAACTGAAATGCTTAAGCACAAACTGTCATGAAAGGAATTCTGCAAGAGACCAAAATTTGATTGGTTTGATTGGGTTTGGTTGCTTTCTTTAATGGCATATCAACCTTTGTGGGTTATTTAATGCCAAAGCCACCATGTAGAAAAACTGCAGTGATACTATTTAACCCATAGCCAGGCCTGCAGGATATACCAACTGCATCTCTGCAAAAGAGTAAGACTCCCCCAATGAGTGACACTAAACAATCTGATGGTGAGGTTCTAGTGATGCTGGAGCTTTGGGAAATGAAGAATACTCCTTCATTGCCATCACTCTCAGGTCCACTCTGTCCTGGAGTGATAGCACCTGATAGGGTCCTATCTATGTGCCAAATCGAACTGTTTGACTTTAAAACTGTGAACTTAGTGTAAACAGAATTGTTAGAAATAGAACTTTTTGATTATTTAACTGTGTGTAAACAAATGACAGATGTTTAATTGAATTGTAAGTGATACATCGTAATACTTGAAAACATTAAACTGTGTGCAAACAAATGATTAATAGTAAATAGAATTATTCCTATTTGATAGAAATAAGTGAAACCATTTAACTATGTGCAAAAAAATGAGCTCAGGCATGTTTAAAAATGTTATATTCAAAATGTGTTAATCTAATATATATGTATAAAAAGGATTTAGCATTAAATGACCCACAATGGTTGATAAAGCCATAAAACCAAATGAAACCAAACCCATAGCTGGGAGGATAAGAGGGTTCCTATCTTTCCCAAATGTATTAGTTCTAACTGAAATTTGGCCATGCTAATAAGTAATATAAGCACAAACTAGAACCTATCCTAGAAAATTGAATACATAAGATTCTATGGAACTACAAACAGATCACCAATTCCAAAAGACCAGACCTAATGCTTATTAGCAAGAAAAGAAATTGTCACCCTGTTACATACTGACCTTTGACGCCCAGTTAGTTCGTGGATTTCAAAACAGGATATGCAGCTGCGCCTTAAGGTAAACAAAAGACAGTGGAAATGCCATGTGATTTGCATAGGTGGGACACTGGAATGAAGAGTGTGTAGGCGTCCAAAAATATATATCACGGAAGTTTTAAACTTCGAGCAGTCAGTCAGTAGTCAGCAGAGTCAGCAGTAAGTAGTAAGCAGTCATGCTGATTGGGGTGTTAGCTGGGGTGGGGGTCGTTTAGCAGCCTCCCGTAAAACATAAAAAAAGCAAGGCTCTCTGGAGATGTATCTCCACTCGGTGTAAGTCTTAGTGATCCTATTTACCCAACCCCTCCGCTCGGGCAGGATATGACACAAGGTCAATTTTTTAAAGTGGAGTTTAGCAGGTTTGAATTCAGAGTTTTCCTTCTCCTAGACTAGCTGCCTCACCAAGGCTGAAGAACCTAGTCTGCCCTACTATTTACCCATAGCTGGAGGGAGAATAATTGGATTCATACCTTTCCCAAGGGTATTAGTGCTATGTGAAATGCAATCAGTCTTGTCCAGGAATTGAACTCGTATCGCTGTGTCCATATCCTGTGACGATAAACATTACACCACGGGCCCCTCCCAAGTAAGTCTTAGTGATTCCCTGTTCATCTGACTGTCTCTCACACGCAACAATTTTGTCCATTTCGTAATAAACAAGAGATAGTATATTTTTATACATAAGTGTTATTTCTCCCTTATTTCGGCAATACAACAATACCTAGTTATTCCAAAAAACCACCGAGGGAAAATAAAAGAAAGAAAAGATGAACAAGTACCTGGATCTTGCCTGAGTGTTAAAAAAATTGTCGATCATAAAAGTAACGATGATACCAATTATAACTCGTGGAACTCTCGCCAGAAACCTGGAAAAGGGGGTGTCCTCGTGGTGTTATGGCTGAATGGCTGGACTACGAAATCGTAGTAAGCGAGTCCGAACTCCAGTTGCACTATTACGTTCACTTTCGGACTAATGCCCCTTGGGAAAGGTATGAACACTCTTATCTTCCTAGTTATGGCTTAAATAGCATCACAGCTGTTCTTCTAGAAGGATGGCTTTGACATTGAATAACCCATGAAGGTTGATATGCCATTAAACAAAAAGAAGAAAAACCTGGAAAAGAGATTGGGGAACAGAAGATCAATAGAAGAATCAAGATCATCTAGACCACAGCACTGTTGGAGTTGACTAGAATACTGAGAAGAGTCCTGGAAGACTTAAGGCAATTTGCTGTCACTTAGACTTCAGGGTAAAATCACCAACTCAAACTAATGTGAACTCACAAGGAGTAAAATAATAATCTATCATGACTATTGTTAATTTTAACGAGTATATTCTTCATTAACTTAAATTGTGGTTACTCTTTAATTGAAACTCACCCAGTTCTATGAAAATAAGGAACAAAGCATTATTAGAAACTGAAATAAAGGATAATACCCTTGGGAAAGGTATGAATCCAATTATTCTCCCTCCAGCTTTGTGGGTGATACAGTCAGCTTATTGGAGGTGCCCGTGGTGTAATGGTTCTCGTCGTAGGACAATGGACACGGCGACACGAGTTCAAATCATGGCCGAGACTGATCGAATTTCACATAGCACTTGGGAAAGGTATGAATCCAATTATTCTCCCTCCAGCTATGGGTAAATAATAGGGCAGACTGGGTTCTTCAGCTTTGGTGAGGCAACTAGTCTAGGAGAAGGAAAACTCTGAATTCAAACCTGTTAAACTTCGCTTAAAAATTGACCTTGTGCCATATCCTGTCCGAGCGGAGGGGTTGGGTAATTATGGAGATAAAGGATAAGTTCGCAGTGAGATTGAAACTTATTTCCTTTTGCTTTTGGGGAGACTCTGTAGCAACCGTTTTACCATTGTTATAACCTGTCGGAATTCTCTTTTATCGCCCGATCAGAAGTGTTCACCTCGATTGCCATCAATGCACATTGGCAAAATCAAATCGAGATAGAGACCAGCTTCACACAAATACTTCCGGGATAAACGTGAGAAACATGGGTTGCAAAAAAAAGCGACAAAATATTTGCCCACCGAGTTATATCAGTTTCATGATTTTCAAGCTAGTCGAGTTTAGCTAGTGCTCATTTTCGTTACCCCAAAACGACAAACGTACAATCAAATCTTCGCTCGTCACTACTATAGCTCCCGCTACACCTCCTAAGCGATAAAAGCAATGTCCTTCAAATAATACATACAAACCCACCCATCATATTTGTCTCTGATTTGTCAGCACTTTTGCTCAAACTTCAGTGTTGTAGTTAACATACTGGGTTGTGACATTGTCGTGAGTTGAGCTATTACGTTCACTTTCGGACTAATATCCTTGGGAAAGGCATGAACTCTTTTATACTCCCAACTACTGGTTAAATAGTATCACAACTGTCCTTCTACAATTATGGCTTTGGTATTAAATAACCCGAGAAGGTTGATGTGCCGTTAATCAAAGAAATTAAATCCATCAGACTTCAGTGATAAACCACCAACTGTAATGAAAATCCAGGGAGGTATCTTCCTGGGAGATGCACTGATTTTATTGCCTGAGCAAAATTAAGAGAAGTAATCCAGAGATAACATGAAATACTAAAAAAAGTACATTCTAAAGAAAGTATCCAATCGTTTAGTTGAAGAGCCTTTTGGTATAAGTGCGAAGACTTGCGTCAAGGCATAGTATCGTGCACCATACCACAGGAAGGCAGTTGGAGCGAAAGGGCACCCAGTGGCAAAACGTGCACACATGTATGTGCCAGACTGAAGAGAGAGAGAGAGAGGTTTGACTTTGCCACACCTTTTTATATGCTACTTTGGTCACGCTACCTAGCGGCCATTAGAAGTTCTATTTGGAAGCCAAAGGATGTAAACTCTACTATCTATCCCACTGGTAATTTATCGAGAAGTCACTTTTGCCAAAATACTAAAATATTCACTCCCTAGCCTAGGGATTGAACTCGGGTAATCATGTTTAAGATGGTTTGGTTTCTTTGTTAAATGGCGTATCAACCTTCACGGTTTATCTAATAACAAAGCCATCCTTGTAGAAGGATAGCTGTGGGAATAGGGGGGGTTGTACCTTTCCCAAGAGTATTAGTCCGAAAGGGAATGTTATAGCACGACTGGAATTCGAACTCGCTTACTACAATGACGCAGTCAATCACTTTAGCAGAAAACTATCTTTTTATTAAAAAAAAGATAAGCCTGAGCTTATTTATCGACTCTAATATATAACGAGTTAAAGGATTAGCCACATTATTATTCATGGCCTCTAATGTATAATCTAGTTAAAGGATTAGGCCAAATTATCACAGTACCTAAAAAAAGTTTTAAAAAAAAGTTTTCCTGTTGTCTTGCCAAAATTAGCTTTACTGATATCCGAATCTTGTTCACGTTTCTATTTGAGTCATCCTCATATATTCAAACATCTTGGTGTGATTCGGTCAGTTGGTCAAAGGCCTGTAACCCATTGGATCATAAAGAAAATAACTGAACAACATTGCATTGTAAAAAGAAGCTCCTCCCTCAAAATTGGAAAAATTTCCAACTTTGGTCACTTTTTGTAATTTTAACTAAATGCTTATCAATTTTGAAATAAAAGTTTAATGACACAGCCTTTTGCACTAAATAAGTTCTTTATTTCATAAGGAGACATATTTTGTAAACTCCTTGATTTCTTTTGTCTCTATTCTGGGAAGAGGAGAGATATTTCTCTGGACTCAATCACGGAATAGTAAAACTATGAGATTACTTTATTTCCCCTCATCAAGTAAGCATTTTCCCATTTTGTACCCCAACCATATAATGCTTGTTCATGACATAATATGTATATATTTCTAAATGTTGGAAAACGTTTATGTAGACTTTCTTCTTAATATCATTGCTATGGATATAATGTATATAAAAGATTAAATTGTAAATTGAATAAAAAAAAAAGAAAATGTACAAAAAATTAAATGTACTCATATGTATAAATGCCTTTATCTTGACTTTTATACCGTTGTGTTCAGTGATAGAATATCACGGAAAAACTAATGCAACTATTGGTCCTTGATGAGAAGAACTCGACTACAATATATTTGGACGAATCATTTATTTCCAACAATAGAATAAGACTGACCACGTGAGGCAAATTAATGGTAACTTTGGTGGTTTCGGAATGGAGAAGGGAGAAGTAGGCCCGGACAATAAGACATTAAGATCTACCCCCACCATATCCGATAAAAATTTATTTCTAAGAAAAAAATCTAGCCGACCACGTGCGGCTCTTTGCTCGGCTGGAGTGGAGAAGGGAGAAGTAATCCCAGACAGTGCGGCACCAAAATGTGACCTCCATTTTTTTGTCAAGAACTACTATTGGGACCCTCAGAACGAATTCGGGGACTAAACTGTAGGCAGGAAAAACTTAAGCCAGCAGAAAGGTTTCGTCACTCGGTTCTTGAATGGAGCTTCCCAAGAAATAATAGTAAAATTAAACGAAAGTCGACTACTGAAATTTTACCAAGTTAAACAACTGAAAGAAAATTCAACCGAGAATTCTACCGAAAAGAACTTTAAAGAAAACTTGCAATTAAATGAACTCTGAAACATTTCTACAAAACAAAAAAGAAATGAAAAAGACTCACATTCAATGAACTTTGTTTCCCAGACACTCTCTCGGATAAGTTCCAGCAAATTGCACTAAAATTTGCAACATTTTATCTTTTCTATCCCTTTCTTTCTTGTTTCTTTTGTATAAAATTCCTTTTAAAAACTTAACTGTCTGTGCTATTTTTTCGAATCAGGATCCGAACTAGAAAGCTGCGGAACTTACTGTTTAAATTTACCGTTTAATATTGCACACTAAAGCCCCCTAAAACATTACCCAATTAAATACTAAACTTGGCTTTAGTGTCACTCATTTCATATCAAATTATATTCCCTCAAAATTCCGTTATGTTGCAAATTTCATCCTATTAATATCCTTTTTATCCGTCAACTATTTCTCCAAAACTTAAGTGCGCACTAGGAGGCCGATTAGTGAAGCAGTAAAGAGATGGCCAGCAGAAACGTATGTGTCACTAGCTCCTTTAACCGTTAAAACGTAACTAAATTGGCAACGTGCAATCCGATATATTCAAATTAAAGTCAACCTAACAGAAAATTCACCTAAATTCAACAGAACAACATAAGCCAAGAATTCGACTAAAAGTCAACTTAACAAAAAACTCAACTAAAATTTAACGAAAAATCAACCAAAAATTCAGCAAAACCACAAAAACTACTAAAATTCAAAGAACTTTGTTTATGAGACATTCTCTCTCCCGCAAATCACAACAAATTTGCAACACTATTCATTCCATCTTTTTTCTTTGTTTATCTTATATAAAATTTATTTTCTAAATTTTTGTTGTCTGTATTATCTTTTTGAATCAGTAGCCGAACTAGAAAACTGTTGAACATACTGTTTGAAATTACCCACAAAAGCCCCTCTAAAAATATTTTTCCAATGCATAAAAATTTGATAGTTTACACATATATTGCAGAATTTTTATTATTTTCCTTTACGTAGTGTAGTGGATAAAGTATCGGACAGCGATTTCGTAAGAAGCAAAATTGAGCTACAGTAGGGCTATTATGTTCACTTTCAGAGAAATACCCATGGGAAAGATATGAACCAACTTATACCCCACCCCAGCAATGACTTCTTCTACAAGGATGGCTTTTGTATTAAATGACCCATGAAGTGATATGCTGTTAAACAAAGAAATCAAGCCAAACTGAAATATCTTCCTTAACATCAATCACAGCAAGAAACGTCTTCATTTATTTTGGGTCAATCTCGTTTGTGCTAACAAAAAAAATAAATAAATAAAGAAGGAAAACTATTTGGATCTTAACTGGATTGCTAAGAAAAAATGCATTTAATCAAAGTTTTCAAGGAAAGACCAAATGCACAGCCGACAATTAAATCAATTTAGTTTGTTTCTAGACATGCTTATGTTTTTTTTGTTTTTTTTTCATTTTATTTAATCAGTGTGTACGTACAGTAGGCTAAATGAAATGAGGGATTTTTTTTTTTACTTTAAATAGGATCAAATTTTGTTAGTCTTTCAATCAAATAACCAAATATAGCTTGTCTTATGGAGAAAAACATTCATTTAATCATTGACTTAAAAGTAATCCCAAGAAACAATCAGTATTTTATATTGTTGTGTATTCTAATAGTTTTCATTGAAGGTTTCTAATTATTAGTAAACATGAAAGAGCATGCAGTAAAAGAAAAATAATTTCGAAAAGAAGGTTTTATATTGTAGCCGGGGCGTTTATTGTGTAATCGTACTAATACCCTTGGGAAAGGAATGAATCCAACTATCCCCCCGGCAACAATTGTGAAATAGTTGGGCAGACTGGACTATTTACTCTTCGTATGACAACCAGTCTAAGTAAAGAAAAACTGAAGGGACATATTTAAAAAATACAATAACAAAAAATATAAATAATTGCAAAAGAAACAGTTTCCACGGAAGTCTCCGACAGGAAGCACTGTCTGCGCATGCCTGAAAAGATGTGTTTCCTGACGCCAAAAAGAAACGTGTTCTCAAGAGCTTTTGTCACCTCGACTTAGACGGACGCATCTTTTTTTTCTTGGGTGCTAGTAGGGAGCGCACGGGATTGTTAAGTCCTGAACTTAGCAGTGCGTTGTGTGTCCTGCTTGTAGCAGCTTTTCATGAATCTTTCATATTCTTCAACCACCCTGTATGAGGGAGTGCGACTATTTCTACTGGTTCAAGAAAACATTCCTTTTTACAGAATAGTTGTAAACCCTAAAAATAAAATTTGAGTTTAAAGGGATCCTTGCCTTTTTCTTTCGTCCTTAATTTCTTTTATAGCTTCAACCAACAAATAAGAAGACAACAATTAAATGGGGGAAAAAAAAAGGATTTAGACACAAACCTCAAAATTTCCCAACAAACCCAATAATTTGTCACAACCACAAAAAATTCTTCATGTGTCCCATAAAACTCTAAAGCCTGTTAAACTGCTTAAAAATTGACCTTGTAGCAGCCACAGATCTATTTCCTTTCGCGAATCAATGCCCCCGCTAGGAGAGTCGGTCACTCACTGACCAATCAACTGGCAGAGCGCATTAATTCCTTCTTCCTCTCAAGAACTATTTTTTCTAGTCCCTTCTTTTTGTGTGTCGACGGTCAGAGAGCCATGAGCCAGCAGCACAAACAGACCTCTCTCTCTCATGACCGCTACTGATTCCACTTGGAACCCATCGCTGAAGAAACGCAGCTGCTAGCTTCACACACGCTTCCTACAAATCAAGGACCAACATACTGACCAGCGATACAAAAGGGATACTTTCTCACTCTCACTCCTTTACGCCTGCAACTACAATAAACCTTTCTTTGTTGCGTTGTTTAAAAGAAGTTTCGTTGTTCATTTGTGTTGCCAAATAATTTATAGTGTTAGAGAAATGAACCATTTCCCGAAATACTAAAACCTTGTGTCATATTCTGCTCATCAAAAAGATTTCGGTAAATACATATAGTCGCTATAAACAACATAAAGGGTTGTCTTTGTACATTTGTTGTATCTGAGGACCAAAACTTACCGCCAAAATTATTTGAGTGTGAGGAACACAATTCAGACCCTAGCAACAGGAAAGGAAATGAATTATGGTTTAATATTTCTTCGCGTTGAAAAGGTAAAACAATTCACAATGAATTAACAACAACATATTTTATTGTCTGAGCAAACTTAATTGAATGAATTCAGAAATGACATGGAATACTAAAAAAAGAACATTCTAGAGAAAAATCATACCCTTTATTAAATCTGTTCCATGGTGACAGTTCATCCACGCCATTAACCCTATAAAATGGTGTTTAGTCTAAACTGTAACTTTTTACTATACAAAGGTTGTTCAAAAAGCTGTAAGCTTCACCATGAAGGAGATGAAGAATGAAAAGAATCCTGGAAATGTCAACTCATTTCAGCGTGTGCTCTGACGTAAGCATCTTTGGGGACCATCTTGCAGACAACTTGCTTATCCCCTAACGTCTCGGTTTAAAATGTTCAGCGATAGCCCTTCCTTCTGGGTGAGTTTTAGAACTTTTTGAATGACCCTCGTATACGTGATTTTTTTATTTCTTTATTTACGACAATGATCATAAATAAATTTGCGGGTAGACTATAAATAATTGTCTTCACTTGGATTTATGGGCGTATCTTTGGATATCACATGTTCATTGGTCATGTAAGAATTTAGAAAGCTTTATCATTCTTTTTTCGCTACCATTCTTCAAAAACGTTCTGGAGGTGTGTGTGTGTGTGTTCGCTGAGCTTATTTGGTCTCGTCAACCACCAAATTGCATTGTTGTTTAATCCATTATTGAAATAAAAACCACTGAAAAGGACAAGTAAGACCTTTCCTCATTTTGGGACGCTTTCTTATATACTGATCGTCTGTTGACAAAGTGTACATTTCATCTGTTTGGCACAATTGTAAATTGTAATATTTCTTATACGTTTCATATATTTGCATTAAATGTCCTTTATATTGATATAGGCTATTATTGTCTTTCCTTCCATTTATTTCGTGTTAGTGTATCAATGAATATATTAATGCTAATATTGGAATATGATGAGTGGATACAAGACTAAATATCCTCCAACCGACTCTAATTGTAACCAAATATTGGTAACACCTCCAATGATTTCATTCTTTTCTCTTTATCTAGAATTTCTATTTGCTCAGAATGAGGATCAAGTGACAACCAGCACTCTCAGTGCACAACTGCGTGGTACTGATCACTAACTTGTATTTAAATACAAAAATAAATATATAAATAGAATTAAAGTATTAGAAAGTTGGTGTTGAATCTTTTGTAAAATAGAATGAAAGTCAAAATAACAAGGTTAAAAATAAGATTATTCTAAGTAAAAGAATTCTTAGTCTCATTAACGATTTCATTAATAGTTGTCTTTGAATAAATCTAATTCTTTATCGGATTTATAATACATACAGTCTTTTTGTTATCTTATAATGGTTGGGTTAATATTGTTTCCTCGTACGGAATAAATGCCAGAACAATCAAGTCGTATTAGCATCAACATATTTTCATTGCCTGAACAAATTTAATACAATGAATACATCATGAAATGAGTCACAAAATAGTACATTAAGAGTTGTAGGAATAAAAGACCTTATCATACGTACGTGTAAGAGAAATTGGAGTTTGGGGGAAAGCCATACATATCTAAGAAGTGTATTATTCTATGGTGTCGTGTCCAATGCGACACAAAGTCGTTAGGAACGAAAATGTCCGAGTCTCGTGGGTCTAGGTTAGTTCCGTTTCAAAGTATGCTGCGAATGGTAAGAGAAGGGTTAGATTTTCGCGTTCGCTTTTTTATTCTGCTTTAACAAAGCCATTCAATAGTCATTGGCAGAACTCTTTGGCAGAGAAGGGAGGTATTCCCATAGTATTTCTGAGTGCTCTAAGCTCCAAATGCCATCTGAATATTCAGAATGTTTGTTTTTTATCTAGAATAATCTCATATTTCTTATATTGTTATTTTTACCTTCATTCTTTTTTTACGCAAGATTCAACAACATTTTTTGATACTTTTATTTTATTTTATTCTATTTATTTATATACATTCATTGATTTATTTTTGTATACAAATACAAGTTATTGTCCTGCGCATTTGTGCTGTTTAAAAATCAGAGTGGGGAGTGTCTTCGTGGCGCAGTGGCTAACGTATTGAAATGCGACAATGTAGTAAGTCAGTTCGAACTCTAGTTTTGCTGTTACGTTCTCTTTCGGACTAATACCTTTGAGAAAGGCATGAACCCAATAATCCCCCTACTATGGGTTGAATAATACCACTCCTGTCCTTCTACAAGGATGGCTTTGGCATTAAATAACTCACGAAGGTTGATATGCCGTTAAACAAAGAAACCAAACCAAACTAATTGCTTAATATGTTCTTATTGAAATATTATTTACTCCTTTGGAGTTTTTCACATCAGCACCTGCTGATGGTCTTTCACTGAAGTTTGAGCGACAGTAAGTCTCCTCATGTCTCCAGGACTCTTCTAAGTATTCTGGCCGTTCCCAATAATGCTGTCGTGTGGATGGTCTCCATACATCCACAAACTTCCAAGTCCTCCAGGTCGTTTAATAATGCTTTATTTACTGTAAAAAAAAAAAGCACCAATTACAATTGGTATAATTATCACCTGCATGCTCCACAGTTTTTCAATTCCCTAGCAAGGTCGATGTACTAATCCTTCTTTTCACATTCTTTCAGTTTTATTCTGTGGTCAGCCGGGACAGTAAAAACGACAATTTTGCAATTTCTCTTTTTTTGGTTGATTATTATTAGGTCTGATCTTCTGGCCGAGATTTGGGGATCTGTGTGTATGTCAAAGTCCCATAGGATTATTATTATTATTATTCCAACTCATAAGAGTTTTTCACGTTAGCGTAACCTGATGGTCTTTCACTGGAGATTGAGTGACAACAAGTCTCCTCAAGTCTCCAGGACTCTTCTAAGTATTCTGGCGGTTATCAATAATGCTGCTGTTTGGATGGTCTCCACCCGTCCGCCAACTTCTAAATCTTCCAGGCCCTTTAATAATCCTTTAGTTACCGTGCCAAAAGCACCAATCACAATTGGTATAATTTTCACCTTCATGTTCCATAGTTTTTTCAATTCTGTAGCAAGGTCAAGGTACTTATCTCTCTTTTCACATTCTTTCAGTTTTATTATTATTATTATTATTATTATTATTATTATTATTATTATTATTATTATTATTCAGTCATTAGAGTTTTCCACATCAGCGTTAGCCGATGGGTTTTCACTGGAATCTGAGTGACAGCAAGTCTCCTCAAGTCTCCAAGACTCTCTTAGTATTCTGGCCGTTCTCAATAATGCTGTCGTTTGGATGATCTCCACCCATCTGCCAACTTCCAAGTCCTCCAGTCCCTTTAGTAATCCTTTAGTTACTGTTCCAAACGCACCAATTACAATTGGTATAATTGTCACCTGCATGTTCCACAGTTTTTCCAATTCCCTAGCAAGGTCGAGGTACTTATCCTTCTTTTCAGATTCTTTCAGTTTTATTCTGTGGTCAGCCGGGACAGCAAAGTCGACAATTTTGCAAATTCTCTTTTTTTGTTGATTATTATTAAGTCTGGTCTTCTGGCTGGGATTAGGTGATCCGTGTGTATGTTAAAGTCCCATAGGAGTTTATGCGTGGCATTTTCTAGGACAAGTGCTGGGTTGTACATATACCATTTGTTAGTATGGTCGAATTTAAATTTCTTACACATTTCCCAGTAAATCACCTTGCCGACCCAGTCGTGTCTCGCCTTATACTCCCTCTGTGCTAATTTGCTGCATTCGCTTATTATATGATTGATGATTTCATCTCTGTCACCACATATTATTATTATTATTATTATTATTATTATTATTATTATTATTATTATTATCATTTTACTCCTTTGAGAGTTTTTCACACCAGCGTTATCTGATAGTTGTTGTTTTTTTTAACTGTAGTCTAAGTGACAGCAAGTCTCCTCAAGTCTCCAGAACTCTTCTTTGTATTCTGGCCGATCTTAACAATGGTGTAGTTTGGATGGTCTTGGCTCATCCTCTGATTTCTAAATTCACCACCTCCCTTACCAGCCTTGGTGAACTGTTTGAAATGTGCCAATGACAATTGGTATCACCGTTACCATTATTATTATTATTATTATTATTATTATTACTATTATTAACCTCAGCAAGTTTTTTTTAATATTAATTTACTTTTAAACCATTTGCTATGGGTAAATAGTCGGGCAGACTGACTTCTTCAGATTGTTTAGTGTCATATCTAGGACGCTCGTTTAGTGGGGGGGTTCTTACCCCACTGCATTTCTGCAGAAGGTGTATTCTATAGCCCCAGCCAACTGGGCAACTTTCTTCAATGCATTTCTATATTAAAATCATATTACTGATACCAAGCAGATTGTGTTCTTTACTATTGGTAAGGAAACCAATTTAGGAAAAGGAAAAATCTGAATTAGAACCAGTTGCACAACCCTTAAAAATTGACTTTGTGTTGCTACCGAGCTCACGATGGAGGGATTATGTAGATACGTATTGTGATGAACATTCTTTCCCTCACCCGCTTGCCTTTCATTGTCAAATGAACTACTCATGCTTAAAAGTCCTGTTTATACTCATTACATATATATGCTGAATAAAGCAGACCCCAGACGTGCATATTGGCTGTGTTGTTCTGGTCTGCATGGTTCGGTTACTGTGCCTCTGCTGCTTTCTTCTTTCTTTCTTCTTTGCATATCAACTCTTTTTAGGTTATTTAATGCCAAAGCCATTCTCCTAGAAGAACAGTAGTGGTACTATTTAACCCATAGCTGGGAGGATAAGGGGGTTCATACCTTTCCCAATGGTATTTGCCCGAAAGTGAACGTAATAACGCGACTGGAGTACGAAATCGCGTACTACGATTCCGCAGTCCATCGCTTTAACCATTACACTACGAGGACACCTCCCTGTCTCTGCCTCGTCAGTCAAGACAGCCTGACATAGGTGTCAGGGAAGCCCAGCAATCATGTCAAACAGCTAAGACCTCATTGAGCCATCCTTCCAGACTGTCACCTGCTTCAGTATGGCTTGGTTTATTGTCTGGCATCTGAGACGCCCCATTTTAAGGGAAGGCCAATAAAGCCCAAGATATTTTTGAACTGCCAGACATGTCTGGGCTATGGCCGTACGCCCAGCTCCCACATATAAAAGGACTTGTGTTGCATTTTGGTACTTGTGAGGTATTGAATAAATACCTATATACTGAATAAAGTCTAAGATTCCTCTGTTTTGTTTCTTTTATTCATTACACGTATATTTACATTATATACAAGGTGTGGTAGAATCTCCCACATTTTAAACTGTCCCTTTTGTGATACAAATGAATTTAGGCAAGTGATAATTGTAGCTCAATCTAGCTAATATCTTACTATTTTTCTTCCAATACAATCAGTGATGATCACGGCTTGAACCAGTGCATTTGCCATGGAAAAGTTTTAAGATTTTTGTATCTGTAATTGCCATACAGAGAGCTTTTTTTTTAATGCTCATTTCATGTTATGTCAGAATCATGCTGTTCTAGATAGAATTTTTAACCTGGTGTAGTATTGACTTTCTTATTATATATATATATATATATATATATATATATATATATATATATATATATATATATATACTCAGAACACCAGATTGGTTTTAATGGTATGTCAACCTGTCTATGGTTATTTTTTGTCAAGAGGTTAGAGAATCATATTCATTGTACAAACTTATTTACATTTTGTTTGGTTTGGTTCTTTTGTTTAATTGCATATCAACCTTTGTGGGTTATGTAATGCCAAAGCCTTCCTAGCAGAAGAATAGTAGTGGTGTTATTTAAACCACAGCAGGAGGGAATAAGGAGGTTCATGCCTTTCCTGAAGGTATTAGTCCAAGTCTGGAGTTTGAACTCACTACAATGTTGAAGCCCAACACTTTAACCACATGAACTTCCCACAAGATTTTAGGGAACGTTACATTTTTTTGCATAATTTTTTCCTTAAGAGGTTGGTGGGGGTAAACATGGTTCTATTGAATACAAAAAAATTTTTACATAGATGTATTTGACCTGTAGATGGGACCCTAACAGGTCAGTCAACCTTTAAGTAAACGCAATAAAGGGGTACTACCCATTCCCCAGAGTTCTAGAACTAAAAACCCACCATGCAGTTTAGTGTCATACTCAGAACACCTGAGTCTTTTGAATAAGAGCATTGAGCAAAATTAAACTGAGTCTACCAAAGAATTCCATAAAAGGGACTGCCCCAGTTTCTTAAAATCACTTAGTTTTTAATGGCCCCCTTCAATGCCATTTTTAACATTCTGACCAAATTATTTCAATTGGAATCCATATTCTATCAAATCCAGGCAGCTTATACCACTTGACAGAATCCCCTCCCCTTCTTCTCTCAACAATTACTTACCACCCTTCCTTGTTTTATCTGTCAATTCTTCGATTCCAAGGTGGATAAGTAAACTGTTTTTTGGACATTTGTCAAGCATTGATTTCACTTATGTGTTTGTTTTTCTTAGATAATAGTATTAATACACCCCACCAAATATATATATATATATATATATATATATATATATATATGTGTGTGTGTGTGAGAGAGAGAGAGAGAGAGAGAGAGAGAGAGAGAGTGAATGTGTGTGTATGAGTGTGTGTGTATGAGTGTGTGGTGTGTATGTTTGTGTATGTGTATGTGTATTTGTGTGTGTTTATGTTAGTGTTTGTGTTTGTGTCAGTCACTTATTTCTCATCTTCCTCATAATGCAGACGGAGATATCCATTTAGTTTGGGTGCCTGGATTTGAGTCAGGATTATTGAAAATAATGCCAGGAATAAAAATAAAGGCAAACTGAACTAAACGGATTTCCTCTACACATACAAGCAAATGATACTGAGACATTCACTTGCGTATTTAAAGGTAAAGCTTCATTTTCTCTCTTCTTTGTTTTCTTTTTTCCTACAAAACATTATAAGGTTGGACTACAATTATTACTGTGAGTTTAAATCATTGTATAGTTGTAGAAAATGTTCAGGATCGATCCAAACAATTAAGAAAAAAATCAATTCATTGTGCGAAAAATATGTGATATTCATTTTTCTTTTCATCAAAGATTTGATTCAAAAGAGTTTTTGAATACGACAAACATGAGTTGGTAATTACCGATAATTTTCATATATTTTAGGGTGACTTTACTGGTAATTATTGTCTTGTCTTCTATACTCATTTCAGTTTTAAAGATGGATAAATGAATATTCATTTTTAAAGTTAGAATAGAAGTTTTCTTTTTAAATATTGATATCAAATTCTCAAATTACAATGGTATACATTAATGGTTATTTCTTGAATGAAAATTCTGTATATTAATACCTGTTTATTGTATCAGAGTCAATATAATAATTTTTGCTTCTTGGGTCAAAATGCTGCATATTAATAGCTTTTCTTGTTACAAAATTGAAATATGAATATTTGTTTCTGAAAACAAAATGTTCCAGAATAATATTTGTGTTTTGAGTTAAAATTCTGATCCTTGATTCAAAATCAATATCAGGTTAATGTGTCAAAATTGATATATTAATATTTGTTTCTTATTTCAAAATGCTATATGTTGATACATGTTTCTTGGATCAAAATACTGTATAATGATATTAGTCTTTTGATTCAAAATGTTTTGTGAGTTAAAATGTTTGTTTCCTGTGTCAAATTGTTTAATAATTGTTTTTTTTTAGTTAAAATGCTATTTATTAAGAGTGATTTATCGAAATAGAATGATAGATATTAAATGCTACTGAGCTAGACTAACATGTACATTTTTTGATTTTATGTTTTTATATTGTATACATATAACCCGTTGGTATGTTTTTTTCTTGTTTTTCTCACTCTGTATATATATATACATACATACATACATATACATATATATATATATATATATATATATATATATATATATATGTAGGTATCATAGTTATAGATAATTGTATACACTTGATATATTAAGTGCATTAGTTCTTACACTCAGCATCATTTAGACTATTACTGAACAATTTAAAAAAATACTACTTCTGTCCATAAATAGTTATAACATTTGCATACTAATTTCATACACAAAATGTAGCAATCATAATGGGACAGAAGTAAGAATAAATTGATTAATATTTTATAATAAATTTTCACTTTATGGCCCGGGAGACCTGGGTTCAATCCCAGGTCGAGTCATACCAAAGACTTTAAAAATGGAACTTGATACCACCTTGCTTAACACTCAGCATTATAAGGTACGGTTCAAGGGTAAAGTGGAGCAATCCTGGGAATGGAGTAGCGCCCTCCCCTACACCTTGGTGTAGTAGCTATCGAAAAGGAAGCCTTCGGGTCACCCTCGACTATGGTCGCTAACTTTACTTACTTACAATAAAGTAAATATGAATATTTGTTTCTGAAAAAAATATTATTGTTACTTTTAATCACAACAGATCCATACATTTTTCTTGTTACAATTATTTTATTTCATTTCAAGTTTTACTCAATCTTATTATTTTATTTCAAGTTTTACTCAATCTTATTATTAAACACATCTTGTAGATAGACACATTTAAATTATGAAACAATTCTATTTCTATCAATTCAATTGAATTGCTAAATGGTTCCGAGTGTTATGATGTATAACTAACAATTCTATGAAACATCAGTAATTACACATAGCTAAATGTTCAAACAGTTCTATTTCAAACAATTCAGTTTAGTATTAGTCATTTATTTGTACTCACCAGACATTGGCATAATGTTTAGAGTGTTTGCCGATGGCCCGGGAGACCTGGGTTCAATCCCAGGTAGAGTCATACCAAAAACTCAAAAAATGGTACTTGATGCTACCTTATTTAACACTTAGCATTATAAGGAAAGGATCAACGGTAAAGTGGAGTAATCCAGGGAAAGGAGTAGTGCCCTCCCCTACACCTTGGTGTAGTAGCTATCGAAAAGGAAGCCTTCAAGTCACCCTCGGCTATGGTCGCCAACAACTTATTTGCACTCAGTTTAAATGTCAAACAGTTCTATGTAAGGTGCTACCAATCCAGCTCAGAGTGGAACTGGGAGTGTGGGTAATGAAGGGGTACCCTGCATTCCTCTAAGCTCCAGCATTACTGGAGCCTCACCATCGAATTGTTTAATGTCATGTCCAGAGTGATTTTTTGGGACTTATAAACTAATGTTCTTACTTGACTAGAATTACTACTATTATGTATGATATTTTACCTGTGCTCATATTCAGATATTTTGTCCAGCAGGACACATGGCATAACGGTTATAAGCGTTGGTTCCCTAAGCTTCTAAGGAGACAATCATCTGGAGGTTGCAGGTTCAATCCTCACTACAGGCGAGTAACAATATAGGAATACTTAACACTTGTACCCGGTTATGGCTAACGGAATCAGAACAGGCGACCCCAGTGGTTTCAATAAAGGACATAGTTCGAAGTTCCGTGAAGATTCCCAAGTTCGACAAACACCTAAAGAAAGCCGGAGGACATATCGGCCGAATCGTTGTAGAAATAACAATAAGGATGAAGACAATAGTCCGAAAACCCTTAATGATAAAAAATCAATGAATGTGATTCCCTAACCTCTAGTCATAAGATAACCCTACATAGGTTGACATGCCATCAGAATCAGTCAGTCAATCAACAATAATAATGTAAAAATAACTTCCAAAAATTGCTACCTGCCAGCAATAAACTAAGTGTATTGATTTGGATTGAGCCAAATCTCCCCGAAATGAACAGAAATAAAACATCTAATGATCTATAAGAAATCCCCTAACGCACGCATGATTACAGATATGTGCTCTTTAAAGTAAATATGCAGAAACCAAATTGTCAATTTATGTTTACCCTAAGTAGATAGAAGTATAACAATGTATTTTTAAGGGTACAAATTGGTTTTTATTGATATTTTACTGATAAATAGAGAACCTCATTTATATTGATACAAGAATAAGCCACAACAGTCAAATAAGATTGAGATCTATATCAACAGTTTGGATTGTTTTCATAGCAAATATATTCTTTTAAGGTCAATACATAATAGTCAGTTTTATAATTGCCAAAATAATTGGCTCCTATTTATCTTCAATGAAAACAAGAACACTTCGGTTAATGAGAATATCTATGTCCAGAGTTCAAACTGAAAGAAAAGCTTCAAGCTTTATTTTAGATTGATTGATTTTAATGGCATGTCAATTCATCAAGAGTTATCTTATGGTCAGAGGTTTGGGAATTGCATTGACTGTATGTTCATATTTTCATTTTTTTGTGTAGATTTTTCTTAAGAGTTTTGCACAGTTTAGATATGAAATATGAAATATGAAATCAAGTATGCCTACCGAATGCTAACCATTATATAAAAGAGTCATTCAATAGATCAGGTGAATTTTGCCTTACGAGTTAGTAATGGAAAGCATGATTTATACTTACACCTTTATAAAGAAATACGTTGTCATGAGCCCTTTCATCTCCCAGAAGACTGTCTTTACTAACTGCTGCTTCAAGAACTTATATATATATACATATATATATCATCATCATCATGTCGTGCCGCCAGCACAGATATCCCTAACCCTCTCTCGCCACTTCTCCCTATCATTCATCGCTTTTGGCAGGTCTTCAGGGTTACATCCCGTATCCTCACATAGCTGCTGTATGTATGTTCAAGCTGGTCGTCCTGCTTTTGCTTGGTCATATGCGGGGATCCATAGGAGTACATCACTGATGAGTTCGTCCTTGCTTCTCCAGCAGTGTCCTGCATGTCTGGTTCGTCTAACTTGTATAGTTTTCATGATGGGAGGCAAGTGGCCGTATAGTTGGTGTCTTGTGGGGTGTTGCCGACAGGACTTGTTCAACATTGCTCTCAACATTCTTGTGTAATTGCCGTCTAGCTTCTTCTTCAGCCGTTTAGTTAGCGTCCAAGTGGTGCATCCATCATCATCATCATCATGTAACATCAGCATGGATATCCCTGACCCTCTCTCGCTACCCCTCCCTATCGCCATTGCCTCCAGCAGGTCTTCAGGTTTACATTCCGTATCTGCTCAGAGCTGCTGTATGTAGGTTCTAGCTGGTCATCCTGCCTTTGCTCATCCATATGAAGGGGTCCACAGGAGTACATCACTTATGGGCTCATCCCTACTTCTCCAGCAGTGTCCTGCATGTCTGGTTTGTCTAACATTGATAGTTTTCATGATTGTTGGTAGCTGCCATCAAGCTTTTTCTCTGTACATTTAGTTAGCATCCATGTAGTGCATCCATATAGCAGTATTGACATGACCACTGCTTTGAAGAAACTGTGTTTTATTTTGTCAATCAGGTCTGACTTCCATATAACCAATAGCCTATCGATAGCTGTCCATGCCAAAGATACCCCACACAAACAATTACGGATGCCAACTATGCCAATGACATAGGGCTTCTGGGAAAATGCACCTGCCCTAGCCGAAACCCAGCTACATAGTCTGGAACAAGCAGATGCAGGCATAGGCCTCCATGTCAATGCAAACAAGATGGAGTAAATGTGCTTTAATCAAAGAGACGACATCTCCACACTAAATGGTAGCTCTCTGAAACTAGTAGACGAGTTCACCTACCGAGAAAGCAGTGTTTCATCAACCAAGACAGACATCATATATATATATATATATGTTAGCTTTGTAACATAGAAATCAAAACCAGATATTGCTATTTATTTTCATGATCATCAGGCAAATTTCCGTAACAAAGAACACACTTTGATTCTAACAAATAAAATAAAGTGAGATGTTGACATAAATAAAGATAGGTTTGAATAAATGAAGCATCTATTTCACTTGTTATAACATCATTATAACTCTAAACTGATAAATTACTTGATTGATTAATTGATTTTAATGGCAATTCAACCCAACTAGGCTTATTTTGTGCCTAGAGGTTAAAGAATTGCATTCATTGTATATATTTATATTTACATTTTCATGTTGTTTCTTAAGACGTTATTGTTTTTTTACACACAGTCCTACCAAATATGAATAAATCTTAAACAAATCCATTTTTAACTGATAGATGGAACCTTAAAAAGTACTACCAATCAGGGTCAGAGTTGACCTGGGAGTAATGGAAATTAAGAGGTATCCCACCTTCGCCAAATCTTCAAAATTGGAGTTTTACAATCAGAGGCAGCTTAACCAGGACAATTTTTTTAGTGGGATGCAGCTGATACAATTTGTATATTGCTGAGTATATAATTGTTAGGCATAAAGTTATTGTTGCGTATGACAATAAGAGCTTAACAAAAGAAATGTCTTTGCAGATGCCCATCAATGTCGGGATTTAAAACAGATGTTTAATTTTTTCTGGATAATCTTTAAGCATTAACAAATCCCTTAATCTCTATCTCCTTCTTTTGTATCCATAGAGGATATGCATAAATACATGCATGCATACATTATATATATATATATATATATATATATATATATATATATATATATTACATGGTAGTGTCTGTGACACTGAGTTTCATGCTTAATGCATTCTGTCTGATGAATGTGTAAAGCATGAAACCGAGGGTCACTGACACTACCATGTAATGTATATATATGTATATATATGTATAAAAACTCTATCAGTGATAGTGTTAATAATCCCACAAAATTTTGTCCACTATTAATTCACCAAGTAAGCTAGT
>OY757936.1:69528319-69735819 GCA_963585895.1 Sepioteuthis lessoniana
GGTGTAGGGGAGGGTGCAACTCCTTTCCCTGGATTGCTCCACTTTATCCTTGATCTGTACCTTATAATGCTGAGTGTTAAGCAAGGAGGCATCAAGTACCATTTTTTGAGTCTTTGGTATGACTCGATTGAACCCAGGTTTCCTGAACCATTGGCGAACACTCTAACCATCATGCCAATGTCCGGTGTACTTATCCAAAACTGAATAGTTTGAAATAGAACTGTTTATATGTATAAACAAGGATTTGGCATTAAATAACCTACAATGTTTGATATGCCATAAAACCAAACCAAACTAAGCCTGGGGTTATTTTATGCCAAGCGGTTTGGGAATAGTGTATATTGTACAAGTAAATTCACACTTTTTAGTGAAAGCTTCAACTGATGTGTTATCATTTTTGGGGTTCGTGTTTTTTTTTGTGGGGGGGTACTTAGTGCGGGATTAATAGGGTTTACATTTATAATTTTTCATATAATTTTATTTCTTTCAAAAAGGACAAAATCTTATCTGTGTTGAAACTTTCAAAAAGATCTTCCATATCATGTGCAGTTTGAGATGAAAGCATGTTTAACAGTGCTGGGAGTGTGGCATGTTTCACGCTGTTGTTGCTGTTCTTCCTTGTGCATAAAGGAGTGTGTAAGCCTTGTGTGAACAATACCTAATCAGGCTATAGAGACTTGTTTGTTTCTGGGTTTTCTGAAGGCTGGTTTCCATTTTCCAAAAATGGGTTTGATCAAGAAAAGTTTATGATGAAAGTTCTTATTCCAGCATTGTTGCCATTTTCTTTGAAAGAATCTAGTTATTTTACACTTCAAGTCTACATGGAATCTTGAATTTGTCAGGGCCTTAATGTAGGGTCTCTTAGGCTGCCAAATCAACTCTTTCATTTCGCCACACTCCAATGTGGCTTGAAATACAGTATATAAGAATCTATCCTTATTACAGGTTCTAGAACCTATATAAGGAGAAGGTAATTGTAGGAATACAATCAAAAATCATCATCTTTTGATAATTTGCATGTCCAATATTGGGCCAAATAGGAAATCATGACCACTCCTTAATCTCTTTTCACCTCTAGTATTTGAACAGTAAACAATAAAGCTAGATGGCCAAAATAACTACTTTTATCAAATAAGCTATTTTCTATTTTGTACCCCTTCCAGATACTGCTTGTTCATAGATCTATAAGTGTATAGTTCTAGCTGTTTGGATATGGTTGTGAATTCTTTTCTTTTTATACCTCTTGTAAGTATATTGCATATATAAGATATCAAATGTTCTTGGTATGTACAAATGAGTTAGTCCTGTCTTTCCTTCTGTTGTGTTTAGTATTAGTATATCATGGATATACTAATGCTAATATTGGTCCTTGGTAAATGGGAACTTGACTAAAACATTTTCCCCACCACCAAGCATCCAATAATGATATCACAAAAACACAGCACAATTACAGCCAATGGTCCAGGAAACCTGGGTTCAATCCCAGGTTGAGTCATACCAAAGACTTTAAAGATGGTACTTGATACCTCCTTCCTTAACATTCAGCAATATAAGGTATGTATCAAGGGTAAAGAGGAGCAATCCAGGGAAAGGAGTAGCACCCTCCCCTACACAAAGCTATTGAAAAGGGAGCCTTCTGGTTGTCCTCAACTACGGTGGCCAAATTACTTTACAAACATGTGTAATGAGGAAGTTGAGAAATCTTTGAAATAAGGGAAAAAACTAGAGAGTTACCCCTGATTTTAGAAAATATTGTTGCATGCCATACAGGATGCCAACAGTTCAAAGATGTTTGAATTAATTTTTTTCCAACCATGTATGTTCAGAACCACACTCTTAAAACATGTATACATTTGCACATGTATGTTCAAACTTACCGACAAGAATTGGTGAAGTATAAAACTACCATTTGGAGTAAGGGCCCACCAAAAAATAAAAACACCTATAAAAAGACTGAGAGCTCTTTACTAAGTTTTTGTTTAGTTTTACCAGACATGATTCATCAGTTCATTTTTCACTCTCTCTCTCTCTCTCTCTCTCTCTCTCTCTCATACACACACACACACACACACACACAGAGGTTGAACCAAATAATTGCTTACTGAATTAAAATTTGAAAATATAGCAGATTTAACATAACCATTATATGAGAATATATATAAAAAATGTTTCTTGTAGGTCCAAAGAAAGAATAAAGATATAATTTAAAATAGGTAGGTCCATGAAGAGATTTGTATATCTTGAATTTATCTATTTTGATCTTACGTTTGTGTTATATATGTGTATGTTTCTAGCTTGTATCTTTCATCAGAGAACATATATGGCACAAGACCTGGTTAATGGGGTACTTAATGAAACTTGAACTCACTCTTGTTCACAGTTTGAATGCATTTCAGTTGGTTATGGGTTTTATATAGAGGTCATCCTCTCTTTTTTTTAGAGTGTGTTTACCTTAGTCTGCTCTGCATGGACACTGGATACAGTCTAGAAGACTCACCAGGTGTGATGGAAGATTAAGACGGGGGTAAAAGAGAATCAGGGAACCCAGAGATATTAATATAACTTGATGATGTTTGGATCTTCAATATATATATATATATATATGTTTGGATCTTTAATATATATATATATATATATATATGCCCAATTAACAGAGCACACATAAAATATATATATATATATGTTTGGATCTTCAATATATATATATATATATATATGCCCAATTAACAGAGCACACATAAAATGAACCCATTGGTACAGGCGCACACTTATCTATCTTTCTCAATTTTTCCATATCTATCTATCTATTTATCTATCTGCTGTGTGTTCCATATAAAATGCAGTCCACTATGACCCAGTTGCCATGATGGTTAATTATTTCATTATCTGGTTTGGTTAGGCCGTGAATTTTTCAGTCAGCTGTTAAGTTAGCTGAAATCTTTGACCGGGAATGTAAGTCAAATTGGAAAGTTCAAGCAAGTATATTTGTGACCAACACAGGATGACCAAATGTAAACAAAATAGATTCATGTCTTGTCACACGTTTGATTGAGTAAATGATAACAGTGAATTTGGAAATGTGCAAGATGACGCAATAACTTTGCAAGAAAACATCGCCCTAACAATATCCTGAATTTAGATATATAAAAATTAGTGACTTTTGAAAAAAGTTGTCAGTTAAAAGCAGTCAAAAGTTGGTGTTCAGAGAGTTTGGTCAGGCTGGATGGTGTCTCTTTGTGTCTATTCATAGACCTTAACAGATTTTCTCTCTCCCTCGTACTACTCTATGCAGTCTGAACATCGAACAATAAATGATTGTTAATTGTTGACAGAGAGTTCTTCTTGTCTTTGAGTTGCCAACACCCAGGCAACTTTTTTCCAACAGATTACCTCGATTGTCAGCAGAAGTTCTGGATGGATTGTGTCATTCCCTATTTGAGGTTCTTTCAAACACAGCATGGGCTCAGAGAGGATTGATAAACAAACTATCTGAAAATGCATTTGACACCTTTACTAGGATAAGACCAATCATTATAATTACATTTGGTACCACAAATCTTGTTGTGCCCAATGATATTACATATGACACTGGTAGTGGCATTGGGTATCGGAGACTGCGATATTGTTACAGTGTACCATGCCAAGATATTGTTACATTTGGTACCGTACCCAAACGATAGCATTACAAATGGTAACCAACCCCAGTACATAGTATCACATTTGGTACTGGACCAAGTGATAGTGTTATAATTGGTGCCGGGCTAAACCATAGAACTATATTTGGTACTGGTAACCGGACCAAACTATAGTGTTATACCCCTATATATATATATATATATATATTGTAACAATCCTGGTATCTTTGGCTAAGAAAAAAAAATCTTTTTATAAAAAATTGTGTACTTATTTATGGAGAACACTGTATATATTGCCTATAATTCTGGTCTGTTACATATGTGTGTATATGTGTATGAGTGTGTATATGTGTGTGAGTGTGTATATGTGTATGAGTGTGTATATGTGTGTGAGTGTTTGTGTTGTATACTATATGTATACATATGCAAAAACAGAACACAGGCGGACTCTGTCGTTTCAGATAGAAACAGGTTTATTAACTTCTTGTCTTTGGTTCTTCAATACGAGTAGCGAGACAATTCTTAAAAGTCTTTCGTAATCATACTATGCTAACCCCACCCCCAACGTTCGGCACATCTCATGGTATTTTAGATCTCAATTCATCTTTGCTGGTAGAGATCCGAAAAACTCAACTCTTTGACTCAATGGCCGAATCTCCAACTACTCGACTCAATGGTCCAATTTCCACTCCCAACTGACTCTTTTTTCAAAATCCTCAAATTCTCAGGACCATCTCTTCTGGGCATGACTTCATCCACACTCCAGCCTCATTTCCTGTCTGGGGGTTTATTATGACAATGGTGATTGTTATATCCTTTGCGTGAGACCGTAAAACTGCACCCAATAACTATACACCTGAACTTAAGAGACTCGAATTGTTCAAAGCCTTATCATACTGAATGATGAAATATAATTTATAAAAAATGATTAATATAAAAAAAATTATTCCTTAATTATATAACATTTGTGAGAGCGTAGGTGTGGGTGTGTAAGGGTATGTGCGAGTTTGTGTGTGTGAGGGAATGTTTATTTAAGTATCAGTATGTATGAGTTCATGAGTGTGTAGATGTGAGTGTGTGTGTATGTGTGAGTGTTTGTATGAGTGTGAGTGTTTGTATATGTGTGTGTGTGTGTGTGTGTGTGTGTGTGTGTGTGTGTGTGTATTTGTGTGTGGCATGTTCTGAATAATCTACTTGCAGAAAGCAAATAACACTATAACGATCTTAGAGGAAAATGAATAATTTTTTGTTATTACTTAGAATATTCAGACTATTGACCTCATCTTTATTGTAATACTTACAATGTTTCGGCCGATATGTCCTTCAACCTTCATCTGGTGTTTCAGGTCAAACTCGGGAGTCTACACAGGATCTCATAACTGAACCCTTTATTTGAACCACAGGGGTAGAATGTTCTAATTCTATAAACCATGACCAAGTACAAGTGTTAAGTTATAGTAAGTATTCCTTGTTAGTCTTAACTATTGTTGGGATTGAACCCACAACCTCCAGATGATTTCACTCAGAAGCACTTTCCAACCAAATGCCTCACTCAGTATGCCATGTGTCCTTATCAAAATTTAGATGAAAATTTAAAAAAATTTATTTTAAGGTAAGACATGCTTGAGTTTACAATTCTAAATCTCTGAGTGTAACTTTCAAAATAAAATTGAACAGATTTTAAAAAGCTTTAGCCATTAAATTGTAATTTTTTCAGTTGATGAGATATTGCTACCAAGGTATATGAACAGGTCTATACTACAACATTTCAATTCTTGAATGATTCAACTGAAATAAGTATCATATTAAATTTAGATTATGTCAATGTCATTTTTCAAGAATCATAATAATGAATTCAACTCAAACAAAACAAAAAAATTTACTACTGCCAAAATATACTGAAAGATAATTCTCAAACTGGTTCACTTTCTTGTTCCAACAAATCAGTGGGAGGAGAATGTTTTTACATGCTAGCTTACTCGAGTCTTTGCCTAAATTAATGTTTTGTCTTGAAGTGTCTGATCATTTTATTGTGAAAAGAAATTACTGCAAATTGAATTTTACATATCAAAGCCACCGATTTTCAAAGCCAAATGTCTGCTGATGTATTTCAAGTGTTTGCTTACAATACGGACGAACTCAAAAGTGTTTCATGCGACAACTGAAATAGATAATGCGTTAAACATAAAGATATTCTAAAATTTTTTACAGAATGATTTTTATAGAGTAAGCAATGCACACCTCACTCCTTAGGAATACATTCCAAGGATATATATATATATATATGTGTGTGTGTGTGTGTGTGTGTGACAGTTATAGGCTATGGAAATGGACATAACCAACTGAGTTCAAATCCTGGACAAGGCTGTTTGCATTTTATATGGTACTAATATCCTTGAAAAAGGTATGAATCTCTCTATTTTCTTTCCAGCCATTGGTAAATAGTAGGATAGGCTGGCTCTTTAATCTTGGCATGGCAACTGGTCTAGGAGAAGGAAAATTCTTAATCAAACCTGTCAAACTCCACTTAAAAAAATTGACCTCATGTTGCATTCTGCTCATTGGCTAGGTAAATACATATGTGTGTGTATGTGTGTGTGTGGTATGTGTGTGTATGTGTTTGTGTATACATATGTGTGTATGTGTGTGTGTGTGTGTGGTATGTGTGTGTATGGTATGTGTGTGTATATGTGTGTATGGTATGTGTGTGTATACGTATGTATGTACGTATGTGTATGTGTGTGGTATGTGTGTGTATACATATGTGTGTGTGGTATGTGTGGTAAGTGTTTGGTTTGGTTTGGTTTGGTTTGGTTTGGTTTCATGGCATATCAACCTTTTTTGGTTATTTTATGCCAAAACCATTCTCCCAGAAGAACAGTAGTGGTACTATTTAACCCATAGCTGGGAGGATACGGGGGTTCATACCTTTCCCAAGGGTATTTGCCCAAAAGTGAACGTAATATCGCGACTGGAGTATGAACTCACTTACTACGATTCCGCAGTGCATCGCTTTAACCATTACACCACGAGGACACTCCCGGTGGTAAGTGTGTCTGTATATGTGTGTGTATACATATGTATGTATGTATGTATGTATGTATATGTGTGTGTATACATATGTGTGTGTATGTGTGCTTATGTGTATATACATATGTGTGTATGTATACATATGTGTGTGTGTATACGTGTGTGAACTCTCCAACTGAAAACAATGTATGAATATCTAGTAATTAAAGAAAATATTGATTTAATACTAAAACATTTCAATTCTTGATTGATTCAACTGCAATGAATATGTTGTCAAGGGTGACCTGAAGGGTTCTTTTTTCTATAGTTACTGCATCGAGGTGTAGGAGAGGGTAGGCCACTTTTCCTTGGATTGCTCCACATACTCTTGATCCGTACTTCATCATGCTGAGTGCTAAGCAAGGGGGCTTCAAGTACCATTTTCTGAGTCTTCAGTATGACTCGACCTAAGATTGAAACACAGTCTCCTGGACCATTGGCAAACACTCTAACCAATATGCCAATGGGCCAGCCTTCTTTCTTGTACATAAACCACCTCCATATATATATATGAAGAAAGCAGAAAAACAATAATCCAAATTAGATTAATTTATTTTGATGTAAAGCCCATGTTAAACGTTTTGGTTTTAATAACCTTCATCAGGACTTTGATATCATGAGAATTGTTCACAAAGCGATGGATGCTTGTTGAGATAACTGGAGAAAATGAAATGTATATTACAAAAAAGATATAAATGTGCATTTAGCGTTCTTAATTTAAAAGTATTATGTACATGTTTGGCACGTGGAATGATGTTTGAAAATGTTGGATTTTTAAGAGATCAGAAAAGTCCTCCTATTTTTAGAGAAATTTGCAGAGACCGGTAAATTTTTATATTTACAGGTCGTTTTGAAGTCATCCATGTTAGAAGTCATGTTAGAATGTATTTGGTATTTGTTTTTCCAAAAGGACAGAATGGAAGTAAATATGGATCTGAATCTGACAGCATGAAGAAAGTAGAAAAACAGAATAATCCAAATTAGATGAATTTATTTTGATGTAATATATATATATATATATATTAATTAAATTGCCATGACTAGAAAATCTGGCAAACACCCACATGCGACATACGGAACACTGAACAGCTGTTTCGACCTTATTGGGTCTCATCAGATCTAATTGATCATTTGTTCATGCTTTCTTACCATGATTGGTTGATTTGGCATTGCTTACGTGTAGCATGAACTATTGGCCCATAGGTAGAAGTTTGGTTTCTGCATTCTGGGGTTGCCGGTTCAATCTCAAGTGGTGGAGATCACGGTATGCACTGCTGATGAGACCCAATAAGGTCGAAACAGCTGTTCAGTGTTCCGTATGTTGCATGAAGCTGTTTGCCGGATTTTTTAATCATGATAATTTAATTAATATAATATCGATTCCTCTAATTATATATATATATATATCGAGATGGGCGGGGCTCTCCCATTGTGGACAATATGAGTTATAATTAAGAAAAATATCCTTACACATATGTCCTCTTGAGCTTTCCTTCTCCTAGACTGGTTGTAAGGAGGGGAGAAGAGATGGATCCATACATTTCCCATGAGCATTAACTCAAAGGAAAATTTAAGCAGCCTCATCCAGGATTTGAATTCAGGTCACGGATTTCATTTCTTACAATGTTAACTATGATACAAATCACTTCTCAAAGACAAGGCTATCCAGCACAAGTCGGCGAAAATGTTCCGATGCAACCATGTTTGTATCTACCCAACCCCTCCACCAGAACTCATTTATGACACAAGGTCAGATCTTTTGCAGAGTTTTGCTGATTTGAATACAGAGTTTTGCTTTGGTTCAGATTCTTTGGTTTCTTTGTTTAATAGCCAATCAAACTTTGTGGGTTATTTAGTGCCTTGTTTCTTAAGGATCTGCCTCAAAAATGCAAGAAGCAGATGATATCCCAAAGGAAATCTGATACATACTATGGTGATGATCAATTGCTTCTTGCAAATACACCTGTTCCAGCCAAATCTTTATTGCATAGCCTGGAGCAGGCAGCAAGAGACATTAGTCTCAGTGAAAACTAAGATAAAACAGTGTTCATATTTTTTAAACAAGATGGTACCATCTCCTCATTAAATGACAAGCCTTTGAAATTAATAGACCAGTTCATATACCTTGGTAGCAATATTTCATCTACAGAAAACAATGTCAGCATATGAATTAGTAAAGCACAAAGTGCTATTGAGAGGTTGTCGATCATACATAAACCCAATCTCTCTGACAAAAAAAATTGAGAATTCTTCCAAGCAGTGGCCATGTAAGAACTATTGTAAAGTTGCACCCCCTAGACTCTAACAAAATGTAGCTTAGTTGGCTGGGACTGTAGAATATACTGACTGCAGCTTTGCAGAGAGGGAAACCACTTCCTAATGAGTGTCCTGTAATGACACTAAGTAATCTGATAGCAAGACTCCAGTAATGGTGGAGCTTTGGGGAATGCAAAGTACCCCTTCATTGCCATCAGTCCCAAGTCTTGGAGTGATAGCACCTGATAGTACCCTATCTATGGGTCAAATAAAACTGTTTGACATTTAAATTGAGTGCAAACAAATGACTTTATCAAAACTGAATTGTTAGAAATAGAACTGTTTGATCATTTACCTGTGAGTAAACAAATGACTGAAATATAATTGACTTGTTGGTAACACTTAATAAAACTTGAAATCATTCAACTTAGTTGACTTCTGCAAAAATGAATTGCTGGAAATAGAACTGTTTGATCATTTAACTGTGTTTAAATAAATGACTGATATTTAATTGAATTATTAGAGATATGTAGCAATGCTTGGAAACTTTTAACTTGGTTGAGTTGTGTTTACAAATCATATATATTTAATATATATGTATAAACTGAATTTGGCATCTAATGAAATGCCAGAAGAAAATACGAGATAGGAACTACACAAAGATCTTGCATACTGGTTTGAATAAATACTGGAAGAAACACCCAACAAAACAGCAGCTGTACAACCACTTACCTCCCATCTTATAAACCATCTCAGCAAGATGAGCAAGATATCCTAGGCACTTCTGAAGAAGTACAGACCAACTCATAAGCAACATTCTCCAGTGGACCCTGACACATGGATTCACCAGTGTTGGCCGACCTGACAAAACTTACATTCATCAGCTCTCCGTGGACACTGGGTACCGTCTAGAGGATCTATGACGAGTGATGGCCAACAAGGACTGATAGTAAGAGAGAGTCAAAAGAATCTATGCTGCCAGTAAGTCTTGATATGTGTGCGTGTTTGTTTGTGTTTGTGCAAAAGTGTGTGTATGTATGTAAGTGTAACTAAGAAAAAAAAATTCAATCAAGCAACAAAGTTTCTCATTTTTTTAAATCAATTTTTATGCAATTAAGGTTAACTCTTGACCTTATCCTTATATCACAGTAAAGGTTGACCCACACAGCATGATACGCAAGAGATTTGGCTAAAGAAATATTGTTTCAATATGTGGCCATCTCCCATAAAAATAAAGTGGCCACATTATCTTTTGCTTCCAAAAGTACATTTCATCCAAGGCAAAGATACAAATAGCCTCAGCTTCCACAACTGATGCCAATCTCTTCTCACCATTGCTTCTTCGATACAAGGTTAAAGGAATTGTTGCAGAGGTGGATTCTCAAGGATTTTGCTTAAATCAAATGTCTTTTTGAAAACAAGAACATAACTGAAGGAAAGGAACAGATATTATATTATTTATGTAAATTTTAAATATACAAGTAAATATAAATATATTTCTGTTTCATCTCACTTGATTCTCTCAATTTTTTATGCCATTATAATTCAACAATTTTGTTACTCACTTCATTTCAAGTGTTTGATAGATAGATAGATAGATAGATAGATAGATAGATAGATTAAGATGGATAGATAGATGGATATGACCAGTCTAAGATAGATAGATAGATAGATAGATATGAATAGACTGAGATAGATATGAATGGATAGGATTTTTCTGATCGATAGATATGAATAGAATGAAATAGATAGATAGATAGATAGATAGATAGATAGATAGAAATAGACTGAAATTGATATGAATGGATAGGATTTTTCTGATAGATAGATAGATAGATAGATAGATAGATAGATAGATAGATGTATATGAACAGTCTAAGGTGGATAGATAGTTGGATATTAATCGACTGAGATAGATAGATAGATAGATAGATAAACAGATAGATAGATAGATCAGTCATAATAGTGGTGGTGGTGGTGGGGCCAATGAAAAAGATGTGGTGGTGGTGGTGGTGGTGGTGGAGGCCTAAAATGACTCTGAAAATGAGTGGTGGTAGTAAAAGAAATGGTGGGAGCTATAGAAGAGGTGATGGTGGCAGATGAAGACGATGAAGTTAGTTGGTTGGTTGGTTGGTTGGTCTATCAACTGTTATTGGATTATCTTAGTTCACTAATCACACTCTCCAATTGTATTCAGTACAAAAATGTACCTTCACAGGTCATTTAAACAGGTAAACACTTCATATTTTATTATAATATCAATGTTTTAAGAACTAATGTAGTTGAAAATCATTTGAAACCCAATCTTAAACAGATTTGTCTGACCCTTTGATGGGACCCTAATGGTGTTGATGGCTACAATAAAAAAAAAGCTTCTGATGTCATGGTAGTAATAGTGGTAATGGTACTGGTTACAGAAAAGGTAATATATTGGAAATTATAATAATAGCAATAAATATGGCCTACAAAGAATTCCTGTGACAATAAGTCATTTTAAAGAATATTGTTCTTGGAGTTAGAGTTGAGGAAAATCTCTAAGAGTATGATCGGCCACAAGAGAAACATGGTGGCTTGTTAAACTTTGGTGGCTAATGTATGTTTAGAAGTGCTGATAATGTAATATTTTGTATCTTGTCTTGGGAATTCTGCAAGAGTTCTGCAGTGATTAATTAAGCTTTTTATTTGGAATTAGAAAATGAAAAATGTAAGCTTATCTATTTATTTTGATATTTGTAGATACAAACCGATTGAAATAAGCCAAAAAGTCTGTGTTGGCTTGAAAGAAGGACAGATAGATATGAATTGACTGAAATAGATTGATAGATAGGAATAGACTGAGATAGATAGATAGATAGATAGATATCAACAGATTGAAATAAGCTTAGAAGTCTGGGTTGGCTTGAAAGACAGATAGATAGATAGATATAAATTGACTGAAATAAGTAGATAGATTGGAATAGACTAGATAGATGGATAGATAGATAGATATGAATAAGCAGATCTAGAGGGTTGTTTTTTTGTTTTATGGTATATCAACTTTTGTGGTTTATTTAATACCAAAGCCATCCTTGTAGAAGAACAGCAGTGATATTATTTCCCCCATAGCTAGGGGGATAAGAGGTTCATGCCCTTCCCGATGGTATTAGTCTGTGAGAGAATGTTATGAGGTGTCTGAAATTCAAAGTCTCTTACTTTGAGGCCACAGTCCAGAATTTATTCTATGAGGACTACACCAAGATAGATAGATTGATCGAAAGATATGAACTGACTGAGCTAGATAGAAAAATATGAATTAACTGAGATGGGATTTGATTAAGATAGATAGATAGATAGATAGATAGATAGATAGATTATGTATAAGTCTATATCTTTGTAGATAGTAACAGAAGCTTCTTTTATATTCTCAGCAGCTTTGCTCATCTGATTTTCCCACCCGATTCAAAAGATTTCAGTTATTTTCTTCATTCTGTTTCCTTGTTAATATTCCATGCAAAGCTCTCTTTAACAATTCCATTTGAAAATGCCTCTTTTTATTCACTCATTCTCCAGCTACGTGCATCTTCCCTCTGTTTCAGAAAATAAAGAACGGGAAAACAACAAAAATGAAAAGGTTTTTAAAGAACAACAGCCCAAAAAAAAAGTAATGATATAAAAAAAGAAATCAAAAAACATCTTAAAGCTGATGACAATAACAACAATCTAATTCATTTTTCTAATGACAACTAAGTGCTTTTTTTTTTACATAACGATTCTTTTTTTTTTTAATTAAATGATTGAAAAAAAAAGAAAAGAAAGTTAAGTAAAAAAAAGATTTTTAAAAATACGGGTAAGTAAATTCTTATAAAACATCCCCCCTCCTTAAATGTCTTGTTTTTTGGGGGTCTTTTTTGTTGTTTTTTGTTTTTTGGAGGTTTTCTTTGGGGTTTTTTGTGGGGGGGGTCTTTTTTTTTGTTTTTTGTTTTGAATTTTTTTCAGTTACATCAAAAGAAAAAAAGGCCTACTTGTAGAATGTTGGAGGTGGATGCCTATCTCATTCTCTTGACAAAGTGCCAATAAGCTATTAGTATTATATCATAGACGCCATCGTTTTAGCCATTAATGCTATTATTGTTGTTGTCATTACTTATGTTTCTTGGAGGAAAAGTAATCTTTTAGGAAGCCTGGAGACTGTCATTCTTTTAACAGGCTGAGAGACTCAGAGGAAACCTGTGGATTACCTACCAATAAAGAGATTTGGCCTATTTTGGTTTAGACTGATATTGGGAGGAATGTATTTACTGGGACAAGCCATCAGGTAGGAAGTTTTGGGTTTTTTATCAAATTTGCTTCAAATTTTTATGGAATTTATTTAAATAAGTAAATAAGTATTTTGAGTCTTTGAAAATATAGAGTAAATGAGATAAAGAGAGAGAGAGAGAGAGAGAGAGAGAGAGAGAGAGAGAGAGAGAGAGAGAGAGAGATAGTATGTGTGTGTGTGTGTGTGTGTGTGTGTGTGTGTGTATGTGTGTGATAGAGAGAAAGAAAAGATAAGTGTTAGAAAATGGATATGCATGTACACAAACATGTGTGTGTGTGGGGGGGAGGTCTGTATGTGCGTGTCATTGTGTGTGTGCGTGTGAGTCTCTGTGTGTATGTGGCATGTGATAGAAAGTGAGAAAGACCAGATAAGTGTTTGAATGTAGATATGCATATATGTATGCATGTGTGTGTGTGTATGTGTGTGTCTGTGTGTGTGTGTGTGTGTGTGTGTGTGTGTGTGTGTGTGTGTTTGCTTGTTTGTGTACGTGTGTGTGTTTGGATCGTGCGTGCGTGCATATATGCGTGTGTGAGTGCATGTGTGAGAAAGAGAGACAAGAAGACAGACAGACAGACAGAAAGTGAAAATAGGTATGCATTTGAATGTATATATGCACGTGTATGTATATCTGTATATGTGAGTGTGTGCAAAAGAGAGAGAGAGAGAGAAAGGAGAGAAAAGAGAGATAGTGTAAGTAAAACCACTGATATATTTTAATGTATGTATGTATGTATGTATATAGATATGCCTGAATATATGTACATTTATTTACTTACATGTCTAGATATAAATATATAATATATATGAGTATGTGTGTGTGTGTGTGTGTGTGTGTGTGTGTGTGTGTGTGTGTGTGTGTGTGTGTGTGTGTGTGTGTGTGTGTGTCTTTATTTACATCTAAATTCTTTAGATATAGATATGATTCCAAACATGCGTATAAATGTACATATGTATAGGAGATGAAGTATGATCACTGCTGCAATGCAAGCTGGGAAGTGATCAACCCAAGCTCCGTTTCCTGAATAAGGCAAGTTTGATGTTATAAAACACAGAACTTTGGATAAACCTAGAAACATCATCGACAATGGATTCAGCACATCTGTAAGATAATAATATTACTGTATATAAATTTGAATAAATTACTTGGGTGACTGCTGATATATCAAAGTATAATTTGCTATCTATCTATCTATCTATCTATCTATCTATCTGTTTATATATATATTTCTATCAATCACAGTATATCTATCAATCTATCTATCCTGAGCAAAAAACTCTTTTTAACCTACCCTGCCATTTTTGACATGAAGCAAGCTTTTTTAAAAAGGTTTGTTGTTCTCCACCCATGGTTATATATATATATATATATATATATATATATATATATATATATACATGAATGTATATATATGTATATATGTATGACTGTATATATATATATATATATATATATATATATATATATGAATGTATATATATATGTATATATGTATGAATGTATATATATATATATATATACATGTATATATGTATGAATGTATATATATATAAATATATATATATATATATATATATGTATAAATGTATGAATGTATATATATATGTATACATGCATGTATATATATATATATATATATATATATATATGTATGAATGTATATCTATATATATATATATGTATATGTATAAGTATACATATGTACACATGTGTATATATTCATATACATGTGTGTGTGTGTGTGTGTGTGTGTGTGTGTGTGTGTTTGCACAATGGAACTTTCACTCATATCCCAAATTGATTCATGGTGAGATGGAGGGGCCCTGTTAATCAGAACCTACGCAAATAAGAAAAATTTCTTAAATCAAATTAATGTAATTTCAATTGATGCTTTTCTGGCCTTTTGACAATGACAGAAAATTAAAATAATCTATAATAATATAATTGCTTCAAATCAGCGATGTAATTTGAAAACAATGCACGTTAAGAGAGACTAAAGTCAAAGTACAACTATATATATATATATATATATATATATATATATATATATATATTTACATATATGCATATATATGTATATATATATACATATAAATACAAACATATACATATATTCATATACAAACAAATATATACACACATACGTACATAGGCAGAAATACATATATATATATATATATATATATATATATATATATATATATATATATATATATATATATATATATATAAAGTTATATCCGAACCATTGATGAAATCATTATTTTTTCATTGTTTTTCAAAGAATGTTTACAACTGCTTGGTTGATGTAAGCTTTCTGTGTTAAACACCGTTTTGAGGATTTATAAACAATAGATTTTTTCCATAAGTATTTGGATGAGTTTTTATCCATCTCTCTCTCTCTCTCTCTCTATATATATATATATATATATATATATATATATACATATATATATATATACAACTATTCTCCCTTCAGCTATGGAGAAATATAACTGGAAAAAGAGATCATTAACTTTAAAATAGTAACTAATCTAGGAGAACTCAAAATTCAAACCTGTTAAACTCCACTTAAAAAATCAATCTGAAAGGGGTGATCTATCTATCTGTCTATCTATCTATCTATCTATCTCTCTCTCTCTCTCTCTCTATATATATATATATATATATGCATATATACATATACATATACATATATCTAATAATCAGAAACATATTACAGTTTTGTCTTGAAACAATAAGATAATTAATTATATATAATTTGAAAAAACTAGAATTTATATAAAAGATATTGTATAAAATATTTATCAAAAAAGTATATGTAAAATATCTAAAAGCGTAGCAACTAAATTATTTTCTTTTAATTAAGCTTTTTTTAAAATAAAAAGTTTGGTACAACAGACTCAATTCTAATTAATATTGCCCAGTCAGCTGGGACTGTAGAATACACTGACTTCACCTCTGCAGAGGGGTAAGACCCCTCCCCCAATGAGTGGCCTGGATATGACACTCAACAGTCAGATGGTGAGGTCCCAGTAATGCTGGGACCTTGGGGAATACAGAGTACCCCTTCATTGCCATTGCTCCCCGGTCCACTCTGGCCTGGTGTGGTAGCACCTGATAGGGCCCTATCTATGGGTTAAATAGAACTAATGGCATACATATGCTAAACTGAATCATTTGATTAAACTGAATAGCTTGAAATAAAAATGTTTTTCACAATGAGACTGTACTTACATTTAAGCTGCGTGCTTATGCTAAACTGAAATATTTTAAATAGAACTGTTTTTTGACAATGAAACTGTATTTACAATAAACTGAATTAACATAGAACTGTTTTTATATTTAACTGTGTGTAAAGAAAATCCGTACTTATACTAAACTGAATTAGCTGATTTAGAACTGCATGACTAAACTGAATAGCTCGAAATAGAAATGTTTTTGACAATTAAACTGTACTTACATTTAAACTGTGTGCTTATGCTAAACTGAATTATTTGGAATTGAACTGTTTATGACATTGAAACTGTACTTACACTAAACTGAATTGTTATATATAACTGCTTGAATAAACTGAATAGTTTCAAATAGAAATGTTTTTAACAAACTGTGTACTCATGCTAAACTGAATTGTTTTAAATAGAACTTATTATTTACATAAAAATGGATTTGGCATTAAATAACCTACAAAGGTTGATATGCCATAAAACCAAACCAAACCAAACCAATCTAATTCATAATCTATTTGATTAGTATTTTTGTTAGAATGCCAAGATTCTTTCTTCCCTTATATATATATATATATATATATATATATATATATATATATATATATATATATATATATTAATTCATAATTACTTAAATATTCAACTTATGGTAAATTGCATCCCCTGGTACAACAAAGAAACTCCATCAGATATTGTAACCATCTGATGAAACTACCTTTTAATAAAAAGGTTGGATGAAATAAATTTACAATGGAACTTATCATTTAAGTTTTACTAAATATTATATATATATATATATATATATATATATATATATATATTTACGTACATAAATTATACTGTGTATAGATATTGATCTGTGTATCTGTATAAGTATAATAACACTTTTAACACATGCATATACAAGCACGCATAAATATACATTGACACACATCTATCTCTCTGGCAAAATGGAAATAAATCCAATCAAATGTTAATGTACAAATATGAAAAAACTCAAGTTCTTCAGAGGATCATTTTATTTATAGTTGGATTATTTGCAATCTTTAAACATTTTGGTTTTTACATTTAACCTTTATCAGGGCATTAAACTTGTGATGTGGCATCATCAGATTTTTATTATTTTTTTTAAAATTTGTACATACATATATATATATATATATAGCATTCTGTTTTTTAAAATTCATCTGCAACTCAGTTTTATCCAACTCTGTGTTTGCATAGTTTTGTTATGTTATAAAAACCAAAAAACTTTCCAAACTCATTTTAAAAAACAATACATGCAAGCAAGCCCTGATGATGGCCTATGAAGAGTCCAAAAGCGCTCTGGACAATTTTGGTAAATTCTTCCACCAATTCCAACCAGAAACTTAGACGCTTATCAGGAAACTCGAAAGGATCTTAATTAAATTATACAGACAAAATGTGTCTTTATTATTTAATCAAACACGCTTAAATGAATGGCTGCTGCCTAACTACACACACACACACACACACACACACACATACACGTCTCAATGAATACACCCCGATTAATCTGTAATAAAAAGCTTATTTTCTTTCTTCTAAGATAAAAATACCATTTTTAAAAATTTTTTCTTGTGTAACAAAATATAATCAACATAAGATTGTATAATATTTCACAAGAAATAATAAAATCCTGGTATCTTAGGTTTGAAGAAATTATTTTTTATAAAAATTTGATGACCGATACTGTTGTACTCCCTACATAATGGACTCGCCCTCCTCCATAAATACATGTCAACGAAGTGTCAGAAGAGCTGACCAAACCCATGTGACACAATCACTTGTGATACCACTAATGTAGTGGACGGTTAGTCACTATGCCACTAGACTATCAGCTTTCTATTAACTAACTACTGTTTAACCAGGTTCACTTGTATCTTGTTTCTGTTACTTGAATATATATGTTTTTCTCTCCACCCTTTTTATGTTCCTCATGTCTTTCTTTTGCCAGCATCACAACAGATACAACACACACGCACACATACATATATATATATATAAAATATTTTAAAAAAACATAATCAGATTGATTGGTTTGATTGATTTGGTTTTATGGCATATCAACCATTGTAGGTTATTTAATACCATATCCTCTTTATACATATATATTAGATATATTATATATTAGATTTGGTTTGTTAGGGTTTTATGGCATATCAACCATTATAGGTTATTTAATGCCAAATCATCTTTATACATATATATTGAATATATAGGATTTGGTTTGGTTGGGTTTTATGGCATATCAACCATTGTAGGTTATTTAATGCCAAATCCTCTTTATACATATATATTGAATATAGAGGATTTGGTTTGGTTAGGTTTTATGGCATATCAACCATTGTAGGTTATTTAATGCCAAATCCTCTTTATACATATATATTATATATATATGATTTGTAAACATATTTTGTAGATAACATTTTTAAACAAACCAGAGCTCATTTTTAGCACAGAGTCAAATGGTTTCAAGTACTGCTATAAAGCAGTCAAAATTTAACAATTGTCATTTGTTTGCATTCACAATTTGTTCTTTTTTACCTATTGATAGGATTCTATCAGATGCTACCATTCTGGGTGAGAGTGGACCTGGGAGCAATGGCACTGATGAGGTACTCCACATTCCTTAAATCTCCAAGGCTGGAGCCTTGCCATCAGATTGTTTAATGATACATCCAGGACACTCATTGGGGAGGGATTCTTATGCCTCGGCAGAGATACAGTCAGTTTATTTGACAGCCCCAGCAGACCGGGCTTAAAACATTTAGAGTATGTACTCATTTATACATGAATAATATGACATAGTTTAACGTTTGAATTTTTTTTATGTTAAACCATTTTCAGGGCATCATTAATACGTGATGTTAGGTCTTATCCAAAAATTATATTTGAATGAGAAAATGAAAAAGATTTTATGTTTTGTAAACTGTACACATCCTGTTGAATAATTTTTTTGTTTTTTTTAGATTCTAGTAAAATTTCTAAAAAATTCTCTGATCTAAGTAAAGTTGGGGACTGTTGTCGAGGGTGACCAGAAGGCTCCCTTTTCAATAGCTACTACACCAAGGGGTAGAGGAGGGCGCTACTCCTTTCCCTGGATTGCTCCACTTTATTTTTATCCATACCATATATTGCTGAGTGTTAAGCAAGGAGGTATCAAATACCATTTTTAAAGTCTTTGGCATGACTCCACCAGGGATTGAACAAAGGTCTCCCAGACCATTGATTAACATTCAACCCACTTGGCCAATGAGAGGGTTAAAACAAAATTAAAGCAGTATCCCACAAAACAGTGGGTGTATGGCAACCTGCCTCCCATCTCACAAACTATCCAAGTAAGATGAACCAGACATACTGTAAAAGCAGGAATAAAATCATAAGCAACATCCTTCCATGGACTCTAACACATGGACATATCAGCAAAGACCTATATCCATCAATTGTATCTTGACACTGAATGCCATCTACAAGACCTGACAAGAACAATGGAAGATAGGGATGGATGATGTGAGAGAATCAAGGGAATATATGCTATCAGAATGACTTGATGATAATGATATGTGTATGTGTGTGTGTGAATGAAAAAAATCAATATATAAATATTGTTAAATAAGTTTTATTAATCTGTTATTAATCCTTACTAATCTCTGCCTCAGACGATTATTTATTTAAAAACTGATTAAGCTCTTTGGCTTTTGAATATAAAATGAGTATTCAATTTTATGAAAATTCTCAATTTTGATGACATTTTATTCAATAAGAAACTTATTTTTCTTAAATATTTTCACATCTGAAAATAATTTTTACCTTTTTTTTGTCTTATATTTCATGTTAAATAGAAAAATCCATTTATAAAAGTTAACAAGAATATTTTCTTCAAGATTCAATATTAGTACATATTTATTGAGGATTTAAATGTAACGTCTTTTGTGATTTAATTTGTGGTTATGTCATTTGGGGATTAACAGCATATCTATCACAATTGGTTTTTATATCATTAGACTGATTTTTTCAATTCTCTCTGTTATAGGAGAAGACTGAGTGCAAAAAAAAAACCCTAAAAAAACCACAATACAAAAATATAGATATGAACATACAAGGAACACAATTCCCTAACCTCTAGGAATAGAATAAACCTAGATGGGTTGACATGCCATTAAAATCCATCAATCAATCTCTGTTATCAGGAATTTAGCCTCTATGTCAAAGTCATGCTCTTTTACATGAAAAGTTCGTTTAACCAGGAGTAATTTATTATTGTTTTATGATCTTATTTTATATTCATATAGATTCTATATTAATTCTATATTAAGGATCTTATTCTATTTCTATAGTTGGTTATTCTAAAACTGAAAGGCCATTCTGATTCCTGTATATATTGTATGGAGCTATGTATGCTTCAAAATATTTCTGCTATTACAGTTTGATTTGGGGTAAATTTTATTTCATATTAGTGGAATTGTTTGTAAATTAATTATTCTATTTTATGTATTTGCAGCAAAATCTATTTTTGCAATGATATGGTTGGCAAAATTTTATTATATATAAGTCTGTGTGTGCGTCTGTGTGTGTGTATGCATGTATATATATATATAAATATCATCATCATCATGTTGTGCCGCTAGCAAGAATATCTCAGACCCTCTCTCACCACTTTTTCCTATCGTTCATCGCCTCTCGCAGGTCTTTAGGGCTACATCCTGTATCCTCACATAGCTGCTGTATGTATGTTCTAGCTGGTCATCCTGCTTTTGCTCAGCCATATGCGGTTTCGTAGAAGGGCATTGTAAATTTTGGCTGCTATGGATGTAAGTGTTATACCTCGGTAGTTCTTGGCTAATTCGAGGTTACCCTTTTTAAGGAAGTGGAGAATGCATCCCTTCATCCATGTGTCTGTACATTACCTAAGTATGTGGTTGAGTGGCATCATCACTATAACAAATACAAGGGTTGGCTGAAAAGTTCATATGATGACATTGCATCTACTGTTGATAACTTTTTCAAGTAATGTGATCTATGTTCTGTAATTACAGATGGAAGAAGTGCATAGACCACAAAGGTGTTGCATTATGTCAGTCTTTCTTTGCTTCTTTGATTGTCGATTGGTAAGACTACATCACGTCCAAACAACATGTAATATGGTTTTTCTCTCCCTCTCTACTCTGGACAGTCTGACACATGTTAAAAAGTAAACCTCATTTGATGTCATCCCATGAGAGTATCTTAATCAGCCTATGAGCTTTTCAGATAACCCTCATATATATATATATATATATATATATCAATAATATAGCTTGCTAATATTTATAAATGAAGAGTGCTCAGTGTATTCCTGCGTGTATGTATGTATGTATGCATGTGTAGCAGGTATCTCTAGCATAGTTGTATGTATTTACGTATGTGTGTATTGCAAGTAACCGGCTCATTGGCCTAGTGAGTAGAGTGTATGCCAATGGCTCGGAAGACCTGGGTTTAATCCCAGGATGTCATACCAAAGACTCAAAAAATGGTACTTGTTTCCTACTTGCTTAACACTTAGCATTATAAGGTATGGATCAAGGGTAAAGTGGAGCAATCCAGGGAAAGGAGTAGTGCCCTACCTTACACCTTGGTGTAGAAGCTATTGAAAAGGGAGCCGCCAGAAAGGTTTTGACAAAATGAATTATTTAAAGAGAAAAATAAAGCAAATACATTATTATCTTTTAAACTAAAGGAGTCAAAAGATAAGTAAATTGTTTTGACTGATCTCTGCCTTCCGGGACAGTTTAAAGTAAAAAAGGAAGTTCAGCTAAAAAGCCCCAATTGTCAATTTTCAAAAGCAGCACAGTCTGAAAATGTACAATAGGAATAACCTATTCTCTAAATTCAATATAGAATTTTTTTAAATCAATCCTGATATAAAATACATCAGCAGAAAATCATTGAAATCCAAATTAGGAGAAAATTGATATTTTTTTGTTTTGCACCTCACCACCCCTCAGATGAAGACATCCATAAAGTAACAGGGTTTCTCCCTTAAAGACAGAGACCTGCAGGAGGCAAACAAAAGGCAGCTATTATATTTCATGCACTCAGAGCTCTGTTCTCATGTCAGATTGTCCAGAGTGGAGAGGGAGAGAAAAATCATATTACATGTTGTTCGGATATGATGTAGTCTTACTAATCTACAATCTTTTAAAGGAGCAAAGAGAGACTGAGATAATGCAACACCTAAAGGTAGCCTTGTGTCAGACCTGCAGTGATAAAGAAGTGACTTAAAATGATATGATCTTTTAGAGAAATAGAGAGACAGAGATGGAGGATAAGAGCATCATGTGTGTTGATGAGCAGTTTCCCTTAAGCTCTGAGTTTTTGACCTTGTACCAAACTGCTCTGAGCATAGTAAGCAAAGAAAGCCAATCATAATACAATGCTGTAGAAAAAACAAAGAAACTAAACATAATAAGCACTTGTGAAGAAGTACCAAGGATTGAGAAGAGGAAATATAACGGTCATCTGAGATTGCCTTGCACCAGATTATAGACAGCAATAATAAAAAAGCCTAAAACTTATCCGAGGAATTGACTGAGTATTAATTCATGAACTGGTCTCTGACTTAAACTTACCACATCCACAATGGATTAATACATGTATAAATTTCAAAAGACATTTTTTTCATACTGAATATTGTTATTTTTGCCAGCTGTGTTTTGTTCACTGTTTCTTGGCTTCAACTTTTATTTCTTTGCTTACATAATGGTGTGGTTTCATCCATCAACTCATTGACCTGCAACTCCAGTTAGCAATTAATTTGTTGTCTGGATTGCAAAACACAGAAAGCGCATTAGTCGTGTTATCCAAAAACTTAACCGACCAACAAAACGGTCAAAGGACTGGAAGCAGAATCACTCCCTTGTTTGATGAGGACAGCTGTACCATCACAATGGATTGCAAGTATCCCCAGTATCGGTTGTATATTTGTATGTATGTATCTATGTATGTTTGTATAGCAAATGTCCCCAGCATAGGTTGCATGTATGGATGGATGGCAAGTATCCCCTGCATAGGTTATATAAATGTATATATGTATGCATGCATGTATTTATTGTTTCTTTGGATTTTAACGGCATATCAACCTTTGTAGGTTATTTAATGCCAAAGCCATCCTTCTAGAACAGTAGTAGTATTGTTTAACCCATAGCTGGGAGGATAAGGAGGTTCATACCTTTCCCATGGGTATATATCTGAAATTGAACATAATAGCATGACTAGGGTTTGAACTCACTTACTATGATTCTGTAGTTCATCGAATTACACCACAAGGACACCCCCTATATATATCTATGTATGTTTATATAGCAAGTGTCCCCAGCAGAGGTTGTATATATATATGTATGTATGTATTGCAAATATCCCCATGATAGGTTTTGTATATTTGTATGTATGTATATATGTTGGTTGGTTGTTTGGGTTTTTTGGCAAATCAACCTTTGTTGGTTATTCAACACCAAATCCATTTTTATGCAAATAGTCAGTTCTATTTCAAACAAATCAGTTTAGCATAAGCACGCAGTTTAAATGTAAGTACAGTTTAATTGTCCAAAACATTTCTATTTCAAGCTATTCAGATTAGTCAAACAGTTCTAATTCAAACAATTCATTTTAGCAAAAGTATGGAGTTAGTTCTATTTAACCCATAGATAGGGCCCTATCAGGTGCTATCATTCTGGGCTAGAGTGGACCTGGGAGCAATGGCAATGAAGGGGTGCTCCACATTTCCCAAAGCTCCAGTATCACTGGAACCTCACCATCAAATTGTTTAGTGTCATATCCAGGACACTTATTGGAGGGGTCTTATCCCTCTGCAGAGGTGCAGTCAGTGTATTCTACAGCTCCAGTCAACTGGGCAAGTATGTATATTTGTATGTATGTTTGTATTGCAAGTGATCCCAACATAGGTTGTATGTATGTATATATATATATATATATATATATATAGCAAGTGTCCCCAGCAAAGGTTGTATGTAAGTATATATGTATGTATAGAAAGTGTCCCAACCAAAAGTTATATGTATGTATGTTTGTATAGGAATTGTACCCAGCATAACTGTTATGTATGTATGTATATATGTATAGCAAGTATCCCTAGCATAGATTGTATATATGTATATATGAATGGATACTAATTCTCCCCAGCATAGGTTGTATGAATATATATATATATATTAAATGTCTCTAAAGTTGTGTTTCAAAGTTGTCATCTGAATTCTAGTGAACTCTTTATTAGTGCTAATAATTCTTCAACCTTATTCGTCAGCCTTATTCTTCAGCCTTATTCACCAGCCTTATTCTTCAGCCTTATTCTTCATGCCTTATTCTTCAACCTTATTCCTCAGCCTTATTCTTCATGCCTTATTCTTCAACCTTATTCGCCAGCCTCATTCTTCATGCCTTATTCTTCAGCCTCATTCTTCATGCCTTATTCCTCAGCCTTATTCCTCATGACTTATTCTTCAGCCTCATTCTTCATGCCTTATTCCTCAACCTCATTCTTCATGCCTTATTCTTCAGCCTCATTCTTCATGCCTTATTCCTCAGCCTTATTCCTCAGCCTTATTCTTCATGACTTATTCTTCAGCCTCATTCTTCATGCCTTATTCTTCAGCCTCATTCTTCAAGCCTTATTCCTCAGCCTTATTCCTCAGCCTTATTCTTCATGACTTATTCTTCAGCCTTATTCTTCATGACTTATTCTTCAGCCTTATTCTTCATGCCTTATTCTTCAGCCTCATTCTTCATGCCTTATTCCTCAGCCTTATTCCTCAGCCTTATTCAAGAATTATAAACTGATAAATGTTTTGTTGACATCACTGGTGTTATTTTTTAGGTCTTTCTGTTGTAGGCTTGTTTTCCATTATATTCTTTTGTTTTGTCAAATCTTTCTTTTGTGAGTTATAAAGTTGAAAAAGAAGGTTTTATTATGGTGAACCACACTGTAATGCCTATAAGAGAGGTCAAAGGCAGTAGAATGGATTCACCAACATAAAGCAACAATGATGATTTTATTCAAACCAGAAATTTACTGTCAAAGCAAATTTCAAAAATTAAGTTTATTAACCAATCAAAATTTTTGACTGTGAGAGAAATATGTTTTTAGAACAAATTGCCTAATCAGATGTACTCAGAGCTAGGATCCAATGTCTAGACATGAAAATTGGAATTTGATATTGAGATTAAAGAACGTACAAAACGAGTGACAAAACTAATAAAAAGAGTAAAAGATTCCACTTACAGAGAGAGATTAGAAAAATTAGGATTAAATACTAGGAAGAAGAATGAGAGGTGATGTAATTGAAACTTTTAAAATAATTAATAGAATTTCTAATTATAGTAGACATTTTATTAATATTTCTCCTTAAACTGAAAATTTACTGTCAAGACAGATTTCAAAAACAAAGTCTACTAACCAATTAGGTTTTTTTTGCTAATTTTTGGGGGACAAATTGCCTAATTAGATGAAAAACAGCACGAGTGTTAAAAGAATAAGATTAAATTGGATGATTTCAGAAAAATGGTGACAAAAAGAATTTAAGAGGGCATTTCTGATAACTATTGGATGAATTACTTAACAGAATTTCATCTGTATATATTGTATATATTGTTCTGTATAAAGAATCATTTATTCTTTTAAATGGTTGATGTGAAAAGATAGTAAAGATCAGAGATTCCCAAAGAGCTAAAGCAAACAAATAAACAATGATTTTAATGGACTGAATAAAACTTGATATATGTGTATAAACACAAATATTGTTGTAATAATAGTTATAATTAATCATCAAAAATAATGAAAAATGCTTCATCTATGAAATCCAAATAATACATTAAATTCTACAAGTGTAAATAGACTAGAATAGGTTCTTTAAGGCATCCAGTCTAAGAGAAGGAAAAGTCTAAATTCAAACCAGCTTTACACCGCTTAAAAATTGGCTGTCCCATTCTGCCAGAGGTGGAGGAGTTGGGTAAATAAATAATAGAGTAAATAACGCAAGAGGAATAAGTTGTAAGTAAAGTTGGTGACCATAGTCAAAGGTGTCCCCAAGTCTCCCTTTTCAATAGCTACTACTCCAAGGGGTAGGGGAGGGTGCTACTCCATTCCCTGGATTGCTCCACTTCACTCTTGATCTGTACCTTATAATGCTGAGTGTTAAGCAAGGAGGCATCAAGTACCATTTTTTGAGTCTTTGGTATGACTCGACCTGGGATTAAATGCCGGTCTCCCGGGCCATTGGCAATAAGATAAAAGAAATACTCATCAAAACTTAATGATAATTGACAATGCTTCATTGAAGAAATTCAAATGATATTAAAAGTTAAATTAGTTCCGAGGTTTACAGTTGTTTAAATTTTATTTAGTTTTTATCATTTTCTACTTAAAATAAATTCTGAATGTGTCCAATTTTTTACTCTTTTGTTTTTGTTCTTTTTATTATTATTTTTATTATTATAAATATAAAAAAAAATTTTTACTTTTCAATTGATTTTTGTTGTATATTTTGTGTCCCAAGGGATTTTAAAGAATCCTCTTTTGGTTACTTGCTCAAAAATAGATGAATGAAAAAAAAATAGGTAGACAAAAATAATTAAATAAGAATTAATATACGATCTACTTGTGGAAACTTATTTCACCACAGCACTGGTTTAAAAATGACAACCTTGGCAACAAACTATACTCAGACCTAATATTAGATTTCTTTACCGTGAGACATAACCCTTTCATAAGTTAGTTCCTCATCCGTTGAATACCCTATATCAGAGCACACAAAGTAAGTAAAGTAAAGTTGTCTCCCTTTAGTCGAGGGAGACCCAAATGCTCCTCTTTCAATAGCAATTACATCGAGGTATAGGGGAGGGCACTACTCCTTTCCCTAGATTGCTCCACTTTACCCTTGATACATACCTTATAATGCTGAGTGTTAAGCAAGGAGGTATCAAGTACCATTTTAAAGTTTTTGGTATGACCTGACCTGGGATTGAACCCTAATCTCCCAGACCATTGGCGAACACTCTACTCATGCACCAAAACAAATTCAAACTTCACTCCAGAGCACAAACACCTTTGTTTTAAGCAATCATATTATTCCATTAAAAGAATAGTTATTTTATTAATTTTTTATTATTAATGTTGTAACTGAGTTTGTCAATAAACAATATTGAATCCAGAAAAGATTAACAAATAGGTTTATTATATTTTGGTACAAGGGAATATAATGAATAGAATCAAACCTGAAGTTCTTCAACAAAAGACATGAATACTCTATAAGCAAGACTAGCTGCTACCTCTGACCTCGTCTAGTTTGTATCTTTTATGTCATTTGTTGGATGAGTCCAACTATTTTGTAGAGGAAATATTCTCCCTTGCAACCCTATCTAACACTGATTATTTTTAGACAGTTCTATTTGATCCATAGACGGGACCCAAATGGGCACTACTAGAAGTAATGGCAATGAAGGGGTTACTCCACACTCCCAAAAGCTCCAGAATTAGTGCTTCATCATTGGATGCAGTTTTGTATCAAACTCAGAACACCCACAAAGCCCCAGCATCACTGGAACCTCACCATCAGATTGTTTAGTGTCATATCCGGGACACTCATTGAGAGCGGTCTTACCCCTCTGCAGAGTTGCAGTTGGTGTATTCTACAGCCCCAGCCGACTGGGCAAAGCTGTGACAGAGTTTATCCATAAACAATATTGAATCAGGAAAAGATTAACTAATAGATTTATCATATTTTGGTACAAGGGAATATAATAAATAGAATCAAACAAGCATTTCTTCAATAACAGTCAAGGACACTCTGTAAGCAAGACTAGCTACTACTACTAACCTTGTCCTTTAATGTCTTTTGTTGGACAAGTCCAACTTTCTTATAGGGGAAATATCCTCCTTTGAAACAATTAGTATCTGATTTGATTGCTCTGACCACAAAATATCAAACTTGAAGTATGTTGTAAAACAGAATATGTCTACATTTCGAAGATGTAATGTTGTTATTGTTTAAATGATTCAGACTATTATCTTGGTTGTTACATTTACAAAGCTTTTAAGAAGATGCAATAAAGTCAGACATTAGTGATCACGTGCAGAGGAAAAAAGAAGGTCATTAACCCTTTAAAATTAAAATAATAGAGGGCAATCCTGGAAGGTCAAACAAGTAAAGGAATCGACTAGGACACCAGCAACATTTTAAGTTGGTAGAAATGAAGGTGAATTTACTATGGGAGTTGTTAATTAAGAAGGAAAGAGGATTGAACCCAAGAATTAGTAAAATCAACAACTGATCAAAAAAGAAAAAAAGATGTATGTACTGGTTGAAGAGTCAGATAAAAATGGCACTACTGAAAATTGTGACATGCAAGAAAATGATTATTATTATTATTAAATAAGAATATTAACTTGGAACTATAGAATAGTATGTAAATTATTGTTATTAGACAAGAATACTTGAAACTATATTACTATGAGCAAACATTAATGTTGGATTGTGAGACTTGAAAGCATTTAAGTATGCAAATTATTCTTATTTAAAAAAAAGTTACTTGAAGTTATAATTATTAAAAAAAGATTTTTAATAACTTGAGGACTGTGCACAAACAAATTATTATTACGAAATAGAAATCTTTAATTAAAACCATATTCAATAAATTGCAGAGTATAAGTCAATCTTTTTAGCCAAAAAAAAATCTACAAAATTTGGGGTCAACTTATACAGAAGGACTAAAATCCAAATCTTTACCACAGAGGAGTCAATCGGTGGTCAAGGTGTGGATCTTAGCCCCACTGTATAAGTCAATCCCTAATTTTGTAGAGATATTTTCGGATTTAAAAGATTGATTCATACAACACAATTTACAGGAGGCTTAAATCTCTTAAAAATGGTAATTAGTCAATTCTCTTTCTTATTTAAGAATGATAGCTTCAGCTTTAATCTAAGCTCAAATCTAATTTTAAATCTATTAACAATGAAGTTTAAACCTTTGATAATTTAACTTCTCCTGGAGGTGCCCGTGGTGTAATGGTTTTCGTCGTAGGAAATGGACATGGTGACACGAGTTCAAATCCTGGACCAGGCTAATTACATTTCACATAGCATTAATACCCTTGGGAAAGGTGTGAATCCAATTATTCTCCCTCCAATAGTAGGACTGACTGGGTTCTTCAGCCTTGGTGAAGCAACTAGTCTAGGCGAAGGAAAACTCTGAATTCAAACCTGTTAAAACTCCACTTAAAAATGGACCTTGTGTCATATCCTGCCTGAGCAGAGGAGTTGGGTAAATATGGATAATTTAACTTCTCCACATTTAAAAAATGTGCAAAAGTAGTAGTAGTAATAGTAGTAGTCATCATCATCATCATATCGCGCTGGTAGCACGGATATCTCTGACCCTCTCTCGCCACTCCTCCCTATCGTTCATCGCCCTTGGTAGGTCTTCAGGACAACATCCCGTATCCTCACATAGCTGCTGAATGTATGTTTGTGCTGGTCGTCCTGCTTTTGCATGGCCATGCGTGGGGGTCCATAAGAGTACATCACTTATGAGTTTGTCCCTGCTTCTCCAGCAGTGTCCTGCATGTCTGGCTCGTCTAACTTGAATAGTTTTCGTGATAGGGGGTAGGTGGCCGTACAGTTGGTGTCTTGTGGGGTGTTGCCGCCAGGACTTGTTTAAGATTGCACGTAGCATTCTTGTGTAATTGCCGTCTAGCTTCTTCTCCAGCCATTTTGTTGGCGTCCATATAGTGCAGCCATATAGCAGTATCGATGTGACCGCTGCCTGGAAGAAACTGCGTTTCATTTTATCGGTTAGGTCTGATTTCCAATAGTAGTAGTAGTAGCAGTGTAAAATACCCAAGTGAGATAGAAAGGACTCTTTTACTTATAAAATTGGTGGTAAATAATATTCCTAACTTTATATCATGTTGAACTTATGCTGTACAATGTTAATTTTTTGTTATAATTAATTGAAGTTACTAAAACAGGGCCACAGACCTAATGAGTTGAGTGTTCGCCAATAGCGAGGGACACCTGAATTCAATCCCAGGTCGAATCATACCAAAGACTCAAAAAATGGTACTTGGTGCCGCCTTGCTTCACACTCAGTAGTACCCTCCCCTACACCTCGGTGTGATAGCAATTGAAAAGAAGCCTTCAGGTCGCCCTCGACAAAGGTCGCCAACTTTACTTTTTTACTTACTATTAACTGGGTTCAATGCATAATTTTGGAGAGAGCATTAAACTCAAGAATCAATAATGACAACAACTAATTAAAAAAAGTATATATGCTCTGGTTAAAGAGCTCGACAAATATGCTCTTAAAAATGCTTCACAGTTATTTAGTCTTTTTTTGTTAAGAATGATAATTTCAGTTACAATCGAAGCTCAAATATGGTTTTAGATCAATTCACAATAAAACTTAAACCTTTGATAATTTACCTTCTCAACCCTTAGTTGTAAATAGTCACTCTATTAAACTTTTTGATAATAGTATCTGACCTGATCACACTGCATACAAAACATATTCAAACTTCACTCCATGGAATCTTTTTTTAAGCTATCCCATCATTCCAATAAGAAGAGATCATAAATAGTTACAATATTAAGCATTTTGTTAATAATATCTGATTTGATCATACTGAGCACGAAACATATTCAAACTTTACTCCAGGGCACACACATCATTTTTTAATGCTATCCCATAATTCCATTAAAACAAAGACAGTGATTATATTAATCCTTTTATTGCTCTTATTTGACTTGATCACTCTGAGAACAAAACATCAGAATTGTAAAATAGAACCTGTCAAAATTTCTGACATGAGGAGGAGTCATTTATATTACTTATTTGGAATATTATCTTTATTGTTATACTGAGAAAGTTTTTGTGAGGAGACAATAAAACCAGGCTTAGCTGATCATGTATGGAGTGAAACAAAAAGTAACCAACTTCTGTAAAATGAAGTTAAGATAATTGACTGAGTACAACACAGGAAGATAAGAAAACAAAAGGAATCAGCACATATGTTAAGCATGTGTGACTTTTTATGTACCCCATGCACAGAGATGAACACAGTATATAAACTGTTAATTTATAAGGAAAGAGAATTGGACTCAGAAAACTCTAATAACAACAACTGATTAAAAAATACATGTTCTGGTTGAAGAGCTAAACAAAAATGATATTAGGTTTAAGGTTCATAAAAATAGTAATCATTTATTTAGCAAAAGTTACTTCCCCATCTTAAGAAAGATAACTTTGCCAATAATTTAAGCTCAGACTCAATTCTATTTTTCTTTACAATGAGGAGTAATTCTTTCATAATATAACCTCTTGATCCTCAGATACCCTGTATCAGAGCTCAAAATATCAATCAGCACAAAACATATTCAAACTTCACCTTAGAACACCAACATCTTTATTTTAAGCAGTCCCATCATTCCCTTAAAAGAAAGGCTGTGAATTGTCTCAAAATCAAGCATTTTATTATGAGTATCTCACTTGATTGCACTGAACACAAAATATTAAATTTGTATCATATTTAAAAATAGAATATATCTCAATTTTGAATATGATGAATTATTATTATATACATTATTTACACAATCATAATCTATCACAATGTTTTTAAAAGAAACAGTAAAGTTAGGCACAGGTGATCATGTGTTGGGGGAGAGTGTCATCAATCACTGTGAAATAAAATAAACATTAAATATTCTGATGAAATAAAGGAATTGGCTCATATCTTAGACAAAAACAACCTTTTAAGTAACCAAGTTTAGGGATGAACACAATATGAGAGCTTTTTATTAAGAATCAGTTATAACAACATCTGCTTTTTTTTTAATTTAAAAAAGCAAAGAAAAAACAAGCAAAAAAATATATATATGTTCCAGTTGAAGAGTCAGACAAAACCATTATATAAATTTACAGAGAAAACCACAGGAAGAAGATCAGACAACAAAAGGAATCAACCAATATGCTAGGCACCAACAACCTTCGAATAAGGGCAAGCATAAAAATAAACACAGAGTGGGAATTGTTAATTAAGATGGAAAGAGAATTAGACCCAAAATCACTAATAAATAACAATGACAATTCATTTTTAAAATGTATACATGTTAGGTTTAAGGCTTGAAAAAAAATGTTCACTGAATTGTCCTAGATGATAACAAATAAGATGATAATGGTCTTGGTTAAGAGTTTCTAGTTGGAACCCAAACTAGGAATCATGAGTTCACTCCCTATGTCCAGATTCAGCAAAAATGAAAAGCAACAGTTCAAAATCGAACTAACCAAAATGAATTAACTATTAAAGCAGCTGATTATACCCCTAGGGTTGAATGAAAGTTCATAATTCCCTTTAAGCCTTAATGACTGTTTTTGGCCTTAAATAACCCAACAAGGTTTGCAATGCCCAAAAACTCACTATCTTCATTATCATTTTATTACTAGTTTTACTTCATCTGATTATTTATTAAAAAAAAACACTGGGTTGATATACACTTGATAATTGTTATTTTAACTAAAGTGTTGAGAGGCTGACTAAAAACAGACATAGGAAACACAAAAATGGTTGATAGAAAAACACATATTCAAGTAACAGAAACAAGATACAAGTGAACCTGGTTAAACAGTAGTTAGTTAATAGGAAGCTGAGAGTCGAGTGGGGTCATGACTATCCGTCCACTCAGCAAATGGTATCACATGTGATTGTGTTACGCTCATTGGTGTAAAAGAAAATTACAGTTTTATCAAAAAAATATGTAAGAGTGTATCTATTTATAGGTAACAATATATATATATATATATATATATATATATATTACAACAGCATATGTTTGTCACAATCTCACTTGGTGGGTTTGTGGCAGATCAAATGTGGTATAATTTGGAGAGTGCTCAATATCTGTGAAATGCCACTAACCTGATTTGAAGAGTGCTGGCCTCTTCTATTCCTGAACTCCCTTAAAACCTCAACATAGTAACCCTAACCCTAAAGCTTTAGCTAATTGACTTCCTTACTCCTCCCACACCTCTCATCATCCCTCACAGACTCCCTGCCTTCCTTGAATCTCTTATGCCACTCAAAAACTCATGCTCTCCAAAAACAGTCTGAAGCATTCCATACGTTTCTGTGGCATTTTTTCCAAGTTTACGACAGAATTTCATTGTATATCGTTCTTCTAAGATATCCTCACATCACGTTGAAATTCAGCAGCTGTGACAATCAGGCTTTAGTAGGGTGTATTCCAATTCCAGTTGTAGCTGTTCATTTGAATCTGAAATCATAAAAATTGGTCAGTCATCTCATAAGATGTATAGCAAATACATACTGAATTTTCAAGAGTCTGCAACAATTTTAAATGCCTGTACAAAAAAGTCTGGAAACTTATTGAATGCACCACTTTTATATATATATATATATATATATATATATATATATATATATATAAAGTCACTCAAAATAAAGAAGAGCCCTAGCCAAACATTTTTATTGTGGCAATACACTATTACTTCTTATAAAACTAGAAAAATCCAAATTATTTTTTCCAGTTTTATAAGTAGTTGTGTGTTGCCACAACAAAAATGTTCGGCTATGGCTCTTCTTTCTGGGGTAAGACTTAAAATTTTTGAACAATCCTTATGCGTGTGTGCATGTTTGTGTGTGCATATGCGTGTGTGTGTGTTTTAAATGTGTTTGTGTATGCACATGTATTTGCTTAAGATAATTGCAAATAGTGTGAAGCCAGACTAATGAATAATATATGATCTTATATATATATATATATATATATATATATATATATATATATATATATATATATATATATATCTGTGTATATACATATATGTGTGTGTGTGTGTGTGTGTGTGTGTGTGTGTGTTAGCACATGTATATATATATGAGATAATTGCAAATAGTGTGAAACACGAGTAATGAATAATATATGATATTATGTTATGTCTTACATACGCACTATATATATATATATATATATATATATATATTTATGTATGAATATATATATATGTGTGTGTGAATGTGTGTGTATACATATATGAGATAATTGTAAATAGATATTTGTAAATAGTGTGAAACCAGACCAATGAATGATATATGATATTATATTATGTCTCACTCAGACAATATATATATTTAATGTATGGATATATATATATATGTGTGTGTGTGTGTGTGTGTGTGTGTGTATGTGTGTGTGTCCGAATGCATTAAAATGTGTGTGTGTGTGTGTGTGTATGTGTGTATGTGTGTGTGTGTCTGAATGCATTAAAAGTAAAGAAAGGTCAAAAAACAGTCATTAATTGCCAAAAAACAGAACCAGAACAAATTGTTTAAGTGTCTTACATCAGAAATTTAGTTAACATTTTACTTCCTGGCTAAATCAATGATATGATTTGTTTTTTTGTATTTTTTTATATATTTACCTCATTTATTTATTTATCCTGATTTTTTGGCGCAATTTCCATTTGGTTGTCTCTAATAAATATTTTTCTTTTCTTTCATGTTTAAGTAAACGCAAAGTACAATCAATTCTCTGTCTTTCTCTTTCTCTTTCTTTCTCTCTCTCTCTCTCTCTCTCTCTCCGAACCAACATCACTTTTGTCTTCTTATGCTATATAAGACAACAGAGAGAGGAAGAGACAGATTGGTTTGAAGGAAGAAAAAGGAAAGAGGTAAGAGTAAAAAAAAGACAATACAGAAATAGAGAGGGAGAGGAAGTTGGGAAGAAAGAAACACAAAGGGACATTATCACCTTTCTGTTATGTAAGATCAGAAGGAGAAATAAAAAAAGAAAGAAAGAAAGAAAGAGGAAACACAGAGAGAGGTGGTTAAAAAGATTAGACGAAAGAAAGCTAAAGATGTTTTATGGTTTGGTTTGGTTTGGTTTGGTTTCTTTGTTTAATGTCATATCAACCTTTGTAGGTTATTTAATGCCAAATCCATTCTCCTAGAAGAACAGTAGTGGTACTATTTGAACCATAGCTGGGAGGATAAGGGGGTTCATAGCTTTCCCAAGAGTATTTGCCTGAAAGTGAACGTAATAGCGCGACTGGAGTACGAACTCGCTTGCTACGATTCCGCAGTTCATCACTTTAACCATTACACCACGAGGACATCCCGATGTTTTATGATATTTCAGTTATATGAGATGAGATAGAAAATGAGAAAAAGGGACTGAAAGAAAGAAAGAAAGAAAGAAAGAAAGAAAGAAAAATGGGAAAAGAAAGAAGGATGGGAAAAGAAAGAAAGAAAGATGGGAAAAGAAAGAAGGATGGGAAAAGAAAGAAAGAAAGAAAGAAAGAAAGAAAAAATTAAGGAAAAAAAAAGAAGAAACAGTGAGAGAAGTGGATGAGAAGATAGGAGCAAAGAAAGCCAAAGGTGTGTTGATTTTTTTATTACCATATGGACGCACACATACACACATAGATAGTGGGCCATTGGCCTTATGAGTGTTTGCCAATGGTCCAGGAGACCGGGGTTCAATCCTACGTCAAGTTATACCAAAGACTCAAAAAATGGTACTTGATGCCACCTTGCTTAACTCTCAGCATTATAAGGTTAGGATCAAGAGTAAAGTGGAGCAATCCAGGAAATAAACTACCACCCTCCTCTACACCTCGGTGTTGTAGCTATTGAAAAGGGAGCCTTCAGGTCACCCTCAACTAAGGTCGACAACTTTGCTTACTTTACTTATGTAGTAATGCCACAGCTGAAGAGGAGGAACATCCGATCAATATTAAACTTATTAATAACATTTCTGATGATTATCTTGTGATTAATAATAAACTAATAAAGTTTATTTAAAAAAGTTTATATATATATATATATATATATATATATATATATATGACCACTTACCTCCCATCTCACAAACCATCCAAGTAAGATGAGGAAGACATATTGGGTACTGCCGGACAAACTCATAATGTTTTCCTATGGACTCCTTGTAGTACTCCCTGTATAACAAACTTGCCCTCGTCCATAAATACATGTCAACGAGAGTGTCAGACGGGGTTCACCAATCAGCATGACGCAATTCTATGTGATACCATTTGTGTAGTGGACGGATAGTCACTACCCCACTCGACTCTCAGCTTCCTATCAACTAACTACTGTTTAACCAGGTTCACTTGTATCTTGTTTCTGTTACTTGAATATATATGTTTTTCTATCAACCCTTTTTATGTTCCCCGTGTCTTTCTTTAGTCAGCCTCACAACACTCCTCTCCATAGACACTACATAGACACTCGGTACTTTTAGTCAAAATTGTAGATTGGAAATGATTATTCTCCTCTTATATCAAACAGAGGTCATGTGTTTTAAGATGGTGGCATCTCTTCATTAAATGGCAAGCCTCTGCAATTAGTAGAACACTTCATATACCTTGGTAGCAATATCTCATCTACGGAAAGCATGGACAGCTATTGACAAGTTATCAACTGTATGGAAATTAATCTCTCTGATAAAATGAAACGGGAATTCTTCCAAGTAGCAGCTTTGTCTATACTACTGTATGGCAGCACCATTTAGACACTGACGAAATGCTTGGGGAAAAGTCTAGACGAGAATTAATCATGGATGCTGCCAGCTGTTTGGAATAAACCCTGGAAGCAATGCCCATCATGACAGCAACTTGTTGTATTTTGACCTTCGACCCGGGCAAATATGCTATTCCAAGGTGATGTAACGGAAGGAAGTGACACATTCCAATGGCAGTTATGAGAGGAAATCACGCAGGCGTGCTTGGCTGAGGAAATGGGACAAGGTAAAAAATCCCATGATACACTCACAGACTGATACACCGGAAGAGAGTAACCTCTGAACTGCATGAAAGTTATTTCTGCTTGATGACAATCAAACATGCCATTCCAAAGATTGAGTGGGCAATTGGGTGGGCATTGAACTAATATATAACTCAGTCAAGACAAGAGGTTAGTTACAGTTGGAGAGAGACGAGATATGGTAGGGAAAGCCATGCCAGGCCAAAGGGGCCTTTGGGGCCCCTGATTGAGTTGGGGTCCAGAGAAGTTGCTGATAAGATGCAGTAAAGAAAGCCATCATCCAGCAGAGAGCTGGGCCCCTGGGCCTCCGGTTGAGCAGCCCTGGAGAACGAGAAAGACACAACGCTGATGGCCATAAGAGTGGGGGTCAAAATATTGCAGTTCTGTTCGGTCTCTATCTCCCTCTCACCATAAAACATTAAATAACCTTTTCAAACCCTTACAATAAAGTGAGAGGTATATATTTGTTAAAGAAGTCTTTGCTCGTCTTTCTTCTTCGTTGTGTTGTTATGATTATGAGTATACAACAGACTGTATGGCCACTTGCCTCTCATCACACAAACCAAGTAAGATGAGTATGACATACTGAGCACTGCTGGTGCAGTAAGACCAAACTCATTAGCGATAGTCTCCTATGGACTCCTACTCATGGACACACCAGGGCTCGCCGACTAGCAAAAGCTTACATTCATCAGCTCTGTGCAGACACTGAATGCTGTCTAGTACTCACCATGAGCAATAGCCGATAGATACAAATGGCAAGAGAAAGAGTCAAGTGAATCCATGCTGTTTGCATGCCTTGATGATTATAATAATGATGATGGTGTTGTCAGACTGGTGAGATAAAATCGTTTTAATCCCTACTCTCTATATTTGGCTTTGTGTCATACGAAGCTACTTTTTGTAAAGATCCACTTGAAAAACTGATGCAATCAAATCTTCTTGAACCCAGTTCTTTCTTTGGCAATGCTCTCTCTCTCTCTCTTAATATATATATATATATATATATATTGTTGTGTGTATGTGTGTGTATACGTGTGTGGAGGGTTGCTATGATCCTTTAGAAAGTTCTAAGCCTCACTCTGAAATGTGAGCCATAGCTGAACTTGAGATCTTCAGGATGAGTTAGCTGTCTGCAAGATTGGTCCCAAAAAGAAAGAAGTTTGTGCAAAAGCTGAAAGTTGTTAGCCTTTCCAGGACAATTCAGAGTTTCCGACTCCTTCTGGGTAAGGATTAGAATATTTTCAACGAGCCTCATGTATATATATATAATAATTAGGGGGATTAATTACTCATATTAATTATTTTATTTATTTTGGAAAATTGTAAGTTAACTAAGGACATTAGATGTAAGTGTAGTTCCTTACAAAGATCAAACACATGCACAGGTGGCAACCAGGTTTAATGCCTCATGTTAAGATAATGTTGGGGAAGATCAGATGTGAATAATAAACAGACCAGTGGGGGGAAATAAGGGCTTGTGAAACAAATGATGATTCTAGAAATAATGATACAATAAGTAATTAAAATGAAGAATATATAAAAATGAGATAATTCAAAAATCTAGGCAGTTGAGTTTTGAAACCCAAAGAGAAAAGTTAGGGTTAGACAAATCAGTGAGAGACGGGGCTGACATGGTGGCTGCAAAAGAGATACATTTATATACCTTTACCCTTGTGTTTGTGTTGGACTGTGATGAAATTGTTTCAGTCTGAATAAAAACTTTTTGTATCTGCGAAACAGAGTCACCAATTATTTTCCAGTTTTAATATTCAAGATGATACTGTAATGCAACATATATTTATATACATTAAAAAACTAAAAAAATTTTTTATTTCTATTTCTTTCAGGTAGAAATGACAAAGTATTTACTGGAAATTTAAGTAAATTGATTGTTCTGCATTAAGCGCTAAAATGGAGGAAGATTTCACTTGGTATTATGCATAACATTACTGGTGAGTTGTTTTGGGGTTTTTTTTGTCTTCTTATTTGTGCATTTTTTGTTGTTCTTAATTCTTATAGTATTGTTTGGTTAGGGTTTATGGTATATCAACCATTATAAGTTATTTAATATCAAATCTTAATTATACACATTAAATATATATGATTTGTAAACAGATTTTCTTGATAACATCTTTAAAATGAGTCTAAGCACATTTTTTTTTTGCATACAGTTAAATAGTTTTAAATATTTCTAGTTAATACAAATAATTATTTTTTACTATTGATTTGTTTGCACAAAGTTAAACAGTTTCAAGTATTGTAAGTAGTAAAGTTGGCGACTGTAGTCGAGGGCGACCAGAAGGCTGCCTTTTCAATAACTATTACACCGAGGTGGAGGGGAGAGTGCTACTTCTTTCCCTGGATTTCTCCACCTTACCTTGATACATACCTTATATTGCTGAGCATTAAGCAACGACATATCAAGAAGCATTTTTTAAGTCTTTGGTATGACACAACCTGGGATTGAATCCAGGTCTCCCAGACCATTGGTGAACACTCTACCCACTAGACCAATGAGCCAATACATTAACAATTTAATATCAGTCATTTATTTGCCTAAATTTAAATGGATAAACATATATGTTTTCTAAGTGAATAGTTAGTCGGTAATTTTATTTATAAATGAGAACTAATTTGCTTGGACATTAGTATTGCTCTTGTTTCTACACGGTTAAATGATTTCACTTATTGCTGTCGAACACTTATCATTCTATTCAACATTAATTTATTTGCACACAGTCAAGTGGTTACAAGTATTTCTATTCAACACTGATTATTCTATTTCAATACAATTCATTGATTTGCACAGTCAAATAGTTTCAAGTATTGCTATGTAATACCAATAATTCAGTTTAAGCACACAGTTAAAGAGATTCAATAATTGCTATCTACAACTAATAATTCTATTCAATCTTAATCATTTGTTTGCACACAGTGAAGTGGTTAAAATTATTGCTATGTATGATTAACAATTCAATTAAACATCAGTCATTTGTTTACACACAGTTAAATGATCAAACAGTTCTATTTCTAACAATTCAGTTTAATATAAGTCATTGTTTGCCCACAGTTTAAATGTCAAACAGTTCACTTTTACCCACAGATAGGATCCTATCAGGAGCCATCAGGAGTTAACCAGTGACCAATGGCAAAGAAGGAGTACTCCATATTCTCCAAATCTCCAGGGTCGGAGCTGCACCATCAGATTGTTTAATGTTATATCTTGGTTACTCATCGGGGGAGTCTTACTCCTCTGAATCAATGCAGTCTGTGTATTTTACAGACTCAGCTGAGTGGGTCTTAATTCTTATACCTCTGTACTTGTGTATAAGTTGGATTTTGAAGATCTAATTTTGGGGCATAATTTCAGTACAATCCAATTTACCAACCCCTCCACTCGGGCAGGATATGACACAAGGTCAATTTTTAAGCAGAGTTTTTACACCTTATGAACAATAAGTTTGAAATTCAAACAAGAAGAGCTTGAAACAGTCAATAACTTAAGAAAATAATTTTGTGACTACAAAATTAATTCTAAATTGTAATCGATTATATAGAAACATATTTGGTCTTAGAAGTTCCTATACATCAGCATGCCAAAATAGTTTCATTTCTGTTGTATAGTGGCTTATACAAAGTTACTTCCGGTATTGTGGAAGTATAAAAGATACCATATCTCGAGAGAAGCAAGACAGAAGCAGAAGCAGAAGCAGAGACAGAACTGCTTGAAGGACATCAGTCATAGAAGACCAACTCTGGTCGTAACACCTACAGCGAGAGACTTATAATACTAGTCAAACTGTGCCACTTGAGTTAATAAATAATTAACTCTATTTCACTGTGTATCGGTTCCTTACCCCGATAGAACACTTTCATCGATATTTTACTTGAAAGATAAAATTTTAAAACGTGTTATTAAAAAATTAAAACCATATCATCATTTTAGGTGATGAGAGTCCCAGTGGCTAACGAGCTTTGTAGTGAGCGAGGTCAAACTCCAGTTGCACAATTACATTCACTTTTGGACTAATACCCTTGGGAAAGGCACGAACCCCCTTATTCCCAAGCAATAGATTATATAGTACATTTATTGGGATAGCTTTGGTATTAAGTAACCCACGAATATTGATATGCCATTAAACAAAAAAAACAAACAAACGAAAACAAGCCCACATATCACACTTGTAACAAGATAACTCAGAAAATAATGTTTCATATATATTATTTTCTTGGTTCACACTATCAGAGATGACAGTTGGCAATATGGCAGTAGAGGTTGAATATTCCTGTCAGTAACCCTTCTTCATTTCTTAACCTCCCATTGATTAATGTTCACCTTTATTATTTCAGTGAATTTATTGAGCATTAATTCAATCAATAAATGGAAATGTTTTTATTTTATCCTGACAACAGAATTCAAATAGTACCACTGCAGTTCTTCAACAAGGATGGCTTTGGCATTAAATAATCCATGAAAGTTGATATGCCATTAAACAAAGAAACCAAATCATGATTTCATTGCAAATTTTGTTTGTAAGAATCCTGAAAATAAGAATTACATGGATAGGCTGAAAAATCAGAAGGCTGAAAAGTTCATATGAGGTTATATCTGCTTTTGATGACATTTTGACTAATGGGATCCAAGCACAGCAACTCCAATGGAAGAAGTGTGTGGACCACAATGAGGACCATATTGAAAAATTAATCTTATTTGGTCACATTCCCTGATAGTATCTAATTCAACCGATAAACCTTTCTCTCATTGAGGTGCCCGTGGTGTAATGGTTATCATCATAGGAATTGGACACGGCAATGCAAGTTCAAATCCTGGACGAGATTGATTGCATTTCACATAGCACTAATACCCTAGGGAAAGGTATGAAGCCAATTATTCTCTCTCCAGCTATGGGTAAATAGTAGGACAGATTAGATTCTTCAGCCTTGGTAAGGCAACTAGTCTAGGAGAAGGAAAACTCTGAATTCAAACCTGTTAAACTCCGCTTAAAAATTGACCTTGTGTCATATCCTGCCCGAGCGGAGGGGTTGGTAAATATGATAAACCTTTCTCTCTATCCTCATAAAGTCTTCGGTTGCATTGTCTGCACCTGCACAGCAAAGAAAAATTTAAAAAATTTTTTTTTTTTTTTGTGGCGCGTACAGAACAGAAGACAAGTGCCCTATTTAAAGTTTATCTAACTTTATTTCTATATTGAAATCCAGGAGAGACATATAAACCAGTGATTGCAATTATCATTTTATTCTTATATTTTTTTGTTCTATTCCTTCATGACCCAGCACAGAAAAGGATATCTTGAAACATAATCGTAGTTCCAATTTTAGAACGAGTACAGGATACAAATTCACTCCTTTGCTGTCTTGCTGGCGACTTTCCACAAAAAGCCCTAACCTCATTGCACATAACATCAATAATCTTGTCCTCCCACATTTTCTTCTCACAGTTAAAATGACATATGGATCACATTTGAAGACCTGGGGTCAAAAGTTTGACCTCAAGTATCTGGCTCTCTATGGGCAACCTACCCCATTACATTTTGACAATTGAGTAGATAAAATCCTCAATAAAAGAGTAAGGTTTGGTTTGATTTTGGTTTTGTGCTATATCAACCATTGTTGGTTATTTAATGCCAAATCCTGTTTTCACATATGTATCAAATATACACACAGTTAAATGATCAAACAGTTCTATTTCAAACAATTCAATTTAGCATCAATCAACTAAGATAAATTGTCCCAATTATTGCAACGTATCATTACCAGTTCAATCAAAGATCAGTTATTTGTTTACATACACTTAAATGATCAAACAGTTCTATTTCTAACAATTCAATTTGTTTGCATTCAGTTCAATTGTCAAACAGTTCTATTTGACCTATAAATACGACCTTATCAGGTGCTACATCTTTGGGCGAGAGTGGACCTGAGAGTGATGGCAGTGAAGGGGTACTTCACATTCCCCTAAGCTCCATCATTACTAGAGCCTCACCATCAGATTTTTTAATCTCATATCCAGGATATTAATTGGCGAGGGTCTTACTCCTTTGTAAAGATGCAGTTGGTATATTCCACACCTCCAGCTGACTGGGCTGTGTGTGTGTGTGTGTGTGTGTGTGTGTGTGTGCATACCTGCAACTCCCACATATATATCTGTATATATATATACAGGGTGGAACGATAAAATTGTTGTCCTAATGAAAACAACACTACAGCATTATTTTAAAACTTTTTATTGAAAAAATCAATTCAGGTAACTTAATTATGTAGTAGAGCTGACATCTATTCAATGTAGCTGCCTTCAGCCTCAATCACCGCCTCGATACAGATCCGGAACTGGGAGCATTCCTTTTCTACAAGCGCCGGTGGGAGCTCGATGAATACTTGGTGGATGCCGGCAATCAGGCTGGCTTTGGTGTTGTGGGAGGTCATATTGGTGATGTTCTCGACGTATGACCAAATGAAGTAGTCAAGCGGGTTCAAATCAGGGGAGGAGGGCGGCCAGTGAGAGAAAAGTACAAAGTCGTAGCACTCCTTCTGAAGCCAAGCCTGGGTCTCTTTGGACTTGTGGGCCGGCGCCAAGTCCTGCTGCCACACCCAGGGTCTACCACCGGCCACCTGATTGCACCAGGGGATCACCACAATCTTCAACACATCCAGGTACACTTTGGTGCTGACTTTCAAGCAGACTTTGAAGATGTGAGGTGGCATGGTGTGGCCCTCACTTGAAATCACACCAAAGACCATAACTGTAGCCGTCCAAAGGGTCGTCCAATGAGTTGAGCTGTGCCCTCAAGCGTTGAACTGTCTGGATTTGCATTTTGAGGGTGCTGGCAATGGGCCTGTTGTCATAACTTGGATCGGTAGAGAGCATGAATTATACAGTGACGCATCTCCGAACTCACTCGTTGAACATAGTGTCACTTTCAGACATAATAGAAGGCTCCAATCACTTTGGGGATTTGTACCCAACTGGCCAACTAGTAGATGGCCAGCAACAAAAAAAGAAAACCGGTTTTCATTAAATGGAAATGGAATCATGTCGTCTTTTCTTGGGAGACAATTTTATCCTTCCACTCTGTATATTATATATATGCAGATATATATATTATGTATATATATATATCACCACAACTTGGATTTAATCAACATGTCTAATAAAATAGGTTTGTTTCTTTGTTTAATGGCATATCAACATTTGTGGGTTATTTAATGCCAAGGCCATCATTTATAGAAAGACAATAGTGAGACTATGTAACCCATAGCTGGGGTAATAAAGGGATTCAAACCTTTCCCAAGGGTATTAATCTAAAAGTTAAAACAATAGTGAAGATAGGTTTTGAACTCACTTACAATGATGTAACAGTCCAGTGCCTTAACCACAACTCCACAAGGACAAACCCCCACAATAAAATTATGAATAAAATCTCTCACAGCAAAAGTGCATAGAAAATGCCCTGATAGATGAGACTAATATGAATTTACTGCCAGATTTCGACAATATATCCCCTGTCCTGGCTAAATTACTTCACAATGAAAGTCAGATATCAAAATATGTATGTTCGTTTGTTTGGTTGGTTGGTTTTTATGGCATATCAACCTTTTTAGGTTATTTAATGCCAAATCCATTTTTATATAAATAAACAGTTTTATTTTAAACAATTCAGTTTAACATAAGTACATAATTTAATTGTCAAAAACATTTCTATTTCAAGCTATTAAGTTTAATCAAACAGTTCTAATTAAAACAATTCAGTTTTATATTATATAGTTTTTGTTTACACACAGTTAAATGTCAAAATAGTTCTATTTCAAACAACTCAGCTTAGTGTAAGTACAGTTTCAATGTCAAAAACAGTTCTATTTCAAACAATTAAGATTAGCAAACAAAAACAGTTTCATTTCAAGCAATTCAGTTTAGCATTAGTACACAGTTTAGTTCTATTCAACTCATAAGTAGGACCCTATCAGGTGCGACCACTCTGGACCAGAGTGGACCTGGGAGTGATGGCAATGTAGGGATACTCCATATAACCCAAAACTCCAACATAACTGGAACCTCACCATCAGATTGTTTAGTGTCATAACCAGAACACTCATGTGGGGGGGGTCTTACAGAGCAGCAGTCGGCATATTCTACAGCACCAAACAACTGCGCAAGAAAATATGTAAATTACACAAAAAGAAGCTAAAGAACATATAGTGTAGTGGCTAAAGTGCAGGACTGTGACATCACGGTAAGTGAGTTCAAACTCTAGTTGCACAATTACATTCACTTTCAGGTTAATACTTTTGGGAAAGACATGAACCCCCTTATCCCTGCAGCTAGAGGTTAACTAGTACTACTACTGTTCTTCTACAAGGATGTCTTTTGCATTAAATAACCCATGATGGTTGATATGCAATTAATCAAAAGAAACTAAACAAAACCAATTTATAAAATTTAACTGATACAAGTTGCATAAAAGATAATCATTTAATAAATATTTCTTTAAAAAATGCAGCACACTTCTCTCGCACTTGTCGCAAGTAGATTTTATTGTTGCAAAATGAAATGTCATTTCTGATGCAGCTATCTTAATAGAAAAACATCTTCAATTTGATTTACTGACATCATCATCAGCAGCAAAGATCTCTTTGACCCTCTCCTGCCAACCTTCTCTATGGTCCATCGCTCCTGGTAGGTTTTCAAGGTTACAACCTGTATCGACACAGAGCTGTTGTATATAGGTTCTAGCTGGTTGTCCTGCCTTTGCTCATCCATGGGAAGGAGTCCACAGGAGTATGTCACTTATGAGGTTGTCCGTACTTCTCTGTCAATGCCCAGCATGTCTAGTTTGTCTAACTTGAATAGTTTTCATGATAGGTGGTAAGTGGCTGTACAGCTGCTGCTTTGTGGGATGCTGCCTGCAGGATTTGTTTAAGTCCTGGTTTACTGTACACTTTTTTTCTCATCTCAATATGTGAATATGCTAGTATATATGGGGTTTGTTCCAAAAATTTCTTTTTCTCATCTCTATATGTGAATGTGTAGATAGATATGACGGTTGTTTGAAAAATTTCTTTGTCTCTTCTCTATATGTGAATGTGGAGATAGATATGGGGTTTGTTCCAAAAATTTCTTTTTCTCATCTCTATATGTGAATGTGTAGATAGATATGACGGTTGTTTGAAAAATTTCTTTGTCTCTTCTTTATATGTGAATGTGGAGATAGATATGATGGTTGTTTGAAAAATTTCTTTGTCTCTTCTCTATATGTGAATGTGGAGATAGATATGGGGTTTGTTCCAAAAATTTCTTTGTCTCTTCTCTATATGTGAATGTGTAGATAGATATGAGGGTTGTTTGAAAAATTTTAAACCTCACACAGATTTTCTGTTTGCCCCATAACTCTCACCTTTGTATGGGCCTTACTTGAACATTAATTAAAATAGAAATCTGAATTAGATTTTCTATTTCTAAAAGAAGTGGCAATGTGACAATGGCTCTTCTTTCTAAAAGAGGCTTAGAACTTTTTGAATGACTCTTGTATGTAAAGGAGAAAATGAGTTGCATTCAAAAACTATCAAGAATGAAGTTGTTCTTCCTAAAACAGAAATAAACAATGAAGGAAACTTTAATTTTCTTTAAAATAGTTCCCTTGATATTCTATATACTTATTCCATTGAATTTTCCATTGGTCAGAGCACCTTTAAATTCTTCTTTTGATGTGGTATTGTAGTTTTTTAAATATTTTCCCAATGGCCACAAATCTTACTCTTGAGATTAATTTTCAGTTTAGGAAACAAGTACAAGTTCAGCAGAGATAAGGCTGATGACTATGGTTGGGATTGAACTTGCACAATCTTGTTTCTTTTTAAATTATTTTGTTCAAAAGTATTGGAACTTCTGATCAAATGGGTTTGAACACTTATTTGATTTAATTTTAAAAACCCATCTGAAGAGGCAGTTAATAAGCAGGTGAAATAAATTCATAAAGGCATATATTTTATAATTTTCTTGCTTTTAATAATATATTTTGCTCTGCATGTGTTTTTTATATATTTATATATATATTAATTAGCCATGCATTGAACACTCTATTTGGATTATTCTTTTTAAGTCTATTCATCAACTTAAATGATTTATATATATATATATATATATATATATATATATATATATATAAATCATTTAACCATATATATATGCCAGCTGCACCTCTGTAGAAATGTCCTGGATATAGTATCAAGCTCGTGAGGCTCCACTCTGCAAGCTATTGGGAATGTGGAGTACTCTTTCATTGCCATTAATCCCCAATTCACTCTGACCCAGAGTGGAAATATTGGGTCAAATAGAACTATTTAATCATTTACCAGACTTGAAATCATTTAAATGTTAGCAAACAAATGATTAATATCAAATAGGATTATTAGTATTACATGCCAACACTTGAAACTATTTTACTGAATGCAAATAAAATCATTAGTGTTAGATAGCAATACTTGAAACCTTTTAACTGTTTGCAAATAATAAATAGTTATACTTGAAATTATTTAATTGTGAGCAAACAAATGAACTCTGGCTCGTTTAAAAAATATCTGCAAACTAAACAGTCCATTGACCTAATGAGTAGAGTGTTTGCCAATGATCCAGGAGACCAAGGTTTAATCCCAGGTCGAGTCATATCAAAGACTCAAAAAATGGTACTTGATGCAACCTTTCTTAACACTCAGTATTATAAGGTAAGGATCAAGGGTAAAGAAGAGCAATCCAGGGAATGAAGAAGTGCCATCCCCTACACCTTGAAGTTGTTAGCTATTGAAAAGGGAGCCTTTGGGTCACCCTCAACTAAGGTCACCAACTTTACTTTTCACTTAAAAATCATGTGAATAAGATTTGGCATTAAATAACCTACAATAGTTGATATGCTATAAAACATTACCAAATAACATTTTATTGATATTTTCTGATAGCTACTTACCAGATTTGCCTCTATAACTTGGGGCATACCCTCAGAATCCCTGGTTTTTGGCCTAATATGCCTGATCATTGACATTCATGCAACCCAAGCAAACTTTCTTGAAACATCTTGTTATTGTATCATAATCAACTGCACCTTCACCTTTCATACAAAAAATGTCTTTGGTTGCTTCTGTGGTGTTATAGCTCAGTTCAAGATTGTAAATCATACATTCTCAAATTAGACTACATCTGTGAGGCTTAGACAACCTCTGTGAGGCTGGGATGACATCTGTGTGTCTTTGACTACATCTGTGCGGCTCAGACAACATCTGTGTGGCTTAGACTACATCTATGAGGCTGGGATGACATCTGTGTGTCTTAGACTACATCTGTGCGGCTCAGACAACATCTGTGAGTCTTAGACTACATTTTTGAGGCTTAGAATTCATCTGTGTGGATTAGACTATATATGTGAGACTGGGATTACATGTGTGGCTCAGACTACATCTGTATGGCTCAGACTACATCTGTGAGGCTTAGATGACATCTGTGAGGCTCAGACTACATCTGTGTAGCACAGACTACATTTGTGAGGCTGAGATGACATCTGTGTGTCTTAGACTACATTTGTGTGGCTCAGACAACATCTGTATGGCTTATACTACATCTGTGTGGCTTAGACTACATCTGTGAGGCTGGGATGACATCTGTGAGGCTAGGATGACATCTGTGAGGCTTACACAACATCTGTGTGGCTTAGATGAAATCTGTGAGGCTTAGACAATATCTGTGAGGCTGGGATGACATCTGTATGGCTTAGACTACATGTGTGTGGCTTAGACTACATCTGTGAGGCTTAAAAATTACACACAGAGTGAAGCAATGCACATCATATCAACACTGTAACAACCATTATATTACCAAATTCAGTGAGTACCTACAACAGTTTAAACTGCTTTGATCACATGATATACACACAACACACCACAAACAAGCGTATAGCAAAATACTGCAAAACTTTTGTCCCACCCTAGTAGTTTAATGATACATCTAACCAAATAGAATTGTAATAATTCATGTCAAAATAATGGTAAAAGAGTAAAAACAACGGTAAAAGAACTCTGGTATTATTCCTTGCATCCTTACCAAATAAGGATTTCTTTATTACCGTTCTAAAAATCTATCTTCTTTGTCTCAAGATTTAACATATGATTTTAAGTACAGAGATGTTGGTAGCTGTTAAGTATTACAAGATGAAATGCAAGTAAATTGCAGTTTAAAATTTGATGGAAAAGGAAGTACATATGAGTTTATATTTCTTTAAATTTTAACATTTTTCCCTAGAAAAGTTTGTCTAATAATCATTAGATATCTTAATCTTCAACTTTGAGTCTTTTGGCAGAGATTTTTTCTCTTTTGAGAGTTTTTCATGCCACAGTAGTTTTTTCACACAGTAGTTTGAAAGACAACAAGTCTCCCCAAGAACCCAGGACTCTTCTCAGTATTCTGGCTGATCTCAACAATGCTGTAGTTTGGATGGTCTTCACTTGTCTTCTTATTTCCAAGTCCTCCAGTCCTGTTATCAAACCTTTGGTGACTGTACAGAGCACACCAATTACAATTGGTGTCACCATCACTATCATATTCCATTCCTTGGACATTTACTATCTTCCCACATCAACCTTTAAAAATATATCTTTACACCAAATATATATACTATTAATACAATATCTATATACAAATCAAATAGTTAAGTTATTCATCTGATAGTTCCTCAATATGCACTCATAAATTATTTTTCTTACTATTTTTTCTGAAATCATCCAATCTGAAAATTTTCTACACCGTTGTTGTTTTTAATCTGGTTAGGCAATTTGTCCCCAAAATACATCACTCTATAAGCCAAAAAATCCAATAGGTTTGTTGTCTTAGTTTTTGAAATTTGTCTTCAGAGTAAATTTCCAGTTTGAGGAAAAATATTTTTTTAAATATCCATTAGAAATTCCATTAATTATTTTGAAAGTTGCTGTTAGATTACCTCTTGTTCTTCTTTCTAAAAAAGTAGTTAACCCTAATTTCACGAATCTGTCCTTGTAACTGTAATCTTTTACTCTTTTTATTAGTTTTGTTACTCTTCTTTGTATGCCTTCCAATATTACACTCCAATTTAGTGATCCATTCCTATCTCAAAAGTATTCAATTTTCTAGAACAGATTCAAGTTTGTGCATACACCATTTGTCAGTATAGTCAAATTTTAATCCCTTGCATAATTCCCAATGAATTACTTTTCCCATCATGTCATGCATAAGCTTGTATTCCTTTTGGGTCAGTACTGTGGTCTAGATGGTCTTAATTCTTCCTTTGATTTCCTGTTCTTCAAGTCTCTTTGCTAGAACTTTTGGGACTCTTACAATGGCTCTAACTACAATTGATATCACTGTTGCTTTCATGTTTCATAGTTTTTTTAGCTCTCAGGCAAGATCTTGGTAATTTTCTACCTTTTTGCTTTTTTATTATTTTCCACGGTGGTCTACAGGAACATTAATTGACAATTTTTTTTTATTAACACTAGGCCTAGTCTTTTGGCTAGTGTTAAGTGATCCAGTTTGTATCTAAAAATCCCAGAGAAAAGAATCTAAAACAGATTCTGGTTTGTGCAAATAAAAATTAATCAGCATGGAGAAATTTCAATCTCTTGCACAATTCCCAATGGATTTCCTTTCCCACCCTGTTATGCCAAGTTTGTATTCCTTTTTTGTTTTGGTTTACTGCATTCACATGTACAAGTATTATATGTACTGTAAAAAAAATTACAATTGTAATTCAGATGATTAAACAAATACATACATAGAACACAACAATAATATTATGCATGTGCATTTTTTGTTTACAAAATGCTACACTATAAAGTGTGAACACACTTAAGTGCATTAAAATTTAATTGCATCTGTTGTTTTGTGATGATAGTGGCAATGTGCACTCCTAGAAAGGGGTCATAACAATAAAAATAAAGATCTAACTAAAGAAAATTAATTGATTTAAATAAATTAACAAAAAAATTAGTTTTGATTATTTTTGTTAATACAAAGAAGGAAGAGAGTAATGGAGTAGGAGGAAACTTACTGTCACTTGATCTTCCTCCAGTGACGATGAGTTACAAGCAACTATTACATCTACTACTTATAATACATAGAAATAATGTAAAAGTTAAGAATAGTTGCTGGAGAATAGTTGTAGGCGTCATAATGAAGAGGGGAGAAAAAGCAAAGGAATGGTCAGAAGTAAAGAGTTAACAGAGAAGAAAGATGGAATATTCTTCCTTGTCAAGTGACTAAATTTTTTTTACCAAAACCACTTATCAGTAACAGGGAAACACAAATGACATTAAATTCTTAAAAGCAGATTGAAATTCACTATACAGAGATGATGCCTAATACCCCAGGGATTAAAGTACAAAATATTAGTTATAAGGTCAAGTAAAAAAAAAAAGGTCAGCTCAAAACTTTTACCTAAGTTAAAACTTCACAAATTTACGAGGGAGGTTGTGTTTCCCTTTTTCTGTTTTGTTTTGACCAACTTAAAAGTTCTCTTACTTTTATGGTACTTAGTCACATCTGTAACAGGAGCACAGATAATAAACAATGTTTGGGTCTGGTATATCTCCAGTATACTACACATAAAAAAATCGTAACATAATTCAACATAGGACACAGACAATTGCTCTGGGTGTCATGATTATCAAGTGCTCCCTTGAGAGCCGACATAGTAGGAGACTCACTTGGCATCCTGCAAATGTTGGCTGTTCTTCTTTCAGGTGAACAAATGACAAACTAAGCAACCGCCAGGTCAAAGGCACCAATGAATAAAATGGATTAAGGAAGACAACAAACTTGCATTATGGTGTTATTTTTGGAGCAACCCAACACAATGCGAGTATAGAAAAAGAATGATATGAAACAAGGAAGAATGCACTAAATTTAAGACAACAAGCCAAGGACTTGCTGATCAAGCTAGGACAATAATGAAAAAATATTGGTGATCTGACCTTGAAATATTAGAAATACACCAACAAATAAATAGAAAAACATATCAACAAGATCTTAGTACAAAGATGCTAAGTATAGAAAAACAAGAACCCCCTGATTGAATTGAAACACAAAGTAATTGTAATTGAAACACCACAGAACAAAGACAAACACAAGAAGAAAAAAATGAATGTAGAGGTAATAAAGGGATTAATATTTGAAAAGAAGATCACATTACCACCACTCAGGAACCAAAACTGGAAAACATTCAAGGCAGAAACAGAAAAAATAAATCATCAACACATATCTCAATGAACAACAACACAGAATTAAATGAATGAAAATATGCAGGAGTGAAATTAGTCTCTGATCAAATCAGTGTTCCCCAAAGGAACACAAACAGAACCTTAAAATCTGGATGGGAAATTAAACTGTAAATGCAGATAAGAAATCTATAGCTACAAGCAAAAATTTTCAACCGAAGAAAAACACTTGGATAAGTTGGGATGAAAAGAGAAAAGCATCACCGTAATTAAAACAAATAATACAACTCAAGGAAATAAATCAGAAAATACTAGTGAAAGGAGGAAGACTAAAAAGATACCAAGACAGAATCAAAGAAAATAGACATAACAGGACAAAATAGACAAAACAATGAAAGAAAATTCATCCAACAAGTAGGGGGATAATGCACAAAGACTTACTAACAACCAGATGCAAAGGAAGCAAAAAATATTTTGAGCAAGATATGGGAACAGAAATAACATAACAGAAAAGTCAAATGGATAAGCAACATGGGAAAAAAGTTAGAAGGACTTGAAGAAGGCCCTAAGGTGAAAATGTGTCTCAGTTCACTCAGAGCAACTGTCAAACGAGTACAAAATTGGAAAACACCAGGCCATGATGGCATACATGCATTCTGGTCTTAAAGATTCACTTCTATCCATGAGAGAGAGACTATCAAGATGAATATATGCTTAGAAGAAAAAATATACCGGAATGGATGACCAAAGGCAAGACCAGCCTGATTTTAAAAAATAAATAAAAGGAATTACCCCCAACAACTATAGACCCATAATACGCCTACTAGTTTTGTGGAAAATACAGCACAAATTAGGGAGGAGATTTACAACTCACTAATAAGCTGTGGGCTGTTCCCTGAAGAACAGAAAGGATTCCACAAGGGAACAGGAAGAACTGGTTATCTTCTATACATTGATTAATACATTTCAAGGTGAGCAAAACGAGATGAAAAATGTAGCTATGTCGTGGATTGACAACAAAAAAAGCATACAATGAATGTGCTCCCACAAAGCTAGATAATAGAATGTCTCAAATGGTACAATATATCTAACAAAATCCATCCTGGTAGACTGCTGAGTAAAAATGAAAAAAAAACTAAAAGAACAATAAATACCTAAACCTTGCTTTAGAACAAAACAAACTATTGACCATAAAGGTGATGGTGATATCAATTGTATTTGGTATGCTCGAAGCAATCCCCAAAGGCTTGGTAAAAGGACTGGAAAAGTTTGAAATAAAAGAACAAACGGAAACCATCCAAACTACTGTATTATTAAGATCAGCCAGAATACTGAGAAGAGTCCTGGAAACTTGAGGAGACTTACTGTCACTAAAACTCTAATGTTGGTGTGAAAAACCCTCAAAGGAGTGATAATAATAATAATAGTAATAATAATACAAACAAGTGGTATATGCACAACTTAGAATCTGTCCAGGAGAGGTAGACACACAAACTTCTCTTGGATTTTGAGATACAAACAGATTAGCTAATCTTGGCCAGATAATGAAACCTAGAGTTAATCAACAAAAAAAAAAAGAAAACCTCCTAAATAGTGGACTTTGCTGTTTTGGCAGACCACAGAGTAAAAATAAAAGGTGAAAAGAGGGACAAATATCTGAACCTTGCTAGAGAGCTGAAGAAGTTATGGAATATGAAGGTGACGGTGATACCAATTGTAATTGGTGCTCTAGGAACAATCCCCAAAGGATTGGTAAAAGGACTGGAAGATTCAGAAATCAGAGGACAAGTAGAGACTATCCAGACTACAGTATTACAAAGATCAACTGCAATACTAAGAAGAGTCCTGGAGACTTGAGCTAACCATCTGCTAACGTTGGTGTAAAAAACTGTCAAAGGAGTAAAATAATAATAATAATAATGATACCATATGAACAAATGGTATATGCACAACCCAGCATCTGTCCAGGAGAATGAGACACATAAACTCCAATGGGATTTTGACATACAAACAGATCACCTAATCTCAGCCAGACAGCCAGACCTCATAATAATTAACAAAAAAAAAGAACTTGCAAAATTGTGGAATTTGCTGACCTAGTTGACCACTGAATAAAATTGAAAGAAATTGAACAGAAGGACAAGTACCTGGACTTTGCTAGGAAACTGAAAAAACTGTGGAATGTGTAAGTGACGTTTATACCAATTGTAATTGGTGTTCTTGGTACAGTCACCAAAGAATTATTAAAGGGACTGGAGGACTTGGAAATAAAAGGATGAGTGGAGACCATTCAAACAACAACATTATTGAGAACAGCCAGAATACTGAGAAGAGTCCTGGAGATTTGAGGAGACTTGCTGTCATTCAAACTCTAGTGAAAGACCATCAACTAATGCTGATGTGAAAAACTCTCAATGAGTAGATAATAATAATATTCATAATAATGATAATGATAATTCTTGTAAATCGAAAAACGAAGAATTGTAAAACACGCTAGTGCAGTCCATGAGCATTTTATGGAAATCTACAAGAATAAGTAGACTCTTAAACATATTAGGACACTTGCTGTCACTTGATCTCATTTGATGACCACCAGGTTCCTCTAGTGAGAATATGTAGACAAGAAGAACTTTCCTATCTATCTATCTAGTGGATTCCATGTGACCACAATATGAAAATAAAAGAATTCAAAAAAGTAGACAAATACCAAGATCTTGCCAGAGTGCTGAAAATGTGAGAGAAAATGAAGGTGATGTTGATACCAATTTTGGCTGGTGCCCTTTGGATGATCCCCAAGAACAGGGTTGAGAGACTGGGAGAACTGGAGGTATGCGGAAGGATATAGACATGACAACACGAAAGAGACTTGTTAATAACACCGAAGTATAAGAACTAATTCTATAAAATCCGAATAAGGCTCAGAGGAAAAGAGAGAGGAAAGATAATAAATTACTGAAAAATATAAGACATATGAGAGCAGGCATGACTGGGTGGAGAAAGTGATTGACTTGGAACTGTGCAAGTGACTAAACTTTAACAAATGATATATACACTGCCCAGAATTTGTCCTGGAAAATTCAATAAGATGATCAGATGAAGTTTTATTGAATAAAAAGTAAAGACCTCGTTAACTGCCAGACTTTGCCATTCCAATAGATCATCAAGTAAAAATTTTTAAAAAAAGCAAAAAACTGGATAAATGCCAGGATTTTGTCAGAGAGCAGAAGAAATAATGGAAGATGAAGGTAAAATTGATACAAATCATAACTGGAGGCCTTGGAACTGTCCTGAATCCCAAAGAAACCTGGAACAGAGAACTGGAAATCTGGGGAAGAATTGAGAATGACCATTCCACAGCAGTGGTAATATGAGCAAGGATACTAAGCAGATGCAGTCTTGTGGGTGCTGGGTTCATTTGGGAACATATTTGGTTTGGTTTGATTTTATTGTATATCAACCATTGTCGGTTATTTAATGCCAAATCCTGTTTTTACATTCATATTAAATATATGACTTATAAACACATTTGGTTGATACATAAGGTTAAATGATCAAACAGCTCTATTTCTAACAATTCAATTTAGCATTTGGTTTTATGGTATATCAACCATTGCTGGTTTTAAGAGGTGCCCGTGGTGTAATGGTTATCGTCACAGGATATGGACACGGCGATACGAGTTCAATTCCTGGACAAGACTGATTGCATTTCACATAGCACTAATACCCTTGGGAAAGGTATGAATCCAATTATTCTCCCTCCAGCTATGGGTAAATAGTAGGGCAGACTAGGTTCTTCAGCCTTGGTAAGGCAACTAGTCTAGGAGAGGGAAAACTCTGAATTCAAACCTGCTAAACTCCGATTTAAAAATTGACCTTATGTCATATCCTGCCAAAGCGGAGGGTTGGGTAAATAGGATCAACCCTTGCTGGTTATTTAATGCCAAATCCTGTTTTTCATTCATATTAAATATATGACTTATAAACACATTTTGACGATACATACAGTTAAATAATCAAGCAGTTCTATTTCCAACAATTCAATTTAGCATTTGGTTTTATGGTATATCAACCATTGTTGGTTATTTAATGCCAAATGCTGTTTTTATATATATATTAAATATATTTGTAAACACATTTTGTAGATACACACAGTTAAATGATCAAACAGTTCTACTCATGACAATTCAATTTAGCATAAGTCATTTGTTTGAACTCAGTTTGAATGTCAAACTATTGAGGGGTAAGATCCTCCCCAAATGAGCATCTTGGATATAACACTAAACAAACTGATGGTGAGGCTCCAGCAAGGTCGGAGCTTTGGGGAATGTGTAGTAGCCCTTCATTGCCATCACTCTCATGTTCACTCTGGCCCAGAGTGGTAGCACCTGATAGGGTCCTATCAATGGGTCAAATAGAACAGTTTGACATTTAAACTATGTGCAAACAAATGACTTATGTTAAATTGAATTGTTTGAAATCAAACTATTTGATCCTTTAACTGTGTGTAAATGAAAGATGGATGTTTAATTGGATTGTTAGAGATACATAGCAATACTTAGGACCATTTAATCTCATTGACTTATTCGATATGAAATTGTTAGAAATAGAACTGTTTGATCATTTAACTGTGAGTAAACAAATGACTGATGTTTAATTGAATTGTTAGAGATACATAGCAATACTTGGGACCATTTAATCTTATTGACTTATACTATATGGAATTGTTAGAAATAGAACTGTTTGATCATTTAACTGTGAGTAAACAAATGACTGATGTTTAATTGAATTGTTAGAGATACATAGCAATACTTGGGACCATTTAATCTTATTGACTTATACTATATGGAATTGTTAGAAATAGAACTGTTTGATCATTTAACTGTGAGTAAACAAATGACTGATGTTTAATTGAATTGTTAGAGATACATAGCAATACTTGGGACCATTTAATCTTATTGACTTATACTATATGGAATTGTTAGAAATAGAACTGTTTGATCATTTAACTGTGAGTAAACAAATGACTGATGTTTAATTGAATTGTTAGAGATACATAGCAATACTTGGGACCATTTAATCTTATTGACTTATACTATATGGAATTGTTAGAAATAGAACTGTTTGATCATTTAACTGTGAGTAAACAAATGACTGATGTTTAATTCAATTGTTAGTGATACATAACAATACTCGGAATTATTTAACTTTGTTGACTTATGTTTACAAATCATATGTATCTAATACATATGTATAAACTAGATGTGGCATTGAATAACCTACAATGGTTGATATGCCATAAAACCAAACCAAAGTAAACTATGGATCCTTAGCCTGTTAGTATAGAGTTAGACATTTGTGTGCATAATAAGATGGACATATGAGTGGGTGCGGATACATATATACATGTGTATATAGGTGTAGATATATTCATGTGGCATTTAAAAAAATGTGGAAGGAGGTAGCTATTCACCAACCGACCTCCAGCCTGGCAGACCAGTAGGTCAACTGTGGGTTTGAAGGTAGCAACCTCACAACCTTGAATAAGTGTGGGCCTAAACGCCATGTAAGAAAAGGGAACAAAGAAACAGGAAATGACCAAGCACTCCCTGTTTTCTTGAAGTACTGGGGGCCCAAATTGAAAAGAGTTACTTAGAGGAACCTGCCAGAAGGAGTCAGTCTGAGAAAGTGATGCCCTCAGAGTGTGCTCATAAAGCTGGGGGGATCTGCTCAGATCTGGTTTGGAAGAATTCATGCTGGATGCATGATGGGGTAAAGAGTCAAAGTAAGATCCAAGGTGACACACACACACTCCATTGGTGAGTGAGTCTAGTTATTCAAACTTGGAGTTTAACTTTTCTTTTTTTTATATCTTCAGGGATACCATCTCAGACTCTGTGTAATAAACACAACATGAGGTCATACAAACCAATGATCAGATACACAAAAGAGCCAAAGAATATCAACCCAGTAAAAGCATCCAAAAATCTTGATTTGTTCCTCTCATAACCAAAATATTGCAAAACTTTTGATTCACCCAAATAAAAACTTGTTCCTATCAGTTTTAAACTAAGAGATTCTTTCTGATTAATGATTTTCAGCAAATAGTTTCTTCGTATATGGTCTGCTGGTCCCATTCCAAACTGTTTGTTTGCTTATTTCAATCCATTAATTGATAAATCAATTTATGCGTTGCAGTCATTGATTCTTCACTATCAAGAACATCATTAGTTGTGAAGAGAGTTGCATCTCTTCAACACTTGTAACAATTTCTCAAGCCCATATGAAAATCTTTGTTTGGAACCATAGCTTTCAAAGAAGACTATCTTCCCAGTCGGTAAAGTGCAGATAGTACATTCATATGCTTGTAAGATCTGCAATACCTGCACAACAATCTGAATTTGTTCATATCTATGTGCGTAGCCTAGTCTATTCAATAATCTATCTATCTATCTATCTATCTATCTATCTATTAGTCTATCCATATCTATCTATTTATCTATCTATTCTGGTCTGTATATCTATCTATCTATCCATATTTACCAACCCCTCCACTCAGGCAGGATATGACACAAGGTCAATTTTCAAGTGGAGTTTAACCAGTTTGAATTCAGTGTTTTCCTTCTACTAGACTAGTTGCCTCACCAAGGCTAAAGAAATCAGTCTGCCCTGCTATTTACTCATAGCTGGAAGGAGCTGCGAGCAATCTTCAACAAGTCCTGGCGGCAACACCCCACAAGACACCAATTATACAGCCACCTGCCTCCTATTACGAAAACTATTCAAGTTAGACGAACCAAACATGCAGGACACTGCTGGAGAAGCAGGGACGAACTCATAAGAGATGTACTCTTATGGACCCCCACACATGGCCGTGCAAAAGCAGGATGACCAGCACGAACATACATTCAGCAGCTATGTGAGGATACAGGATGTTGTCCTGAAGACCTGCCTAGGGCGATGAACAATAGGGAGGAGTGGCGAGAGAGGGTCAGGGATATCCGTGCTACCAGCGCGACATGATGATGATGATGATGATGATGGAAGGAAAATATCTATCTATCTATCTATCTTAATTTCTTTACATCTCTCTATCTATCTATCTATCTATTATGGTCTGTGCATATCTATCTATCTATCTATCTATCTATTTATATCTCAGTTTGTTCATATTCATTTATCTATCCATCTACCAATCAAGTTCTGTGCATATATATATATCTATCACAGTCTTTTCCTATCAATCTATCTCCAATTAACTGAAGTTAATGAACCTTGAACTGTGCTTACCAAAGGCAAAAGGGTTTTTTTTGTTGTTGTTTTTATTGAATTGAGTTGGATCAGGCAGTGGACATTGAACTAATTATCTAGTACAGTCAATTCCTGGCAGACAACCAGTGAGAATCAGACATATCAGTTGACTGACCAGCCGTACAAAGGATGTAAATTAACAAGTATACAATACAGAGACATGACTTAAGTAAACGAATGCAAATGTCTTATACACAGTTTTTTTTTTACTTATGCATTTGTTAACAATAAGTGAACAATTGCTTCACACTTTTTTGAAAACTGAACTTATTTGTCAATAATCTGAAGGTGAAATGAATTAGTAATGAAATTGAAAATTTTGTTTTTTCATTAATCTATTAATTTCAGTCAATTCATGCAAATCAGTCTTCTTCTTCATCTATATATCTACCAATTGCAAAATGTTCACATCTATCTATCTATCTATCTATCTATCTCTGACTGTTGACTTTGTTGATATCTATCGATCTATTCTTCATTGTAGCCAACCTAGATTTTTTTTTGTCTATGTCAGTCCATAGATAGATAGATAGATAGATAGGATCTGATTAGGATATATATATATATACACACACACACACACAAAAACACACACACATATATATATATATATGGGGGGTGTCCCCATGGTGTAATGGTTAAAGCGATGGACTGCTGAATCATAGTAAGCAGGGTTGATATGCCATTAAACAAAGAAACCTTTATATATATATATATATCTTTCTCAAATCAAAATTATCTTTCTCAGTTTATCAATATCTATGAATCTTCATCTTTTTTATACCTATCTCAACCTGTTCACATCAAAGTCAAAACATATCTATTTATGTAGCAATATATCTAAGTCAATCCAATCTATTTCAGTCAATTCATATCTATCTGTCCTTCTTTCAAGCCAACCCAGACTTTTAGGCTTATTTCAATCTGTTAATATCTGTTTATTCATATGTTATAAAATAGCCGAGGGATTTCGGTTCATGCCTTTGAGTTTAGTTAGGCTGGGAACCTTTCGGTTCAGCACATAGGTTGGTTGGGTGTAACATTGAAGCAGGTGTTAACGCGGGTGCGCGCGGGCGGATGGAGGTGTCACTCAGATGTCATAATAGTCCGAGACGATACTGGGTGACAGGGTGCGGGTGACGTCACGCACCGGAAGCGCGCGGAGGTTGTGTGAGAATTTGAAGAGAGAAAGAGTCGGGTACTAGACGCCAAACGAGAAGGATCGATTTTTGGGGCTCGCTGAGGCGAGATGAATTTGCGCCCTATGGGGGCCGCTCGAGTTGGGGGCCAAATGAATAAGACAGCATAGAAGATTGTGTCTCTCCTCCTTACGTCGAAACCTTTAACTCAAAGTTAATAAAAAGGTTTCGTATCTGAACAAGAAGTCGTTACGTGTTTTCGAATTTCGAGATTCCTATGTTCTTTCTAAATCTATCGTTATGAACATTCGATGTCCATTTCACCCATTTCGCACATGGCCACATTCGTGTAACAGGCTATGTAACACATATCTATCTATCTATCTATCTATCTATCTATCTATCTATCTCAGTCTATTCCTATCTATCTATCTATTTCAGTCAATTCATATCTATCTGTCCTTCTTTCAAGCCAACACAGACTTTTTGGCTTATTTCAATCGGTTTGTATCTACGAATATCAAAATAAATAGATAAGCTTACATTTTTCATTTTCTAATTCCAAATAAAAAGCTTAATTAATCACAGCAGAACTCTTGCAGAATTCCCAAGACAAGATACAAAATATTACATTATCAGCACTTCTAAACATACATTAGCCACCAAAGTTTAACAAGCCACCATCTTTCTCTTGTGGCCGATCATACTCTTAGAGATTTTCCTCAACTCTAACTCCAAGAACAATATTCTTTAAAATGACTTATTGTCACAGGAATTCTTTGTAGGCCATATTTATTGCTATTATTATAATTTCCAATATATTACCTTTTCTGTAACCAGTACCATTACCACTATTACTACCATGACATCAGAAGCTTTTTTTTTATCGTAGCCATCAACACCATTAGGGTCCCATCAAAGGGTCAGACAAATCTGTTTAAGATTGGGTTTCAAATGATTTTCAACTACATTAGTTCTTAAAACATTGATATTATAATAAAATATGAAGTGTTTACCTGTTTAAATGACCTGTGAAGGTACATTTTTGTACTGAATACAATTGGAGAGTGTGATTAGTGAACTAAGATAATCCAATAACAGTTGATAGACCAACCAACCAACCAACCAACTAACTTCATCATCTTCATCTGCCACCATCACCTCTTCTATAGCTCCCACCATTTCTTTTACTACCACCACTCATTTTCAGAGTCATTTTAGGCCTCCACCACCACCACCACCACCACATCTTTTTCATTGGCACCACCACCACCACCACCACCACCACTATTATGACTGATCTATCTATCTATCTATCTATCTCAGTCTATTAATATCCAACTATCTATCCACCTTAGACTGTTCATATACATCTATCTATCTATCTATCAGAAAAATCCTATCCATTCATATCTATCTCAGTCAATTCTTATCTATGCATTTCAGTCTATTCATATCTATCTATCTATCTATCTATCAGTCTACTCATATCTTTCAATCTATTGATATCTATCAATCTATCTTAGTATATACATTTCTTTATTTCAGCTTATTCATATCTATCTATCTATCTATCTATCTATCTATCTCAGTCTATTCATATCTATCTGTCTATCCACCTTAGACTGGTCATATCTATCTATCTATCTATCTATCTATCTATCAAACACTTGAAATGAAGTGAGTAGCAAAGTTGTTGAATTATTATGGCATAAAAAATTGAGAGAATCAAGTGAGATGAAAGAGAAATATGTTTGTATTTACTTGTATATTTAAAATTTATATTGATGATATATCTGTTCCTCTCCTTCTATCTCTTTGTTTTATTTATCTAAAATCTATCTATCTATCTATCAATCTATCTATCTATCTATCTATCTATCTTCTTTCTCTATCAATCTGTCTATTGATCTATCTATCAATTTCAAAGCTTCTCTATCTATTTCTCTATAAATCTACAGTAAACAAATTCTACCCATCTGTCTCAGTCTATTCGTATCTACCAATTTCAGCTAGATTGATTGTGAAGATACAGATTCGTATAATTGGAGAATACAATTTTGAATTGACATCAGCGTAAATGACTCAACAACAATTGACATGCAGTTAAACCAACCAACCAACCAACCAACCAACTTCATCATCTTCCACTACCCTCTTCTATAATATAAACCACTGCTATCACTACCACCACTATGGCTTACCCCATTTTCAGCATCTTCCTTAATCACCATCACTCCTTTTATTGTTGCCACTATCATCACAACCACATCCACCACTCACCGACTTTGAGGGTCATCTTAAATCACCATCACCTCTTTCGTAGTCACTATCACCATCATAACTAGTTGATAGATAGATGGGATTGCTAAATAGAAAAATAAAAATAGAGCTAGAGATAGACAAAGAGTGAGAGATAACCCAATAGATAGATAGATAGATAGATAGATTTGAAAAGACTGAGAGAGATAGATAGATAGATAGATAGATAGATAGATTTGAAAAGACTGAGAGAGATAGATAGATAGATAGATAGATAGAGAGATTTGAAAAGACTGAGATAGATAGATAGATAGATAGATTTGAAAAGACTGAGAGAGATAGATAGATAGATAGATAGATAGATAGATAGATAGATAGATAGATAGATTTGAAAAGACTGAGATAGATAGATAGATAGATAGATAGATAGATAGATAGATAGATAGATAGATAAATTTGAAAAGACTGAGAGAGATAGATAGATAGATAGATAGATAGATAGATTTGAAAAGACTGAGAGAGAGAGATAGATAGATAGATAGATAGATAGATAGATTTGAAAAGACTGAGATAGATAGATAGATAGATAGATAGATAGATAGATTTAGAAAATCCATCGCTGATTTAATGTCATTCGATATCATCCTGATGATGGTTCATTAGAACCGAAATGTTATAACATTGACTTTTTTTCACATTCAATTCTTCTTACTTCTATATACAGGGTGGAATGATAAAATTGTCATCCTAAAGAAAACAACACTACAGCTTTATTTTAAAACTTTTATTGAAAAATCAATTCAGGTAACTTGATTATGTAGTAGAGCTGACATCTATTCAATGTAGCCGCCTTCAGCCTCAATCACCGCCTCGATACGGATCCGGAACTGGGAGCATGCCTTTTCCACAAGCACCAGCGGGAGCTCAGCGAATACTTGGCAGATGGCGGTGATCAGCCTGGTGTCGTGAGAGGTCATGTTGGTGATGTTCTCGACATATGACCAAATGAAGTAGTCCAGTGGGTTCAGGTAAGGGGTGGAGGGGGGGCCAGTGAGAGAAGGGTAAAAAGTCGTAGCACTCCTTCTGAAGCCAAACCTGGGTCTCTTTGGATTTTCGGGCCGGCGCCAAGTTCTACTGCCGCACTCAGGGTCTGCCACCGGACACCTGACTGCACCAGGGGATCACCACACTCTTCAGCATATCCAGGTATACTTTGGTGTTGACTTTCAAGCTGACTTCAAAGATGTGAGGTGGCATGATGTGGCCCTCGCTTGAAACCACACCAAAGACCATAACTGTTGTCGGACACTTTGTTTACATCACGCTGGGCACGTCCCTGTTATTCGTGGCAATCTAGCAATGATTCTGGCTGTCATAACTTGGATCAGTAGAGAGCATGATTTGTACAGTGGCACATCTCCGATCTCGCTCGTTGAACATTGTGTCACTTTCAGACATGATAGAAGGCTCCTATCGCTCTTGGGATTTGTATACAACTGGCCAACTAGTAGATGGTCTGCAGCAAAAAAAGAAAACCGGTTTCATTTCATCTTTTCTAGGGCTACAATTTTCATGTTCCACTCTGTAGATATATAATTAGATAGATATTGCTAGAAATAGATTTTCACCACCAGTACATTGTCATGTATCGGATATATTCACTTTGTATCATCTTAGATTTATGCCTGGAAAGTTTGGTTTCTTCTTAAGACAATTCTTAGAACAAGTAAAAAGAAATCAAATCAGTAACTTGTGTTCAATTTCTGGATGAGGCCGTATATATATATATATATATATATATATATATATATATATATAATTTCTTTTCTGGGAGCGTTCGTGGTATAATGAATGGATATTATCATAAGAAGTAGACATGGTGACCTGTGTTCAAATCCTGGATGAGGCTTTTTGCATTTCGCATAGTGCTAATTCCCTTGGGAAATTTATTTGTCGCTGCCTCCCACCAGACAGGACTTGACACAAGGTCAAAAGCCCGAAGGACGATTAAAGTAGGGATAAAGGGGAGGGGAAGGTCGGGAACAAGCCGAGACTCGAACCCTGCTGGTTTGTGCTGCTCATCGACCCACTAAGTGCAATGTGGGTCTAATGAGGCAAGCAGTTTCATGAATCCAAATTTGGATCCTGGCACATATGCTGGGTTATGGCTTAAACTAGACAGCAAGGTCTAGTGCTATACATAGGGGACAAAGGTTGCAGATCGCCCACCCACAGGTGGCCCAACTGAAGTTGGGGGCCTTTCGGCCTCAGATCTGCCATTGTTTGATACCCCATCCGGCACGAATGCCAGACGGCCCAGCCAAAAGGCCAGTGAAAATATGAAGCCAACTATTCTCCATCCAGCTATAGATAAAATTGTAGGGCAGATTGGGTTCTTTAGCCTTGGTATAGCAACCAGTCTAGAAGAAGGAAAACTCTGAATTCAAACCTGCTAAACTCCACATAAAAAAATTGAACTTGAGTTGTATCCTGCTCATGCAGAGGGGTTGGTAAATACATATATAGCATTTCAATTTGGGCTAATTCCCTTACAAAAGGCATCTAGCCATCTCTTCCCTCTCCTTGCTATTGGTAAATAATGTGACGGACTGGGTTCCGTAGTCTTTAGGATACAATCATTCAAGAAGAAGAACTGAATTCAAACCAGCTGAATGCCACTTAAAAACTGGCCTTGTGTCACCCCCTGCTTGTGGAGGGAGCTTGGGTCAATACATAGAATTATAGGGGTAACTCATTCTGTTTTCCTGCAGAAAATAACACCCTGAGGATTATCCTAAGATAATCTAGCATTTCTTCAATGAACTTTCAATGCCAAAAACATATATAAATTCCTAAGTGATACATTCTTCTGCGATAGCAAATCAGCGGACTTTCACTAACAATGAACAAAGAAAGTAATCTTTCAACATTCACAAACTCCAATGAATGATAAAATGTATGACCTACCGTAAAAGCTCCCACAGGTGCTCTATATTACAATAAAAGAACCCCGCCCCAACAATAATTGCATGACATGAATGAATATTTTTTGTTTATCACTCAAAATACACCGTAGGGATGTGAGAATTTATATTCGGCATTGAAAAAATAATAAAAGAATTTTTAACAAAATTCCTATCCACAAGGAAAATTCAACTCCAAATTTTTAATAGCTCCTGCAATCTTTGGCAATAAAAACTGGTTTTGTGTTTGCTTGTTCAAATATTTATGAGCCTTACTTTCTGTGGAATAACGCTCATAATTGCATAATAAAATGTACTGTTCATTTATATATATTTATATATATGTGCATATATATATATATATATATATATATGATTGTCTTTGGACAATTGAGATTTCTAAAATCAATAGTTGTTTTTTTTCCTGTGTGTATCATGTAAATGAATGTCACACCACATGACGAATTCCTCACACCATAAATACATTTTATCAGTCAATTTTGCTCCTATTTCTGTCTGATGATTGTGTAATCCACAGGAAATCTTTAATTAATAGACTTTTAGAATTTATAATTTGAATTGTATATCTTTTGCATCTCTTCCGACATAGTCGCATCAAACATTTTTTATGTATTTTTCTTATTTGCATTTCATTATTTCATGAAGATATATTTTTGTAACATATAATTATTGAACTGACTTTAGCATTAAATAATCCAACAACAGTTGACATGCTTTAAAACCAACCAACCAACCAACCAACCAACTCCATCATCTTCTGCTATCATTATTTCTTTCAGAGTTCTCACCATTGCTGCCACCACCACAACCACTATAACTAAGCCACCTGCCTGATCCTGATCCTGATCTATCTATCTATCTATCTATCTATCTATCTATCAAACTTCTCAATCCGTCTATCTCAGTCAATTCATATCAGTTTATTTATCTATCTCTTGTCTTATCAATCTATTATTTTCTTAATCTATCATCTTTATCAAAAATCTTTATCATTCTCAAATCTTATCAATCTATATCTCTCCTCTTCTTTACCTAACATCTTTATCTATCTAACAACATATTAATCCATCTACCAAACATCTATCAATCTATTTGATGCTTGTTGTCTTGCATGAAATTTCAAACCTACCTCAAATTTACATATGTCTCCCTATAGTGCGTGCAAAAGAGTTTATAGATGAAGTAGCTTTCATTGCTGATAGAGCTTTTGTTTTCTCTCTCAATATTCGGAAATGCTGAAGATGGATTTTATCAAATGTCTTTGCAGCATTTTGATATCCAATTCTTGTAAATTGAACCAACTTACTTGAATCTAACAACAGATATACAAAGAGCTATGAGCTTATTTTTCAACTTGTCTCTGTACCTGAGATACGGTCTTCCTATAAAGTTTGTTTCTATCATTAAGAAGGTTATAAATGAGTATCTTTAGAATTTTTTTCTCCCTAATTTGGATGAAATGTCCAGCCTATCTCATATATATATATTACACCAACTCTGTCTCTGCCAAGGAGTAAGACACCCACCCGAATCAAGTGTTCTGGATATGACTCTAAACAATCTGATGGTGAGGCTCCAGTCTTGGAGCTTTTGAGAATGTGAGTACCCCTTCATTGCCATTGCTCCGAGGTCACTCTGGCCCAGAGTGGTAGCACCTGATAGGATTCTATCTATGGGTCAAATAAAACAGTTTAACATTTAAATTGTGTCCAAACAAATGACTTATGCTAAACTGAGTAGTTAGAAATAGAACTGTTTGAACATTTAACTGAGTGTAAGCAATGATATTTAATTGAATTTGAGACACATAGCAATACTTGGTACATTGTAACTGTATGCAAATAAATGATTTATAGTTAATAGAATTATTCATGTTTGATTGAAACTGTTGGCCAAAAAATGAGCTCAGGCTCATTTAAAAAAGTTATCAACCCAATGCGTTTATAAATATACATTTCTAAACAGGATTTAGCATTAAATAACCTACAATGGTTAATTCCATGAAACCAAACCAAACCAAACCAAACCAATCATATATATATATATATATATATATATGGAGACATTAACATATATGGAGACATGTTTACACATTTCTCCCATACAATTTACCACCTGACCCTGATTAGTCCCTAAATTTACTTTCCTTTATATTAGACAGCCTGGAAGGAAACAAATTCTTCTTTTGTTTGAATGTCACATGTACTAACAGCTAATCATGTTATCTTTTCCTGTAAATGTTACACAAATTTACATAATATTATGTGACTATATCTTATACAATATAGATGTTTGGCTTGCCGCCTTTTTAACGCTTCTGTCTGAAGATTGTGTTAAACACCTGAAACTTGAATAACAGAATTATGGCGGCTGGAACTTGACAATCAGCCCATCGACAAAATGGTTTGAGGGTTTTCCATTGGTCCTGGAGACTGGAGTTCAATCCCAGGTCGAGTTACACATAAGATTCAAAAAATGGTACTTGATGCCTCCTTGCTTAACACTCAGCATTATAAGTGTTTTGATGCTGACAAAAGAAAGACATGGGAAACACAAAAAGGGTTGATAGAAAAACATAGATATTAAAGTCACAGAAACAAGATACAAGTGAACCTGGTTAAACAGTAGTTAGTTGGTAGGAATCTGAGAGTCCAGTGGGGTATTGACTGTCTACTACGCAAATGGTATTACACGTGATTGTCTCACACTGATTGGTGAACTCTGTTTGACACTCTCGTTGACATGTATTTTGGAGGAGGGTGAGTTCATTATGTAGGGAGTACAACAATAGGGTACAAATTGAGGGCAAAGTGGAACAAGCCAGAGAAAGGAGTAGTGCTCTCCTCTACACCTTGATGTTGTAGCTATTGAAAAGGGAGCCTTCAGGTCGGCCTCGACTATGGTCGGCCAACTTACTTATACTAGCTTTACTCTAATAATATAGAATATTTTCAGCTGAAAATATCATCATTATTATAATCACCACCAAAGTGCGTCGATTGCATGGATTTCGTTGATTCTCCTATCATCTGTACCTATTGGTTATTGCTCTTGGCAAATTCTCATGATAGCTGATAAGTTTTGCTGGTCGGCCAACATTGATGAAGTGAAGAAAGTCCTCAGGAGAACATTGCTTATGAATTCATCCTTTCTTCTCCAGCTGTGTCAAGTATGCCTTGCTCAACTTACAAAGTATTTGTTAGATGGGAGGCAAGTTGCTATACAGCTGTTGTTTCGTAGAGTAATGTTTCCAGGACTTGTTCAAAACAACACACAGCATTCTTGTGTAGTTCCCACCTTGCTTTTTTTTTCAAATTCTTTTCTTACTTGCTGTTCTATCATTTTTTAAAAATATATATATATATATATACCGAGAGAGAGAGAGAGAGAGAGAGAGAGAGAGAGAGATGAATAAAGATGATAAGACAAATAGGAAAATTCATTTCTTTATATTCATTTATTTATTGAATGTTCTCAACAAGTTTTGATCATGCATCATCGTCAGAAAAAATTTCTTTGAGAAGAAAATTTTCTTTGAAAGTTTTTATGAGTCGATGTGCAACAAAAAAAAGCAACAAAAAATGAACTGGTGATATAACAAATCGATTCTTAAAAGGAAAATTATATCTTTGGTATTCAAGTGTCTTCAGTAGACCTCTACATGACATCTGTTGTAATAAACCAATTTTTTGGTTTATTATTACTGATCTGTATTTAAAAACAGCTCAGTGTCCAAGAGACAGAGCTAACTTATATATATATATATATATATATATAATGAAAGGAATTAGTCCACAATTGAATTTGAATGTGGCGCTTTTGGTTTATAGCATGAGGGCAGATAATATTACCATTTAAACATGAATGGCAGTTGATGCTGTATCATTCTGTTGCCTCTTGTTATATTAAAAGAAAGAAAATAAATAATGAAGGTGTTGACGAACATATTGATAGTTTTCAAAGGGGAAGCTTTAATGGCAGCTTGAGACAAAGTTTTCCTTTGTGCTGTGAGTTGCAGATGGCAGTGAGACAGTTGTAGATAGCTGTGCAGGAATTTAGTACTCAGATGGAAGCTTCAGGGTCCATTTGATTTAGGCGGGAGAAATAATTGACAAGGAATGGTCTCCTAAAAGAAACAGAGGAACAAATGTTGAAATGTGCTCTCTAGAGATGAAAAGTCCCTCTGTCTGCTGTTGGAATCGTCCCAGGATAGAAAGAAAGCGTTTTCTCTCGTGTCGGCTGGTCTAACCTTGCTGCTTGCAAGGAGGAAAAGAAAAGAGAGGGAGAGCATGGTTAGTACTGCCTTTTATGTTGCCCGGGGAGGTGTGCCTGGGCAGAATAGCATTGGTCATTCTCATTGGATGAAATATATTATTTCAAACTCCAATGGTCAAAGCAATTCCCACGTTAAATAATGATTTGAAATTCTTTCTGCTACAGGTTTTTATTTCATGCAATTAAGCTTCAGACACGTTTCGGACTTCTTTGTCTGTCTTCAGGAGACTAATAATTTTGATGAGGTGCGATTGCTTCTGATTCAATTTTTTTATGTGCATAATAACAAGTATCTACTTTGTGTGTTTGTGTGTGTTTATATTTGCATACATGCATATATGTGGTGCCTTCCATAAGTTTCCAGCCTTTTTTTGTACAAGCATTTAGAATTGTCATAGACTCTTGAAAATTCAGTATGTGATTGCTATACATCTTATGACATGACTGACCAATTTTTATGATTTCAGCCTCAAATGAACAGCTACGGCAGCAATTGGAATACACCCTACTAAAGCATGATTGTCACAGCTGGTGAATTTCAAAAATGCATTCTGGACGTGAGGACATTTTAGAAGAACGATATGCAATAAAATTCTGTTTTAAACTTGGAAAAAATACCAAAGAAACGTATGGAATGCTTCAGACTGCTTTTCAACCATCTTGCATGAATCGAGCATCAGTTTTTGAGTGGCATAAGAGATTCAAGCAAGGCACGGAGTCTGTGAGTGATGATGAGATGTGTGGGAAGAGTAAGGAAATCAATAGACCAGAGTTGATTGGCCAAAGGGTTAGGGTTACAGTTAGGGTTACTATGTTGGGGTTTTAAGGGAGCTCAGGAAGAGATTCCATTGGAAGAGGCCAGCACTCTTCAAATCGGGTCAGTGGCATTTCCACCAGGACAATGCACCAGTCCACAACTCCATCCTTGTCACAGACTATTTGACCAAGATGGGCATCAAGACAGTTCCTCAGCCTCCCTATAGTCCAGACATTGGTCCCTGTGACTTTTGGTTATTCCCTAAGCTCAGAGGCTGTCGTTATGAGACAATTGAGGAAATGAAAGAGGCTGTGATGAAGGTCATTGACACACTCACACAAGAGGACTTCCATGGGGCCTTTGAGAAGTTGTTGGAACGGTAGAACAAGTGCATTGCAGCCTGAGGAGATTACTTGGAAGGGGACTAGAGTTTCATGTGTGTACTATCAATAAAAGTCCCCATAAGAAAAAAGTCAGGAAACTTATTTAATGATCCTCATACATCCGGTTATTGTTTTTTCTTTTCTCTTTCTTCCACTTTGAGTTGAATGTGGGAAAAAACGTATTAATATGTATTCAATGTATATCCAGTTATTCTCTCTTTCTCTCTGAGTTGAATGTCTCATAGATATACTTTAATATAGTTTGTGTGTATGTTTGTGGTTGTGAGTGTGTGCGTAAAGTTCAGTTCTGTGTGTGTGTATGTGAGTGAGTGAAATTAGTGTCTGTTTAATATAGGCTTAAATATATGAATTTTTTCTTTTTTTTTTTTTTTTTTTTTGAGTAATGAATAGTCGTCAGTTTGGTATATTGGCATTATCTTAACAATTACATAACTGAATTCGTAAAGGTGTTTTGAAATAAAGTTTTTTAGTGTCATGTAATTTAAAGTTATTTTTATGTAAAGAAAGTCAATTGTTTAGAGCCTTAGTTGATCCTATGTATACTTTTTACTGTTGCAACATTCTATTGAGTAGACAACGTTTTTTTAATTGCAGCTTCGATTTCTTATTTATTATGAATGTTGTTTCGGGGTTTTTGAAGGTATAGACTTTTCCTTCTATGATTGTATTGCATGCTCATCTTTTAATTTTGCCTTTTGAGACTCCATAATTTGTTTGTTTCCCAAATTTAGATAGGGTGAGTGTGTGTTTTAAGTATTTTAGTTATCACTTTTGCTTTTAATAATTTTTGGCGTCTAGTGTACTTTTGAGTTTATCATTGTTTTTAAACTGTCCTAGATTTTTGTTATTTCTATGAATAGTTCTGGGTTGTTTTTGTTGTTTGTTGAGATGTATATTAAAGGGTTCTTCTGATTTTGGGGAGGGAGTTTGTAATTCTTTTAATGGTATTTTTTCTGCTCATTCGAATCCCTTATTTATTAGTTTTGTCAAATATCCTCTCTGGTGCAGGGTTAAGCATAATTCCTCTTGGTGAGTTTGTAGGAGGCTTTTATCAGTGACTATAGTGCATATTCTACGTGCTAGAGTATAAGGGATGGATTTTATGCAGTTTTTTTAGGTTTAGCTCCATTCTGTAGGTTTGTGGTAAATGTCTGTGATAATTTGGCTATATTGTTTTTTTAATGAGGATGTCTAAAAAATGGTAGTTCTTTAAAGTTGTGGTCCATGGAAATTTTATTTTAGGGTGTAGGTTTTGGAGTAAGTTATGCAAATTGTCAATGTTGTCCATGGACATTTCTAAAATATGAAACAGTCATCTAGGTATCTTTTCCATGATCTGATAAATTCTGTTTTTATATTGTATTTTTTACCTATGATTTCTTATAGATTTTCCTCTAAGTATGGTGAGTTTAGAGTAGCATACGTTGGTGTCATTTTAGTTCCCATCGCTGTTTGTAGGGTTTGGATGTAATTTATGATGTTGAATTGGAAAGAGTTATAATCTAAGATTAGTTCCATACAGTCAGTGATAACTTTTTTGATAAATCTTTGGTGTAATATTTCTGGGTATTTTTTTTTTAAATCTAAAATGAGATGGCTTGTTTTCCTAATCCATATGGGTTATTACTGTGAGGCAGTCACAGATCTATTTCCTCTCACGAATCAATGCCCCTGACAAGTGATTCGGCCATACACTGACCAATCAAGGTAAGAGCACATCGATTCCTTCTTCCTCTCTTGAACTATTTTTTCTAGCCCTTTTTAGAAGCCATGACAAGTCAGAGAGCACCTAGTTAGCAGCCAAGACAGACCTCTCTTGTGTCCTCTGCTACGGACATTCCACAAGTTAAACCTTCACTGAAGAACACGCTGCAACTAGCTTCACACACAGAAGAACCAGCCTTTCAGCAGTCATACGAGCTACTTGCTACAGTGACACATACTTCCTACAAACTCAAGGACCAACATACTATCCAGCGATACCAAAAAGAACTTTTTCTTACTCTGACTCGTTTACTTCTGCAACAATAATAAACCTTTCGTTGCTGTGTTTTCAAAAAAAGTTTCGTGATTTATTTGTATTGTCAATTAATTTATAGTGTTATGGAAACTAACCATTAAAAGCACTTTAACTGTATAGATTTGTGGCATTAAATGTAACCATGAGTGTGTCTGGATCAGTTTTTGTGGTATGGAGTTTAAAAGTGGAGGTCATCTTTGATGTAGCTTTTTTATTTTCCATAGAAATGGTTATTGTAGAATATCTATTATTTTGCTGAGTCTTTTAACGGGACATGATGGGCCTGTTATTATAGGTCTAAATTTGATATCACCAGGGTTTGGAATTTCTATGTATTCAGGTTTTGTGTTTCTACAGCAATTCTTATTTCCTAGGACTTGTGAATTTTTGGTAATCCGTAAAAATGCTAGTTTTTGGGATGTCATTAGTTAAGAAATCCTTTTCTATTTTAGTTAACGTTTTGCATGTTTTGGAAAATTTTACAATTTTCAATATAATATTATTGTCTATATTTGTATCAGTTAGTTTATAGTTAGTTTTATCTCTTAGTATTTTCTTGCATTTTGTTTTATAAGTTTTATTTAAAATGACTATGGCGCATCCCTTTTCAACTACTTTTATAATTATTTTCCAGTATATTTTTTAAAATGAGTCTTTGTTTTGTGTAAGACATTATTCTGTGTAGCTTTTATCTTTTAGGTAAATGTTCCCAAGCTTTTCAAAGAATGTGTTTAATTCACTATTCTCATCTTTGTCTGGAAAGAATTTGGATCTATTTTTCATTAGAGAGTCATCTGTATTTTTTATTAATTAATTTTTCTGTCAATGTAAATTTTCTTTCAAATTCTTTTGAAGTCCTTTTTCTTCTCATATTGCTTTTTGTGGTGGGAAAAATTTTAGACCAAATTTGATTTGGCTTGGTTTGTTGGGTTTTATAGCATATCAACCTTTGTAGGTCATATAATGCCAAATCCATTTTTATGTAAATAATCAATTCAACTTAAACAATTCAGTTTAGCATGAGTACACAGGTTAATTGTCAAAAATATTTCCATTTCAAACTATTCAAGCAGTTATATATAACAATTTAGTTTTGTATAAGTACAGTTTCAATGTCAAAAACAGTTCCATTTCAAACAATTCACTTTAGCATTAGTACGCTGTTTAAATGTAAGTAAGAGTAAAGTTGGCGACCATAGTCGAGGATAACCCGAAGGCTCCCTTTTTGATAGCTACTACACCAAGGTGTAGGGGAGGGCGCTACTCCTTCCCTGGATTGCTCTACTTTACCCTTGATCCGTACCTTATAATGCTGAGTGTTAAGCAAGGAGGCATCAAGTACCATTTTTTGAGTCTTTGGTATGACTCGACCTGGGAAGTACAGTTTAATTGTGAAAAACATTTCTATTTCTAGCTATTCAGTTTAGTCAAGCAGTTCTAATTCAACTAATTCAGTTTAGTATAAGTACAGATTTTGTTTACACACAGTTAATATTCAAAACAGTTCTGTATTAAACAATTCAATTTAGTGTAAATACAGTTTCAATGTCAAAAAACAGTTCTATTTCAAATAATTCAGTTTAGCATAAGCACGCAGCTTAAATGTAAGTGCGGTTTAATTGTCAAAAACATTTTTATTTCAAGCTTGTCAAACAATTCAGTTTAGCATAAGTATGCGATTAGTTCTATTTAAACCATAGATAGGGCCCTATCAGGTGCTACCACTCTGGACCAGAGTGGACAGGGGAGCAATGGCAATGAAGGGGTGCTCCGTATTCCCCAAAGCCACAGCATTACTGAGACCTTATCATCAGACTGTTTAGTATCATACCCAGGACACTCATGGGGGGGGTCAGTGTATTCTACAGCCCCAGCCGACTGGGTAAAGACCAAATTTGAGTAAATCAATTTAATTTGTGTTTATATTGATTATTCTAGGTTAGATTTTAGCCCAAATTGGTAGCAACTGATAAGGGTCCTATATATGGGTCAAATAGAACTGTTTGACATTTAAACTGAGCACAAACAAATGACAGATGCTAAACTGAATTGTTTCAAATAGAACCGTTTGATCATTTAACTGTGGTTAAACAAATCACTGACATTTAATTGAATAGTTAGTGATAGATAGCAATACTTGGAACCATTTAACTATGTGCAAAATAATGATCTTCAGCTTATTTAAAAAGTTATCAATAAAATGTGTTTACAAATTATATATATATCTAATATATATGTATAAAGAGGATTTGGCATTAACTAATCTAAAAGGGTTCATATGCCATAAAACCCAACCAAACCAAATCCTATATATTTAATATATATGTATGTTGGGTATCGCCTACCTTTTCAGCATAATGAGCTGTTCCATCTGCCATATATGGAAGTAGTGGAGATCAGTCTGGAATAAGCCTACGAGTCAAACCAGAAGAGCCATTCCTATTGTTGAAGTATATCATTACTCTATCACTAATCCTATGTTCTTATTACTAACAGTCTCTCTCTTGTAAATACTCTTTCCTGTAAATATAACTATTTTCCTCACATATCGTGGTTTGTCTTATTATTACTACTACTTGTGTTCACTAACCAGAACACAAAAATGTATAAAGAGGATTTGGCATTAAATAACCTACAATGGTTGATATGCCATAAAACCCAACCAAAACAAATTCTATATATTTAATAGATATGTATAAAGAGGATTTGGCATTAAATAATCTACAATGGTTGATATGCCATAAAACCCAACCGAAACAAATTCTATATATTCAATAGATATGTATAAAGAGGATTTGGCATTAAATAATCTACAAGGGTTGATATGCTATAAGGCCAATCCAAACCTAAACCTTGTTAGATATGTTACTTAGAAAGCAAAACAAAGCAAAAATATTCAAGTTTCAAATATACAATGATATTATGAAAATTTAGGTAAGATTTAGATCAATTCACTTTTAATTAATATCAGTGAGAAAGTTGAACTTTATGGCAAGTACAGATTTTTTTGATATTAGCTTATAGAACTCATAAAATAGCTTGCATTTCTTTGTCAAGCATTTTAAAATTTCTCTTTTCTTTGTCTTGATGTTACACAATGTAATCCTTAAAGGAATCAATTCATTTTCAGTAATAAGTATTATATATATATATATATATATACATATATATATATATATATATATATTCATCCACAGGCAGACTGTTTCGTTCTATCAAAACTCTTCAGTGTGGCTAGACATGTAGGATGCTCAAAGCCGGGATCAAAACCCGTCCAACTTTATGTTAGACTTAGTCTCAGACCGCTCAGCCAACAAGCATACCATGTTGGCTAAGGAAATTTTTAAGGTATTATGTAGCAACTGCAGCAGTGTCCGTTTGTTTACATTTTTATACCCTATCAGCTACCAGATATATATATAGTGACTATAGTGACAGAAGTAGGCAATCTCAACATACTCTTGGAGCTACATGTGACTGCTAAGATTAATTTCAAGCAAGATAACTGTCTTTCTCATAGACATAATCACCATGCATTCTTATATAGTTTCTCAAAACAATGGTAGACCTACATACTGAGTCATAGAAAAGATATGAGTTACCTGCATATGGCTGTGGAAGGACCTGTTTAAACTGAGCCTGCAATTGCTTTCTGCCATGAAACTTCATATAACTTAAAAGTTCAGCAGTCAACAAACTGACATTACTAACTTGTTCAGGATGAAAAATGTCTCTTACTGAAGTTAGGTCTTGCCTCTTTTCAAATGTTTTACAATTATAGCTGGGGAGAGAAAAGATGGATTCCTGTTTTTCCAGGGAAGCATAAACAACCTCATCCAGGTTTTAAACTCAGCTCATCAAGTGCACTTCCTTACAATGTTAAACATTACATCATATGCACCTCCCTCTCTCTCACTGTCTCTCTCTCTCTCTCTCTCTCTCTATATATATATATATATATATATATATATATCTGTCTCTATAAATATATATATATATATATATATATATATCAGTATCACCCATGAATAAGTCCACCAATAATAATTTTTCTTAAAATGTTAATTTTCTTTAAAACCAAATGTTAAAAACAAAGAACTCAGACTATAACACTCTGCATACAGAGAGACCTTCTTACACCAGTCTTCTTACACTCGCACCGAAACCAATATAGCCATTTGTTTACTCCCGGTCCCTGAATAATGCTTTCTCTTATTGAGAGTATCAGGGGAGATAACTTGCATGCTTAGCATCAAAGATACCAGAATTTTTATATTTCTAGAGGAATATTATTGATTCTTCCCTGGGGGAATATAATCAATATAAATTAATTCAATGAAATGAGACTCAACACACAGAGTAAAAGTTACAACAGGTTTATTGTACAAAGCTACAATGTAACAAATCAGATATTGACCCTCAAACATATCTTGAATGCCAGATTATCCAGATTAGCTTAATCTTCCATTGGTTACCGCTTGCTAGCATCTTTTATAAACTGAGTAATCCATTCTCAGGGGGGTGTCAGGATCTTCCACTATATCAATTATTTTCCACTCAAAATGGATATTATTAGGTATTACCAATTTATTGTTTCTATAAATAAAAAGACAAGTTATTTTGAGAATTTCTCTTTTCTTATTTTTGATATTTGTCAAATCAGAGAAATTGTTGAGAACTAAATCAAAATTCCCAAAGTTTTTCTTGCTTTTGTTGAGTGCTGCATTGAAATTTCTATCTAAAAACAAACTAGTTCCGTATCTGTATATTTGAGTCTTAATCATTGATCAAACCTCAGTTCAAGAATTGTTTTTTCTTTCTGGGCTAATTCATCGACTTCACGTCTTATGACTGAATTAATAACCAATTCATGTAATATTCAAATATTCAAATTCAATAAATATTGTAATGTAGTGACCACCTCTCACCATCACTAGTGAACCTTGTGTCTGGCTGTGTGACCAATAACAAAGGTTCAACCATTAGAACTCTCATGGTAGGTCCAAGTAACAGTCACATATGTCGGTTGAATGTTTTTGAAAAGGGCCAATCTGTTAGTGAGTAACTGGTACAAGAAATGACTTAAATTTCAAGGTAAGCAAAACGATCTGTCCCTATTGGGGTTTGGACTACAATTTAGCAAACAATAGATCATTCATCAACTTTAGAATATGACTTGATGTCTCCCTGTTTTTAAGACCTGCAATATCAATAATAAAGTGAATGGTACTTTCCTGGGACCACGTGTCTGTCTCCTTCCGTTTCCTGATGTAAATTTATAATCTTTTCTTCAGCTCATCTTTGCCTTAGTCAGCTTTCTAAAAGACCCTGCCATGCCACAATATTCATCAATTTTATTCTTCATGAATTCAATATATATATATATATAGAGATGATCAGAAATTAATTATCTGTCCCTATTGGGGTGTGGACTACAATTTAGCAAACAATAGATCATTCATCAATTTTAGAATATGACTTGATGTCTCCCTGTTTTTAAGACCTGTTCAGAGGGAGATCGCTATATCAATAATAAAGTGAATAGTACTTTCCTGTGACCACATGTCTGTCTCCTTCCGTTTCCTGATGTAAATTTATAATCTTTTCTTCAGCTCATTTTTGCCTTAGTCAGCTTTCTAAAAGACCCTGCCATGCCACAATATTCCTCAATTTTATTCTTCATAAATTCAATATATATATATATATAGATGATCAGAAATTAATTATTTGATATGAGAACATTTGCTGGAGGCAGTTATTTTGGAAAGCATGCAAAAAATTTTCCATTTTTCACTTTCAAAACTCCGTCTTTCCTTTGAAAAGATTAAGCATATAGATGAATGTGAAAATATTTTCTTTCTTCCTCTGCATATTAGAAATTTAACTTCCTTACAATTTCAGATTGATAAATCATCACATATTGTTGAAAATATAAACAAGAAGCCTAATTTTAAAAAATGTATCATCTTTACGACTTCATTCATATAAGTTTGTCAGGCTTGATTTACAGCTTTTTAAACTAAATGATTAACCAATGTATTGGTTTTTATAGCATGTCAACCAGTCTGGAGTTATTTTATGCCCAGCAGTTAGGGAATTGTGTACATTATATGTTTATAGTTGCATTTTCGTTAAATTTCTGAATATTTTTGCACATGGTTATATGATTTAAACTATTCCTATCAAATACAAATAATTTGCAAACAGATCTATTTGACCCATAGATGGTATCCAAACAAGTACTCCCACTCTGAGTCAGAGTGGACCTGGGAGTAATGCTAATAAATGGGTATTCCACACTCTACAAAACTCTAGAATTGGAGCTTCACTGCCAGATGCTGTTTAGTGCCATACCAAAGACACCCCTTTTTTGTGATCCTTGCAATGGGTCAAAGAGATTACTTTGTAAATCATTATCTAGTGGAAAATGTGGCCATGGGAACTTCCAAAAATCAAAAAAATGTGGCAAGAAAAGGTTAAAAGTAGCTGAAACTAAAAAATAAAAAAATCAATAGCTTCAAAAAAATGCAAATTTTTATTTCAAATTTGGTAGAATCTTTAAATTCCATTTTTTCTGAGACTTGCAGAATTCATCAAATCTTAGATTGGAATGAAAGGAAAATGAAAAAAAAAATATCTTCTAACAAAGTTGATAGACGTAACTGAAAAGCCTATAATTATGATTTTGATAAAAATTCTGGAAGAAAAAAAGATTGATGTAGCCTTTTGAGAAAATAACAAGAGATCAAATCACTATTTTGACCAGAAGTACAACAATAGGAAATAAAATCTTTGGATTCAATGATTTTTAAATATTTTTACTCACTTGATCTCTGTGCACTGTTAATGTGGTTCCAAATACAGTGATTATATCCTCTCTAAAACTGTGTCCTGATTGGTGTAGTTGGATTTTATGGCATATCAACCTTTGTGGGTTATCTAAGGCCAAATCCTATTTTTACATATATATGAAATATATGATTTGTAAACATATTTTTTAGATATACATAGTTAAATGATCAAATGGTTCTATTTCTGACAATTCAATTTAGCATCTGTCATTTGTTCCCACTCATTTTAAATGTCAAACAGTTCTATTTGACCCATAGATAGGATCCTATCAGGTGCTACCACTTTGGGACAGAGTGGACCTGGGAGTGCTAGCCATAAAGGGGTACTCAGCATTCTCCAAAGCTTCAGCATTACTGGAGCCTCACCATCAAATTGTTTTGTGTCATATATCCAGGACACTCGTTGGAGGGGGAGGTTAATACCCCTGTGCAGAAATGCAGTTGGTGTATTCTACAACCCTCTCCCCCAGCTGACTGGGCTATTTAGTTGTTTATTTGCATGTCAGACCTGAATTCCTTTGAAAATAAAACTTAGGTCTGTGTTGTGGACGAAGTTATCATACTTTCTCTGAGAGTAGTTGTACTGGTTGTTTTCTTCTGTTTTGAGCAGTGGGACAAAACATACGAAGATCTTTATTCAAACCGTCTATTTAATACCAATTCTTAGCACTCTGCTGTGAATTACTAATTCATACATACTAATATACCAAAACATTCTAGGATCCAGGATAAAAAAGCCTGATATTTTTGGTTCAGTGGCCAGAGAAATCTAATGTATGGATCTGTCCTCTTTGACTTGTGGACAGCTACTGACTAGTAGGGATAGCTGTAACTCAGACTTTTTAGATTTTAGTGGAAAAATAATTTTTAATTATGACACAGGATTTGAACTCAAATCACTGAGTTCATTTTCTATGATGATATTAATTATACCCGGCAAGTTTTCATTTTGTTAGTGTGTGTCCACCCCTTGTAAAAATTATTTATTTTTTTACTGAACCCTTCACTATCAGCAGAATGCAATACAAAGTCAATTTTTTAGCAGAATAAAGCTGATTTGAATTCAGAGTTTTCTTCTTCTTAAACCAAATGCAATGACAAAGTCTTCTCTAATGTAGCTAGTTGAGAGAAGAGATGAATTCATTCATTTTGCAAGGGCATTAGTACAAATTGAAATGCAAACAGCTTCATCCAGGATTTAAACTCAATTCTCTGAGTTCAATTCTTATATCTTTTATACCAAGCATACCGTCATTTTGTTTGTGTGTATTACATACAAGTCCAACCCTCGTAAAAAATTATGGAATAATTATACTTAGAAAATATTCACCTTGATTCTTTTATTTAGCAGTAAATAAACAGATAATAGATAAGATACAAAACATTTTTTTTTAATAGCAGAACATTCTGGCCTCATAAAAAATTGCTTAGGCAAACTAGATTGGATTATTTAAATTAATGTTTTGTTTTTGTTTTTTTCCAAGTCATGCAAAAGAAAATGTTATAGAATAATTTAATGTTGAAGAAAAAAATTATGAGAAGGTTTTATCATTTAGCCTGTTTCTATTTTTTAGATTTGATGAAACATTTGGGTAAGAGATTGGAACAGCGATTTTTCCTTAACCTGGAAATTTACTTATAGAGCAGTTATTTTTGGGGGTTTGTTTTTTGTTTTTTCCTCAAATCCCAGAATAGATTTAATCTTTATCAATTTTAGACTCTGTTTTTTCTTGTTTCATAAATGTCAAATTCCCTTAGCATTTATATTTTCTTTTTCTTGTAGATAATCCACTGGTCAGGGGTGGACAGGATTTCTACCAGGAACTAGATCCAAGTGAACTGGTCAGATGGATTATAATTTGTATTACTGTTACTACCATTGTGATTATATTATTTACTTACCGTTGTTTCAGGTTAGTATTTTCATCTTTTTGTTTTCATTGTCAGTTATTTCTCCTAAAAGTTCCAGAAAATTAAACAGCCTTCCTGGTATACAAAGACAGTTGCATGTCTTTTAATTATCATTTTTAATAATTTTTATTATCAGAAAAATGAGTATTATCCTTGATCTTCCTAAATCTACTTCCATCTTATTGCAGTTTCCTCACGGTCATCAATTCTATAACAGCCAGGAAAAGAACATATCTGAAACAAAAATAAAGAATAAGTCCCCACTACAACTCCATCACACATCCTCTTCTGGGTCAGAGAAGAGTAGATTAACATCATCATCATCATCATCATGTCATGTTACTAGCATGGATTTCCTTGACTCTCTCTCGCCATTCATCTCTATCATCTATCACTTCTGGCCAGTCCTCTAGACAACATCCTGTGTTGATACAAAGCTGTTGTAGATAGGTTCTAGTTGGTCGTCCAACAATTGCATGTCCACGTGAAGGGGTCCATTGGAGAATGCCACTTTTGAGTTCGTTCTTACTCCTCCAACAGTGTCCCACGTGTCTTGTCCAGCTTATTTGGATGGTTTTATAGATGAGAGATTGGTGGCTATACGGCTGCTGCTTTGTGAGATGTTGCTTCCAGGATTTGTTCAATATAACGTAGTATTCTCATGCAACTCCCCTCTAACTTTTTCTCTGTATGCTTCATCAGTGTCCATGTGGTGCATCTACATAGTAAAATCGACATGACCGCTGCTTGGAAAAAATTACATTTTATTTTATCAGACAGATTTGTCTTTCATATGATTGACAATCTATTGATTGCAGTTCATGCCTTTGCTAGTCATGTAACATAGGACCTTTGCTAGTCATGTAACATAGGACCTTTGCTAGTCATGTAACATAGGACCAAAGTGTTGTGCTTTAAAGAAAGAAGTCCGTAGAAAAAGAAATCCTCAAACTCGAAGGTAAGGGAAGAAAATATAGCAGTTGTTTATTATTCACTTAGGGCTATGATCGTTGCAACTCGAAAAGTTCATTTTAGTTACGTTCTTCGTCTCCCTTTCTCTTGATGGTGATGGCGGTGTGGGTGAGAACTGGCTGTTGACACATGCCTGACTGATAGGTCATAGCAGACTGGGTAGGACGGGTTGGGGTCTCGGAACCTTTGACACGCCTGTTTTGAAAGCTGCCTTCAACTCTGCCAAAATCTCGTGACTTGTTTTCTTATATAGAGATTTTGGGGAACAAATCAAAGATCCCCGAATGTTCGATGCCACCAGTGAAACTGTCGTGAAACACATGATACTTCATCTGTGATTATTTTAAAATCACGTCTAACTTTGCAGGTCATTCTGCCCACATGCATTAGTCTCGTTACACCTTCACTGATTGACTACAGTGCCCGTCCGTCATATTACAGTCATATATTGATGTCATTTTCAGTAGATAAAATGCTGCTTCTGAGGTATGTGAACTTAAGAACTAATTTCAGGGAGCCACTATTTAGGGTGGAGATATTTCCTTTTTGATGAAAGTTTTATATAATAGCTGTTTTATCAACTTATCCACAAGAGCATGGATGGTATTACTGAAAACCAAATAACATCTGTAAAGCTACTCAATATCTGTTTATAATTGGATGGTAGCATATTTGTTGTTAATGTATTACACACAAGAATACATATTATGGAATAAATACAATATGTCTACATATCGTAATGAAATGTGTATTCATCTATCCAATCCTTCACTATCAGCCAAATGTAATACAACGTCAATTTCTTAGCAGAATAAAGCTGGTTTGAATTCAGAGTTTGTTTTTTTTTCTCAAACCGAATGCAATAACAAAGTCTTCCCTAATGTAGCTAGTTGAGAGAAGAGATGAATTCATTCACTTGGCAAGGGCATTAGTACAAATTGAAATGCAAACAGCTTCATCCAGGATTTAAACTCAAGTCTCTGAGTTCAATTCTTATATCTTTTATACCAAGCATGCCGTCATTTTGTTTGTGTGTTTTACATACAAGTCCAACCCTCGTAAAAAAATCATGGAATAATTATACTTAGAAGATATTCACCTTGATTCTTTTATTTAGCAGTAAATAAACTAATAACAGATATGATACAAAACATTTTTCTTAAATAGCTGAACATTCTGGCCTCACAAAATATTCCTAAATTTAAATTAATATTTTGTTTTTGTTTTTTGTTTTTTACCAATTGATGCAGAGGAAAATATTTTAGAATAACCTAATGTTAAAAAAAAAAGAATTATGAGAAGGCTTAATCTACCATAGAGATTTTATGCCCGACAAATTTTGAAAGTTTCAGAATAAAATGTTCAATATTAATATTAAATGTCTAAACAAGCAATCATCATATCGTTTTAACTCTGGACTTTGTTTCATAAACTTCCAACCAAGAAAATCAATGATCAACTCAAGAATAAAACTATTTTCACTTCTTCAGTTGCAGACAGATCTTTTTCACTCTCTACAGGCCATAAAAACATCTAAACAATCATTATACCCAGAACTTCCTATGTATCACTGCATATTTTAGACAAACCCTTATAACAAAAATATAAATTTAAAAAATCATTATTTTCAAAGAAAAAATTACTTATACTAAATAATGATACTTGAAACCATTCAATTGTATAAGATTTAATATTCAATGATAAGTATTGAATTGAATTATTAGTATTAAATTGAATTATTAGTATTGAATTGAATTATTAGTATTAGATAAAATTATTAGTATTGAATTGAATTATTAGTATTAGATAGAATTATTAGTAAGAGATCACAATACTTGAAATCATTTAACTGTGTGCAAACAAAATTTAAAATGTTACCCACAAACTATTCACTTACAAATTACACACATATACATGCACATTTTAAAATTTTATCATAACTGTGAGAACGCGGAATACTCTGTCCTCATCAGCTAACAACCAGCGACAAACACACACACACACACACACACACATATATATATATAAACAGGATTTGACATTAAATAACCCACAAGGGTTGAGGTGACCTAAAACAAAACCAAACAAGTGGTTTGTATTTTCTTATATTGCGTGAGTATATAAGTATAAATCAATGTGACGATTACTTTTTAGTTGTATAAATATAAGTTTATCCTGAGTAGGTCTATCTCTGTCTTTTTCTGTGACAGCTTATCTGTTTAGGCCATCTGATACCAAAACATATCAGTCAGTTTATCTGTTGTCTGTCAGTATTAATCAGTATCTAGTTTTTCCCAGATGCTGACTTGCACACATGAAAAGATAATCCTTTATCCTATCTTAAAATATCCCTGACGTACAAATTGCAACTCTATTTTTTTACACATTTTTTTTTTATTTTACTGTTTGATTTTATCACCAAATTCTTGGTCAAATGCCTAGCAGTGCAAAATTTTCACATTTAAAGGACACAATACAATTCATTATCAACTAATAAGGCCAAATTCAATAAATTTTTATCATGTTTTAAACAAAATTTAAACTTTAAACTTTTAGTTCGCAACTCAGTCCAAACATAATTAACATATACCACTTAAAAGAAATAAAGAACTTTACTAAACTTTTAATAACTTTGTTTTAGATTGCTTTATAAAATGAAATGCAGTTTCTTCCAAGTAGCAGTCGTGTCGATACAGCTCTATGGATACACTACATGGACGGTAACTAAACATATGGAGAAAAAGCTTGATGGCAACTATACGAGAAGGCTGCAAGCAATATTGAACAAGTCCTGGTAACAGCATCTCACAAAGCAGCAGCTGTACGGCTACCTATCACCCATCACAAAAACTATCAAAATTAGATGAACCAGATATGTGAGACATAGCTGGAGAAGTAGAGACGAGCTCATTAGTGATGCACTCCTGTGGACCCCTTTACATGGCCGAGCAAAGGCAGGACGACCAGCTCAAACCTATATACAGCAGCTCTGGGTAGATACAGGATGTAGCCAAGAGCAATGGATGATATGTAGGGGTGGTGAGAGGGGGTCAGGGATATCCATGCTGATGGCATGACATGATGATGATGATGAGATTGTTTTATACAAGAATGCATAAGGATTCTAGGTTCTAAAAAGGAAGTGCACAATTTTAATTGGTCTTTCAGCAGGTACCCATCCTGATATATAGTCATTTTACTAAACTCAGGAGGGCATCTTGCATGGAATAATGGTTAATGAGCTAGGCTAACCAACTGTCTCTTATGAGTATGATTCTCCCTGAGAGGTCTACATTTCTAGCTTTATGTAACAATTAAAAAACCAACTTGTCGGCAGGGCAGAGAAAACATTGACAGCATCCTCTGCAGAAGGATAAGGCCAACACCAAAAGAGGTGTCCTAGATATAAAACTAAACTCCATCGAGTAATGAGGCTCCTCTGGTTGGTTTTGAGTACCCTTTTATTGCCATTACTCCCAGATCCACTGTGACCTGGAGTGATGATACCCAGTAAGGTCTCATTTATAGGTCAAATGGATCTGTTTGAAACTTATTTATATTTGATAGAAATACTTGAAACCATATAACTGTATGCAAATTATTTGTATTACAAATAGTTACTTGAAGCTATAATTGTTTACTATGAATTATTATCATTATTATTATTATTATCATAACTATTAGTTAGTTGTAACCATATAACTATTTGTAAATTATTAGTATTAAACAGGAATACTTGAAACTATATAACTGTACACAAATTATTTGTATTAGCAATAATTACTAGAAGTTATAATCGGTTATTATTACAAATGATTATTTTTAGTTTCTTGGAACCATAAAATAGTATATAAATTATGAGCATTAGATTGGGATACTTGAAGCCATATAATTTGGTTTGGTTTTATGGCATATCAACCGTCATAAGTTATTTAATGCCAAATCTATTTTTATACATATAAATAGTTCTATTTCAAACAATTAAGTTTAGCATAAGTACTGTTTAAAACATTTCTATTTCAAGCTATTCAGTTAAGTCAACAAAGTTAAATGGTTCCAAGTATTTCTATACGTCACTAACAATTCAATTTTACATTTACACACAGTTAAATGTAAAAGCAGTTCTATTTCAAACAATTCTGTTTAGCATAAGCATACAGTCTAGTTCTATTTGACCCATAGATTGGACCCTATCAGGTGCTACTACTCCAGAGTGAACCAGGGAGTAATGGCAATGAAGGGGTACTCCGCATTCCCTAAAGCCCCAGCATTACTGGAACCTCATCATCAGATTATTTCGTGTCATATTCGTTGGGGGAGTTTTACCTCTCTGCATAGATGCACTTGGTGTATTCTGCAGCCCTAGTCAACTGAGCCAGTGTAAAACTTTAGTTTGGATGATAGACATAATTTATTTTCAGTCATTCATTATTTACATTTTTCAGACTATTTGTTGCCATGTTTATCACAACATTTCAGCAGTTGTACACTCTGGCCTTCTTCAGGTGATTGGAATGCTGAACTTACTCCTCTATTAACTAGGTCAACTTTTCTAGTTCCACAAACCATGTTTAATGGATGTCAATCATCTCCCATTAATTTCCCCTCTGAAAGTTCTCCACTGCTTTCACTAGGTATTGAACTCACACTCTTTGGGTATGACACTAGATCTAACCAACACCTTTATCCACTGTGCCATGTGTCTTTGAGGACATCTGTATAAGAATTTCTGGGTATTATAAACCTAATGTCTTCAGCAACCATTTTTACCAGTGTTCATATTGCAATTTTCCTGTTATTGCATTTTTTTTTTTGCAATGAGGACAATACTCTGAAAAATGTAAATAATGTTCTTGAAACATATTTAAATAATACATGCCATAATCCTTTTTTTCAGGCCAAAAGTTTTGGGTGTGGATTATATATGAGATCCATTTGATTAACATTTTTTTGCTGTCATATTCGAGACAGGATGACTGAAAATAAATTATGTCTATCATCCAAACTAATGTTTTACACCATTACAGAAAGTTATCCACTGGAATATGTGTTTGTTTATAATTTTGCTTCTGTTATTAATATCACTGCAAGCTTATTGCATTTTTGTGTGAACATGTCTGTGTGTGCTCGAAATACTATGCAAATTTCGTCTTTCAAGACATAATGTAAGCTATATAAATTCTTACCATGAGTCAGTCTGAACTGATAAGTCGGCAGAGGTCCCTTTGACATAGTGGCTAAAAGCAAGTTTGAACTAATAGCTACAATGTTCACTTTTGGTACCCTAGAGAACAGTACGAACCCCCTTGACCCCCTGGCTATGGATTAAATGGTACCACTACTGTTCTTCTCCAAGGATTATTTTGGCATTAAATAACTAGTAGGGACCAGACCTAACAAAAAATATCAAATTTATTCTCCTTGAGGGATAGAAAGGGAGTTGCTTCCTGGGGACAGAGCATTGTGGGATTTGTGCTGATTAGAAGAAGAGAGACATGGGAGACAAGGAGAGAGCCTTGGTCTGCCATGACACAGGGTGTATAGACATTTGATTGGTGCAATACTGTTACTGATTATCAAAAGCTTGTCTTTGCCTGTGCTGAATAAATCTAATTGTTGTTTTACTCACACAAGTTCGTCACTTTTCAATTTTATTTTCATATTTTCTTTGTACATAAAAAAGTTACCATAACCCAGGAAAGTTGATATGCTATTAAAAAACTAAACTAAACCAAACCTCATCCCACCAGCTATCAGATTGATAGTATCATACTGTTCTACTAGGATGCTTGGCCGAGTCAGTTGGAGTCATAGAATACACTGGCTGCATCTCTGCAAAGGGGTAAAACTCCTCCAACGAGTATCCTAGATATGACACTAATCAATCTGATGATGAGCCTCTAGTAATGCTGGAGCTTTGGGGAATGTGGAGTACCCCTTTATTGCTATTACTCCCAGATCCACTTTTACCTGGAGTGGTAGCACCTGATAGAGTCCTAATCTATACGTTAAATAGAACTGTTTGACATTTAAACTGTGAACTTATGCTAAACTGAATTGTTTGAAATAGAACTGTTTGATCATTGAACTGTGTGTAAACAAGTAACTGATCTTTGATTGAACAGGTGGTGATACATAGCAATACTTGAAACCATTTAACTTTTTTGACATGTTAAACTGAATTGTTTGAAATAGAGCTGTTTGATCATTTAACTGTGTAAGCAAATGACTGATGTTTAAATGAATTGTTTGTAATACAAAAACATTAAACTATGTGCAAACAAATAATTAATAGTAAATAGAATTATTCATGTTAGATAGAAATAACTGAAATCATTTAACTGTGTGAAAACAAATGAGCTTTGGTACTTTTAAAAATGTTATCTACAAAATGTAAAAAGAAATCATATATCTAATATATATATATATATATATATATAAAGGATTTGGCATTGAATAACCTTCAATAGTTGATATGCCATAAAACCTAAACAAACCAAATCATATATATTTGATATATATCTATATAAAAAGAATTTGGTAGGTTGTTTGGTAGTTTTGTTTTACGATGTATCAACTTTTTGGGGGTTCTTTAACACCAAATTAAATTTAAAACAATTCAGTTTAATGTAAGTACACAGTTTAGATCTATTTGACTATCAGGAGCTACCAATCTGGGCCATAGTGGACCTGGAAGCAATGGCATTCAAGGGGTACTCAGCATTACCCAAAGCTCCAGTATTACTGAAACCTCACCATCAGATTGTTTTGTGTCATATCCACGACACTTGTTGTGGGAGTCTTATCCCGCTACTAAGATGCAGTCTGTGTATTTTGCAGCCCCAACCAACTAGGCCATAAATAGTATTTGGCATTAAATAACCAGCAATGGTTGATATGCCATAAAACACAATCAAACCAAATCATACATGTTTAATATATATGAATAAAAAGGATTTGGTATTAGATAACCTACAATAGTTGATATGCCATAAAATCCAGCTAAACCAAATCATATATATTTAATATTTATGTATAAGGAGGATTTGGCATTAAATAACCTACAAGGGTTGATATGCCATAAAATCCAACTAAACCAAATAATATGTATTTAATATTTATGTATAAAGAGGATTTGGCATTAAATAACCAACAATGGTTGATATGCCATAAAATCCAACCAAACCATATCATATATATTTAATATTTATGTATAAAGAGGATTTGGCATTAAATAACCTGCAATGGTTGATATGCCATAAAACCCAACCAAACCAAATCCTATATATTTGATATATATGAATAAAAAGGATTTGGTATTAAATAACCTACAAGGGTTGATTTGCCATAAAATCCAACCAAACCAAATCATATATATTTAATATTTATGTATAAAGAGCCTTTGGCATTAAATAACCTACAAGGGTTGATATGCCATAAAACCCAACCAAACCAAATCCTAAATATTTAATATATATATAAAGAGGATATGGCATTAAATAACCAACAATGGTTGATATGCCATACAACCAACCAAACCAAACAAGGATGTTTTTGGCATTAAATAACCCATGAAGGTTGAAATACCATTAAAAACAAACAAATGAAAAAAGTGGAACCAGTATTAAATTTATATTAAATTCAGCTGCAACAAATTCTAAAACGTCAATGCATTTTATATTTAAAAATTTTCTTTCCTAAATTTTACAGTCCAAAGTTAAAAGTCCACGTTATTCATGAATAAATGTTATGAACAAATACTTATAATACTTACATTTTCAATTTAGTCTTTGTTAAAAAGAAAAAAGATAAAAGAAATCTAAATAAAAGTCAACGAGGGATACTTCATAGGATTTTATGCCCTTCCCTTTTGTAAACATTTATGCTTAATAAAATTTCCACTAAAGAATTACCTGAACTAGTGCCAAAATTTGGTACAGTGTATAATGAAGCCCCCAAAATGAGCAGAAGAACTCTCTTTGGCTCCGTCAAGTGCCAGACCCCGAGAAAACATTTGGGAAGTGATCCAAATTATCTGCCCTCACAGACTCTACATAACTCAAGTATTATTTGTATATGTTTATTGATATATGTATATATTTATTAGGTGTATATTTATTGATCCCCAATATAATTAAAAGTTGCATATATGACGTCATTTTCTTGAAAGAGTGAAAAATATTGAGGTGTATCAAAAGTATTTTTGTTTTTTATCAACTTTTCAGAGATTCACTGTATTATCTAAAAACTGCAGTTACTGAATGCAACTTGATGCCACACAATTCAGTCAAGTCACACTTCAAACGTTGGTTGCTGTCAGATCACTAAAGTTAAGCAAAGATGTATATGTTCAGTACTCAGATAAGTGACTATTAAAAAAACACAGGTATTGTAACCATGGGTCAATGATTAGCAGTGTGGTTCTATAAGTGCATGTCTTGCTGCGAGCCACTTATAGGTCAAAGTTTCTGGTGGATCTGCTTGTCCAGATTTCCGTGTCCACGTTGCATTGTTTGACCCATAGGAAAGTTGGGGAAAAGCTGATTCGGACTTCTCTTGCTTCTGGCTGGGTCAGAAGACAGCCAACTTTACCAGTGCTGTTAGCTAGTCAACTACTTCAATACATCAGGAACACTCGTTAACAGTTGTAAATAACATTTATTCATTATACAATGATTAAAAAAAAGTTATGTACAACAACAACAAGGGGTTTTAATTTAGAGATAAGTTGACTGACAATAACAGTTATGTTGCTAGGGACGGTCAAGTTGAGGACTCTAGGTAAAGTGGGAACGGTGGCGAAGAGGGTGGCAAGGGCTTCAAATCTTCAGTCTGTGGAACCAGCTTTCAATCTGTCGATCCCCTTTTCGGGATATTCTTTTATGGGGGTCTAGACCCCTGAATACATGACTCTGATTGGCCAGCCAATAGAAACACTGGACCAATGGCCCAAGAGCACAATCATCCAGGGGTGGGGTAGAGAAACCTCACCCCTAAGCCGTGTTTAACCGGACAACCAATCAAAAACTATGGCCCTGCATTGCGCGTCTTGGGCCGGGGGGAAAAGCTCCATCCCCACTTTCCTTTGATTGGTGAACCACCAGATAATATTCTAATATTGTGTTAATGGCCTTGCGTCAGGCTTTTAGCCATAATTTTCCGTAGATTTGCACTCGGATGACTTTAGAATATGAAATACAATTTTGTTTTTTTGATCCTGTCAATCAAAACCCAGATCGGCCAATTCGTCCCTTCAGTAAACAATCCTGGTGTCCTTGTCACCTTGACCCACTCCCACGCACAGTGTCGCCAGGTGTGAGTACATTATTATTATAATTTTCTACACTACCTTACCAAAAGACTATATCTAATCTTCAACAAATTATCCAATTAGTCCCTAAGTATTTAATTTGATATCACCAGTCAATTTGTAAAACTATGATAGTATTACAGTAGATACTAAGCAAAGCTTAGAAAATATCAAACTTACCGTCTAGTCACACTCAAAGCACTAGCTTCCATCAGATAATCAAAGTTAAGCAAGATGAGCTTGTTCAGTAATTAGATGGGTGACCATTTAGCAACCCAAGTTACTGTAAACAAAAGCCTTTGGGTCAGACTATGCAAAGCTTAGCAAATAACTGCCTTACAGCCTAGTCACACTTAAAGTACTGGATCCCATCAGATAATCAAAGTTTCAAAGTTATATGATACACTTGTTATTTGATACATTTTTTTCTTTTATGATTGACATTAATTGATGCTAGAATCTCATCCTCATCCTACTTGTAGACCAACATTTTATTTTCATGAGATTTTTTGCAAGAAATTGCTGGGGGCTCCAAAAGTTTCTTAGTCCACTTGCTTTAACCTGTGCCTACATACATACATAAGTACGGTTAGGCTTCTTTGTTTAATGGCATATCAACCTTTATAGGTTATTTAATACTAAAGCCATCATTTTAGAAGAACAGTAGTGGTACAATTAACCCACTTCTGCAGTAGTGGGGAATAATAGGGCACATACCTTTCACAAGAATTTTCATCCTAAAGTGAAGCAACAACACAAACGGAGTTTGAACTTGCCTGCTATAATCTGACAGTCCAGAGTGTTAGCCACAATACCACAGAGATTCCCCCGCCCATAAGTTCATAGATACATCACATCAGTAAAAACAAAAAATCAGTGATGAATAAAAAATTAAAAAAAGACATTTATTTTAAGTAAATATTCATTTTCAACATAATCTCCTTTATTGTCAGTGTATTGTCCTTTTGGCATAGAATAGATCAACTGCATCTAAAAAGAGGGACGTCTTGTGTATAACATTAAGCTGTATCTAATCACAAGTCTTGAATTCCAGAGATTTGAGATGCATGGAGTACCCATTCAATTCCATTACTCCTAAGTCCACATTGACCTGGAGTGATAGTACCTGTTAGGGTCCCATCTATGGGTCAAATCGATCAGTTTGAAAATTATTAGTATTAGATAGGAATGCGTGATACCATAACACTGTGTGCAAACAAATGATTAAAGGCTGCCGTCACATCCAGCAGTGATAAGGCTGCAATGTCAGTAGCAAATAGCTTTTTTGTTTTTTTATGGGTTTCTAGTTCTACACCCTCCAGTTTTTTAATGGGTTTCTAGCCCTACACCTAGTTTTTAATGGGTTTCTAGCCCTACACCCTCCAGTTTTTTATGGGTTGCTAGCCCTACACCTTCTGGTTCTTTAATGAGTTGCTAGCTCAACACCCTCTGGTTTTTTAATAGGTTGCTAGCCCAATGCCCTATGGTTTTTAATGGGTTGCTAACCCTACACTCTCCAGTTTTATTATGTGTTACAAGCTCTACACCCTCTGGTTTTTTAATGGGTTGCTAATCCTGCACAATCCATTTTTTATGGGTTGCTAGCCCTATACCCTCTGGTTTTTATGGGTTGTTAGCCCTACACCCTCTGGTTTTTTATGAGTTGCTAGCCCTGAAACTTTTGGTTTTTAAAGCAGTTTTCCCTCTCTTAGACACTATATATATGTATACCTATATATATTATTTTATTTCATTTTATTTATTCTTATAATTATTTCTATAACTCTAGCTGTGTGAAAAAAAAAAACAGATAATGCAATTTGCAAATAAAAAATATATTTTGAATATATTATAAACCGATATCTGAAAAAAAAAAAATTGATAAAAAAGAAAAGACTAAAAATATCCGTACTGCTTGAAAATAATCAACCAGGACCTCAATGTCTAGCCAAAAAAAACCTCAACCTAAGCTAATATGTGAAAGTGCTCAATACACTAAGTAGAGCAAAACTAGAATACCTAAAAGAACCAGAACCTATCTACCCAAGTTTCACTTTACAGATGTTCACAATAATTATGGGGATGATGATTGTCATTTTCACTGATGATTGCTCTCTTAGTTCCCATAAAGAAGAAAAAAGAAATATTGGTACATCAAAGAATTAAAGTGGTCGATGCATGTACAGCACTAATACCACTCTCTAAGTGATGTCTGTTATATTCCATTAGCAAGCCTAGGCAAGATAACCACTAATCACAAACACTGCCGAATATAATGAGTTTTCCTTTGCAATTTGGTACTCTACTGACTTGAGTGGCTGTGGTCTCCTGTTGACGTCCCCATGTTCCTTAGAGAGACAACAATACTCTTTTGCCATACTGTTGTATACCAATGAAGAAAAAGACCAAAACACTTCTTTATAAAAATATAATTCTCTTCTTTATTACTCAAAAGGGTTGAAATGCTACAAATGAGAGAAAGATAGACAGACTAAGAGGCAGACACAGGACTGCTATCATTGACATCATATCTTCTTAACTCCACTTAGTACTTTTTTGACAGAGCTGATCAGAGCCACTTCTCAACACAAGGCCACAGGCCCCCAGGGCCATGCCCAAGACAGATTTTGCTCTGACTGCATGCTTCTCCTGACTGACCACCTGTCTTGTGGTGATTGAAACTGTGTGCTGATATAATATTTATAACCCCCACATGTTTTCCTTCTAGTCTCCAATTAACATGATTCATTTCCACAGTCCCCTTGTTTACACAGGTACATATCCTGTTTAGAAATCCACAACTAACATGCTGTCAAAGGTAACTATGCAACAATAATGTCATTCTGTTGACATATGCTTCCTTAGTTACAGCTTCCCTAAGAATAACAGAATTTGTTATCAATGCTCACTCGGCTAGATCTGTGGTGTTTTGGATTCATCGTTTTTCCTTCTCCTAGACTCATCATCTTATTGAGGTTAGAGAATACAGTTTTCCTGATAATTTAATTCATAACAGGGTATCATAAAGAAGAGATAGATTGGTGTTTGAATAAGGTCGAAGGTTATCACATCCACAATAATCTTCAGGTCTAACACTTCTGTAAAAAGACTTGCTGTCACTTAGACTCCAGTGAATGGTCACCTGCTGACACTGGTGTAAAAAACTTACAAGAAGAAGAAGAAGAAGCATTTCTTTATCAAATTTTTCAGTTATTTGATAATTCACAAATCATTTATCATTTGAATAATTGCATTAAACATAAACCAGTTCCAGCAACGATTAAATGAGAAAGCGTTGAATGTGATTGATTATTAATAATAATAATTGTAATTATTATCATTATCATTATTGTGTTTGCACATGTGTGTGTGTGTGTGTGTGTGTGTGTGTGTGTGTGTTCACAGTATGCATTTTTCAACCTACACAATGGCTTCAAGGTAGTCCTGTCAACTCAAAAAAGAAGTTTTTTTCAAAGCTTGATTCGAAGAAATTTTCACTTGATGAAAGCAATTGTTCCTTGCGCTTCCAAGAGATTCAGTGAATGACTGGGGGTGGGGAGCTGCTGAAGGAAGGGGAAGCTGGGAGTGGGAATGTGTTGTCCTACTGGTTGGCAGGATCCCAAACCAACCATTTGGCAAAAACCTTACATAATCAATAGCAGAGACAAAAGAAACAATGCACTCTAAGACAGAACCAGCAGACACAAACAATGACACTCTAATGAATCAATAGTCAATAGGTTTCGTAACAGACAAAATCAATACAAAAATAAGAGAAAAAAAATTCCAATTCCTACAGGTAAGATTGTCTATAGATTTTATTAACTTGGGGAACCTGTTCTTCATTTATTTTTTTATTTTAGTCTTTTAGTCTTTTTATTAACAGAGTATCACTTCCTCTGCTGTCATTAGCAAGGAATTTAAATTTTTTTTTTAAATGTGAAAGAATAGAAAAAAATTAGTAAGCTCCTATCAGAAGAATTATTTAATTTTCCTGGACAGCATTAGGAAAATGAAAAATAAACTTTCAGAAAAAGTTTCTTTGTGCTAATTAATTTGTTTGGAATTGACTGGTAAATCATCAAACTAAAGGGCACATAAATGTAACAGAATATATATATATATATATATATATATATAGACTATGACTATATATAGAGATATATACTCCCCTACCCACCGTAAGGTTGAGTTCTCTGGTGAAGAAGTAATCGTGTTGCCATTAGTGTTTATTGCAAGCCTCTTCATATATGAATTGAGGTCTCGGCAGCCATTGAACGGATGTATGTAAACAATTGTAATTGTGAGTCATAACCATTTAAAATTTACTTCACAGCAAATGGTTCCTTGTGGCTGAATGGTTAAAGGCTTGGCTTGGCATTTGAGTCAACCGGGTTTCGATCCCAGCTAAGGGAAGCTAATGTCTAGCCACACTGATGAGTTCTGATAGAAAGAAATAGATCTGTCTGTGGATGACTATATATATAGTGATAGAAGAATGGCAAATATTAAAAGTTTTGCATAAAAGTGCTCAATATGACAGAGCATGTAGGTGTAAAACCTATAAATAGAAGAGTTATTGTCACTATATAACCCTTATTTATGTTTCAGGAGTCTTATCTAATCTTTACATGGAAACATTAAACAATGGCTTGTCAAACTTCTATATCTTCTAAGGTATAATAATGTAATAAGATTTTATTACACGTGATATTTATTTTTTAAATCAAAATAAGAAAAAAAATAACATGACATTCAAATGAAAAGTTGTTTTTTTTCATCTGGCATACTAAAATATAGAAGAATAAATTATTGAATTATTCATTATGCCTACAAAAATATTTGCTGCTGAAATATATAAGGTGTACATATAAATATTTATATATACAGTGTGTACTTAGATTCCAGATTTTCTTATAGGCATATTTCATTAAAGGTGACAGATAAGGATTTGAATGTCCTGGGTATGACATTAAATAATCTGATGGTGAGACTCCAGCCTTGGAGATTTCGGGAATGTGGAGTACCCCTTCATTGCTATTGCTTCCAGGCCTACTCTGACCCAGAGTGGTAGCACCTGATAGGGTCCTATCGATAGGTCAGATAGAACAAATTATGTGTGCAAACAAATGACTGATGTCAAATTGTGACTGTTTTATAACAATACTTGAAACCATTTAACCGTGTGCAAAAAAGAACTCAGGCTCATTTAAGAATGTTATCTACAAAATGTATTTACAAATAATATATTTAATATATATGTATAAAGAGGATTTGGCATTAAATAACCTACAATGGTTGACATACCATAAAACCCAACCAAACAAAATCCAATATATTTGATATACATGTATAAAGAGGATTTGACATTAAATAACCTACAATGGTTGATAAGCCATAAATTCCAACCCAACCAAATCCAATATATTTAATATATATGTATAAAGAGGATTTGGCATTAAATAACCTACAATGGTTGATATGCCATAAAACCCAACCCAACTAAATCCAATATATTTAATATATTGGTCTTCTAGGAGAATGGCTTTGGCATTAAATAACCTACAATGGTTGATAGGCTTAAAACCCAACTAAAATTTGATATTAAATTTTTTTCACATTGGCAAGTGAAATGCCATCACTGTGGATGAGGGCAGTTTAAAAATTGTCCAAAGTCTCTGATAAATTTTTGACCATCATAGATCATTGTCAAGGGTGTTGGTATGACTATGTTTTAGATTTTTTGGTATGGTTTGGTGTCTTTGTTTAATGGCATATCAACCTTTGGAGTTTATTTAATGCCAAAGCCATTCTCCTAGAAGACCAGTAGTGGTACTATTTAACGCTTAGCTGGGAGGATAAGGGGGTTCATACCTTTCCCAAGGGTATTTGCCTGAAAGCGGACATAATAGCATGACTGGAGTACGAATTCGCTTACTACAATTTTGCAGTCCATCGCTTTAACCATTACACCATGAGGATCCCCCCACCCGATTTTTCTGTAATAAATGATTCTTTCAAATACGAGCAATAATCACATACAACTGATGTCATCTTTGAATGCGTAGTCCATTGTTGCTGATTCAAATATGAAAAAATCAATTTAAAACAGCACCAACAAAGTTTTGATTAGAAGGTCATTTTCTTATGAATAAAACATTTATTATTTCAAATGGAACATTATACAATAAGAATGGATGATATTAGATATTATTGATTGGTAAAATTTAAAGCATTTAAAATCTGTTACCAGGAATAAATTCATATATAGGTACATACTTACCTATATCTGTCATAGTTTCAACAGGATATTGTCAGCTTCTTGCTTTTTTTAGTGTGAAAACATTTTCTTTCATTAGATCTATCGATGTTCGTCGTACATAATCTAGGCAGATTATTAACATGTAACACTAGCATTAGTATTATCATCAGGTAAGCGAACCACTGCTTTTGTGTTCTTGTATGCAGATGATCTACTGCTTCTTGCAAATACACATGCCCAAGCAAAATCCCAATTGCAGTCTGGAGCAAGCAGCAGGTGGCATTATCCTCTATGAGAATGTAAATAAAACAGAGTTCATGTGTTTTAAACAGGAAGGAGCCATCTCCATTTTAAGTGGCAAGCCTCTGAAATTAGTAGACCAGTTCAAATAGCTCAGCAGCAATATCTCATCTACTGAAAATGATGTGAACATATGCCTGGTGAAAATATGGATTACTATTGACAGCTTATTGATCATATGGAAATCTGATTTCTCAGACAAAATTAAACAGATTTCTTCCAAGCTGTAGCTGTGTCAGTACTACTGTACAGATGTATCACCTGAACATTAATCCATATTTGCCAACCCCTCTGCTCGGACAGGATATGACACAAGGTCAATTTTTAAACAGAGTTTAACAGGTTTGAATTCAGAGATTTCCTTCTCCTAGACTAGTTGCCTCATCAAGGCTGAAGAACCTAGTTTGCCCTACTATTTACCCATAGCTGGAAAAGAATTATTGGATTCAATACTTTCCAAGGGTATTAGTGCTATATGAAATGCAATCAGTCTCGGCCAGGATTTGAACTCGTATCGCAGTGTCCATTTCCTACGATGATAACCATTACACTACGAGCACCTCCTGAACATTAATAAGAGTTATGCTTAACAGTTTTGATGATTGTAAACACAAACACTTATAATGCAAAATCATAATAGAGTTACTTACTTACAGCATATTTTTCAGGACATGCCACTGCATATATATATATATATATATATATATTGAAGTACCTATGAATACGTGCACTCCTAACATTTTTTTCATAAAATGTTAATCTTCTTCTAAACTAAAATACAAGGATTTTATTATTGCAGGTGGAATATTTCACAATCAAAACAGATATTATTAGGTATTATTTATCACCAAACTTTACAGCCTTGAACTTTTGTAACCAAAATTAAAATTTCATAAGAAAGTAAAGTTGGCGACCTTTGTCAAGGATAACCCGAAGGCTCCCTTTTTAATAGCTACTACACCAGGGTTTAGGGGAGAGCACTACTCCTTTCCCTAGATTACTCCACTTTACCCTTGATACCTGCCTTATAATGCTGAGTGTTAAGCAAGGAGGCATCAAGTACCATTTTTTGAGTCTTTGGTATGACTCGACCTGGTATTGAACACAAGTCTCCCAGGCAATGTCTAGTTTTCATAAATATATATAATAGGATCTTATTTTTGAAATGCTTTATAAAGTTATTTTTCTTTGCCGAGTTTCAATACTGTAGAGTTTGGTAATAAATAATATCTAATAATACCTGTTAGGCATACTTATTTTTGGACTCTTATATATCCATAGTTTTGGTAAGAGAGTTTCAATGCAGTAGAGTTTGATATGGAATTAATATATGGATGACATATGCATACATGTACACACATACATACACATACACAGACATACATAAATACATTTACACAGACATACACACATGTACACAGTACAACTTGAGTAACGGCTTTGACCACAGAAAATAGAATCGGCAACCCAAGTCCAAATTTTAGTTGAATCTCTTTGTGTTCACTTTGTGTTCATGCCCTCTAAAAAGACATGAATCTATTTCTTCTCTCTCCCAGGTCAAATTGGCTTCTTTAACCTTGGTAAAGCAACAAGCCTAAGAGAAAGAAAACTTTGAATTCAAACCAGCTGTACTCCACATAAAAAAAATTGATCTTGTATCACATCCTGACCATTATCATTACTCCCAGGTCCACTCTGATCCAGGGTGGTCGTACCTATTAGAGTCCCAACTATGGGTCAAATAGATATAATTTATTTTGGTTTTAGTTGGGTTTTATGGCATATCAACCATTGTAGGTTATTTCATGCCAAATCTTCTTTATACATATATATTAAATATATAGGATTTGGTTGGGTTGGGTTTTATGGCATATCAATCATTGTAGGTTATTTAATGCCAGATCTTCTTTATACATATATATTAAATATATAGGATTTGGTTGGGTTGGGTTTTATGACGTATCAGCCATTGCAGGTTCTAAATCCTCTTTATACATAAATATTAAATATATAATATTGGGTTTGGTTAGCATTTATGTTATATCAACTATTACAGGTTATTTAATACCAAATCCTCTTTATACATATATATTAAATATATATGATTTAGTTTGGTTGGGTTTTATGGCATATCAACCATTGTTGGTTACTTAATGCCAAATCCTCTTTATACATATATATCAATTATATATGATTTGTAAACGCATTTTGTTGATAACATTTTTAAATGAGCCTGAACTCATTCTTTTGCAAATGGTTAAATGGTTCAATGCATAGCAATGTATCTCTAACAATTCAATTAGATATTCGTCATTTGTTTACACAGTCAAATATCAAACAGTTCTATTTCTAACAATTCAATATAGCATAAGTCAACAAAGTTAAATGGTTCCAAGTACTGCTATGCATCACTATCTATTCAATTAAACATCAGTCAGTCGTTTACACAAAGTTAGATGATCAAAGAGTTCTATTTCTAGCAATTCAATTTAGCATAAGTCATTTGTTTCCACTCAGTTTAAATGTCAAACAGATTTATTCAACCCTTATATAAGACCCTAACAGATGTTACAACTACAGACCAAAGTGGACCTGGGATCAATGGCAATAAAGGAGTACTCCACATTCCCCAAAGTTCCATGGGCTAATCTATCGGGATTGAATTGAAAGTTATAAGTTGCAGTCTACCGCAAAATTTTATAAGATATGCATCTTATATAAATATGGTATATAATAATGTGTTGATGTCTAGATCACTGTCCAGACTTTGCCTATACGAGTCAAGGCAAATCTGACAAAAATTATGAAACCAGTCTTAATTTTTTTTAATGGCAGGTTTTAGTGAAACACAGGATTTCTTAAAATGGATTACTCTCCATACTCACTTGACCTTGTTCAATACGACTTTTTACTTCTTAAACTGAAAGATTCATAGCGAACATTCAAAGCTTCAAACTATATCAAAAGAGTGCTTCCAGTGTAACACTACAGCTCTCAAATCGCATTTGTGATACAAAAATGCCACGTTGATATTTGTACCACCATGGTTCTAATGGGTCTCAAAGTGTAGCATTACACTTTAAGTGTCTGTTGGACCACATGGTAATCTCCACCATGATGAAAAGAATGCTGTATAGCCACATAATACATATATACACATATATATGCAAATGCATAACGACGCAGTGAAGACGAGCGGACACAGTTCTTTAGAAAAATATACCTCTCACTTTATTTGAAAGGGTTGTATGTGAGAGGGAGTTGGAGACCGAACAAAGACTGCAACATATTGACCCCCACTCTTATGGTCATAACAGCGTTTCTTTACCGTTCTCCTCGAATGGATGCACCTGTTATTTACACAGGTGAATTTCCTATTTTGACAGCTTAGCTGGGTCGGAGGTCAATATACAACAAGAAGATGTGACATATACCCCAAATACCGTCTTGGTTTGTTAATGCTATATAATTGCGGAAGGATTTTTTTATATTATCATTTTTCATTGGTTATATCTTATCTTTCGGTTTAGTTAGGCTTAGAACTATTCGGCTTAGTGCACAGTTAGGGGCACGCATTGAGTGCTGGTGTTCACACTCATGCAGGGAGGATGTGACAATCACAGATGTCATAATAAAAACCCCGGATAGGAAATGTGACTGGGGAGGTGAATGACATTATGCCCAGAAGCGATGGGCTGAGGATTTTGGGTGATTTTTGAAAAAAAGGAGTTAGTTGAGATTCAGACCTGGGCGAAGCGAGTTGATTTTGAGCCTCGGTGAGGCCAGGCTAGTTGGGTCTACGAGATGCGCTACATGTGGTGGGGTCAGATGGAACAGTCAGCATAGTAAAAATTGTGTCTCTCTCTCCTCGTGTTGAAAACCTAAAAGTCAGGAAGGTAATAAAAGTTTCGTACCTGAACTACCGAGAGTCGTCAGTGTTTCTGGATGCCTATGCATATGAACATTTCACCTATCCGAATATTTTACGTATTCGTATTTGGCTATGTTACATTAATACAAAAGTTTATTTGCTACTACACCTCTAAGTGGTTGTTGAGAAGAGAGAAACAACATATAAAAAATGAGTCAGCTGCTTTAGCTAGATTGAGAGAAATAAAATATTGTGAAGAAAGGGAAAGAGACTAGACACCGACCTTGATTATAACTTTTTCATTTTCAATTATTGCTCTCGCTTGTGCTGACTTGCTGGTTCCGTCTTTGCATCTATGTTCCAATTTTTCCTCTTTTTCCTTGCATCTACTTCTCTAATGACTTTTCTATCTTAGTTTCTTCCAGCCAATCAGAACTCATTGCTGATTTGCTACTGATCCATTTCTATTTTAACCTATGCATCTCAAATTAATGACAAATGTAAAACTCACTGAAATAAATGTGCTAAATTCCAAAGAGACTATTTTGAAAAAAATTAATGCTTCATCTCTTGTTCATTTCTGTCTTGGTAAATACAGCTTCAGTCACAATATTTTCTAACACAAATCATATTACCAGTACTTTGAATAAAGATAAATATTTGCCCAGTTGGCTGGGGCTGTAGAATACACTGACTGTTTCTTTGCAGAGGGGTAAGACCCCAGCCCCAACAAGTATCCCCTATATGACACTAAACAATCTGATGGTGAGGTTCCAGCAATGCTGGAGCTTTGGGGAATGCAGAGTACCCCTTCATTGCCATCGCTCCCAGGTCCACTCTGGCCTGGAGTGGTAGCACCTGATAAGGGTCCTATCTATGGGTTAAATAGAACTAAACCGTGCTTCTTTCACTATACTGAATTTTGTATTTAAACTGCATATTTATGCTAAACTGAATTGTTTAAAATAGAACTGTTTTGACATTGGAACTGCGTACTTGTGCTGAACTGAATTGCTCAAAATAGAACTGTTTTGACGTCTAAACTGTATTTATGCTGAATTGAATTATCTGAAATAAAACTGTTTGACATTTAACTCTGTGTATTGCCCAGTCGGCTGGGGCTGTAGAATACACTGTTTTTGATAATTAAACTGTGTACTTATGCTAAACTGAATTGTTTTAAATAGAACAGATTATTTACATAAAAATGGAGTTGGCATTAAATAAACTACAAAGGTTGATATGCCATGAAACCCACCAAACCAAACCAAACCAAAGATAAATATTGTAAGCACTTGGATGAAAAGTTAAAAGAGATAATTTGCAGAAAATTTTATAAGACGTGCATCATATATAAAAATAGTAAATAATAAAGTAATGATGTCTTGATGTCTAGAATGATGTCTAGACTTTCCCTACCCTTCGGCCTTCTTCAGGTGTTTGTCGAACTCGGGAACCTTCACGGAACTTCAAACTACTTCCTTTATCATGTTTATGTCTAAGGAGACAATCATCTGGAGGTTGCAGGTTCAATTCTGACTGCAGGCAAGTAACAATACAGGAATACTTAACACTTGTACCCGGTTATAGCTAATGGAATCAGAACAGGTGACCCCCGTGGATTCAATAAAGGACGTAGTTCGAAGTTATGTGAAGATTTCCGAGTTCGACAAACACCTGAAGAAGGCCGGAGGACATATCGACGTAACGTTGTGGAAATAACAATAAAGATGAAGACTATCATCTGAAAACCGTTAATGATAAAAATCATCAAGCTTCGTCTCAGAAATTTAGACAACTAAACTGATATCTGGGGAAAAGATCTATGAAAGAAATAGACTAAAAACATATGTACGACTTGAAAATAATCAACTAATAATGTCTGCCAAGTCAAAGGACAAAACTCCAACAGAATTCCTTCAGATAAACACGAAGTTGAACGAAATACGAGGATCATTAAAGAGGTTTCCAGACCTTTTTCGTATGGGCACTTCTATTGAGAGTACACACATGAAACTCTTGTCCCCTTCGAAGTAATCTCCTCCGGCTGCAATGCACTTGACCTACCGTTCCAACAACTTCTGGAAGACCCCATGGAAGTCCTCTTGTGTGAGCGTGTCAATGACCTTCCTCACAGCCTCTTTCATCTCCTCAATTGTCTTATAACAACAGCCTCTGAGCTTAGGGAATAACCAAAAGTCACAGGGAGCAAGATCTGGACTATAGGGACGGTGAGGAACTGTCTTGATGTCCATTTTGGTCAAATAGTCTGTGACAAAGATGGAGTTGTGGACTGGTGTATTGCCCTGGTGGAAATGCCACTGACCCGATTTGAAGAGTGCTGGACTCTTCTCTAGGAATCTCTTCCTGAACTCCCTTAAAACCTCAACATAGTAACCCTAACCCTAACCCTTTGGCCTATCAACTCTGAACTATTGACTTTCTTACCCCTCCCATACCTCTCATCATCCCTCACAGACTCCATGCCTTCCTTGAATCTCTTATGCCACTCAAAAACTGATGCTCGATTCGTGCAAGATGCTCCCAAAGCATTCCATATGTTTCTGTGGCATTTTTTCCAAGTTTAAAACACAATTTTATTGCATATTGTTCTTCTAAAGTGTCCTCACGTCCAGATTGCATTTTTGAAATTCACCAGCTGTGATAATCAGGCGTTAGTAGGGTGCATTCCAATTCCTGCTGTAGCTGTTCATTTGAACATGAAATCATCACAATTGGTCAATCATCTCATAAGATGTATAGCAATAACATACTTTATATTCAAGAGTCTATGACAATTTTAAATGCCTGTACAAATAAAGTCTGGAAACTTATTGAATGTACCACGTGTAATTTAAATCATTCATTTCAATTTAAGATTTTAATTTAAATTACTCCTTTAAGTTTCAGTCTTGATACATTTTGATCACACCTTGCAGTGATTGTCTTTTACTTGATTTTATCTTTCCAAAAAATTTCTTTTTTCTTTCAAACTGTCTTTTTACAGAATCTCACAAAGCAACATAAAAAAGACATTTGCTGGATTTATCATACAGTAAAAAATGTTATCAAAACTAAAAATAAAGCAAATCAAACAAATAACATATCGAATCATAAGTTTCTATTTGTGACCTAAAACAGACACAAATATATTTTTCTTTTAACTTTTTATTGTCACATTAAATATCACCTAAATAGAATTTATATATATCAACTGATTAGGTACATTGTATTTCTTTTTTTTAGTGCCATAATATCATGAATAACATGAATCAAATATCTATTGAAAATATTTATCCACAGAAATTCTGACCCACTTTCCATTCTATTTTTGATTATCAAAAATTACTAGTTATTTTAAAGTCTTTCAGCCAGTATCACAAAATATATTAATATAGAAAAACACAAGGCTTTCTATAGTAAAACCTCAAACATTGAGAGTTCTTGGGATGACACTAAACTGCATCTGATAGTGTGGCTCCATTTCTGGAGATCTGGAAATAGTGAAGTCACCCATTCATAGCCATTACTCCCAGGTTCACTCTGACCCAGAGTGGTAGTGCCTGCAAGAGCCCCATCAATTAGATATCTTTAAAATTTATTAGTATTGGATAGGAATACTTGATACCATATAACAGTGAACAAATTATTTATATCAAGCTATAATTGTTTACTAAAGATTATTATTAGTTATTTAAAAACCACATTACTGTGTACAAACAAATTAGTATTAATAAATTGAAATAATTACTTGAGTTATTGGTATTAGATAAGAATACTTGAAACAATTTGATTGTATAGATTATTTATATTAGATTGAAATACTTTACATCATATAAAATTCTTAAGAAACAACAACAAACAATGTAAATATAAATATACAATGAAAATAATTCTCTGACCAATAAATGGTGGAAATCACCCAATAAATCAATCAATCTGAAATGTTGATTTAGAACAAAGTTTATGAGTACAGAGTGCAAGGGAAAAAACATTAGTTATGTAATAGTGCTTTCCATACCAACTGAGTGTGGATGTTTTGACGGAAAGGAAAGGGTCAAAAAGCTTCTCTTGACTTGAAATGCAATGTAAATGCAAATCTAAGGTTTGTAACTTATTCTTCAGACAAATGAATTGAACAGACATCTTGGAGTTGAATGCTTAATGCATAGAGTCCCTTATAAAATGCAAAGACTTTCCACCTTTTAATGATAGAGAGTGGAAGACCCATGAAAGACTGGCCTCATTTATTAAAATGATAAACATAGGAACAAAACTGATATGGTGCATTTGTCAATGTCTTTCACCATAGGAGATCAAGTGATGATCTATTCGACTTTTCTGCTTTCTTTTAGTTTCAAGACCCAACAATGACACAGGTTTATCTGTTTCCATGAGTAATGCTTTTGCAGTAAAAATTATGGACTAAGAACACTTAGAAAATGTTCACTTTGGTTTTTATCTGGCAGTAAATAAACTAACAATAAAAAAGATGCAAAATATTTTTTCTTTAATTGCTGAACATTCTGGCTTTGTAGAGTATTCCCTAAATAAACTAGATTAGATTATTTAAATTAATCGTATAATTTTTTCTAATTCACACAGAGGAAAATATTATGGAATCATCCAAAATTAAGAAAAAAAATGATAGATTAACATTATCTTTTTAACAATGCTTCTTTTAAGAAATTTTAGATTCTTATACCTACTACTACAACTACTTCAAGGTGTAAATAGTAACATAGATATGATGAAAAAATTTCTAATCAATTTTGATGATATTAACAATGCTTCTTCTGAACATGTATGGGAGTCTGTAAATAATTCTACCCTAATTCTAAAAATATAGTTTCATGTTCCAATAGTGTTAGCTTCTTTGACCAGGTTCAATATTAATTTGGATTAATGGTAAAATGGTCTTTGCATTTAAGACACAGATTTTATACAGCAATGATTTTACAAAGAAAATACAATTTTTCAATAAAATCATTCATGCATTTTAAATGACAGTATCATCATCATCGTGTCGCGCTGGTAGCACGGATATCCGTGACCCTCTCACGCCACTCCTCCCTATCGTTCATCGCCCTAGGCAGATCTTTAGGACAACATCTCGTATCCTCACATAGCTGCTGAATGTATGTTCGTGCTGGTCGTCCTGCTTTTGCACGGCCATGTGTGGGGGTCCATAAGAGTACATCTCTTATGAGTTCGTCCCTGCTTCTCCAGCAGTGTCCTGCATGTCTGGTTCGTCTAACTTGAATAGTTTTCGTGATAGGAGGCAGGTGGCCGTACAGTTGGTGTCTTGTGGGGTGTTGCCACCAGGACTTGTTCAAGATTGCATGCAGCATTCTCGTGTAATTGCCATCTAGCTTCTTCTCCAGCCATTTTGTTAGCGTCCATGTAGTGCACGCATATAGCAGTATCGATTTGACCGCTGCCTGGAAGAAACTGCGTTTCATTTTATCGGTTAGGTCTGATTTCCATATAATCGATAGCCTATTGATAGCCGTCCATGCCTTCGTTAACCTCATTTCGATGTCCTTTTCGATTGATTCAACGCTGCTTCCTAGGTAAGTGAATTTGTCGACTAGTTTAAGAGGGGTTCCGTCTAGAGTGGAGATGTCGCCCATTTGATTATAGCACATATATTCCGTTTTGTGTGCATTAACATAGAGGCCTATGTCTGCGGCTGCTCATTCTAAACTATGCAGTAGTGTTTCGGCTTGGTCGGGTGTATTTGCCAGTATCACTATGTCATCGGCGTAGTCGGCGTCGGTAATTGTTTTTGCGGGGTACCTTCTGCTTCTTTTCTTTGTCAGCTTGAAGCCATTCTCTCTGATTTTATCAATCGATGTTCTAAGTACGTAGTCTAGACAAATGATAAAGAGGTACGGAGCCAGCGTGTCCCCTTGTAGTACTCCTGCTACAATGTCGAAGTATTCTGTGTCTCCATCTGGTGATTGTACTTTTACATTGGTGTTTCTATAGAGAATCGTTATTGCTGCTACGGTTTCTTTTGGTATGCAGCACGCTAGTAGGAAGTATAGTAAAGGACAATATATTACTAACCAGTTTTGGACTCTTGTCTTTGAGTGGACGTGCTTCTTTACTAACTTGGTTTATCATGTTCTGTCCTGTCATGTCATTTTATGAGCTTAAATAAAGGAAAGAAAGAAAGAAAGTAAAAAAAAAGATAGGGTAGCAACAAATACCAAAATGACCCTCTTCCCCCCACTTTCAAGCAGTAATCCAACCAACCACTAAATGGCTGGAGAAAAGGCTTGACAGCAACTACACAAGAATGCTGTGAGCAATATTGAACAAGTCCTGGAGGCAACACTCCACAAAGCAGCAGCTGTATGGCCACCTATCACCCATCACGAAAACAAAATTAGATGAACCAGACATGTGGGACACTGCTGGAGATGTAGAGACGAGCTCATAAGTGATGTACTCTTGTGGACCCCTTTACATGGCCAGGCAAAGACAGGGCAACCAGCTCAAACCTACAAACAGCAGCTCTGTGTAGATACAGGATGTAGCTCTGAGGACCTGCTGGAAGCAATGGATGATAAGGAGGGGTGGTGAGAGAGGGTCAGGGATAGCCATGATGATGGCGCAACATGATGATGATGAACAATGCTTCATTTAAGAAATTCTGACAATTTTAGATATACCATCTCTTTGACTTACTGGGTAGAGTGTTCGCCAATGGTCCGAGAGACTGGGGTTCAGTCCAAGGTCAGGTTATACCAAAGACTTTAAAAATGGTACTTGATACCTCTTTGCTTAACACTTAGCATTATAAGGTACATATCAAGGTTTAAGTGGAGCAATCCAGGGAAAGGAGTAGTGCCCTCCTCTACACCTCAGTCTAGTAGCTATTGAAAAGGGAGCCTTCAGGTCACTATCAACTATGGTTGCCAACTTTACTTTTATATCCCTTACTATTACTACAGAGCATAAGCAGACACAAAAAATTAAGAGCGGGGTGTCCTCATGGTGTAATGGTTAAAGCGATGGACAGCGGAATCATAGCATGCAAGTTCGTACTCCAGTCATGCTATTACGTTCACTTTTGGGCGAATACCCTTGGGAAAGGTACGAACCCCCTTATCCTCCCAGCTATGGATTAAATAGTACCACTACCGTTCTTCTAGGAGAATGGCTTTGGCATTAAATAACCTGCAAAGGTTGATATGCCATTAAACAAAGAAACCATTATAAAGAAACCATCAAAAAATTAAGATGAAAGAAATACAAATCAAATGTTAATGATAATGCTTCACTTGAGGAATCCAGACTGCTTAATAGATAATAATCTTGTTTTGAAAGGATCATAATCTTTGTTTTCAGGAGATTGATGTACCAATTATTTTCTCTTGGCAATTCCTGGTATCTTCTCCAAGATGTTTACTGTCTGGCAAAAAAATGCCTTTTAGTGTTTGCATGCAACAATATTTATGCATTTAAGTCCAATATCTTCCAATTTATGCATCTATTTGCTCTGTTATTTATCCTACAAAGAACATTTTCAAACATACTGCAGTTTCCATGGTAATGTATTGTTCAATTGGCCTCGCCTCTTATTGTCACACCCCCAAGGAAGTTACCAATAACTAGTAAGTACTAAAGTAGCCAATGAAGAAGTGATAAAGAATCTCATTGTGGATGCAGAATAAAAATGGAGACATTTGAAATGGCAACAATGAAATATTTAACCCACCAATGAACTCAACCCAGCATAGCAGGTAGAGTCCTGTGGGGAAGGCCCCCTGGAACCAAGCCAGTGCCGACTACTCGCATACGAGGCAGAGTAATGAATGATCATAACAAATTGCAACAATGGAAGAGTTTCTCACTGGTATTTAAAATGAACACACAGGTTTTTGTTGGGTTATTTATAAAAGTTCACAGAAGGGCATATCATAGAACCGCTGCTGTAAACTTGTATCTCATTTGATTTGGCCTGGTATACAAAAGAAAAGGGAAATGTTAGAGATGAATTACCATCTCCTGTTATGCATGTGAGAAAAAACATAGTGAACTAATTGCTACATGAAGGATGGTCACCGTAACAGTCCCTAACCCAAGTGTTTTATCAAATCTGAAAATAGAAAAAGAACCACTTGTATCAAACTTTACCCAATTTTGCCAAATGAGTCTGAATGTACCAGATCTGCTCTCCTCATTGGTGGTAGTCCAGCAGTCAAAGAGAACAGGCCCAGACCTAAGATTTCTCTGCTGCTGAACAAAAAATATCAGGTCTGGGTGTGTTCTCTTTGACTGATGGACTGCCACTGATGAGGAGGGCAGATCTGGTACATTCAGACCCATTAGCATTTTGGTGACAAAATAAAGTAAAGTTTTTTTTTTAAATCTCATGATAACCAAATTTTATCCCCAAAGGATTTCAGGACTGACATACAAGCCATTAAAAAACATTGATGTACATTTTACACATGCAAAAATTAATACTCACACAAACACATTTTGTTTTGAATTTGTTATGCATAATTTACTAAAATTCAAAACTACCTTCATAACATAATAAAGACAAATGGCTCTTCTTTTTTTTAAGTGCAAGACAAAAAATTCCTATTGATTGAAAAGTTCAATAAAGTTTAATGACGTTAATATGCAGAGACAATGATAGAAAAACAGAATTTAGTTTTGATACAAGAATTGCAGAGATGACAGGTTAATATTGTTCCAATTAAAAGAGTCGCCATTTTTCCTTTTTCCATTTTTTTCAGTGAAGTCTTATTTGTGTGCTAAAATGTTATATGAAATTTAGTAATCTAGAAAAATCTTAAATCTTTCTTTCATCACATAGAAAGAATGATTCACTAATGAAATAAGGTGTGTGTATGTGTGTGTGTGTGTACACAAGAGTGGATATGTGTGTGTAAATATGTGTGTATGAATAAGTGAGTATGTGTGAAAGTGTGTGCGTATGTCAGAGTGTAGGTGCATGTATGTAAGTGTATGTATGTGTGTGTGTGTAATATGTACATGTAAGTGCATGTGTGTGTAGGAGTGTGTGCGTAAGTGTGTGTGGATATGTGGATGTGTGGGTAAGTTTGTGTGTAAGTGTGTGATTTGGTTTGGTTGGTATATAAACCATTGTCAGTTATAAAAATACCAAATCCTCTTTCTACATATATTAAATATATAATTTGTTAACAGATTATGTTGAAAACCTTTTTAGATGAGCCTTAGCTCTTTTTTGGCACACAGTTTAATTGTTTCAAGTATTTCTATCAAATGCAAATAATTCTATTAACTATAAATCATTTGTTTGCAGAAAGTTAAATGGTTTTAAGTATTTCTATCTAACACAAATAATTCTATTCAATATTGTGCAGGCAGTGAAGTGGTTCCAAGTAATAATCCAATGTAACATCAATCATTTGTTTACACTCGGTTAAATGATGAAAAGGTTCTATTTGACCCTTTGATAGGATCCTATCAGGTGCTTGGAGCAATGGCAATGAAGGAGTACTCCACATTCCCCAGAGCTCCAGGCCTCATCATCAGATGGTTTAGAGTCATATCAGGACACTCTTTGGTGAAGGGGTCTTACTCTTCTGCAAAGATGCAGTCAGTGTATTCTGCAGCCCCAGCAGACTAGGCTTGTAAGTGTGTGTGTGTGTGTAAAAAAATTGTAGTTAAAAGCCCTTCAGGTGAAATGTTTTCATTATTAAAATGAAAAGATTCTTCTAAACTTTCTTGTGTCATAAGATGCGAAGTGCCTTGTTTTTTTTTTTCTATTTTTAGTAGCCTGGAGTTTGTTGATTAATCTTGGTCATCCAATGGTGACCCCTTGAACTTTGGTGACTGCTTCATACTTATCTCCCACAACTGGATCAGTATTTCTGAGAATTCAAACTTATATTCATTATATGAAAAGGAAGCAATAACGTGTTATTTCATGCTGTTTATTAAACACAACAAAGGAAGTCGGTGTGGTGCAATGGGTGAAGTGTTGGGCAGTGACCTAAAAATAAGTGAGTATAAACTCCAGTTGTGCTATTATGTTCACTTTTGGACTAATACCCGAGAGAAAGATATTGAACCTTAAGGAATGGGTTTATAGCATTACTGTGGCTCTTCTACAAGAACAACTTTGGCATTAAATAACCCATGAAGGTTGATATGCCATTAAACAAAGAAACCAAACCTAAACATGAGAATCCATTTTGGAATTCTTTTTATAATGATAGAGAGGATTCCAGGGCAAGCTCCTTATAGAGAAAATTTATTGGCTTAGTAATAATTTACATCTATTTAAGTTATTATTAGAAAAAATATATTCTAATATTTACATTAATTTTAAAGTATATATAAAACCATGCCTGTGCCCAAAGTCAGCATCTAATGAACATTTTGCTGGGTATTTATGACTATTTCATGTTTTCAAAAATTAAAATTAAGTTCAGTGGTCACCATTTGCTAATCATCAAAAACATACGACTAATTAAGACAAAATATTAGAAAATCATATCCAACCTAACACTTACGTTTTTGTAAACCTTCTTGGAAAAAAAAGAACACACAGCCAAGTCAAATTTCATTGCACATATTCAAGTACTTATACACATATATACATATATAAACCCAGACAAAAGCACAATTAAATTAATGCTATGCTTAGGTTTTCATGTTCCCTTTTCGAAGAATAATTGACTTCGAAGATTTATTCCCCTTTTTTTTTTAAACATTGACAAATTGAAGTGACGCCCTTTAAAAGTGCTGTCTTTCCTTCTTGAAAAGTTTTGTTGACTATCTTTTTTAAAAAACATCTGCTTATTTATTCATAAAAATAATATATACACAAAGACAGCTTTTTATTCTTAACCAATAAAAAACGTTTTTTTTAATTATTCCTAAAAATTAAGACATGCAAGTAGTTATATTCATTTTATTTATTTATTTGTTTATTTAAATTTTATAATTAGTTTTATTTTACTTTGCAAAATTATATTGAAGGAATATTTATTTCTTACAAAAACAAACAGAAAGTTGTGTCTGTTGAAAATAAGTATTTTTGTTTATAGAAATGTTGGAATCTTAATTTGGGATACAGCGTTTCAGTGCTGTAGAGTTTGGCAATAAATAATACCTAATAATACTCATTTTGATTGTATGATATTCTACTAAAAATAGAAACTCCTGATGCAGATGAAAATAAAAGTCTTATAAAAAAACTGTTAGTAGACTTTAAAAATGGTACTTGATACCTCCTCACTTAACGATCATCAATATAAGGTATGTATCAAGGGTAAAATGGAACAATCCAGGGAAAGGAGTCGTGCCCTCCCCTACACCTCGGTGTAGTAGCTATTGAAAAGGGGGCTGTTTTCATTGTATAATAGGTTGATATGCCATTAAACAAAGAAACCAACCAAACCATTGTATAATGTTTAGTTAGTAAGAATAAAATGCCGGTATCTTTAGTTTAGAAGAAAATTGATTTTTTACGCTAAATTGTTAGAGGTGTATTTATTGGTAATCCTGTATATATGATAAATTTTCTTGATTATGTTAGTGACTCTTTTGGTGATATAGAAATACAATCTTATGTTTCTTTAAATTTGATAAATCATCATCATCATCATCATCATGTCGTGCTGGTAGCACGAATATCCCTGACCCTCTCTCGCCACTTTTCCCTATCATTCATCGCCTCAGGCAGGTCTTCTGGACAACATCCCATATCCTCACATAGTTGCTGAATGTATGTTCATGCTGGTCATCCTGCTTTTGCACGGCCATGTGTGGGGGTCCATAAGAGTACATCACTTATGAGTTCGTCCCTGCTTCTCCAGCAGTGTCCTGCATGTCTGGTTCGTCTAACTTGAAATTTGATAAATAAAAGATAATTATTAAATAATTATGTTAATAAAAAGTCATTTCTCAATCTTTTCTCTAAATATTTATAAGATATATGACAAAAAATTTAAAATGTTCATTTTCTAATCAAAGTTTAATATTTAATATCAAATTTCAAAATTACTTAAATACTCCTTTTGTGGTGGTTGGGATCCTTACAGCATAGAAGCTAACATGTTGGACTGCGACATTGTAATTATTACTGTCACTTTCAGACTTACACACTCGGTAAAGATATAAACCACTTTATCCCCCACCAGCTATGGATGAAATAGTGCGACTACTATCCTTCAACAAGTGTTCTAGTCACAGTACTTGGTGTAGCCTTAGTTTTGTGATGACCAAATGCATTTCAAGCTTGTTGTTTTAGACACTGTAGAAGAATGATATGCAATAAAATTCTCTTTTAAACTTGGAAAAAATGCCACAGAAACGTATGGAATGCTTCAGACTGCATTTCAACAATCTTGCATGAATTGAGCATCAGTTTTTGAGTGGCATAAAAGATTCAAGGAAGGCAGAGAGTCTGTGAGGGATGATGAGAGGTGTGGGAGGAGTAAAGAAGTCAATACACCAGAGTTGATGGGCCAAAGGGTTAGGGTATGGGTTAGGGTTACTATGTTGAGGTTTTAAGGGAGTTCAGGAAGAGATTCCTAGAGAAGAGTCCAGCACTCTTCAAATTGAGTCAGTAGCATTTCCGCCAGGACAATGCACCAGTCCACAACTCCATCCTTATCACAGACTATTTGACCAAGATGGGCATCAAGACAGTTCCTCACCATCCCTATAGTCCAGATGTTGGTCCCTGTGACTTTTGCTTATTCCCTAAGCTCAGAGGCTGTCGTTATGAGACAATTGAGGAGATGAAAGAGGCTGTGACGAAGCTCATTGACACGCTCACACAAGGACTTCCATGGGGCCTTCCAGAAGTTGTTGGAATGTTACAACAAGTGCATTGCAGCCTGAGGAGATTACTTCAAAGGGGACTAGAGTTTCATGTATATACTATCAATAAAAGTGCCCATACGAAAAAAGTCTGGAAACTTATTTAATGATCCTCGTATGTTTTATATTTTTATAAAACAGAAATTACATTTTCCTCAGGAAAAAAGGCATCATGCTCTCCGTAAGTTTTTAGCACCAGTGAATACCTCATATTGTTATGCAAGGATAGATTTGGTATTAAATAAATCACAAAGATTTATATGCTACTAAACTAAGAAACCAAACCAAATACTGCCTTCATTTTTTGAAAGAATGTTTTGATTCTCCATATATAAATAGAATGGAATTACTAACTTTCAAATATTTACTTAAAATGTTTCAACCACAGCGAATAATCTTTATTTTAGAAAACTGGAGAAGTGAAAAATTTTGATATAAAAATGAATGTTTTTTGTTTTTTTTTAAAACCTCCGCAGATGGAAACTTGCAGTTGATTTTTAAGAAAAAAAAAGATGACAATGAAACTCAGTGGAAGGATGAATCAGTGATGCATTATGGAAGCAAATAACAACATTTATAGGATGCAGAGGGAAAAAATAAAATGCAAAATGTTCATTATTTTAGCTTTGTGCAGAAAGATAAAAAAAAAAATTGAACAAAGAGTTTAAACTGCAAAGTTGTCAAAAACATTTGTTATGGCAGCTGTTCATAATTTGCTTAAACTGCAAAAATTCAAAGAGAAGGGCGATGCTATCATTTTTGCTTTGATGAAATAAAAATCCAGATGGAAAGAAATGAGAAACTATTGAGATCATTTTCTCAACTTCTTTATTTGGAGAATTTTCGGCCTACATTAAATTCAATTTTACACCACTTTTCTTGACTAAATTTCAGTTCAGTGATTGGTTTTGTGTGGTTTCTTTGTTTAATGACATAGCAACCTACATGGGTTATTTAATGCCAAAGCCATCAGTGTATAAGAATAGCTGTTAGTTCAGTGATTGGTTTTGTGTGGTTTCTTTGTTTAATGACATAGCAACCTACATGGGTTATTTAATGCCAAAGTCACCCTTGTATAAGAATAGTTGTCGTACTATTTAACTGATAGCTAGAGGAATTAGAGGGATCATACCTTTCCAAATTACACGATTAAAGTTCAGACATGCTCACTACAATGTCATAGTCCAGCTCTTTAACAATTACACCATGGGAACTCTTACCTCAGTTTCATGAGGGAGGGTGTTAATGAGTTTATCTATCACTGGTGACTACATGGGAAAGTAGCACGGTAGTTCTGGTAACATATGTACAATATTTGATTTGATTTATAATCATATTAGTCTAAATAAATGTTTCTAACTTACTTTTTAAATGTCTGTTATATCATAAAAAGTTAATGTTTTTACAAACAAGAAGAGTCATACAACTTGATGACCCATGAACCTATTGGTTTGGTTTAGTTTGGTTTTATGGCACATCAACCCTTATAGGTTATTTAATAACAAACTCCCTTTATATGTACATATTATATATGATTTGTAAACACATAGTTTCTTGATAACATTTTTAAACAAACCAGAGGTCATTTGTAAAATGGCCTCATATATAATTTGCAAGTTTGCTGGTAATTTTATTTTAAAATGAGTCAGAGCTGATTTGTTGGCATATAATTATTACTATCTTTTGCACACAGTTAAATGGTTCCAAATATTGCTATATAACATAAATAATTTTTTGGCTCATAGTTAATTGGTTTCAAGTATCGCTATATAACACTAATAATTCAATTTAAGCACACAGTTAAAGAGTTTCAAGTATTGCTAATCAACACAAATAATTCTATTCAACATAACTCATTTGTTAGAAAGGTTAAACTGTTCCAAGTACTACTATATATCACTAATAATTCAATTAAACAATCATTTGTTTATGTTCAGTTAAATGGTCAAACAGTTCTATTTCAAACAATTCAATTTAATGTAAGCCCTTAGTTTGCACTCAGTTTAAATGTTAAACACTTCTCTTTGACCAATAGATAAGACTTATCAGGTGCTATCACTCCAGGTCAGAGTGGACCTGGAAGCACTGGCAATGAAGGGGTACTACATATTCCCCAAAGCTTGAAGGCAGGAGCTTCGCCATCAGATGGTTTAATGTCATTTCCAGGACACTCAATGGAGAGGGACTTTTACCCCTCTGCAGAGATGCAGTCAGTGTTTTCTACTGCCCCAGCCGACTGGACTTGAACTTATTGAGTTCCCATGGTAATAGCTGTCCGTGATGATACTGATGCTTCAATTTAAGGAGAGACAGATTTGAATAGGTATCACCCTCATTATCTCCAGTATATTGAGAATTGGTTTGGTTTAGTTGCTTTTATGGCATATCAACCTTTGTAGGTTATTTAACGCCAAATGCATTTTTATGTAAATAATCTGTTCTATTGAAAAAAGTTCAGTTTAGCATAAGTACACAGTTTAATTGTCAAAAACATTTCCATTTCAAACTATTCAAGCAGTTATATGTAATAATTCAGTTAAGTGTAAATACAGTTTTAATGTCGAAAAACATTTCTATTTCAAATAATTCAGTTAAGCATAAGCACGCAGTTTAAGTGTAAGTATGGTTTAATTGTCAAAAACGTTTCTATTTCAAGCTATTCAGTTTACTCAATTCAGTTTAGCATAAGTATGCTGTTAGTTCTATTTAACCCATAGATAGGGCCCTATCAGATACTACCACTCCGGGCGACAGTGGACCTGGAAGTGATGGCAATGAAGGGGTACTCCGCATTCCCCAAAGCTCCAGCACTGCTGGAACCTCACCATCAGATTGTTTAGTGTCATATCCAGGACACTCGTTAGGGGGGGTCTTACCCCTCTGCAGAGGTGCAGTCAGTGTATTCTACAGCCCCAGCCGACTGGGCAATGAGAATTGGGATAACTGAGAAATAAGATTCAGAATGAATAAAGACACTCCAAATATTAATTCAGGTGTAAATTGAACAGAAAATTGCTTTATTCTCCAAGTTAGCACTTTTTAAATGAATTGCTTGAATGAAAAATTCTTATGCCATTTCAGATGGTTAATAGTAGCAAACATACATACAAACATAATGATAGTTTTACTAATATCTATCAATGTAATTTTTATCACTTAGAATATTCAGAATATTGTTTTCATCAACGTTGATATGGTTACCATGTCCAGCAAGAGACAGGGAAAGAAACATTTGGTTTAAAAATGTTTGTAAGTGTAATCATCAGGAGGTTGCAAGTTCAATCCCAACTACAGATAAATAACAAGGAAGAATTACTATAGCTCAACACTTGTAGCCAGGTATGGTTAATGGAATTAGAACAATCTACCCTTGTGAAGTAAATAAAGGGTTTGGTTCGAGGGTCTGTATAGGCTCCTGAGTTTGACATGAAACACCTGAAGAAGGCTGAAGGATATATCGTCTGAAACATTATGAGTATAACAATGAATATTCTAAGTGATAAAAAATATCAAGCTTTATCTCAAAAATTAGGCAAATCTATCTATCTATCTATCTCTAGATAGATAGATAGATAGATAGATTGATAATGAAGAGACTGAGATAGATAGATAGATAGATAGATAGATAGATAGATAGATAATGAAGAGACTGAGACAGATAGATAGATAGATAGATATGAACAGTATAAGGTGTATAGATAGATATGAAGAGACTGAGATAGATAGATAGATAGATAATGAAGAGACTGAGATAGATAGATAGATAGATAGATATGAACAGTCTAAGGTGTATAGATAGATATGAAGAGACTGAGATAGATAGATAGATAGATAGATAATGAAGAGACTGAGATAGATAAATAGATAGATAATGAAGAGACTGAGATAGATAGATAGATAGATATTTCTAAAATTCTCATTATGTAATTTAGAAAGCGCTTTGCTTTGATGTGGCACAAGGCCGAATGAATGGGGCGCCCAATGAGACTCGAACTCACTCGTGTAGGTCTGCTAGTCTAGCTTGCTAACCGTTACACCACCAGATGTCTGCATGTATGCATATCCAGTAAAAACCCATTTTATATTATTTCAGGCAATGTCAAATGAGACTCGAACTCACTCGTGTAGGTCTGCTAGACTAGCTTGCTAACCGTTACACCACCAGATGTCTGCATGTATGCATATCCAGTAAAAACCCATTTTATATTATTTCAGGCAATGTCAAATTGAATCTCCATGCCACTTTTCTAGGCTAAATTTCAGTTCAGTGAATGTCATTACATCCAACATTACATCACTTGGCAACATCTTCTGTCGTAATAAAAGGACACAAAATACATAAAAATCAACAACTAAAGAGTCTAAAATAAAATAAAAGTACACTGTATAAATGTATAAGCTATAAGTTTAATACGTAATGTATATATCCTGTTGAGAAAGTTTAGAATATGCTGACTTTATCCTCTGCATAGGGGTCAGATACTCGCAGAAAAGGGTGCCCTGGGTATGACATTAAACTTAATCTGGCATTGAGGCTACAGGTTTGGAGTTTTGGGGGAGTGTGGAGTACCTCTTTATTACAATTATTTTCAGGCTCATACTATCCCTGAGTTTGAGTATTTGTTTTAGATATCATATTATTGATATCATCATTTTGATATCATATAAGTGATATAATTGTTTTGATATCATATAATTGTGTGCGACACTTAAGAAGTTATGCAACAAATGTAAATGTACACGATTCTCTAACCTCTAGCCATAAAATAACCCCAAACAGGTTGACATGCCATTTAAATAGTCAATCAATTATAATGTATTCATCATCAAGTCACACTGACAGTATGGGTTTCCTTTCCTCTCTGTCTGCATCTGTCCCTATCATTTATCGCCCCCAGCAGTTCTTCCAAACTATATCCTCTGTCCTCACAAAGCTGATGTTAATAGGTTCTTGCTAGTCGGTCAACACTGGCATGTCCATGTAAGGTTCCATAGAAGAACATAACTTATGGGTTTATCATTGCTTCTCCAGTAGTGTACGACATGTCTTGTCCATCTTACTTGGATGGTTTTTGAGATGGGATGTAAGTGGCCATCCAGCTGTTGTTTTGTGGGGTGTTGCTTCCAGGATTTGTTCAAAATAGCTCATAGCATTCTTACGAAGTTCCCAACTAGCTTTTTCTCTCTGTATTTTGTTGGCATTTTTTAAGTCCTCACTGGCTGCCCAGGAAAACTGGCCTTGTACCAGACAAAGTTTAGTATAATCAAAAAAGTTTAAAACCCACCAGTCATGATGATAGAAACATTTTCATAAGGTGCTAGTCTATTGATCCAAAGTAAATGACCCATTACCTTGAGCCAGACTAAGTTCAAGTGATTATTTTACCTCACTGCAATGCTTAGCAAACTAACTGAGTATAATATTACAGAAGTTTCTAACCCAATATTAACAGTGCTCAAAAAAGTTGCCTAATGCCAGACTAGACTAAGATACTGAAACTCAGCCAATTTAAAAACATATCACATGGATGGCCTCTTTTCCAATAGATTGGTTGGTGTATTTGACAGAAATTGAACAATGAAAGGGAAAAATATTTTTCAAACCTTCACAGCTCAAAGCCAAGAATTCTTTGATTCAAGTATAATTTTCTATTTAAGTCATTTAAACATTTCATTAAAAAAGAATATATATATATATATCTTCTTTTTTAATGAAGTGTTTGGGGTTGAGCTCTCTTGTGAGGGAAGTAATGGTTGCCACTAGCATAAAGCAAGGCTCTTTAAATGAATTGAGCTCTCAGTGAAGCGGATATATATAAAACAAAAACAAACGTGATACATAAGTGTTTAAATTTCCTTCGGTTGCACTGCTTTCCTCATGGCTGACTGGTAGAATCTTGGATTGGCATTTCAGTCAGCCAGGTTTTGATCCAAGCTTCAGGAATCTAGCCTGTCTAGCCACACTGAAGAGTTCTGATAGAACGAAACAGGTCTGCCTGTGGATGACAATATGTATATATATATATATATAATAAGAAAATATATACTAGCTTTTATATATATTTGATAGCATTAAAATATATTTAAAAACTAATATATATTTACTTGTTATTATTATTATATAATAGTTCTATTACAGATATTGAGCACTCTCCAGATTATATCGCATTTGGTCTACCATAAACCAACTAAGTGAGATAGTGACAACCAACACCATTATAATACATATATGGTGTGTGAGTCCCTGTCTTGTCGATAATGTGTTAGACTGTGACATCGAAGTGAGTTCAATTTCTATTTGCAGTATTATATTCACTTTTAGACTAATATCTTTGGTAACGGTATGAATCCACTTTCTCCCACCAGCCAAAGGTTAAAAAGTATCACTGCTCTTCTTTGACAAGGATGGCTTTGGTATTAAATGACCCACAAATTTTAATATGCCATTAAACAAAGAAACCAAACTATTAAACTTTACTGTGGAGAGGCATACCTGGATTTCATTATTTCTCATCATCTTCACCATCATCAGGATTTACAAATCAGACAGATTCCTTTGACACTCTCTCACCATCTGTCCCTATTGGCCATTACACTTGGTAAGTCCTCGAGGTGGTATCTGGTGTCTGCACTGTGCTAATGAATGTAAGTTTTTGCTGGTCAGTCAGATATTACTGGTGTGTCCATGTGTGGGAGTCCATAGAAGAACATCACTAACGAGTTTGTCCTTACAACTTCAGCAGTGCCTAGCATGTCTTATCAATCTAGGATGGTTTGAAAGATAGGAGGTCAGTAGCAGTATGGCTGCTATTTTACAGAGTGCTGTTTCCAGGATTTATTGAAAATAACAAGCAAAGTCCTTGCGTAGTTCTCCTCAAACTTTTTATCAAGGAGTTTTGTTAGAGTATAAATGGTGCAACCACACAGTAATACTGACACAGCTACAACTTGAAAGAGTTCCCATTTTATTTTATCAGTGGGACATTATACAATCAAAAAGGATCTTTTGTTAAAGGTTAGTTGGCTGGTTGGTTTTTATGGCATATCAACCCTTATTGGTAATCTAATGCCAAATTATATATATATATATATATATATATATGGAGGTGAAGGAGAAAATGAATAAATAAAAATCCAATCTACAAATTCATAATTTTTATGTTTATTTAAATCGAGTCAAAAGTTTACTGAAAAACCAAAAAACAAAATCTTTTCTTGTAATCAAAGTTAATATTACGTTAGAGCATTGATATTTTTAAGTGATATAGTTAAGATTTCGTGAATGAAGCATAGCAACAATTGTTAGCTTAAAATCATCATCATCATCATCATGTTGTGCCATCAGTACGGATATCCCTTACCCTCTCTCGCTAACCTTCTGTATCTGGATTAAACCCAGGTCTCCAAGACCATTGGCAAACACTCTAATCATTAGGCCAATGCCCTGGTTACAATCATAGACACTGATTTTCCAACCCTTGGCAGCAGCAAAATACATTCCAACAAAAATTAAAACTAAATATAGAGTCCCATGGGAAACTTTAGCGGTGAGAGAAAAAGTGCACTAGTAAAAACAGCCTCCAAAAACTATCGAAAAAACCCAACAAACACAAATGCCTTAAAACTAAAAACGGCACAATATCAATTAGCAGGCATATATATAAAGGAACAGACAGAATACATTCAAAATCAGATAGATAAGATTAGAGACTCGGTGGAAGATAGACAATCTAGAATAGCCTGGCAAACAATAAACGAAGTGAGCAGCAGAAAGAACACAGCCAAAGCAAAACTTAAAGCAGCAAACCAACAAGAAAGAATAAAACTGTGGAAACAGCACTTCGAAAACTTACTTGGAAACCCACCAAAAATAACGCATGAACCAATCACCAGAATAATTAGCAAACAATTAGACATTAAACTAGGACCGTTCACACAAGAAGAACTCGACTCGGTTCTCAGAAAAATTAAAAATAGGAAAGCTGCAGGGCTGGACGAAATTCCCCCGGAAGTATGGAAGACCAGACAATTCGACGCTGCAACGCAGTATACAATCAAAATCCGATAGATAGATGGATGAAGGGATGCATACTCCCCTTCCCTAAAAAGGGGGACCTCGGATTAGCCAAAAACTACCGAGGCATAACACTTACATCCATAGCTGCCAAAATCTACAATGCCCTACTACGAAACCGAATAGAACCCAAAATCGACAACATACTTAGAAAAAACCAAAATGCCTTCCGAAGAAATAGATCCACGACCTCACAAATATTAACCATCCGCAGAATCCTTGAAGGTGTACGGGCAAAGAACCTACAAGCGACATTAATATTTGTCGACTTTACCAAGGCTTTCGACTCCATTCACAGAGGAAAGATGGAACAAATCCTCCTAGCGTACGGCATTCCTAAAGAAACCGTAGCGGCAATAACGATTCTCTATAGAAACACTAAAGTAAAAGTACGATCACCGGATGGAGACACAGAATACTTTGACATTGTAGCAGGAGTACTACAAGGGGACACACTGGCCCCGTACCTCTTTATCATTTGTCTAGACTACATACTTAGAACATCGATTGACAAAATCAAAGAGAATGGCTTCGAACTGACGAAGAAAAGAAGCAGAAGATACCCTGCAACAACAATTACCGATGCCGACTACGCCGATGACATAGCGATACTGGCAAATACACCTGACCAAGCCGAAACACTTCTGCATAGTTTGGAACGAGCAGCAGCAAGCATAGGCCTCTATGTTAATGCACAAAAAACGGAATATATGTGCTATAACCAAACGGGGGACATCTCCACTCTAGAAGGAACCCCACTTAAACTAGTAGACAAATTCACTTACCTAGGAAGCAGCGTTGAATCAACCGAAAAGGACATCGAAACGAGGTTAACGAAAGCATGGACAGCTATCAATAGGCTATCGATTATATGGAAATCAGACCTAACCGATAAAATGAAACGCAGTTTCTTCCAGGCAGCGGTCAAATCGATACTGCTATATGGATGCACTACATGGACGCTAACAAAACGACTGGAGAAGAAGCTAGATGGCAATTACACAAGAATGCTGCGTGCAATCCTGAACAAGTCCTGGCAGCAACACCCCACAAGACACCAACTGTACGGCCACCTGGCCCCTATCACGAAAACTATTCAAGTTAGACGAACCAGACATGCAGGACACTGCTGGAGAAGCAGAGATGAACTCATAAGAGATGTACTCTTATGGATCCCCACACATGGCCGCGCAAAAGCAGGACGACCAGTTCGAACGTACATTCAGCAGCTATGTGAGGATACAGGATGTTGTCCTGAAGACCTACCTAGGGCGATGAACGATAGGGAGGAGTGGCGAGAGAGGGTCAGGGATATCCGTGCTACCAGCGCGATATGATGATGATGATGACATTGAGCCCTATTGAGGTGGTTTTGGAGTTTGAGAGATCGGGACCTGTCTCACCAAATTAAGTAGAGATTTATCAATAAATCTTCCATTTCTAGGAGCTTCAGCAATAGACGTAAACTTTGCCTGGAGAAAAAAATAAGCATCCTTAGATATGAATTTACTTGAAATAAACGTAATGAACTAATTTTTAAATGCCGTCATAAAAATAGATTTAAACTCATATGTTTAAGGTTGAAAATAGAAAATTTGATAGTGATTACAATTGTGGACTCATTGGCCTAGTAGGTAGTGTTCGCCAATGGCTCAAGAGATCTGGGTTCAATCCTAGGTCAAGTCATACCAAAGACTTTAAAAATGGTACTTGATACCTCCTTGCTTAACACTCAGCAATGTAAGGTACGAATCAAGGGTAAAGTGGAACAATCCAGGGAAATGAAATGAATGAAAAGGGAGCCTTCTGGTCGCCCTCGACTATGGACACCAACTTTACTACTTCCTTACAATTGTAGGATAAAACTTATGGGATCAATATTCCTGTTGGTATTGTTGGTGATGTGATCTGGGACGATAGAAGAGACTTGAATATAAGATCTCTTATTTCAGGGGAAGATTGGTGAGTTCTGTTTTGTTTTTTTTTAAGAATACAGCATTGAATCTTTTAATGTACAATTTGTAAACTTTTTAAATGAAGAATCTTTCTAATCGGCTAAATTATTTCCAGGTCAAATATTCTGAAATATGTAAGATTTGTTTAAATTTATCGCCCTAAAATCAATAATACTCACCAATCTACTATCTTGATAAACAGTTTCCGCCCTTAATTTCACTGCAGAGTCAGCAGAAGTTTTATCTATAAAAATGATCAGCTTCAATAGAAATAATCCAAAAATAGGTTGATAGATATAAACTATGAACGCGATACAGGAGAATGCGAACATAGCTTCGGACTTCAGGCCAGGAAACAAAATAAAAATAGGCTGAAAACGGATTTTAACTGAGTCAAAACATAGGGCTTCATAAAACCCATTTTTTTTTTTTTTGTGACCCGCTGTTTATGTACAGCCATCATAGCTGTTCTAGGTCACATCTGTGTCAGGCGCACAGATCATAAACAACCCCTGGGTCTGGTATAGCCACAATATACCACCCATGATCAAAACATCCAATCATAATATTACACAACGTGGGACCCAAGCAACAGGCCTGGGTGTCAGGATCAGCAGATACTCTCCTGATAGCCAACATGTGAGACCTGATCGTCATCCTACAAATGTTGGCTGCTCTTTTTTCAGGTACATAAACGACGATGTAAGAAACCACAACGATCAGAGACCAAAACGCAAAACATGGACTATGGAAGATAATCAACTTGCACTACAATGTTATTTTAGGAGCAACCCTTCATAAAGAGAATACAGGAAAAGAATGATAGAGATCTGGCAAGAATGTGCAAAATTTCAGACAACTAGCCAAAGGCTTGTCGATCAAGTTAGAACAATAATTAAGAAGGGTTGGTTTACTGACATTGAAATACTAGAAATCCATCAAAAATCACATAAACAAACTATAATACAGTACCAGACACATCAAGTGGTGTCAAACAAAAACGATCCAATGAAAAAGAACTGCCAACTTCAGAAAATGAAAACACCACACTTCCAAACGATACACTACCAAGCAACCAGGAGGAAACACTATCACAAGAACAAAAGATAAATCTAGAAAATATAAAGAGAATCAGGAGTAGTGAAAAGACTATTCTACCATCATTCAGAAACATAGAATGGAAAACACTCACGATAGAAACGAATAAAATAAATCACATACTACCTTGCATACCGACGAATGATATAACCGAGTTAAATGAACTAATCTATGCAAGTGCAAAATTTTTGTGAGAAAATTGGGATCCCTTCAAAAAGCTCGAAGAAACAGTCAAAATCGGGATCGGAAATTCGACTAGAAACGCAAATAAAAAAAACTACGAAAACAAACCAGAATGACAAAAAAAAGAGAGAGGCACTGAAATAAGCAAGAACAAAAAGGAATGGGCAACACAAGAAAAAATAACAGTACAGCTTGAGGAAATAAACCAGAAAGTGCTGGCCAAAGAAGGAAGATTAAAGAGATATCGACAAAGGGTAAAATAATACAGACAAAACAGGACTTTCCAAAACAACGAAAGAAAATTCTATCCACAATTGGGAGGGAGTGACACGAAAACATACCAACAACCGGATGCCAAAGAAACTGAACGATTTTAGACGAAAATATGGCAACCAAAAAAACATAACGAAAATGCTGAATGGATAAACAATATTATAAAAGAACTAGAGGGAGTTGGAGAAGGCCCAGAAACGGAAATACACATCGACTTACTCAAAACGACACTAAAAAGAATATCAAACTGGAAAACGCCAGGCGATAATGGAATACACGGCTTCTAGTTCAAGAAATTCACCTCCATTCACGGCAGACTAGCACTAGAAATGAACAAGGCGCACAAGTACCTAACTAGATGACCAAAAGAAAGACTACATTAATTTAAAAGGACCCAAGCAAAGGAACTGCTCCAAACAATTACAGACCGATAACCTGCCTACCAATGATGCAGAAAATACTAATAAGGTAAAAGATTTACTACTCGCTAACAAGCCACGGATTGTTCCCTGACAAACAGAAAGGATGCCGCAAAGGATCCAGAGGCACAGCAGAATTACTCTGCATAGATCAACACATCCTAAATCAGAGCAAGACAAGACAGAAAAATCTAGCCATGGCCAGGATTGATTACAAAAAGGTATATGATATGGTTCCACAAAGCTGGATAATACACTGTCTCAAAATGTACAAAATATCACATGAAGTCATAAACTTCATCGATGCAAACCTGGAGAGTGGAGCTGACAGCAAGAGGAAGAAGCTTAGCTGAAACAAAGATCCAAAGAGAGATTTTCCAAGGAGATGCACTATCATCCTTACTATTCATAATAGCCAGAGCCACTTAACCACATACTCAGAAAATGCACAGCCAGATAACAACTTAGCAGATCACAAGAGAAAATCAATCACCTAATGTACATGGATGAAATTAAACTATTTGCAAAAAATGAAAAAGAATTGGAAACTCATACATGCTGTTAGAATATACAGACAGGACGTAGGAATGGAATTTGGCAGAGAAAAATGTGCCATGCTCATCATGAAAAGTGGCAAATGAAATATGATTGATGGAATGGAACTGCCAAAAATTAGAACGGTCGGAGAAAATGAACCTACAAACAATTCGACATCTTGAAGGCTGACACCATCAAACAAGTGGAAATGAAAGAAAAAATTCAGAAAGAATATCCCTGGAGAACTAGAAAACTACTAGCGACAAAGCTCTCCAGCAGAAACCTCATCAAAGGAATAAATACTTGGGCTGTGCCCCTCGTTATATATTCAGTACCCTTTCTCAAGTGGACCAGAGATGAACTTAAACAAATGGATCAAAGAACAAGAAAACTAATGATCATGCATAAGGCATTACATCCTAGAGACGACGTTGACAGACTATATGTATCAAGAAAGGAGAGAGGAAGAGGACTTGCCAGCATTGAAGACAGCATTGACACATCGATACAACGGCTCAAAGACTACAAAGAAAAACACGAATGAGGACTGATTACAGCCATCAGAAATGATACGGACAACACGATAGACGATAGAATGACAATAACTAGGAAACAAAAATGGGAGGAAAACAACTCTATGGCCACTTTAAATGACTAATAAACAACAATTCACACCAGAAAACCTGGACCTGGCTAAGAAAAGGAAACCTTAAGAAAGAAACAGAATCTCTCCTTATAGCAGCACAGGACAACACCATAATAACCAATCATATCAAAGCGAGAATAGATAAGACTCAACAAAATAGCAAATGTAGGCTATGCGGTGACAGAGATAAAATTGATCAATCACATAATAAACGAATGCAGCAAATTAGCACAGAAAGAGTATAAGGCAAGACACGACAGGGTCGGCAAGGTGATCCACTGAGAAATGTGCAAGAAATTTAAATTTGACCATACTAACAAATGGTATATGCACAACCCAGCGCCTCTCATAGAAAATGACACACGTAAACTCCATTGGGACTTTAACATACAAATGGATCCCCTAATCCCGGCCAGAAGACCAGACCTTATAATAATCAACAAAAAAAAGAGAATTTGCAAAATTATCGACTTTGCTGTCCCAACGGACCTCAGAATAAATCTGACGGAATGTGAAAAAAAGGATAAGTACCTCGGCCTTGCTAGAGAATTGAAAAAGCTGTGGAACATGGAAGTGACGATTGTGCCAATTGTGATAGGTGGTTTTGGCACCATAACTAAAGGATTATTAAAAGGCCTGGAGGACTTGGAAGTCGGCGGACGGGTAGAGACTATCCAAATGACAGCATTACTGAGAACGGCCAATATCCTGAGACGAGTCCTGAGACTTGAGGAGACTTGCTGTCGCTCAAACTTCAGTGAAAAACCATCGGCTAACACTGATGGGAAAAACTCTTAAGGAGTAAATAATAATAATAATAATAATAATAATAATAATCATAAATTAGCAATAATTGGAATAGTTAATTTCTTATTATTAGTGATATGATTATTAATGATTAAGGATTAGTTATTATAATGATATTAATTATTTTAATGGTAATTAGAATGACAGTATTCAGAATAAAAAATATATAAAAATATTCAGATTTAAGTCAAGTCTAAATTTGAATTTTAAAGTGAAATCTAATAAAACCCTAAAAAAACTTTTTTACTCAAGAAAAGTTTGATATTAGTTATAGTATTTATCATCACATTTCCCTTAAGAAAGAAAGAAATAAACAGAAATAAATCAATAGAAAGAGATAAATAAATAGATTTTTTTCTTAAAATGAAATAAAATAAAATAGGCTAACTTATTGAAAAGATTTCAGTTGCTGAAGTTCCTGTGAATTTTAAAAAAAATTTTTAGATACATTAGGATACATGATACCAAGACAATGACATTACATCTGGTTATGACATCAACTTCTAGCACATATCTTTTGGTCCCCTCCCCCTGACACTTTCTTTCTTCATTTTTTTTAAATGAGTAAGAATCCATTGATAAAATATTTTTTTTAAATTTCTCTCCATTATATGATGGCAATTTGAAGAGGTTGGTTTCTCATGGAGTGACCAGCAGAAATAAATTTATAATAGCCATGCATTGCGCATTCTATTGAGATTATTTCTTTTTAAGTCTATTTGCCAACTTAAAGGATATGGTACATACATATATATATATACCAACCCCTCTACTCGGGCAGGATATGACACAAGGTCAATTTTTAAGCGAAGTTTAACAGGTTTGAATTCAGAGTTTTCCTTCTCCTAGACTAGTTGCCTCACCAAGGCTGAAGAACCAAGTCTGCCCTACTATTTACCCATAGCTGGAGGGAGAATAATTGGATTCATACCTTTCCTAAGGGTATTAGTACTATGTGAAATGCAACCAGTCTTGTCTAGGATTTGAACTCGTGTGGCCGTGTCCATTTCCTATAACAATAACCATTACACCATGGGCATGCATATATATATATATATATAATGATAATAATAAATAAATATATATTATGTATATATATTTAATTCCATAGAATTTATACTGGGACTCCTGGGCGTCATGAAGTTTTTTACAAAACAACGATCATCAGGCAGTTAACAAAATGAAAATGTTTGATTTTATGTGAACCAAGATATATTTCATTTTGTTAACTGCCTGATGATTGTTGTTTTGTAAATACTCCATGAAACCCGGGGTCTAAATTCCATGGAATTAAATGTATATATATAATATATATTTATTTATTATTATTATATGATAGCTCTATCCTAGATATTGAGCACTCTCCATATTATATTACACTTAGTTCGACACAAACCCAAAAAGTGATTTAGTAACAACCAACACTGTAATAATATATATAAGTTAGCGACCATAGTCGAGGGTGACCCGAAGGCTCCCTTTTCGATAGCTACTACACCAAGGTGTAGGGGAGGGCGCTACTCCATTCCCTGGATTGCTCCACTTTACCCTTGAACCGTACCTTATAATGCTGAGTGTTAAGCAAGGTGGTATCAAGTTCCATTTTTAAAGTCTTTGGTATGACTCGACCTGGGATTGAACCCAGGTCTCCCGGGCCATTGGCGAACACTCTAACCGCTGGGCCAATGTCCCGGTTATATATATATATGTCCCGATATATATATAATATATATATATATCATGAGAACATATACCTATTATTATTGAAACGATTTTTGTTTTTTTATCTATATTCACTACTGATTGTATTAAGATATATCTTGGTTCACATACAATCAAACATTTTTATGTTGTTTTACAAATAGTTGCTTAACTCAACATTATCATGGAAGTATGTTTTGATAATCAAACCCTTCAAATTTACCATCTGAATCAGAATTACCAAAGTACAAATTGAACTGTTTAGCTTTGTAGTTGAAATTTTCCCCCTAATTCTAAATTTAGAAATCTACTTGACTAGCTGAAGTTACACTTCAATCGAAACAGTTCTCATAATGTCCTTTATATTGGCCGGCCAAAATTAAAATCTGTCTTTTATGTTATGTGAATTGCAGAAAAATACAGAAATGAGTAAACTTGCTTTGAACACTTTTCTTATTGCACTCTAACTTGAATCCCCTTGTCAGTGAGAGTGTGGAGTTTCCTTCTCCTAGACTGGTTGCCTAACCAAGGCTAAAGAACTATAGGTTATATATATATATATTAAAAAGGTGTAAATTGTGTAATGTTATCATCCTAGGAAACTGAATTGACCATGCGAATTCAAATCCTGGACAAAGCAGTGTGCATTTTTATTTTGCTTTAATGTCCTTTTAAAACATATGAGTCTCTTCAATTAGGGATAAATAGTTGGGCAACCAATCTAGAAGGAAAAACGGTATTCAAACCAGCTTTATTCAGCATTAAAATTGACCTTGTAATGCATCCTGCTCATGATAGAGAGATTGGGTTAAAGTGGAGTTTTCATTCTCCTAGACTGGCTGCCATACCAAGGTTAAAGAGCACTATTTACCTATAGCAGGGGTAAGAATTAATTGGATTCATACCTTTCCCAAAGGTATTAATGCTATGTAAAATGCAAAAAGCCTCATCTAGGTTTTGAACTCAAGTCACAAAGTCCATTTCTTATGACAATAACCATTACGCTATAAGTGCCTTGTAAATGCATATATATAACTGGCCCATTGGTATAATGGTTAGAGTGTTTGCCAATGGGCAAGGAGGCCAAGATTCAATCCCAGGTCAAGTCACACCAAAGATTCAAAAAATGGTACTTGATGCCTCCTTGCTTAACACTCAGCATTATAAGGTACAGATCAAAAGTTTGTGGAGCAATCCTGGAAAATTGAAAGAGGATCATTTCAGTCACCCTTGACTATGGTTGGGCAACTTACTAGAGTTATATATATATATATATATATATATATATATCTTAAAGAAAAAACCAAAGACCGGTTAATTTAGGATTATAAATTTATTTCCATCCTGTTTTTCAGTTTCTGGTGTGAACCAAAAACACGAAGAAAAAATTTATACAGGACTTCTTCAGATCCAATGGATAATTAATTAAAACAGAATAGACACGTGGGGTGGAGTGGGGGGGGAAGAGATTAAGGAGTTACCTCCTCGTTTAATTGAATTTCCGTTTTATTTTAATTTTCAAATTTCTTCTGTCAGTTATAATTACGGTGATTTAACTTTTTTAATTATTTGTTTAATTTATTTTCTTTTCATGTTAAGTTCGATAATTAACTTTTAAGAGGAATATTAATGCTTATATTAATTTCGATACCATTTATTTAGCTACCTATTTTTTCCTAGTATGTATGTTGGATACGTTTTTTTTTCCTGGTTTCACTATTCATTTCTATGTTTTTAAATTTCTATAGTTTAGATTTAGTCTTATGTCTACATCTAGCTATCAGTTCACTTCTCTTATTTAATAACTTATCAGGCCACTTATGTGTTAAAATATAGATTTTCTCTTCTAAGCATAAACTGCATCTACCGTTAAAACTATTTGGAGTATTTGATTTTTTCAAAATAGATATATAAATATATATATAATATATATATATATATAATATATATATATATTCACAATGTGTGTCTGGAAAGTTACAGGAGTTAGTGTCACAAAGAATTTATTTCAATTCCAAAAAACAAATCACATGGTTTCTCCTTCAAAGTAATTCACATCAAGTCTAATGCACTTTCTCATCCTTCCTTGCCATATTTCTATGCACTGCTAGAAGGATTCTTCTGGAACGCCCTTCAGCTTTGTTTTTACAGCCCTAAACTCCTTCAAATTGATGATCCTCTCGGGCTTAGGAAAAAAAAAATGTCACAAGGAGCAAGATGGAGGCAGGTGAATCAGAAACTTCTTCCAGAATACCAATGTTCCTTTTGGCCAGAAACAGCCAGATACTCATAACATTCAATCCAGTTACTTTTCAGAGATACACAACTCTTTGGTAATAATCTTTCAAACACTGTCCTTTTTCAGTTGTCTAAATTTCTGAGACAAGTGTTAAGTATCCCTGTATTGTTACTCACCTGCAGTCAGGTTCAATCCTGACTGTAGGCAAGTAACAATACAGGGATACTTAAAACTTGTACCCAATTATGGCGAATCGAATCAGAACAGGTGACCCCCATGGATTCAATAAAGGACATAGTTCGAAGTTCCATGAAGGTTCCAGAGTTCAACATAAACCCAAAGAAGGCTGGAGGACATATTGGCCGAAACATTGTGGAAATGACAATAAAGATGAAGACAATAGTCCGAAAAACCCTTAATGATAACAAACTGTCCTTTTTCATATCCAGATTACTTGCAATCAAATGAACAGTCAACTGATGATTGCCACAAACTACCCGATTTTCTGCCCGATATTGATCTCAGTCCGACTAACTGAAGGTCTTACTTTTCCAGGATTTATCTGCACACTAGCCACTTTTTAAACCTCTTGAACACAACTGAATGACAATGATGTTCTCACCATATTTTTATTGAAGCATTTCAAGTGCTTGTGAAGGAGTTTTTCTTAACTGAACCAGTTTATCTGTTTCCTCATTGAGAAGATGTAAACAAAAGCATGGGAAAAAAACACAATGATTGCAGGAAGCTAAAATTAATGTTAGATAATTTAAGATATCATCTTAAATGATAAAAGAAACTGATTATACCTCTTTTTTTGAATGGGTACTTTTATTGATAGTACACACATGAAACTCTAGTCCCCTTCGAAGTAATCTCCTCTGGCTGCAATGCACTTGCTGTGCCATTCCAACAACTTTTGGAAGGCCCCATGGAAGTCCTCTTGTGTGAGCATGTCAATGACCTTCCTCACAGCCTCTTTCATCTCCTCAATTGTCTCATAATGACAGCCTCTGAGCTTTGGGAATAACCAAAAGTCACAGGGACCAACGTCTGGACTATAGGGAGGCTGAGGAACTGTGTTGATGCCCATCTTGGTCAAATAGTCTGTGACAAGGATGAAGTTGTGGACTGGTGCATTGTTCTGGTGGAAATGCCACTGACCCGATTTGAAGAGTGCTGGCCTCTTCCAACAGAATCTCTTCCTGAACTCCCTTAAAACCTCAACATAGTAATCCTAACCCTAACCCAGACCCTTTGGACAATCAACTCTGGTGTATAGACTTCCTTACTCCTCCCACACCTCTCATTATTCCTCACAGACTCTCTGCCTTCCTTGAATCTCCTATGCCACTCAAAAACTGATGCTCGATTCATGCAAGATGCTCGAAAAGCAATCAGAAGCATTCCATACGTTTCTGTGCCATTTTTTCCAAGTTTAAAACAGAATTTTATTGCATATCGATCTTCTAAAGTGTCCTCATGTCTAAATTGCATTTTTGAAATTCAGCAGCTGTGACAATCAGGCTTTACTAAGGTGTATTCCAATTGCTGCTGTAGGTATTCATTTGAACCTAAAATCATAAAAATTGGTCAGTTATCTCATAAGATGTATAGCAATAACATAGTGAATTTTCAAGAGTCTATGACAATTTTAAATGCCTGTACAAAAAAGTCTGGAAACTTATTGAAGGCACCATGTATCCCATTTGTATAGATATAGATATATAAAAGACATACATGTATATATAACATGAACACACACATACATGCATACACACAAGAATGCCTTTTATACATACATATCCACACATTCTTATACATATATACAATGACTGCATTTCTGCAGAGGGTTAAAACTCCCCAAACAAGTTTCCTGGATATGACATTAAACCATCTGATAGTAAGGTTCCAGCCTTGGAACATTGGGGAATGTGGAGTATCCGTTCATTACCATTGCTGCCAAGTCAACCCAAAGTGGTAGCACCTGATAAGGTCCTATCTAGGGGTCAAATAGAACTGTTTTGACATTTAAACTGTGTGCAAACAAATAACATGCTAAATTGAATTGTTTTAAATTGAACTGTTTAATCATTTAACTGTATAAACAAATGACAGTTTAGCCGAATTGTTAGGGATATATAACAATAATTAGTACTAAATAGCAGTAATTGAAACCATTTAATTCCAAATCCTGTTAAAAACTATAACAATACCAGTGACTGATAACAAACAAATGACTGATATTAAACTGTGACCGTTATCCAGCAATTCTTGAGGCCATTTACCTGTATGCAAGGAAATTATTGGTAGTAAATAAAAATGCTTGAAACAATTTAACTGCAAGAAAATGAGCTCAGGCTAATTTGAAAATGTTATATAAATGTGTTTACTAATCATATATATCTAATATATTTGTACAAACAGGATTTGGCTTTAAATAACCAACAATAGTTGATGTGCCATAAACCCAATCAAACCAAATCCTATGAGTTTAATATACATGTATCAAGAGGATTTGGTATTAAATAACCTCCAAAGGTTGATATGCCATAAAACTGAACCAAACCAAATCATATATATTTGATGTATATGTATCAAGAGGATTTGGTATTAAATAACCTACAATGGTTGATATGCCATAAAACCCAACCAAACCAAATCATATATATTTAATATATATGTATAAAGAGGATTTGGCATTAAATAACCTACCATGGTTGATATGCCATAAAACCCAACCAAACCAAAGCATATATATTTAATATATATGTATAAAGAGGATTTGGCATTAAATAACCTACAATGGTTGATATGCCATAAAACCCAACCAAACCAAATCATATATATTTAATACTAATGTATAAAGAGGATTTGGCATTAAATAACCTACAATGGTTGATATGCCATAAAACCCAACCAAACCAAATCATATATATTTAATATATATGTAAAAAGATGTTTTGGCATTAAATAACCTCCAATGGTTGATATGCCATAAAACCCAACCAAACCAAATCATATATATTTAATATATATGTATAAAGATGTTTTGGCATTAAATAACCTCCAATGGTTGATATGCCATAAAACCCAACCAAACCAAATCATATATATTTGATGTATATGTATAAAGAGGATTTGGTATTAAATAACCTACAATGGTTGATATGCCATAAAACCCAACCAAACCAAATCATATATATTTGATGTAGATGTATAAAGAGGATTTGGTATTAAATAACCGACAACGGTTGATATGCCATAAAACCCAACCAAACCAAATCATATATATTTGATGTAGATGTATAAAGAGGATTTGGTATTAAATAACCTACAATGGTTGATATGCCATAAAACCCAACCAAACCAAATCATATATATTTGATGTATATGTATAAAGAGGATTTGGTATTAAATAACCTACAATGGTTGATATGCCATAAAACCCAACCAAACCAAATCATATATATTTGATGTATATGTATAAAGAGGATTTGGTATTAAATAACCGACAATGGTTGATATGCCATAAAACCCAACCAAACCAAATCATATATATTTGATGTATATGTATAAAGAGGATTTGGTATTAAATAACCTACAATGGTTGATATGCCATAAAACCCAACCAAACCAAATCATATATATTTGATGTATATGTATAAAGAGGATTTGGTATTAAATAACCTCCAATGGTTGATATGCCATAAAACCCAACCAAACCAAATCACATATATTGAATATATATGTATAAAGAGGATTTGGTATTAAATAGCCTGCAAAGGTTGATATGTCAATAATTAAACTAAACACACATATATATACATGGTGAATTAATAGATATAACCTCAGCAATTTCTTATAAAAATTTTATTTTCTTCTTAACCAAACACACCAGGATTTTATTATTTATCATCATCATCATCATCATTATCATCATCATCAAGACATCCTGAAAGCATAGATTTCTTTGACTCACTCTTGCCATCTGTCCCTGCTGGCCATCACTTCTGGCAAGTCCTCTAGGCAGCATCCAGTGTCAACACAAAGCTGATGTATCGTAGTTCTTGCTGCTCAGCAAACACTGGTGTGTCCATGTGTAATAGTCCAAAGGAAAATGTTGTTACTGAGTTCCTTCTTACTTTGCCAGCAATGGCCATCATGTCTTGCTCATCTTACTTAGATGGTTTGTGAGATGGGAGATAAGTGGCCATTCAGCTGCTGTTTTGTGGGGTGCTGCTTCTAAGTTTTGTTCAAAACAGTATGCAGCAGTGTCAAAATTCTTCATTATAGATGCTCTATAAGCACAAATATTTCTTTATATTTGAACAGTTGCATATTTCTGGGTGCGATTAGTTACATCGCCTCCTTTCAATACTGTTGGAAGCAATCATACAAGCAATCAAATATAATCAAACAAATTGTCATCGTCCCTTGGTCCACTCAGACCTGCAATGTTAGTGCCGGTTAGGCTATGATTTCTGGATCAAATAGATATTTGAAATCATGTTTAAAATGATTTGGAACTTTATGAATACATTGGCTCTTAAAACATAGATATTGCAACTAAATACAAAGTGTTTATCTGTTTAAAATATTTATTAACTATATTAATTCATTGGCTCTTAAAGCATTGGTATTTCAACTAAGTATGAAGTATTTACCCGTTTAAAATGATTGATTGCCCAGTCGGCTGGGGCTGTAGAATACATTGACTGCACCTCTGGAGAGGGATAAAAAAAACCTAACGAGTGTCCTAGATATGACACTAAACAATCTGATGGTGAGGTTCCAGCAGTGCTGGAGCTTTGGGGAATGCGGAGTATCCCTTCATTGCCATTGCTCTCAGGTCAACTCTGGCCCAGAGTGGTAGCACCTGATAGGGCCCTATCTATGGGTTAAATAGAACTAACAGCATACTTATGCTAAAATGAATTGTTTGAGTAAACTGAATAGCTTGAAATGTTTTTGACAATTAAACCGTACTTACATTTAAACTGCGTGCTGATGCTTAACTGAATTATTTGAAATAGAAATGTTTTTTACATTAAAACCGTATTTACACTTAACTGAATTGTTACATATAACTGCTTGAATAGTTTGAAATGGAAATGTTTTTGACAATTAAACTGTGTACTTATGCTAAACTTAACTGTTTTCAAGAGAACAGATTATTTACATAAAAATGGATTTGGCATTAAATAACCTACAAAGGTTGATATGCCATAAAACCCAACAAACCAAACTTGAAATGATTGAGAACTTTATTAGTATATTGACTCTTAAAGCATTGACATTACAACAAAGTACAAAGTGTTCATCTGTTTGAAATGTTTGTGAACTTTATTAATACATTGGCCTTTAAAGCATTGATATCATAGCTAAGTATGAAGTGTTTACCTGATTAAAATAATTGTACAATTGAATTTTTATATCTCATGGGAGGAGCTTGTGGCATAATTGGAAGTGGATTCAGCTACCTAAGTTTAAATCCTGAATGAGGCTGTTTACATTTCCCAAAGCACTAATACTCCTGTTATCTAACTATACTCCCTTCAGCAATAGATAAAGAGTAACGCAGACAGGGTTCTTTAACTTTGGTATGGCAGCCAGTCTAGTAGACCAAAAACTCTTAATTCAAATCATTGGTAGACCTGGAGAGGGTTGGGCTCCACCACATTATTCCTCTCCAAAACACACTTCATGAGTTGTGCACAACCACCAGTAAGAAAAATAATAATTGGAGACCATAATTGTTAAACTGATTTCGGCATAAAATAACCCAACAAGAGTTGACATGCCATAAAATTAACCAAACAACCAACAAACCAAAACTTTTACTTGTTAAATTACAAAATCAGCTTTTTGTACATAAAAAATATATCTGCTTTAAATTTTTTTCCTAACATCAAAAATTCCTAGAGTAAAATAATTAGGGACTCCAATTGATAGTGAATTGTTTCCAAACAAGATTTACTAGTCCACCACCGGATGGTGAAAAAGAAAGGAACATATATGAAAAAGAAGAAAGAAATGAGAAAGAGAAGGGTAGGTTCACCAAATCCTGATCATTATAGCAGCAGGGGGCCAAGTTAAAAATAGAAATGTATTAGCAGTAAATCGGCAACAGGTTCTGATTGGCTGGAAGAAACTCAAACAGAAAAACCCTTCGGAGAGTCGACGCTTGATAGAAAGGAGAAAAAGGAGATTGTTGGCACTGAGATGCAATGATGTAAAGACCACAGTTGAATATCTGCCATGGCGATAAAAATATGGCTAAAAATTATGACCCCCATTTTGGGGTGAGATCCTGTGAAGGGTTCTCACATCTTCTGCAAAGCCATGAAGATGAAAGCAGCAAGCAAGCAAGTACTTGTGAGAACAACAACAGAAAACAAGAAAGCTAATTCAAGGTCTATGTCTGCTCACTCGCTTGCTCTCTCTCTATCTTCTCCCAGTGTTTTATTTCTCTCCATCTAGCTAAAGAGGTTGATTCAGTTCGTACTCCGTTTCTCTATTCTCAACAACTACTAAAATGTGTACAAGCAAATAAACTTTGGTATTTATGAACTAAGGTATTTTTGTGTGTTCGTTACTTCTTCTTTTCATCATAGTAGAGCTTATTACATGGTCCAACTGTCACTTACCACATAGTGCTACACGCATAGACCTATTAGAACCATTGTTGTACAAATGTCTACACAGTACCATAGCACTATAAAGTGTATACTGAAAACCGTAGCGGTAACAAACATCTGTTGAGACTGTACCAGTACAAATGTCCATTTAAATACCGTAATGTTACAAACTTCTATTTGTGCCGTGTAATGTTACACTACCTCTGATAAGATGATCACCTTGTCAGTCAGGTTCTGACTATATTGATTGCATCCCCTGCAGAGGAGTAAGACTCTCACTGAGTGGTATTCTGGGTATGACCCTAAACAACATCTGATGGTGAGACTCGAGTACTGGAGCTTTTAGGAATCTGGAGTACCCCTTTATTTCCATTACTCCCAGGTCCACTCTAACCTGGACTGACAGTACCTGTTAGGGTCCTATCTATGGGTCAAACAGAACTAGTGTCATAGGGATAACACTAAACTGCACCTGATGATGAGGATCCTATCCTGGAGTTTTTGCTATTTCTCCCAGGTCCACTCTCACCATTTATGGTTGTACCACTTAGGTCAATAAAATCTGTTTATAAATTATTTGATTTGACCATTTGTAAAAAAAAAGACCTCTTAAGAAGCAACGAAACAAAAAATCTAAATATGAACATACAATGAATGTGATTCCCAAACCTCTAGACACAAAATAACCCTAGATGGCTTGATATGCCATTAAAATAAAACAATCACTCAAATAAGACTAAATGCTGATATACAAGTGACCATAACCAACTTGCAACCCTAAATAATTCCACTCAAGTCTCTCTTATTTGATATTGCCGTATTCAGGGAGAGACCCCAGCAATGTGTTAAATAGTATAACTGCTATTCTTCTTCAAGGATGGTTTTGGCATTAAACAACCCAGGAAGGTTGATATGCCATTTAAGACAAAGAAACCAAACCATTTAGTGAAAGAACAATATCAACTTGTATTTTAAGAAAGCAATTTCTGGCATCAGGTCTGATTAGCATTATTATAACGTTTATAATAAGGAAGAATATTTCATTTTCTTTTACTTTCAATATGTGGTAGTTAATTGGTAATATCACTCTGACATTTTCAGTGAGCCTTCTCTTGAAGTTAACTCTACCACCATTTTCTTGTAATATTAACAGAAAACCCAGAAGATAGAATTGATTTTTATACACCATCTTTTTTCTCTGACAATATTCACCAAAGTGCCTGTTACCCTTTCATCATAAAAATATCATGAGAAGAAACTTGTCAGTTTATATTAGCATCTCGTTCCAAATGAAGTGAGGCTGACCTTTGTTTGAGGGAATATATAATTCACCTGAAGAATAAAAAAGTAAAACTAGAAAAAAAAATAATGGAAAAAAGTTGGGTGGGTGGGGGTCACATTATTCTAGCTCTCTATTCTATTGCAATCAAAAAATTCTCAGCTCACGTAGAAGCTGATGAAAGGATTTGTATAAAGAAAAGATTTGAAATGTCACACAGAAAGGTAACAAACTGATTGTCTGTTGAGCCATGGAATACATATACATTTAAGATTTTACCACAGAGGATTAAGACATAAGTGTTAGCTGAAATGCAAATAACTTCTTCCAGGATTTGAACTTTGCTCGTCAAGCACATTTTCTATGATGATTACTGTTATTTGATATACATCTTCTCAAAAATATCAATGTTTGAAGAGCCAAAGTGTTAATAAAGTTCAAAATCATTTTAAACAGGTCAACCCTTTAGACTTAGTTGCTACAAGGACAAAATATGTTGAAGGAAAAATAGATAAGATGCAACAAAATAACAATTGTAGGTTATTTGCTGATAGAGAGGAAATGACCAATCATACAATAAGAAAATGCGGCAAATTGACACAAAAAGAGTATAAGACAAGACACAGCTGGGGGTGGGGCGATCCACTGGGAATTGTGCAATAAATTTAAATTTGACCATGCGAACAAACAGTAAATGCACAACACAGAATCTGTCCTGGTGAATGATATGGATAAGCTTCTCTGGGATTTTGAGACACAAATAGATCACCTAATCTCGCCCAAATGACCAGACCTAGTTGTAGTCAACAAAAAAAAAGAACCTGCCAAATAGTAGACTTTGCCATGTTGGCAGACCACAGAGTAAAATTAAAAGAAGATGAAAGGAGAGATAAATATCAGGATCTTGCTAGAGAACTGAAGAGGATATGGAACATGAAGGTGACATTGATACCAATTGTAGTTGGTGCTCTTGAAATGATCCTCCAAAAATCGGTAAAGGGACAGTAAAATTCAGAAATCAGAGGACAAATAGAGGCCATCCAGACTACAACATTACTAAGATCAGCCAGAATACTGAGAAGAGTCCTGGAGATTTGAGGAGACTTGATGTCACTCAAACTCCAGTGAAAAATCATCTGTTAATATAACTCTGAAAAACTCTCAGAGAAATAAGATAATAATAAAAAGTATAAGACTAGACTGGACTTAGTGGTGAAGGTAATCCACTGAGAATTGTGCAAGAAATTTAAATTTGATCATAAGAACAAGTGGTATAAGCATAATCCTGAATCCATCCAGGAGGATGAGATGTACAAATTCTTTGGGATTTTGAGATACAATCAGATTACCTAATCTTGGCCTGATGACCTGACCTAGTGATAGTAAACAGAAAAAATAAAACCAGCCAAATAGCAGATCACAGAGTAAAAATAAAAGAAAATAGAAAGAAAGATAAGTTCTTAGACCTAGCTTGAGAACTAAAAAACTATAGAACAAGAAGGTGACAATGATACCAATTGTAATTGGTGTGCTTGGAATGACCCCCAAAAACTTGATAAGAAGACAGGAAGGCTTAAAGATCAGAAGATAAGTGAAGACCATTAAAACTATTGCATTATTAAGATTGACCAGAATACTGAGAAAATTCCTGGAGACTTGTGGAGAATAACTGTCACTCAAACTCCAGTAAAAGATCATCAGCTAACGCTAGTGTGAAAAACATTCAAAGGAGTAAAATAATAATAATAATAATTATAATAATAATAATAAACTCCCATGGGACTTTAACACACAAATGGATCACCTAATCCCAGCCAGAAGACCTGACCTCATAATAATCAACAAAAAAAAAGAGAATTTGCAAAATTATTGACTTTGCTGTCCCAGCGGACCACAGAATAAATCTGAAGGAATGTGAAAAAAAGGATAAGTACCTCAACCTTGCTAGAGAATTGAAAAAGCTGTGGAACATGAAAGTGACGATTGTACCAATTGTGATTGGTGCTTTTGGCTCAATAACTAAAGGATTATTAAAAGGCCTGAAAGACTTGGAAGTTGGCGGACAGGTAGAAACTATCCAAATGACTGCATTGCTGAGAACGGCCCAAATCCTAAGACGAGTCCTGGAGACTTGGGGAGATTGCTGTCACTCTAACTCCAGTGAAAAACCATCAGCTAACACTGATGTGAAAAACTCTAAAGGAGTAGATAATAATAATAATGATAATAATGATAATTAATCTCGGCCAGACGACCAGAACTAGTGATAGTCAACAAAAAAAGAGAACTTGCTGAATAGTAAACTTTGCCATTCCAGCTGACCACAGGGTAAAACTGAAGGAAAACAAAAAGAGAGATTAGTACCTAGACCTTGCTAGGGAACTGAAAATACTGTGAAACATGAAAATAATGATGATACCTATTGTAACTGGAGCACTGGGTATAGTCACCAAAGGATTAATAAAGAGACTGGAGGACAAGTGAAGACCATCCAAACAATACCATTGCAAGTAAATACTGGTGAGAGAAAAACATCCAAAGAATACAAATAATGATTATAGACTAATAACTAAAGTTTTTTTTTTATTAGTTCATGTCAACTGTTTTATATTTAATATAATTATTCAAATAAATATTTCCTGTGGAATCCAGTTATTCTGGAATAATTAGATTAAACATGAAATATCCAATGAAATAATTGTGTTAAACTTGAAACAGTTTTTATGGGTTATTAAATAAAAACATTGATTATAATTATTGGCATTAAGAGTGTTCACCAATGGCCCAGGAGATTGGGGTTCAATCTCAGTTCGAGTCATACCAAAGACTCAAAAATGATACTTGTTGCCTCCTAGCTTAACACTCAGCATTATAAGTTACAGAGCAAGGGTAAGTGGAGCAATCAAGGGAAATGAGTAGTAGCGCCGTCCCCTACACCATGGTGTAGTAACTATTGAAAAAGGAGCCTTCAGGTGGCCCTCAACTATGGTCACCAATTTTACTTATATATATATATATATAGTCATACATATGCGCACATATATATTTACACAAATACACATGCATATATATATATATATATTGTAGTCACACACTTAAAAAAAAAAAAAATGTGCACAGAATCGCCTCGTCAGTGATGTTCTTGGGGTCCTTACAAGTTTCGGGTCTTCCAACATCATCTTGCCCTCCCAAGTGACCCGACCGAAACTATTGTTCTAGCCGGCGATCCTGCAGTAAAAATACACCCAGCATGCAAAATCACACAGTTCACACATCAAAAGAAAAAATTTAAATGCTACTGCTAATGAGTTTTTAAAAATGGTATTGGCCAGTGAAAAACGACTTACGTCACTTCCCTCCCAGTCGCGGCGAATTATAAAGGTAAACATACTGCAAACTGTCTTTATTCTCTATGTTGTATGAGTACACTCACTTGCACCGAGCCAGGTTTGGATCAAGATAACAGGTAATATCCTTCTGACAAGCAAGTCTTAACAAAAAAAAAAAAAAAAAAAAAAAAAAAAAAAAATAGAATCAGAGAGTCAAAGACAGTTTTGAAAATTAGATTGACATGTTTTATTATAAGGATAGCTACATCAAAATTGAAATTTTATTTTTCAAAAATGAAGTTTACATGTTATAAGAAAGAAATATGCATGTCATTTTTTTCTTTCTTATAGACAACTTGTATCCTCAGTTCAATGAGACTTGGGGAAACAACAAATGGAGTAAAGCAATTAACAAAAGTGAATGCAGCAAAGAATAAAAGAGCAAGCAAAAACTGATAAATACCAGGACTTTGCCTGAGAGCTGAAAATTTTGGAAAATATGAAGGTATCAATGATACTATATCCATTGATAACTAAATTTACAGTATTAAGGGGGACTGAAAAGTTCTTAGCTTGAGCAAAAACAGAATGGCTTAAAGTTATAAAAGGCAAATGCTCTGTTGAAATTGAATTGGTTGGTTTTATGTTTTGTTTTTTTACCTTTTGTATCTCCCATTCATTAATCAATATTCATGAGTGGGTGCTTCATTACTATGGCTTTGTTCAAGACAAAAAATATATATATATATATATATATATATGTGTGTGTGTGTGTGTGTGTACAAAAAATTTTTGTTGGTCCACTGAGAGAAAAGTAAACATGTAACTTACCCATGATACGGATACGTGTGAAATGTATATAGAATGTTCATAACTCATATAAAGATAACATAGGAATCCCGAAACACAAAAAACCCTTGCGACTTCTTAGTTCAGGTACGAAACTTTTTATTACCTTTGAGTTAAAAGGTTTTTCCACACAAGGAGAGAGATACACAACCTTTCTATGCTGACTTTTCCACCTGCCCCAAACCACATGCGGCACCCGCCACAAGGCCTCGGCAAGCTCCGAAAGTCAACCTTCTTCCTCCGAGGCAAGAACTCAACTCTCTGACTTTTCTCAAATCCCCAAAATCCTCTGCACATGCTTCCAGTGCATAACGTCATTCACATCCCCTGGTCACATTTACTATCTGGGATTTTTATTTTGACATCTCTGAATGACACATCCTCCCCGTGCGCGTGTGAACACCTGCACTCATGTTGCACCTAACTAACCCATGCGCTAAGCGAAAGGTTCTCGGCCTAACTAAACCGAAAGGCAAGATATATAAAACGAAATCCCTCAGTCATTATATTACAAATATTAAATTGGTCTGCAAATGGATTTCACTGTCATACTTAAGGGTTTCATTTTATATAAGTATTCTCCACTCATTTGGACTAATTGTTAGTCTCTTGAAAAGGACCTCAAAGTCCAAAACACATACTGAGCATAGTTATAAGAAATAAAAGGCCAAAGTCCCACATTGAAATCCATTTGCAGACCTATTTATCTTAATATATGCATATATATATTTTTTCCTTATTTTCTTTATTAGTGAGATTCTGATGTTTTCTACTTTGATGGCCACAACTTCCATTCGATTTTTTTTATCTCACTCTTCTTCTCCATATTGGAACAAAGTGCTTAATTTCATCTTCCCATTTTCATGAAGGTCTTCTGAGTGGTCATTTCAGTCTCTTGGATACTATTTGACAACTACACAGACTCATCCGTTATCTGTGAACCTTACACACATGTCTGACCCAGCAGAACTTTGGCTTCAGGTACATATCATTTGCTCTGTTCCGCTCCCAAACTACCTCACTTTGGATGAGCTGATATTCTCTGCATGGATCTTTCCATAACCTTCTATGTCATAACTCGTCTCTGTTCTTCCTTGTTCATGGTAACCAATGTTTCGCTAGTGTATAACAATGCTAGTAAAATGGTACTGTGGAAGAGATTGGCATGGAGGTTCTTGTTGAACTTTGCTTTGTATCATGATGAATGCTTTCTACCCTGATTTTATCCTTCTGGAGATTTCTGTATTCATGACATTGCACATATTAAAATCTGTCCTTATAAGGTGTGCTCTTTCACCACCTCAATTTAATTACTTCTTGCCATCATAGAGCACTGTTGTACATCTTTGAAACACATGAATTTAGTTTTCATGCCGTTTATCTTGTGGCTGACAAATAAAGTTTATTTGTTTACTTCACTCAGTTCAGTCAGCATCATATAACCAAAATACCAGATGCAGCTGCAGAGATAGAACTAGATGCCCACTGAAAGGTAATTGTTTAACGTACTATGAGATATGAGGCAACCATCAAAAAGAAGATGACAATGCTGATGAAAAGTTATACATTAGTGCCACTGAACTGAGATGGAAAAATCAATGGTGTGACAATAAACTCGATTTTAAGATGGCCCAGTCAGGGACGGAGTAGAATACACCAACTGCAGCCCTGCAGAAGGGTAAGACCCCCTCTTGAACAAGTGTCCTTGATATGACATTAAACAATCCAATGAGGCTACAGTGGTGAAGTTTTGTGAAATGCCATCACTTCCAGGTCTACACTGACCTGAAGTGGTAGCACCTGATAAGGGTTCTATGTATGGTTCAAATTGAACTGTTTGATATTTAAATTGAGTGCAAACAAATGACTTGTGTTGAATTGAACTGTTCTAAATAAAACTGTTTGATCATTTAACTGTGTGTAAATAAATGACTGATGTTTAATTGAATTGTTAGTGATACATAGAAATACTTGGAACCATTTAACTATGTGCAAAAGAATGAGCTTAGGATCATTTAAGAATGTTATCAACAAAATGTGTTTACAAATCATATATATCTAATATATATGTATAAAGAGTATTTAGCATTAAATAACTTACAATGGTTGATATGCCATAAAACCAAACCAAACCAAACCAAACCAAATCATATATATTTAATATATATGTATAAATGTTATATACTCATTTGCCGTATCATAACGACTCAATAATAAAGACAGATGCACGCAGAAAGACACAGGAATGAAGGACGCATGAAGACTTCTTTAACAACATATTTACCTCTCACTTTATTTGTAAGGTTTGAAAAGGGTTGTTCAAGGTTTGCATGTGAGAGGGTGCTGGAGACCGAACATAAACTTCATATTTTGACCTCCACTACTTATGACTGTCACGTTGTGTCTTTCTTGTTCTCTTGATGTTTAACCAGAGGTCTTGGGGTCCACTGCTGGATGCTGGCTTTCTTTACTGCATCTTATCAGCATCTTCTCTGGACCCCAGTTCATCAGGGCTTCAAGCCCCATCGGCCTGGTGTGGCTTTCCTTACCACATCTCGTCTCTAACTCTCTGGAAGTCTACTGGCAACTGCTTTGGCACCCAACTCAACTCAATTATATAACAATTCAACGCCCACACGATCGCCCACTGGATCCCCGAAATCGAATGTTTAATCGTCATCAAGCGGAAATAACTGTCATGCAGTTCAGAGGTTACTCTCTTCCGGTGCATCACTGTAATGGCACAATGGGACCTTCACCTTGTCCCATGCGATCTCTTTCGATTACTGGCCATTGGAATGTGTCACTTCCTTCCGGTGTATCACCTTGGAATAGCATTTTTGGGCCGGGTCGAAGGTCAAAATATAACAAAGAGTATTTGGCATTAAATAACTTACAATGATTAATATGCCATAAAACCAAAGCAAACCAAATCATATATATTTAATATATATGTTTAAAGAGTATTTAGCATTAAATAACCTACAATGGTTGATATGCCATAAAACCAACCTTAACAACAGAAAACAAATCAGCAGTGTAACATTGTCAAAAGGAGTATGGCCGATAGAAGATGAAACTTGCAAATCTACCCTAATAAAGAGATTCGATTTTCATTTGATCAATAACCTGTCAAGAGTAGGCCACACCTCCCCTATGCATATGTTAACATCACTTTCAGTAGATGAGATATTCCTGCCAAGGTATATGAACCAATGTTGCCACTTAAAGTGAAGATGGCTCTATTTTGTTTAAACATATGAATTCTTTTTATCTGCATTCACATAGAGGTCAATGTTTATTGCTGTTTGCTCCAGGCTATGCAGGAAGGATTTAGCTTGGGCAAGTGTAAAATGAATTAGAATATATTAAAGTGTATGTTGCTTTATTTATTTTTTGTTACAAACTTGCTTACTTTGTTGTCATAAGAAAGGCAGATGCAAAAACAGTGGCAGACAGAAAGAGATTTTATTTATTTTATGGGATACAAATTTCTTCTAGTCTTAAAATAAGCAATAAAAACATACTTAAGAACATTCTAGAAATTTTGGATCAAACCCGCATTAGCATTTAAATTACATTTTTATATTTTTCAACCAATCAGCTAAAAACACGGAATAGAACATTCTAGAAAATTAGGATCGGAAGTGGACCAATAGAAAATATTTAGGCTCGAAAATAAAATAGTAAAATACAAATCTGATTGGTCAATAAATGTCTACGCGCAAAAATTTTAGGACGATTCTTTGATCCACCTGTAGGATATAAATAACACAGAGTTAGGAAGCCAGACACACAAGACACAAGCTTACACACAAACGAAGACACAGACGAACACAAGCCACTAAGCCAGTAGCCGATATTATGTCCAACCAATTCCTTTCCTTCCTCAACTAAAGTTCATGACCTCTTTTCAAATGGCCGAGAATTATATTCAAAAGGAAAACCCGACAAACTTTCTTTCATCAACGAGACGTGCTGTCGCCACAATCATAAAACCCGCTATAAACTTAATGTAAGTAAGAACGACTTATTTACGGACTCTGATAACATGAACATACACACATCTTTCAACAAATTTATTCTCTTCTTCAAACTTTATTTTCCAAAAGGCCATTTACACATCATGTATTTTGTTTTTCATATTCTGTTATATGCATATTAAATTGTTTGTTATTTAATGTTCGTTGTGTTCTATTCCATTTCTTTTGCGCGATTGTAATGTTTTGTGTTGTATTTGTGGTGGGAATAATTTAGAGAGCAATCTACTGAAATAACCAAATTACATACTCCCCCCACAATTTTAAAACATTTTTTCTTAGATAATTTACTCCCAGTTGTTTTTTTTTTCATTGGACATGCTCTAATTATTATGAATAACCATGACACTTGCAAATACTCAAAAAGTAGAGGAAGCCAAAATTAAGAAAGAAAATGTCCACAGAGAGTTAAAATCAATTTTATTTTTATTAGATTATTCAAAGAAAGTTTTCCATAAAATTATCAGAGAAAAATATATTTTTATTCTTTTTATAGAGCGGCAAAATTACAAGACTCATTAATAAAATTGAAATATTTATATCTCTGTCCAACAATAACTTTTATATTTGTAGATGAATTTTGTACACTAAATGTAACAACTATTATAGAAAAAAGTTAATGTCATTTCTTATTTAAATTGTACTTATTGTATACTGGCAAACCCCATCAGTAGGATATGCTGTCTGCATCTCTACCGAGGGCTAAGACGCTCTCTCAAACAAGTATACTGCATATGACACTAAACCATCCAATGGTGAGGCGCCAGTTCTGGAGCTTGGGGGAATGTGGAGTACCCATTCATTACCATTATTCTCCAAACTATTCAGACCCAGAATGGTAGAACCTGTTAGGGTTCCATCAAACAGAACTGTTTAATCATTAACTAAACTTGGGACCATTTAACTGTGTGCAAATAATAAATAGCAATACTTGAAACCATTTAACTGTGTGCTGTCAAATGAGTTCTGACTTTTTAAAAGATGTTACCTACAAACTAAAATCTATAAACAGGATTTGGCATTAAATAACCATCAAGGGTTGATATGCGATTAAACCAAATAACCTAATCTAACCTGTACACAGGCACAGTTAGCATAAACATTTGGAATCATCACCCAGAGTTCAAATCCTGGACAAAGCTATTTACAGTTCACATTGTGCTAATGCTCTTTAGAAAGGCATGAAATCTTCAGTTATGGATAAATAGCTGAGCAGACTGGGCTGATTAGCCTTGATAAAGCAACTAGTCTAGGAGAAGGAAAACTCTGAATCAAAATCAACTGTACTTTATTAAAAAATTGACCTTGTGTCACATCCCGCTCAAAATGGAGGGTTTGGATAAATAAATTCTTACTGTACACATAAATGTATTAGCTGCTGTAAAGCATTAATCAGTTCAGCTTCCAGGGGTTTTCTCAGAAAGATTAAGGGCTGATTAAGGGCTTGAAATATCCCAATAGGAAAATGCAACAGAACTGAGCTATTTTTGGTACCACCCACCCTTCTGTGGAGTCCCCAGCATTATCCAATCTTGAATCACATTCTGAAGACTTGAATGAATATAGATCCTAGTCTTTTATGAAATCTTCCAGTATCTTCATAATACAGTTATAAAATTTTGCTACAAATCGCAAACACAATTGATAAATTCTGATTCTTTAATTCAGGTCTGCTATTCCTAGTTTGAAAATAAACACAATTCTTACTTAGACTTAAACTGTAGGATGATTTGAAGAAAATATAACTATTTAGAATTCTGTCATGCGGTGTACTTATTTTTGGACTGTTATATATTCCTATTTTTGGTAGCAGCATTTCAATACTGTAGAGATTGGTAATAAATAATGCCTGATAATAACTATTTTAATTGTATAATATTCCACTAGACATAATGAATACTTACATGTGGTTTGGTTTGTTTTTTGTTTAATAGCATATCAACCTTCATGGGTTATTTAATGCCAAAGTCTTGATTGTAGAAGACAGTTGTGGTACCATTTAACCCATAGCTCAGGGGATAATGAAGCTCATGCCTTTCCCTAGGATACTAGTCAGAAAGTGAATGTAATAGCACGACTAGAGTTCACACTTGCTTATTATGGTGTTGTGATCCAGCATTTTAGCCACTACACCTTGGTTTGGTTTGGTTTGGTTTGGTTTCTTTGTTTAATGGCATATCAACCTTTGTAGGTTATTTAATGCCAAAGCCATTCTCCGAGAAGAACAGTAGTGGTACTATTTAACCCATAGATGGGAGGATAAGGGGGTTCCTACCTTTCCCAAGGGTATTTGCTCGAAAGTGAACATAATAGCACGACTGGAGTACGAACTTGCTTACTACGATTATGCAGTCCATCGCTATAACCATTACATCACGAGGACACCCCCACTACACCTTGGTGACTCTGCTCACTTACTTATTGGTGATAGTACATATACATATACAAGTATATCTTGGGTTATGTTGTTTCATGTGAAGTCATTCTCGATTGTATGTCATTTGTCAAAAAAAATACGTTAAAAAAAATGAAGTTTAAGTCATTTTATTTGACTTTATAATAGTCCGCTTCAAATATTGAAATCGTAATATCACTCAAAAATCATTAAACACACATAAAATCATGTTACTGTGTAATAGATAAGAATGAAAGTATATAAAATCACAACAATACACAGCCATCTATGGCCGTGATGTAAATAAACAAATTAAATGTAAATATTGGTAAATTAGTTTATTTTCTACTATTGTAAAATAATTTTAATAATTGTATTTGTTATTTAACTTTACAAAATCATTCTATTTTGTAATGTCTTAGAGCAAACCACATTCATAAATAAAGAAGCTGTGATGTACTGTAAAGATCACCAAATTGTAAACATCTACATTTACAAGTATGTACGTACATGTATTCCTAAATTTAGATGACTTTTTTCTCTATTATATTTAAACTAAAATTTATTTGATTGTAAGCTTAAAATAGATTCTTATTGACTATACATTATTAAAAATGCATTTATAAATAAAATACAGAACTGAGAATGGTTATTTGTGATTTAGCCTTGTGACACGTAAATTCAGAGACAAGTAAATTTGATTTTAGTCATTTTTGGATTTAAGTCACCTCTCCAGGAATGAATTTCAGATGTAAGGTGAGGTATAGCTGTATATATAAAAAGGTTGAACAAAAGAAATAGATAAATAGGAATGTATTTCTTTGGTGTTTTTTTTATTGTCCTCAACTAGTTTTAACCTCAGGTCATTGTCAGATAATTTTTTTTTACAAAGAAATAAGTTGATCTACTATAAGAGAAGTGATGAAAAATGAACTGGTGGCATAGTATAGATATTCATTGAATGAACATTATTTTCTGGTATCCAAGTGTCTTCACCTGATCTTGGTAAGATCTCTGCTATCATAGACACCTGGCACTGAGCTTTCCAAATGAAATATAAGCATTAGCTGTGTGTGTTTGAAATGTTTGTATATCCTTTGCAAGCTAGTTATGATACTAAACAGATAATAATTTGTAAATAATTATAGCTTCAAGTATTAACACTCATCATCATAAGGTATGGATCAAGGGTTAGTGGAGCAATCCCGGGAAAAGAGTAGCACCCTTCCCTACACATCGGTGTAGTAGCTATTGAGAAGGGAGCCTTTGAGTCACTCTCATCTATGGTCAGCCAACTTACTTTCTATATTGTTTCAAGTGAGTAATAATTGTAATCATTTCTAAACAATTATAATTTCAAGTAATTATTCTTGATATGAATAATTTGTACACACTGATATGGTTTCAAGTATTCCTATCTAATACAAATAATTGGCACTTAGTTATAAGGTTTCAACTATTTATAATGTTTTTAAACTGATCTAATCAACACCAAACAGGTACAACCACTCCAAGTAAGAGTGGACCAAGTATTAATGGCAATGAAGGGACGACTTCAAACTCCTCAGGGTACCATGAGTGAGACCTCATTATTAAATGCAATTTAGTGTCCTATGCAGGAAACCTTTTTCCGAAGAGGATTACGTTGATCTATTTCACACAGCAGCTAAAGAGCAAGTATTTATTGATAATTCAATATTATTGAAATAAAGTTTCCAAATATTTCAGATTCTTCATTCAAGATTCCATTTTCTTTTTCTACCCCCAGAAATAAACACAATTTACCAGAAAACCAAATGAAGCGAAGAGCAAGAAATCGACTCAAGCGTCACAGTGAGTATTTCTTTAGAGTTTGGCTCTTAGCTTTACCAACAGGTGTCAATGAGCAGTCTTGTTTTGAATGCATCTACTTTTTACTATTTTAGAAATCTTGAAAACTAAAATTCAAGATACCAAATTATACACTCAAGAGAGATACTTGGAAGTCCCCATGAAATAGTAACTAATGTACTCAACTGCAACATCCTAGTAAGCAAATTGAAACTCCAGTTACACTCCTATGTTTATTTTCAGACTACCTTTGGTAAGGAATTAATTCTCTCATCCCCACCAGCAAGCTATAGGTGAACAAGCATTATTACAGTCCTTCTACAAGAATGGCTTAGGCATTAAATAACCCAAAAAGGTTTATATGCCATTAAACAAAAAAACTGAAACCAATAAAAGCACATATTACTATGTATTATTTGTTACCAAATATTACAGTATCAAATTAATATTATGTAATATTATATGAATATATATGAAAGGGATGTACTTATTTTAGGTCCATAACATGTTCTTGATGAACTATTCATCAATATATATATATATATATATATATATATATATATATATATATATATATATATATAAGATATTATTCAATCCAATAAATCTGGAGTAGGGAATAATTCCAATCAGGACAAATAAAATATTCAAAAATCGAATATTAAATTTAAATAATCCTGTTAAAGAGCTCAATGTAAATAAAATCCACAGAGCAAATAATTTTTTTCCAAAAAAAAAAATCAGTCACATTAAGATAATAAATCTATTTCCATCCTGTAAAAGCATTGATATAAATCAATGCTCCAAAAAATTAAAAGGACTTCTTCAAATCAAACAAGAAATAAATATATGTATATAAATGGATCATATATATATATATATATATACACATATATATATATACATATATATATATATATATATATATATATATATATAGGAAAGCTAGGTAGATTGTTTCTGACTCTGTAGACATTCTAGCCCAGTCAGCTATGGCAACAGAATACACTGACTGCATCTCTGCAGAGGGGTAAGATACCCCAAACGAGTGTCCTGGATATGACACCAAACAATCCAATGGGGAGGTTCTTTTGGGAATACAGAGTACCACTTCATTGCCATTGCTCCCAGATCCACTCTAGCCCAGGGTGGTAGCACCTGATAGGGTCTTATTTATGGGTCAAATAGAACTAAACTATGTAAAGTTGGCGACTGTAGTCGAGGGTGACCCAAAGGCTCTTTTTTCAATAGCTACTACACCAAGGTATAGGGGAGGGTGCTACTCCTTTTCCTGGATTGCTTCACTTTACCCTTGATACGTACCTTATATTACTGAGTGTTAAGCAAGGAGGAATCAACTACCCAGTATTTGAGCACTTTCTTGATTTAAGAAAAACATTTTAAAATGATTCTTCTTTCATATATATATATATATATATAGTTTTATACCTAGTCCATGATTGTGATGGTGTGAAAAAAACCCAGATGATAGAATTTCTAAATAGAAAAATTTTATACAAACGAAGTAAGTAGAAGGAAGAGCACAGCCAAAGCAAAATTGAAAGCTGCAAGCCAACAAGAAAGAGTAAAACTGTGGGAACAGCATTTCAAAAATCTACTAGGAAACCCACCGGAAATAACGGATGAACCGATCACCAGAATTATTAGTAAGCAATTAGACGTTAAACTAGGTCCTTTCACCAAAGAAGAACTCGACTCAGTTCTCAGAAGAATTAAAAATAGGAAAGCAGCAGGGCTAGACGAGATCCCCCCAGGAGTGTGGAAGACTAGACAATTCGACGATATACTGCTCCGGCAATGCAACACAGTCTATAGTCAAAATAGCATAGAAAGATGGATGAAGGGATGCATCCTTCCATTCCCTAAAAAAGGCGACCTCGGACTAGCCAAGAACTACCGAGGGATAACACTTACATCCATTGCAGCCAAAATCTACAATGCCCTACTACGAAACCGCATAGAACCCAAAATAGACAACATTCTTAGGAAAAACCAAAATGGCTTCCGGAGAAATAGATCCACAACCTCACAAATACTGACCATCCGTAGAATCCTTGAAGGCGTTCGGGCAAAAAAACCTGCAGGCGACATTACTATTTGTCGACTTTACCAAGGCCTTCGATTCCATACACAGAGGGAAGATGGAGCAAATCCTACTAGCATACGGCCTACCAAAAGAAACAGTAGCAGCGATAATGATTCTCTACAGAAACACCAAAGTGAAAGTACGTTCACCAGATGGAGACACGGAATACTTCGACATTGTTGCAGGAGTACTACAAGGAGACACATTAGCCCCGTACCTCTTTATCATCTGTCTAGACTATGTGCTTAGGACTTCGAGCGACAAAATCAGAGAAAATGGCTTCAAGCTGACTAAGAGAAGAAGCAAAAGGTACCCCGCAAAAACAATCACGGACGCCGACTACGCTGATGACTTGGCGTTACTAGCGAATACGCCTAATCAAGCAGAGACACTACTGCATAGTCTGGAACGAGCCGCAGCTGGCATTGGCCTCCATGTCAATGCAAACAAAACTGAATATATGTGTTACAACCAAACGGGCAACATTGCCACACTAGACGGAGCCTCTCTGAAACTAGTAGACAAATTCACCTACCAAGGAAGTAGTGTCTCATCAACCGAAAAAGACATCGACACACGACTGACGAAGGCATGGACAGCTATCGATAGGCTCTCGATCATATGGAAGTCGGACCTAACTGATAAAATGAAACGCAGTTTCTTCCAGGCAGCGGTTGTGTCGATACTACTATATGGATGCACCACATGGATGCTAACAAAGCGGTTGGAGAGGAAACTAGACGGAAATTACACAAGAATGTTGAGAGCAGTATTAAACAAGTCCTGGCGACAACACCCCACGAGACTCCAACTATACGGACACTTGCCCCCCATCACGAAAACTATACAAGTCAGACGAACCAGACACGCGGGACACTGCTGGAGAAGCAAGGACGAGCTCATAAGCGATGTACTCTTGTGGACCCCCACATATGGATGTGCAAAAGTAGGACGACCAGCACGAAAAAAAAAGAAAAGACAAAATACATTTGTTCTGCTAGAAAATAATCAACCAATATCAAAATGCTTTGTCAAAAGAAAAACCACTGACAGAATACCTTAAGCTGATGATCGGGTGAGGTGAAACCTTGGTAGATTGCTTCTCACTGTTGGTATTCATATATATATATATATATATATATACATATATATATACTTACGAGGTGTCTTCAATAAGTTTTCAGTCTTTTTTGTACAGGCATTTAAAATTGTCGTAGACTCTTGAAAATTCACTATGTTATTGCTATACATCTTATGAGATGACTGACCAATTTTTATGATTTTAGGTTGAAAAGACCAGCTACAGCAGCAATTGGAATACACCCTAGTAAAGCCTGATTGTCACAGCTGGTGAATTTCAAAAATGCAATCTAGAAGTGAGGACACTTTAGAAGAACGATATGCAATAAAATTCTGTTTTAAACTTGGAAAAAATGGCACAGAAACGTATGGAATGCTTTAGACTGCTTTTGGACCATCTTGCATGAATCAAGCATCAGTTTTTGAGTGGCATAAGAGATTCAAGGAAGGCAGGGAGTCTGTGAGGGATGATGAGAGGTGTGGGAGGAGTAAGGAAGTCAGAACACCAGAGTTAATTGGCCAAATAAAGATTTTCATGGATAAGGACCGTTGTGTGTCTATAGAGACAATAAGTGCACAGTTTGATGTCAGTATGGGAACTGTACACACAATTATTTGCGAAGAACTGAAGATGCGAAAGGTTTGCGCGAAGTTTGTCCCAAGGGTGCTCAGAGACAATCAGAAAGAAAGTCATTGTCATGACAGCAGGGAGATGGTTGAGCTGATCAATTCAGATCCTGCAGTTCTTGATGCTCTTCTGACCTGCAATGAAAGCTGAATCTACTGCTATGACTCAGAGACCAAGAGACAGAGTTCCCAGTGGAAGTATGCTGGCTCTCCAGGATCCAAGAAGGCCAGACAGAGCAAATCCACCCACAAACTTTTGATGATCACTTTTTTTGACAGCACTAGCAGGATCTACATGCACTGGGTTCCCACTAGACAGACAGTCAACAAGAAATACTATGTTGAGGTTTTAAGGGAGTTCAGGAAGAGATTCTGTCGGAAGAGGCCAGCACTCTTCAAGTCGGCTCAGTGGCATTTCCAGCGGGACAATGCACCAGTCCACAACTCTATCCTTGTCACAGACTATTCGACCAAGATGGGCATCAACACAGTTCCTCACCCTCCCTATAGTCCAGACCTTGCTCCCTATGACTTTTGGTTATTCCCTAAGCTCAGAGGTTGTCGTTATGAGACATTTGAGGAGATGAAAGAGGCTGTGACAAAGGTCATTGACACGCTCACACAAGAGAACTTCCATAGGGCCTTCCAGAAGTTGTTTGAATGGTACAAGTGCATTGCAGCCAGAGGAGATTACTTTGAAGGGGACTAGAGTTTCATGTGTGTACTATCAATAAAAGTGCCCATACGAAAAAAAGTCTGGAAACTTATTTAATGATCCTCGTATGTTTTATATTTTTATAAAAGGGAAATTACATTTTCCTCAGGAAAAAATGCATCATGCCCTCCGTAAGTTTTTAGCACCAGTGAATACCTCATTTTGTTAAGTAAGGATAGATTTGGTATTAAATAAACCATAAAGATTCGTATATATATATATATATAAAGACTGCAATTTTCAGCTTTAACTATATATATATATATAACCATTATCTAACCTCTTCATTTTGGCTTTATTACTTAAGGTTTCATGAATTAAAGATATACTCATAAGATGAAATACAGGAGTATCAACACAGTAGATTTGGATGATGAATAATAAATTATCACATCCATTTTGGTTTTAATGTTCTTCTGGAAATAATAAAACCTTGGTGTGTTTGGTCTTGAAGAAAATTAACTTTTCATGAGAAATTCTTTGGGATGTACTTATTTATGGGTGATACAGTATGTCGGAGATATGGTAGTGATTTACCAAGATATACCAAGACGTATATAGGCTATCCTGAATTTAGCATCTTGCATGGTGAAATGGTTAACAAGCTTTGCAAGCAAACTGGGTGAGTTTGATCCTCACAAAGTACAGATCAAAGGTAAATGGGCAATCCAGGGAAAGGAGTAGCACCCTCATCTACACCTCATTGTACTTGCTATTGAAAAGGGAACCTTCAAGTTGCCCTTGACAACACTCAGTCAACTTACTTAAATATAACTCTCTAAGAGTAATAAGCACCATATGGCGATATTAACCATGTTTGTCAAATAATCTTTTTCCATTTTTGGAACCCCTTTTACATACTGCTTGTTTCATGGAGCAATATGTACAGATTTTTGTCTGTTGGGACACACTCATGTCGGCTTGCTTGCAGAACTACTTGCATGTATATTATGTACATATTAAATGTTTCTATTTGCATAAATAAGCTCATCTTGTATTTCCTTCAATTTATTCAGTGTTTGTATATATTTACCCAACCCCTCCACCATGGGCCGAATGTGACACAAGGTCAATTTTTGAGTGGAGGACAGTGGGTTTAAATTCAGTTTTTTCCTTCTCCTATACTAGTTACCTTATCAAGGCTAAATAACCCAGTCTTCCTTAGAATTTACATATACCTGGTGCAGGAGAACAGATGGATTCATGCCTTTCCCAAGGGCATTAGCACAAAGTGAAATGCAAACAGCCTTGTCAAGAATTTGATCTTAGGTTACCAATTCCATTTCCCATGTTGATAACTGTTATGCTAAGCACACCTCCCTAAGCCCAACCCTTTCACTGCAAGTAAGGTGTGACACAAAGGCAACTCTTTTTTTTTAGTGTAACTGGATTGAATTCAGAATTTTCCTTTTCTTAGATGGATTGCCATACCAAGGCTAAAAAACTGAGTTGGTTTCATACCTTTCACAAGTTTATAAATGCCATATGAAATGCAAACAGCCTGTCCAGGATTTAAATTTGGGTTGCCTTGTTGATTCCCTACAATGATGATTGTTATTCCAGGAGTGCCAACTTAATATATCACCTTGACCTGCGATGAACCTGGTGGATGCTGTTGACAGATCTATCTGGCTGTAGATAAAATCAACAAAATGATTACCAGGTAACCAGCAATGCGGTGGTGTAAGCTGTGACCAATGGGGTCTGTAGCCCTCATGTTGGGAACTGCATTTGCAACAATGATTTAGCAGAAACTAATAAAATTTAATGGGAACTTGTTCTAATGCACTTGGAAAAGATATGAATCTATTTATTCTAGGATATATTGGGTTCTTTAGCCTTGGTCCAGCAACCAGTCAAGACAGTAAACTCTGTATTTAAACCAGCTGTAATCCAATTAAAAAATGACCGAATGTTAAAATCTTGCCTCTAAGAAGAGAAAAGCTGGGTAAATTCATACATTTCATGGATTTAGATCATTCCATTGGTCAGGCTGAGAACTTTTCAGGACCTGTACAAACATCTTTTTATCTGCCAGTTGAGGCAAGCTAATCTGGATTTTAACATTAATTTTTCTGTGATAAAACAAGGTGTTGGAGAATATGATAAATAGAAAATTTTGAAACATCTTCATATAAAAGAAATGACTCAAGTTGCACTCAAAACTGAAAAAAAATAGAACAATTGATATTATGAGTACAAGTGATTTTGTGGCATTTTTTAAAGATATTGTCATATAATCTCATAAACATTGTCTCTTCACAAAATGTGGAAATATATGCCTTGTATTATCTTTGGTCACAAAAAATTAAAAACTAAGTTTTTTATCAAGTATCTGGTACCTTTTACTTTGTATCTGGTGCCTTTTACTTGGTATCTGATACCTTTTACTTTGTATCTGGTGCCTTTTACATGGTATCAGGTACCTTTTACTGGTATTTGGTACCTTTTACTTGATATTTTGTTCTTCTTACCTGATCTCTGGTAACTTTTACTTGGTATCTAGTACCTTTTGCTTGGTATCTGCAACATTTTACCTGGTATGTGGTACCTTTTCAGCCCAATTGGCTGGGGCTATAGATTACACTAACCGCATCTCTGCAGAGGGGTAAGACCCCTCACCCATGAATGTCCTCTTTATGACATAAAATATTCTGATGATGATTCTTCAGTAATGCTGGAGCTTTGGGAAATGCAGAGTATCCCTTCATTGCCATCACTCCTTGATGCACTCTGGTTTGAAGTGGTAGCACCTGATAGGGTCCTATCCATTGGTTAAATAGAACTGTTTGACATTTCAACTGAGTACAAACAAATGACATATGCTAAATTAAATTGTTAGAAATAGAACTGTTCAATCATTTAACTGTGTTCAAACAAATGACTAATGTTTCATTGATTTTTTAGTAATACATAACAATACTTGGAACCATTTAATTTTGTTGACTTATGCTAAATTGAATTGTTATAAACAGAACTGTTTCATCATTTAACTATGTGTATCTACATAATATATTTAAAAATCATATATGTTTAATATACATGTAAAAACTGGATTTGGCATTATATAAACAACTATGGTTCCTATGCCATTAAACTAAAGCAAACCAAATCTGGTACCTTTTACTTGGTATCTGGTACCTTTACTTTTTATCTGGTACTTTGTACCAGGTATCAGGTACTTTTACACATTACCTTTAATCTTTTACCCTTTTCCTTTTTTTTTTCCATTCACTTTAGATGACTTGGTCGTTAAGAAAAAATGTTCTAGAATTTCTCTTGACTGAATAAGCCACATTATATATAGACTGCTGCTTGGAAAAGTTAAATTTTTAATAAGTGTTTTAAAGTTGTGATTAAAAGGTATCGAGACTAAAGCTGAAAATTTGATTTTGTTCAAAAATTTTAAATTTAAACAAAGATTCATTTACAGCTTTGCCCAGTCGGTTGGGGCTGTAGAATACACTGACTGCACCTCTGCAGAAGGATAAGACCCCCCCCCACCAATGAGTGCCCTGAAATATGACACAAAACAATCTGATAGTGAGGTCCCAGTAATGCTGGGGCTTTGGGGAATACGGAGCACCCCTTCATTGCCATTACTCCCAGGTCCACTCTGGCCCGGAGTTGTTGTAACTGATTAGGCCCTATCTATGGGTTAAATAGAACTAACAGCATGCTTATGCTAAACTGAATTGTTTCATTAAACTGAATAGCTTAAGATAGAAATGTTTTTGACAATCAAACCGTACTTACATTTAAACTGCGTGCTTATGCTAAACTGAATTATTTCAAATAAAAATGTTTTTTGACATTGAAACTGTATTTACACTAAACTGAATTGTTTGACATGGAACTGTTTTGACATGTAACTGTGTGCAAACAAAATCTGTACTTATACTAAATTGAATTAGCTGAATTAGAACTGAATAGTTTGAAATAGAAATGTTTTTCACAACTAAACTGTACTTACATTTAAACTGTGTGCTTATGCTAAACTGTATCATTTGAAATTGAACTGTTTTTGACATTGAAACTGTACTTACACTAAACTGTATTGTTATATATATAACTGCTTGAATAGTTTGAAATAGAAATGTTTTTAACAATTAAACTGTGTACTCATGCTAAACTGAATTGTTTGAAATGGAACAGGTTATTCACATAAAAATGGATTTGGTGTTAAATAACCTACAAAGGTTGATATGCCATAAAAACCAACAAACCAAACCATTTACAGCTGATCTACTCATAAAATAAAGTGATGATATCTCGATGTCTAGATTACTGTCTGGACATGTGCCCAGCTGATCAACTCATATAATAAAGGAATGATGTCTAGATGTCTAGGTTATTGTCTAAACATGAGCCCCACTGAGCAACTTACATAACAAAGTGATGATGTCTAGATGTCTAGATTACTGTCTAGACATATGCCTAGCTGAGCAACTCATATAAAAATGTAATGATGTGTAGGTGTCTAGATTACTGTCTAGACATGTGCCCAGCTGAGTAACATATAATAATGATGTGTAGGTGTCTAAATTACTGTCTAGACATCTACCCAGCTGAACAACCTCTATAATAAAGTGATGATATCTTCACTTGTAGATATGTCAGTGTCAAACATCTTTAACTAGACTAACTGATGGTGAGATGGCAAGACTATAGCATTGGCATCGCATGTTCAACTTGTTACAATCAACCCATTATATTAATGTCACATTAAATATCATGAGTGAGCCATAAGTTGCCATCTACTTAATGGTTGTAAGGAGAGAAAGACTAAAGAAGTAAAGCAGGTGAAGGAATTAAAGTGAGTTGAAAATGTGATTTTTAAATGTAAATGTTCCATAACAAAATGAAAATAAAGACTGAAGCCCAGATGGTAAACATAAGTTTTACATCCCTATATAATTGGCTTGTATCTTAGAGAAAACATTTCCTCTGAGAAATATTCTGTTGTTTTTTATGGGTATTATGTTAGCAATGACATAAATTGTGAAAACCAGGATTTTATATTAGTTCAACAATTCCTAAGTATTTGACCATAATATCATTATTTCACATCATAAAGAATCCTGATAATTTTTATCAAAAGGCAAAATAAAAATTTGCAAATTTCTTTTGACAAAGATATAAAGAGAGATTAGATAAAATCTCAGAGAAATGAACAGATGAAAAAAAAAAAAAAAGATTTTTTAAGCAATAAGACAATCAGACATTGTAAAAATCAAATAATTACAAAATTTTATAAGGTCATATGAACAAAACAATATGGTTGGTTGATTGGTTGGTTTGATTGCTTGATTCATTTTAATGATATGTCAACTCATCTAGGGTTATTCTATTCCTAGAGGTTAGGGAATCATGTTCATATTTACACATTTTGTAAAGTGGTTACTTAAGAGTTTTTTTACACACAGTCTTGTCAAAAATAAATAATTTTCAAACAGATCAATTTGATCCATAGACAGAACCCAAACAGGTACTTCCACTGCAGGTCAGAGTGGACCTGGGAGTAATGGAAATCAAGGGGTACTCCATATTCCTCAAAGCTCCTTGACTGGAGCTTCACCCTCAGATGCAGTTCAGTATCATACCCAGGATACTAGTTCTATTGGACCAATAGATGGAATTTTAACAAATGCTAACACTCCAGATCAGAGTGGGTCTGGAAGTAATGGAAATAAAGAGGTATCTGATGGTAAGGCTCCACTCCTGGAGCTTTGGGAATGTGGAATACCTCTTTATTTCCATTACTCCCAGATCCACTCTAACCTGGAGTAGTAGTACCTATTCAGGTCCCATCGATGGGTCAAATAGAAATATCTAATCATTTTCTATACTTGAAACTTTTTAACTGTGTGCAAACAAATGGTTAATGTTAAATTGAATTTTTAGTATTACAATATTTGAAACCATTAAACTATTTACCCAGTCGGCTGGGACTGTAGAATACACCGACTGCTTTTCTGCAGAGAGGTAACTGTTTTGACATTTGAACTACACGCTTATGCTAAAATGAATTATCTGAAATAAAACTGCTTTGACATTAACTCTGCGTATGACCCAGTCAGCTGAGGCTGTAAAATACACTGACTGCACCTCTGCAATGAATGTCCTGGTATGACACTAAACAATCTGATGGTGAGGTTCCAGTGATGCTGGGGCTTTGGGGAATCTGGAGCACCCTTTAATTGCCACCACTCCCAGGTTCACTTTGGCCCAGAATGGTAACTCCTGATAGGGCCCTATCTATGGGTTAAACAGAACTAAACTGCATACTTATGCTAAACTGAATTGTTTGAATGAGAACTATTTGACTAAACTGAATAGCTTGAAATTGAAATGTTTTTGACAATTAAACTATGTGTACTTACGTTTATTCTGCATACTTATGCTAAACTGAATTGTTTGAAATGGAACTGTTTTTGGCATTGAAATTGTACTTACGCTAAACTGAATTGCTTAATATAGAACTGTTTTGGCATTTAATTGTGTGTAAACAAAATCTGTACTTATACTAAACTGAATTGGCTGAATTAGAACTGTTTGAATAAACTAAATAGCTTGAAATAGAAATGTTTTTCATAATTAAACTGTGTATTCATGCTAAACTGAATTGTTTGAAATGGAACTGATTATTTGTATAAAAATGGATTTGGCATTAAATAACCTACAAAGGTTGATATGCCATGAAACTCAAACAACTAACCAATCATTAAACTATGTGTAAATAGAACTTTTAGTGTTAGATTATAATAGTTAAAACCATCTGTGTGCAAACAATAAATAGCAATACTTGAAACCATTCAACTGCATGCTAATTGGACTGTTAGTGTTAGATAACAAATGCTTGAAACGATCTCACTGTGGGCAAACAAATGATCTCTGGATCATTTAGAAATATTACTAACAAACTATTTGCTTACAAATTATATGTGTGTGTGTGTGTGTGTGTGTGTGTGTGTGAAGAGGACGTGGCACTAAATAACCCACAAGGGTTGATATGCCATTAAACACAACCAAACCAAACTAAAAACTGAGAAGAATCTGTCTGTTCTATATCATATTCACCAACCCCTCCGCTCAGGCAGGATATGACACAAGGTCAATATTTAAGCGGAGTTTAACAGGTTTCAATTCAGAGTATTCCTTCTCCTAGACTAGTTGCCTCACCAAGACTGAAGAACCCAGTCTGTCCTACTATTTACCCATAGCTGGATGGAGAATAATTGGATTCATACCTTTCCCCAAGGGTATTAGTGCAACGTGAAATGCAATCAGTCTCGTCTAGGATTTGAACTCTTGCCGCCGTGTCCATTTCCTACGGCGATAACCATTACACCACGGGCACCTCTGTTTTATATAGACAACCAAAGGGTTTGAGGTTGAGCTTCCAAATTTGGTAAATATGTTTCTTGGAATGAGAGGAAAGTTTTAATGCGAAAAAGATTTTCGTGGAAAAATAGGAGCTTTCATTGCAAGGTGCATCTCTAAAGATAATTCAGACATGTTTCATTTCTGAGTTCTATATTTCATTTGTTTCACCTTAGTAAATACATTTATGTCAAAATACACACACACGAACACACACACTCACTGGGTAGAGTGTTCGCCAATGGCCCAGGAAACTGGGGTTCAATCCCAGGTCGAGTCATACCAAAGACTCAAAAATGGTACTTGATTCCGCCTTGCTTAACACTCAGCATTATCAGGTAAGGATCAAGGGTAAAGGGGAGCAATCCAGGGAATGGAGTAGTTCCCTCCCCTACAGTGTGGTAGCTGTTCAAAAGGGAGCCCTCAGGTCACCCTCAACTAAGGTCGAATACTATACTTTATTTTTATTACCATTACTTATATAAAACTGTTGGCAACTAATCAAGCGTATAATCTCATCCACACTTCCTTAACATCCCTTGTCCGACACAAGTTCCGCCCAAACCATCTCTTCCTTCTTTTTTGTTTTCTTTTATATATAGAATTATGGTTGCTACATAGCTGAGGTGATAACTGGTTGTTAAAGCTTTCCTAAATGATCATATAATATCAAAATATAATTCTTTGTTTTGTCTGCATTTTATTTAATAGATTTTCATATTAAATTAATTCTGGTGGTATTTAACTGCCTCCCCAGAAATGTTAAGTTTACAGCTCCTCACGAGGGTGGTAACAAAAATTGCTTAGTTCCTTCAAATTCTCCTCTAGGGATGCCACAAAACCTACTAATTTTTCATCACATGTTCTTTTTCAATCCTTTTTTATAATACAGTGAAAGTCATAATATTTCCAGTAAATTGTATTGTTAAGTGTTCAAAAACTTTTGGTTTTCTTACTTCTTTTTCAACCGTTTACAAACTTTTTATGGCATGAGTTGTCACTAATATATATATATATATATATATATATATATATATATATATATATATATATATATATATAAATGAATCCAAGGTAATCCAAGTAGAAGGAGAGATTTATTGAAAAGCAAAGTTGACAATATAGCATTTCGGTTCTAATGACCCATCATCAAGACTATGGGGGATGATATTAGTATGTTAAATCACCGATAGATGTTTAAAAATTCAAAAATACTAAAACCTAGGGAAAATCTGTATATCAAGAAAGTGTTGGGCATTTAATAAGTGAATCAGCGTTTGTTTTTTAAAACCACGTCATTTGACTTATTAGGAATATTGTATAGAATTTATGTTCCGTTTGTTTATTAAGAAAGATTTCGAAGGAAGAAAAAGAAAGACAAAAAGAAAAAGAGAGAGTATAAAATTATGATATTTGTGGAATATATTAACTAAAGATGGAATATATTGTAGCTATATATATATATATATATATATATATATATATATATATATATACAATATTTACATATCTTATATATTTATGTGCTTTAATCAAAGAGGCAACATCTCCACACTAAACGGTAGTTCTCTGAAACAAGACAAGTTCACCTGCCTAGGAAGCAGCATCTCATCGACTTAAACAGACATCAACATGTGACTAGCAAAGGCATGGACAGCCATCGATAGGCTATCGGTCATATGGAAGTCAGACCTGATCAATAGAATGAAACACAACTTTTTCCAAGCAGCGGTCGTATCGATACTGCTCTATGGATGCACTACATGGATGCTAACAAAATGTGTGAAGAAAAAGCTTGACGGCAACTACACGAGAATGCTGCAACGGCTGTACGGCCATTTAACACCCATCACGAAAACTATCGAAGTTAGATGAACCAGGCATGCAGGACACTGCTGGAGAAGTAGGGATGAACTCATAAATGACATAATTCCTTCACATGAACGAGCAAAGTCAGGACGACCAGTTAGAACCTACATACAACAGGTCTATGCCAATACAGGATATAGACTTACCGGAAGCGATGGATGATGGAGATGGGTAGCGAGGGAGGATCAGGGAGATCTGTGCTGGTTGTGCAACATGATGAGGATGATGATTACATATTATATATATATATATATATATATATATATCTCCTATCTCATACTATATGGTGAAACTTTCAAAGAACTTTAATTAAAATGTATCATGTCCTTGGTATGACACTAAACTGGTCTAGTTTTCTGTCTAGGATTTGGTGGTCTGTGGTTGTTTCATACCCAGAGGTTAGAGAATAAAATACTTTGTATGCCTATAACTAAAGATTCTTGTAGTTAACAATTAATATGTTAGTATTCTTTGGGATCGTTTTAACCGGTTCATTAGTCTAGTGGGTAGAGTGTCCGTCAATGGTCCGGGAGACCTGGGTTCAATCCTAGGATGCGTCATACCAGAGACTTAAGAAATGGTACTTGATACTTCCTTGCTTAACACTCAGCAATATAAGGTATGTATCAAGGGTAAAGTGGAGCAATCCAAGGAAAGGAGTAGCGCCCTCCTCTACACCTCAGTGTAGTAGCTATTGAAAAGTGAGTCTTCTGGTCGCCCTCGACTATGGTCGCCAACATTACAACTTTTACATATTTGAGGGGTTACTTTAGATGGTATTGATCAGGTTTACATTAATATTATTTGTATCCTTCTATTTTTCTCAAAAAGTATAGAATGTTGTCTATGTTGACATTTTCAAATAGATCTTTCATATTACTTGCATTGTAAAATCTCCATAAGACGTGTTTAAAAATGCAAGGTGTTTGACATGTTGTATACACTGTAGTTGTTGCTCCTGTTTGAGTAAAAAGTCATAAAGAATTTTATCTGTCTTATTTTCTAGGATGGATTCTAGCTTGTGCATTTACCTGTCATCAACATTTTCTCTGGCACAATTTTTATGTATTACTTTTATGCCTCTTTGCTTTACTCATTTTGTTATATAGCCGTAGTACAAATAGAAGCGGACTCAAATACACAAGCCACTCTGTTGTCCAGGTACGACTGTTTTATTAATTTCTTGATCTCTGTTCTTCGACACGAGGAGAGAGACACAATTCTTAAAAGTCTTTTGTAATCATACTATGCTAACAACACTACCAACGTTCGGCACATCTCGTGGTGTTTTAGATCTCAATTCATCTTCGATGGTCGGGACCCCAAAGACTTAATCGCTGCTGCAACGGTAAAAAAAAATCAACTCAATGGCAGAGAACTCAATTCTCTGCCCCAATGTCTGCCTGCATGGTCCAATCTCAATTTCTCAAGTGCATTGTCGGACCCCAACTTCTCAACACCATGGTCGGAACTCAACTTCTCAACACCATGGTCGGAACTCAACTTCTTAACACCATGGTCGGACCCCAACTTCTCAACACCATGGTCGGAGCCCAACTGAGTCTTTTTTCAAAATCTTCCAAATTCTCAGCCCATCTCTTCTGGGCATGACATCATCCACACTCCAGCCCCATTTTCTGTCTGGAGTTTATTATGACAAATGGTAATTGTCATATCCTTTGCGCATCAAACTGCATCAATTGACTACACACCTGAACTCTTAACCCGAATAGTTCAAAGCCCAACCGAACTGAATAATGAAATATAATTTATGAAAAATGATGAAGATAAAAAAATCATTCCTTAATTATATAACAACTTATGTGATTAATTGAGGAGAGTCCCCATAGTGTATTAGCTAAAGAGCTGGACTGCGGACTCAAAGGAAGTGAGTTCAAACTCCAGTCATGCTGTTATGTTTACTTTAGGGCTAGAGAAAGATATGAACCCCTTTATCTCCTCAGTTGTGAGTTAAATAATGCCCCTTTTGTTCTTCGATAGGATAGCTTTGGCATTAAATAACCCATGAGGGTTGATACGCTAAAGAAACCAAACCAAATCTAAATGATTAACCGTTTCATCTATCTCACCAAATAACCTACACTTGTTATTCCTCTGCATTTTTTTTTATTTTTACATATCTAATTCTTATGGAGGTGCCCGTGGTGTAATGGTTATCGTCGTAGGAAATGGGCACGGCAACACGAGTTCAAATCCTGGACGTGGCTGATTGCATTTCACATAGCACTAATGCCTTTGGGAAAGGTATGAATCCAATTATTCTCCCTTCAGCTATGGGTAAATAGTAGGGCAGACTGAGTTTTTCAGCTTTGGTAAGACAACTAGTCTAGGAGAAGGAAAACTCTGAATTGAAACCTGTTAAACTCCGCTTAAAAATTGACCTTGTGTCATATCCTGCCGAGCGGAGGGGTTGGTAAATATGGATATATTTAATTCTTATGACTTTATTTTCCGTTCATAATCAAGTCCAAGTCATCGCATGTGCAATTTCCTTAAATCATGACTTGAAGTTTCCATGCAGGTGTTTTCCTTCCCATTTTTGTTTTCTAAATCTTATGTCTATTTTTCTGTTTGTCTTTTTCTGTTGATATTTCCGTTACTCGTTGCTTTTTTCTTCTTTGTGAATTCTTCAAGTCCCTAAATTGTTGTATTTTTGCAATCTCCAATGCTTGCGTGTCCTTTTCTTCCTTCTTTTCTTGACATGTGGAGTCTATCTATGGCATTCCACTGGTGAAACACTTTTTGCATCATCAAATTCCTTGTTCTGTGGTTCACATCTATGAATTCTTCCCCTGTCCAATTTAAGAAGGGTTCAGAATATATTTCAAAAGGGACTGCCGGGTTGTTTATCACCTTGATGAGATTTCTGCTGCAGAATTTGGTTTCAAGAAGTTTTCTTGTTTTTCTGAGATATTACTTTCTTGCTTTTCTTACTTTTTTAATATCCAGAGTTTTGACATAATTAAACACACATACGTACATATACAGAGTACACACACATACGCCTATACTTACTTACCTATATAAGAAAAAATATCTTAGAATAGGATTATCGTTGCTTAATGATTTTCCATTTCTCGCCTATGTGATCGCCCAACCAACTTCTTACCATGTGGTTGGTGTCTCTTTTGATAGTGTTCATTAGTGATCTAGTTTGAGGGATATTCTGGAATAGGTGGTCTAATTTATATATCATGGTTATTGATGAAGCTATATTATATTGATTTTGTGATTGGTTTATTCATTTATGTTATGTTTGGAAGAGATAAAAATAAACAATAACAACTACAACAAAAACAATAATAATAATGATAGCATAAAATAAAAAATAAAAATGAGGGACTATGATAAATTAAACATCATGTTGCTAATATTTAAACAGTTATGAAGCCAAACGTTTTATGATCGGATGGATCAAGCCATTTGATTTTCACTTTGTGCTAATGCCCTTAAAGAAAAGCATGAATCCATTTCTTTCAGGGGTTCAACTATAAGATTTAATGGAGTGTCAACTCATTGATAACACACCACTTCTTATAACGCATTAGGTTATCCAAAAGAGAGTAACCTAACACAAATATCTGGTAGGAAGAACAGATAAGTGAATTATTACTATGTAACATTTAATTCAACAGCATACAATGAGAAAAATAGGTTCCTGCCCAAGTTATAAAAGAGTCACAATGCATTTGAGGAACATGGAGAAAAGTCCATACAACAAAGAGGTAGAAACCACTTACTACTTTTCAGGACTGGTAAAATGGTTATGTTCTCCCACCATGTGCATCGCTGTAGAGGAATGAATGACCATGTCTGTTGCTTCTAAAACCCTGTTTGTGAAAGAGATGGATTCATGGATTCACCTTGTCACATGACCAAAAAAGACTTATCATGTGAGAGAGTTCCTCAAACACTGTGACAAGGGAGACCACTCTTTTTAGTCTCCCAACACCACTTCTAAACTTTAAGATTAGAAAAGAATTTAATTGAAAAAATTGAAGTGATTTATTCAAACAATTACAAACCAACATTTAACTAAATTTAAAAAAAATATGTATCATATAAATTATAATCTATTTTATCACTTATGTTTGTAAGTATTTGCATATGTTGGTAAGTGTTCATATGTGTTAGTAAATGTTCACATATGTTGGTGAGTAAGCTCCAAGCTACCAGGAGTGCACTTTTTAGTTCTCTTTTAATTATATATATATATATATATATATATATATGCTTGTGTGCATCTGTGTGTTAAATATTATGTTATGTTCTCCCACCACCCAAACCATTAATAATGGAAGTGTGCAGATGTTTGATAAACAGGTGATGAGAAAGTTTGTGTTTGGAGTTTTAGCAATTGGATGTTTCAAGTATTACTGAGCAAATCTGTTTTTGGTAGTTTTAATGTTTTGAAATCCCTTTTTAGGGGCTTTGGTGTAAACTTTAGAAGACAAAAATGCTTTTCTCTTCTCTGAGATGTCTGGCCTGAACCATTAAAAGATTGTAAACATTGGAACCAAATGGTAATTGCATGTTTATCCATTTTTTTATCACCAGATTCAAATGTCAAACTTTGCAAGTGACCCACAATGTTACACTATATATAAGTTGGACAACGGTAGTCGAGGGTGAGCAGAAGTCTCCCTTATTCAAAAGCTACTACACCGAGTGTTATATAATTAAGGAATGATTTTTTATATTAATCATTTTTCGTTAATTATATTTTATCATTCAGTTTGGTAAGGCTTTGAATCATTCAGGTCTCTTAGTCCAGGTGCATAGTCAGATCGTGCAGTTTTACACTTGCGCAGAAAGGATATGACAATCCCCATTTGTCATAATAAACCCCCAGACAGGAAATGTGGAAGACATCATGCCCAGAAGAGATAGTCCTGAAAATTTGAGGATTTTGAAAAGACGTCAGTTGGGTTTTCTACCATTCAGGCATCCGGTTGAGTTTTTCGGATGACAACCAGAAGATATGAATTGAGATCTTAAAGATCACAAGATGCGCCGCATGTTGGGGTGGGGTCAGCACAGTATAGTTAGCATAGACTTTTAAGAATTGTGCCTCTCTCCTTGTGTCGCCATGGACCGAAGCCAAGAATTAATAAACCCGTTCGTATCTGCAACAACAGAGGCCGCCTGTATTTATATCTGTATAATTATTATTGACATCACCAAATTATACAACATGACGTGTAGGAGGTGGGTGCTACTCCTTTCTCTGGATTGCTCCACTTACCCTTGATTTGTACCTTATGATGCCGAGTGTAGAGCAAGGAGGCACCAGTACCATTTTTTGAGTCTTTGGTATAACCTGGCCAGGGATTGAACCCTGGGCCAAAGACCATTGGCAAACACTAACCTTTATGCCAATATATATATATATATACTTCTAAAAAGTGATAATATCATTTTTCCTAAATTTTGATGCATATATATGGTTGAATCATTATCAATACAGTTATATACTTAGATTATTGCACACACACACTCACACACCGCCCATCTCAATAACCATCCATGCTGAAGAAATCATCACCATCACGTCGCGCCGCCAGCACGGATATCCCTGACCCTCTCTCGCCACTTCTCCCTATCATTCATCGCCTCCGGCAGGTCTTCAGGGTTACATCCTGTGTCCTCACATAGTTGCTGTATGTAAGTTCGTGCTGGTCGTCCTGCTTTTGCACATCCATATGTGGGGGTCCACAGGAGTACATCGCTTATGAGCTCGTCCTTGCTTCTCCAGCAGTGTCCCGCGTGTCTGGTTCGTCTAACTTGTATAGTTTTCGTGATGGGGGTGCAAGTGTCCGTATAGTTGGTGTCTCGTGGGGTGTTGTCCCCAGGACTTGTTCAATACTGCTCTCAACATTCTTGTGTAATTTCCGTCTAGTTTCCTCTCCAGCCGCTTAGTTAGCGTCCATGTGGTGCATCCATATAGCAGTATCGACACAACCGCTGCCTGGAAGAAACTGCGTTTCATTTTATCGGTCAGGTCCGACTTCGAGAGCCTATCGATAGCTGTCCATGCCTTCGTCAGTCGTGTGTCGATGTCTTTTTCGGTTGATGAGACGCTACTTCCTAGGTAGGTGAATTTGTCTACTAGTTTCAGAGAGGCTCCGTCTAGTGTGGCAATGTTGCCCGTTTGGTTGTAACACATATATTCAGTTTTGTTTGCATTGACATGGAGGCCAATGCCAGCTGCGGCTCGTTCCAGACTATGCAGTAGTGTCTCTGCTTGATTAGGCGTATTCGCTAGTAACGCCAAGTCATCAGCGTAGTCGGCGTCTGTGATTGCTTTTGCGGGGTACCTTTTGCTTCTTCTCTTAGTCAGCTCGAAGCCATTTTCTCTGATTTTGTCGCTCGAAGTCCTAAGCACATAGTCTAGACAGATGATAAAGAGGTACGGGGCTAATGTGTCTCCTTGTAGTACTCCTGCAACAATGTCGAAGTATTCCGTGTCTCCATCTGGTGAACGTACTTTCACTTTGGTGTTTCTGTAGAGAATCATTATCGCTGCTACTGTTTCTTTTGGTAGGCCGTATGCTAGTAGGATTTGCTCCATCTTCCCTCTGTGTATGGAATCGAAGGCCTTGGTAAAGTCGACAAATAGTAATGTCGCCTGTAAGTTTTTTGCCTGAACGTCTTCAAGGACTCTACGGATGGTCAGTATTTGTGAGGTTGTGGATCTATTTCTCCGGAAGCCGTTTTGGTTTTTCCTAAGGATGTTGTCTATTTTGGGTTCTATGCGGTTTCGTAGTAGGGCATTGTAGATTTTGGCTGCAATGGATGTAAGTGTTATCCCTCGGTAGTTCTTGGCTAGTCCGAGGTCGCCTTTTTTAGGGAATGGAAGGATGCATCCCTTCGTCCATCTTTCTATCCTATTTTGACTATAGACTGCGTTGCATTGCCGGAGCAGTATATCGTCGAATTGTCTAGTCTTCCACACTCCTGGGGGGATCTCGTCTAGCCCTGCTGCTTTCCTATTTTTAATTCTTCTGAGAACTGAGTCGAGTTCTTCTTTGGTGAAAGGACCTAGTTTAACGTCTAATTGCTTACTAATAATTCTGGTGATCGGTTCATCCGTTATTTCCGGTGGGTTTCCTAGTAGATTTTTGAAATGCTGTTCCCACAGTTTTACTCTTTCTTGTTGGCTTGCAGCTTTCAATTTTGCTTTGGCTGTGCTCTTCCTTCTACTTACTTCGTTTATTGTTTGCCAGGCTATCCTGGATTGTCTATCTTCCACCGAGTCTCTAATCTTATCTATCTGATTTTGTATGTATTCTGCCTGTTCTTTTAGATATATTCCTGTTAATTGATGTTGTGCCTTTTCTAGTTTTCGTGCATTTGTGTTTGTTGGGTTCTTTTGATAGCTTTTGGAGGCAGTTTTCACGAGTGCATGTTTTTCTCTAACCGCTAGCGTTTCCCAAGGGACTCTATATTTAGTTCTAGGTTTTGTTGGAATACACTTTGCTGCCGCCTCAAGGTGTGCTTCTACAAAATTTTCATATTCGTCATTTGGGGTACTTTTTCTGCCTTCTCTTGTAGTGCTTCGAATCTGTTTCTTAATTCTAACGCATATTTGTCTCTAATATCTCTGTTGTTTAGTAGGGCCCAGTCATAGTGCTTGGTTGTCGCTTTTCGAGTGGCGTTTTTTCGTAGGCTTAGTTGTACATTGGCCGTAACTATTCGATGATCGGAGGACATACCCTCGAAAGAGGAGTACGCCTCGCAATTCATCGCACTGTTTTTCCATTTCCTGTTTATAAGGACGTAGTCTATCTGTGCTTTACTCTTATTCGCGTATGTGTAGGTCCATAATTTCCCCTCCCTTTTTTGAAAGTTTGTATTGAGGCATGTTAATCTATTTTCTATCATGAAATCTATTAGATGTTGTCCATTCCTGTTTGACGCGTTGTGTAGGCTGTATTTGTTGTTTCTGTTTTTCCCGATTTGTGCATTCATATCTCCGCCAATGACTAGCAGGTTGTGTTTCGGAATGCTACGTACTAGGGAGGATAGATCTTCGTAGAAGGTGACTATTTCGTTTTCTTCGCTAACATTGGTAGGGCTGTAGCAGGAGATAATTGTAGCTTTGGGGTTGCCATTAAACGTTGCGGCCATCATCCTAAGTTGTATTCTCTCAATGCTGTTCAGTGTTTTTAACGCTCTTGGTCCTATAAGCATTCCCACCCCTCCTACCGATGCATTGACAGAGTTTTTCGATGTCGATACAGTCACCAGCATCCATCCATTACCAGTTTCGTGATATTTGATATCTTCGGTGTGCGTGTATCGGTGCTCTTGTATGCAAATTACGTCTATCTTATGTTCTACGGCTGATGCAGTTAGCTCTGATAGTTGACCTATTCTATTTAGGGTTCTCACGTTAAATGTCGCTATCTGTATTGTTCGTTTGCATTTTAGTAGTTTTTGTTTGAGCTCTGTAGCTGATTTTTCGAACACTGAGGCCAGGGCTCCAACCTCAGCAGGACGCGCCCCTTTTTTACCCGCGCGAAGAGCGATGCGGTTTATGTATGTGGTTTGAGTACGAGTCATGGTTATCTTTCGATGGCTGTTTTTATTCTCATCTATAGAAGCCACTCTTATAGATGAGCAGCAGTAGTTCCCCGGTCGAACTGACAATCCTGAGTGTTAAGCCGCAGGACTCACACGTACATCATGCTGCTTCCCATGTGTACGTGGGAGAAAAAAAAAAGACCTTTTTTACCTAAGTTTTAACTTAGTTAAAGTCCAGGACTGCTGTATGTTTAAATTCAAAGAAATTTTGGGGTATATTTCATCCTATCATCCGATTCCGGCCCTGACAGGTTTTTATTTTATAGGTAGAATTCGATTTTTGACTCGGTTGCTTTTTTTTTTTTTTCTTTTTACTGCTATGGTGTGCAATCAGACTTCTAAGCTTTAGAAAAAGTTCTATTTCTGTTTGCCCTGTATACTAAAGCATTCAACCAGGGTCGTTATACTTCATTTTATTTATTTATTTATTTATTTTTTAAACTGCTAAATATGTCGACATAAATGAGGAATATAGTGTATTTCATATAAGAACACAATATAGTAGAGACGTAAGAAATAATTATTTTAAATCAAATATGTGCATTTTTAAATGAACAGTTTAGTAGAATAAATTTATCGTTGTGTCGCTGAAGAAATAAAGACGTTCTTTTATGCACTATTACACATGGACACACCAGTGTTGTCCAGCCAGCAAAGACTTACATAGATCAGTTCTGTGAGGACACTGGATGCAGTCTAGAAGACCTGCCAAGAGCAATGGATGATAGGAATAGATAGTGAGAGAGAGTCTGGGAAATCCATGCTTTCAGCACAGTTTGATGATGATGATGATAATAATGATTAAAAACTATATATATATATATATATATATGTGTGTATATATAAGGAGGGGTTTATGGTTCTCACTAGCTCACTTGATGAGTTAATGGTGGACCAAATTTTGCTGTATTATTAAACAATGCTCTGTATCAATGATAGAGCTTTTATACATATAGAAATATATATATATATATATATATATGTAGATATATGTATATTTCTATATGTATATGTGTATATAGATATAGACACAACAGTAGTGATTCTAGGTCATCAATGTTACTCAGGCTCATATTTCCAACATAATTTCCTCTATGTATAATTCTCAGTGGCCACTAGAACTTGATGTTAACCATTTGATGTCTGGCTAAGTAGAACAGATCCCAGATCTACATACACACAGACGCAATCACACACAAACATACACAGATCATAGAGCTTGATTTTTTTTAGCTTGATGTCATCTAATTAAATTCCCTACAAATGATATTATGATGGACATAAAGAAAATATTTATTTATTCTGGGTTATTCTATAATTATTTCTTCAGTTTTGGGTTATTTCCTTATTTTTTCCTCAACATTGGGCTATTCAATAATCATTTCCTTAAAATTTGGTTAATAAATAATCATTTCTTCAACATGTGGTTATTCCATGATTATTTCCTCAGCATTAAGTTATTCCATGATTATTTCCACAAAATTTGGTTATTCTATAATTATTTCTTCAACACTAGGTTATTCCATGATTATTTTGTCAACATTGGCTTATTTCATAATTATTTCCCCAACATTGGGTTATTCCATAATTATTTCCTCTACATTGGGTTATTCCATAATTATTTCCATAACATTAGGTTATTTCCTAATTATTTCCTTAACATTGGGCTATTCAATAATCATTTCTTCAATGTGGGGTTATTCCATGATTATTTCCTCAACAATAAGTTATTCCATAATTATTTCCCCAACATTGGGTTATTCCATAATTATTTCCCCAACATTGGGTTATTCCATAATTATATCCATAACATTAGGTTATTCCATAATTATTTCCACAATATCAGGTTATTCCATTATATTTTCATCTGCATGCCTTGAAACAAAAATAATTCAAATAATCCAGTTTTTTAGGAATATTTTATGAAGGCAGAACGTTAAGTTGTTAAAGTAAAAAGCTTTTGGTCTTATTATGTCATTTATTGCTAAATAAAAACCCAAAGTAAACATCCTCTAAGTATACTAATTCCATCATTTTGATCATGGGTAGTAATGAACTAACAGGTACCAATCATTACTATATCCTTGTATCAGATTTAGTAAAAAATAATGCTAAATGTCATGTCATTAAGTTAACAGCTGTCCATGATGATATTGATGCTTCTATTTAGGATATATTAACATTTCAAAGTTATCAAAACATTTCATAGTTACATAAAAAATCTGAATAAATAAATATATTATGTTCAATAAATTCAGACCTACAAAATTATCATTCAGTTACAAATCTAACTGAAAAATGCTTTATTCTCTAAGTGTGTTTTACATGAATTGCTCTAAAAATCTCACTGCAGTGTGTCATTTTTACTGGATTATAGTTACATATATCCAAACATAATGATAATTTTAATTATATATTGATAAATAGTCGTATCTGAACATATGTTGTTTTCAATATATGTTTTTACAAATTCCTCTATATGAGCAGAATGTGACAGAAAGTAAATTTTTTAAGAGGAGTTTTATAGGTTTTAATTCAGAGATTTCTTACTCCTAGATCAGTTGTCATAAGAACATTAAAGAGCCCAGTCTGCCCTACTAATTACCCATATCAGGAAGGAGAATAATTGGATTCATACCTTTTCTAAGGGTATTAGCATGATATGAAATGCAAACAGCCTGGTCCAGGATTTGAACTCTGGTCATCATGTCCACTTTCGGTGTTGATAACTATTAGGAGTGCTTCCTCCGATATACTGGTAATGTGATATATTAAAACAACATGATTTAGGGTATTTATCTCAAGTTGCAGCATGCGATTGTAAGGTAAAGAAAAAACCTCCTGAACTGTCAGTTGCATTTTTCATCTTAAAATCGGTTCACCAAATTTTCAAAAGTACACCTTAATCAGTTATTCTTGACTGCTGTTGGGAGATTAAGAAAATCTTGATGCCCGAGGAAAATAAAAAACAACAGCGAAGAGAACTCCCCACCAACTCACAAAGAAAAGAAACTTCAAATTATTTCATGTACAAGTTAATCTGACTGAGATAAATTCAACTTTTCTTAATTTAAACAACTTGTGGCAAACAGTTAGTGTCCTGCAAATTCAAAACGTCAATGATAAGAAAAGCCTCAACATACATTTTTATATTTCAACTTATAATATCTCTCTGCCAACTTCCTATATGATTTCAGGTATTTCATATAATTTGAAATAAAGTTTGTTTAAGAAATTATTGTCAGTGAGTGCAATTCTCCTTCAGTGCTCTAAACTTCTGCTTTCTGGGTATGATACTGAATTGGTGAGGCTTCTGTTCTAGAACTTTTTGCCATGTGAAGTCACCAAATTATTGTTATTTTTGGTTTGGTTTGGTTTGGTTTCTTTGTTTAATGGTATATCAACCTTTGTAGGTTATTTAATGCCAAAGCCATTCTCCTAGAAGAAAAGTAGTGGTACTATTTAACCCATAGCTGGGAGGATAAGGGGGTTTATACCTTTCCTAAGGGTATTTGCCCGAAAGTAAACATAATAGCATGACTAGAGTACAAACTCGCTTACTATGATCCCGCAGTCCATCGCTTTAACCATTACACCACAAAGACATCCCCATTATTTTTGGAGTGCTTTTATCTGTTGTGATAGGTTCCCATCTGTATATCAAGTAGATTTGTTTGAGATAATATCTAAATGTTTGTGAACTTTATCAATACAATGACTTTTAAAACATTGATATTTCAACTAAGTATGAAGTATTGTGAATTGAATTATTATGTGATCATAATAATTATGTAGATGTGTATTTCTAAGCAAGAATACTGAGGAGAGTGCAGGAATAGAATACTAAGGAGAGTGCAGAAATAGAATACTGAGGAGAGTGCATGAATAGAATACTGAGGATAGTGCATGAATAGAATACTGAGGAGAGTGCAGGAATAGAATACTGAGGAGAGTGCAGGAATATTAAGGACACTAGCTGTCTTTTGATTTCCAATCTAGTCCTGGCATGAACACTCAGTACATTACTTATAAAAATAAGAGTAATAATGTATTATTGGAAGAACTTTCCCTCTGACACTTCAAGCTTCTATATTATCCTAATCTTTCTTATAATCCTTAAGCCTGAAGTATCTTAAGCTTTGTTCAAAAGCAAAATGAAACCAAGATTAAGAAGGACAGTTTATCTTATATAATCCAGTTTGATATTATTTGACTTGATCTTGTATTTGTTTGAATGCTGTGGTCTGCGTTTCAATTTCTGTTTCCAATAAGTATTTACCTACAAGCTGGAACAAACAGCTGATCAATTTACTTGCCCATTCAACAACATGCATAAGACTCCAGTTAACTGGGACGATGGGACTAGAGCAATGTCTGAACTTAGATAAAACAAAAATCTAAATGTATAAGTTATGGTTTTTTAGTTAAGTTTCACGGCATATCAACCATTGTAGGTTATTTAATGCCAAATCCTCTTTATACATATATATCAAATACATATGATTTGGTTTAGTTGGGTTTTATGGCATATCAAATTATTGTAGGTTATTTAATACGATTTAGTATTAAATAACCTACAATATTTGATATCATACATATATATACAATATACATTATACATATATATACAGTATTTGATATTTATACATATATATTAAATATATGTACATGATTTGTATACACATTTTGTTGATAACATTCTTCAATGAGCCTGAGCTCATTTGTTTGCACACTGTTAAATGGTTTCAAGTATTGTTATGTAAGAGTAACAATTTAACATCAGTCATTTGTTTGCACACAGTTTGTTCTATCGGACTCTATCAAGTGTTACTACTCCAGGTCAGAGTGGACATGGGAGCAATGGCAATGAAGAGGTACTATTTACCAACCCCTCCGCTCAGACAGGATATGACACAAGGTCGATTTTTAAGCGGAGTTTAACAGGTTTGAATTCAGAGTTTTCCTTCTCCTAGACTAGTTGCCTCACCAAGGCTGAAGAACCTAATCCGTCCTACTATTTACCCATAGCTGGAGGGAGAATAAGGAGGTTCATACCTTCCCGAAAGTATTTGCCCGAAAGTGAACGTAATAGCGCGACTGGAGTACGAACTCGCGTACTACGATTCCGCAGTTCATCGCTTTAACCATTACACCACGAGGACACCCCCATGGCAATGAAGAGGTACTCCATGTTCACCAAATTGCCAAAGCTAAAGCCTTGCCATCAGATATAATGTCATATCTAGGACGTTCGTTAGAAAGAGGTTTTTTTTAACCCTCTGCAGATGCAGTTAGTGTATTCTACAGCCACAGCTGACTGGGCCACGGGACGCTTGTTGAGAAGGAGATCTTACCCCTCTGCAGAGATGCAGTCAAGATATACTACAGCCACAGTCGATTGGGCTGTTATGTTATGATACAAAGTAAGAAGGATTAGATATGGTCACATTTTTCTTTGTTTAATCAGTTAGGAATAAAAAATGTCTCATCTAAAACATAAATGAAGACAAATTGATTGATTGAATTTAATGACATGTCAACCCAAGGAGATGCTCATAGCATAGCGGTTATCATCATAAGAAATAGACACAGTGACCAATGTTTAAATTGGCCCAGTCAACTGGGGCTGAAGAATATACCAACTGCATCTCTGCACTGGGGTAAGACTACCCTGTGCGTCCTGGATATGACACAAAAAAAACTGATGGTGAGGCTCCAGTAATACTAGAGCTTTGAGACATGTGGAGTACCCCTTTATTGCTATCACTCCCATGTCAACTCTGCCCTGTAGGAACGTTCTTGTTCTGTAGTTCGGGGGATAATCTTTCATTGTTATTACTCTTATATCCACTGTTACCTAAAGTGATTGTATCTGTCAGGGTCCCATTTATGGATAAATATTAGGGCAGTCTGAGCTCTTCAGCTTTTATGTTAATCAATGAGAACTAAATTACACCCAGCTGTATTCCACTTAAAAATTGACCTTGTGTCAAATCCTGCCAATGGAAGAGAGATTGGATAATTACATATATATTTATTGATTATATTAGTGTAAATTGAAATACAAACTGCATAGTTCAGGATTTGAACTCATGTTGTTTATTCCATTTCTTACAATGATAACCATTACACAAAGAGCACCACCCCACTACCTCACTATTATATGTTTTCGTATTTCATCTATATGTATACATATTTTATATGCATACGTTTTTTATATGTGTACATATTTTATTTCTTCCAAACTTTTTAGATGAACCAAATGCCCTTTCCATAATAAGATTTATTGAGAGCCACATTAATTGACAAGAAGTATTGACAATTAGGAAAAAATATCTTCCTGTAGGCACACAAAAAAGTAATGATATGCAAATATAAATTTATACAAAAAACAAATTTTTCATTTATGAATATGATTGCAGTGATCCTCTGTTGGTAGAGTATAGAATATACTAATTGTACACCCGACCCCTGCTAGAGGGCAATAACCCCCTAAAAACTTGTGTCCTGACTATGACACTAAACAACATTCAGCAGAGAGGTTATAATTCAGTTCTAGAGAGTGTGAAGTAACTTATTTGTTCCTATTACTCCCAAGTCCACTTTGATCAAACTGGCTGGAGCCTCATCTATGGTTCAGATGGATCTGTTTCCAATAGTGAAGTGGTTACTGGTTTAAAATGATAGTGAAGGTACATTTTCAATCTGTATATGAGTAGGGATAAAAATTGTTGGACTGGATTCAACATAAAATAAATGAATCACAGTTGACATGCAGTAAAACCAACCAACCACCCACCCAACCAACCAACCAATGACTACAGGTGATTTTCATTAGATTGAGAATATACTAGTTTTCGTAAAACTACTTTTCCTAGATAGATAGATAGATAGATAGATAGATAGATAGATAGATAGATATGAACAAAGACAGAGAGATATGAATAGACTAAGATGGATAGATAGATCGATAATGCATTTGTTTATTGACCCTGCCAAGCTCGCTTTTCTGACACAGATGGCCCTGTGATTAATGTGTTGTTTGATGTTGTTCATTTGATGTACCTGACACAGTTATTGTCAAGTGACATTATTGACAATTTCTAAGTGCTGCCTTGACAGGCACACTTGTTTGGCCACCCAACAGGCTAAAAAGATTGGTTGGAGGGCAGTGTAAAGAAAAAACTTGAACAGTATTCAGTACAAAAGGTCTATCAGACTCATGGAGAATTTAAAGTTTGAGGAAAGTGTCTCCAAGCACAAAAGACTTACAATTGTTTACAATAAAATCAAGTCTCTGAGACGTCCAGATTTCCATTTTTTTAACAATGTCAGCAAAAAACAGGAAAAAAATGATGCAAGTTCCTATTCCTGATAACCCAATTCTTATACAAAAAGTTTTTTTGCATGGTTTTCTTAGTCCATTTGATGATCAAGTTAATGTTTTGTTTAGCTTCTCTCGGTCAGCTAAGACAATCAGAGCACTTGAAAGAACTACTATCTGCATGAATAATACTGATTGCTGCAGTTGCTGTCTATGACAGAGCAAGTCCCTGTACCTTTCATCATTCTGCCATGAAACACTCCCGAAGACAAAATTAAATGAAATGTTCGTCAAAATCAATACAAATATCATCACCACCAAGCCATGCTGAGAGCACAGATTCCCTTGACTCTTTCTCACCATCCATCCCTATCATCCATCTCTCAGTAAGTCCTTTAGACAGCATCCAGTATCCACACACACCTGATGTATGTAAGTACTTGCTGGTCAGCTAACACTGGTGTGTCCATGTGGTTTGGTTTGGTTTGGTTTGTTTGGGCTTTATGGCATATCAACCTTTGAAAGTTATTTAATGCCAAATCCATTTTTATACAAATAAACAGTTCTAATTCAAACAATTCAGTTTAATATAAGTACACAGTTTAATTGTCAAAAACATTTCTATTTCAAGCTATTCAGTTTAGTCAAACAGTCCTAATTCAAACAATTCTGTTTAGTATAAGTGTAGTTCTTTCAAACAATTCAGTTTAGCGTACAAAAACAGTTCCATTTCAAACAATTCAGTTTGGCATTATTATGCAGTTTGAATATCCAAACAGTTCCATTTCAACCAATTCAGTTTAACATAAGTACAGTTTAGTTCTATTTGACCCATAGATAGGATCCTATCAGGTGCTACCACTCTTGGCCAAAGTGGACCTGGGAGTTATGGCAATAACGGAGTACTCCACATTCCCCCAATCATTACTGGAGCTTCACCATCAGATTTTTGAATTTCATATCCAGGACACTCATTGGGGAAGTCTTATCTCTCTCCTGAGATCCAGTCAGTGTTTTCTACAGCCAACAAGGCCACAGGACACATGTTGGGGTGGGGTCTTACTCCTCTGCAGAGAAGCAGTTGGTGTATTCTACAGCCCCCTCTGCAGTCAACTGGGCAAGATGCATCCATGTGCTAGAATCCAAAGGAGAACACTGCTGATGAGTTTGCCCAGAATGTCTTGTTCCCCTAACTTGGATGGCTTGTGAGATGGGTGGCAAATGGCTTTACAGATGCTATTCTATGAGGTGCTGCTTCCAGGATTTACTCAAAATAGGCTATCGATTATATGGAAATCAGACCTAACCGATAAAATGAAACGCAGTTTCTTCCAGGCAGCGGTCGCATTGATACTGCTATATGGATGCACTACATGGACTCTAACAAAACGGCTGGAGAAGAAGCTAGACGGCAATTACACAAGAATGCTGTGAGCAATCTTGAACAAGTCCTGGAGGCAACACCCCACAAGACACCAACTGTACGGCCACCTGCCTCCTATCACGAAAACTATTAAAGTTAGATGAACCAGACATTCTTGTGTAGTTACATTTAAATATGAGGTGCATTCAAAAGGTATTAATGAAACAGTAATTTTCTTCAAAATTCTCTCTTTAGCATTCATCACATTTAATCCAGAGAGTTTTACATTGTTAGAAGCACTTTAAAGACTCTTCTTCTATGTGAAGCTGCACTGTCATATTTCTTTTAATGACCTCCATATTGTCAAACATTACTCTTGAGATAATCGCCCTATCAGTGAGGTTTAGAACATGATGACTGTGTTCCCTGTTATGAAGTAAGATCTTTCTACTCCAAAAAATGTTCTGGGTGTGACACTGAGCAGTTTCGGAGAACTACAGAGTGTAGAGTCACCTCTTCATTGCCATTACTCCCTGGTACACTCCGGCTAAATGAGTTCATACCAAGTAGGGTACCATCTATGAGCCAAAAAGATCTGTTTGAAAATTATTCAAATTAAATAGCAATACATTATATACAACTATAAATTATTTTTATTAAGAATTGTTACTTGAAGCTCTAATTGTGTACTTAGGATTATTATTAGTTATTTGAAACCAAATTAATGTGTGCAAACAAATGACAATTATTAAATAGAAATAATTACTTGAAACCATACAACTGTATACAAATTATTTGTATTAAAAAGGAATACTTGAAACCATGCAATTGTATGCAAATTATTTGTATTAGATTGGAAAACTTGAAACCATACAACTGTATGCAAATTATTTGTATCAGATAGGAATACTTGAAACCATATTGCCCAGTTGGCTGGGGCTGTAGAATACACTAACTGCTTCTCTGCAGAGGGGTAAGACCCCTCAACAAGTGTCCTGGATATGACACTAAACAATCTGATGGTGAGGTTCCAGTGATGCAGAGTACCCCTTGATTGCCATCACTCGCAGGTCCACTCTGGCCCGGAGTGGTCGCACCTGATAAGGGTCCTATCTATGGGTTAAATAGAACTAAACCATGCTTCATTCACTATACTGATTTTTGCATTTAAACTGTGTATTTATGCAAAACTTAATTGTTTAAAATAGAACGGTTTTGACATCAGAACTGCATACTAGAGCTGAACTGAATTGCTCGAAATAGAACTGTTTTTGACGTCTAAACTGTGTACTTATGCTGAACTGAATTATCTGAAATAGAACTGTTTGACATTTAACTCTGTGTACTGCCCAGTTGGCTCGGGCTGTAGAATACACTGACTGCACCTCTGCAGAAGGGTAAGACACCCCCCTAACAAGTGTCCTAGTATATGACACTAAACAATCTGATGGTGAGGTTCCAGCAGTGCTGGAGCTTTGGGGAATGCGGAGTATCCCTTCATTGCCATTGCTCCCAGGTCAACTCTGGCCCGGAGTGGTAGCACCTGATAGGGCCCTATCTATGGGTTAAATAGAACTAACAGCGTACTTATGCTAAAATGAATTGTTGGAGCAAACTGAATAACTTAAAATAGAAATTGTCAAACAATTAAACCATACTTACATTTAAACTGCGTGCTTATGCTAAACTGAATTATTTGAAATAGAAATGTTTTTTGACATTAAAACTGTATTTACACTTAACTGAATTATTACATATAACTGCTTGAATAGATTGAAATGGAAATATTTTTGACAATTAAACTATGTACTTATGCTAAACTGAATTGTTTTAGATGGAACAGATTATTTACATAAAAATGGATTTGGCGTTAAATAACCTTCAAAGGTTGATATGCCATAAAACCCAACAAACCAAACCAAACAAAACCTTGAAACTATACAACTGTGTACAAATTATTTGTATTAAAAAGGAATACTTGAAACCATGCAACTGTATGCAAATTTTTTGCATTAGATTGGAATACTTGAAACCATACAACTGTATACAAATTATTTGTATCAGATAGGAATACTTGAAACCATACGACTGCATGCAAATTATTTGTATTAGATAGGAATACTTGAAACCATACAACTGTATGCAAATTATTTGTATGAGATATGAATACTTGAAACCATACAACAGTATGCAAAAAACTTCTTAAGAGCCAATTATACAAAAAATGTAATTATAAGCATAAAATAATAATAATTTAACCGATTAGGGTGAAAATAACCCTAGACAATGCGATTAAAATCAATGAATGAATGAATCAATCAATCAATGAGATGATATTTTCAGTTTAAGAAACAAGAAAATATTGTATGGAGTTTGATATGTTGTGTATGAAGAGTACTGCACTTACACAATCCTGTTTTTCACCAAAAATTACTGTTTTAAAATTTCAAGACAACTTCAATTTTTTTTCCCTTTAAATTGGCACTGACTGATCAAAATGAAGTCAAGTCTGAATTCCATCATATTACTATATAAATTGTTGAACTGTGAAAACAATTTCATTTAAATTTTGAAATTTTGAAATTAAAAAATAATCCTATTTTTAAAACTCACCATATTCTGATCACACCTTGTATAGCCATATACATTAATATATATATAGTCAAAGAAATTGTGATGAGGGAAATAAATTTTTTGGAAATTTTGTATAAAAATATCAATTTATTTAAAAATCTGATTTAAACCACTAGCTGACAGCCTGTCTCAACTGATATAAATATCAAATGTTATAGAGTTTGGCTAAAATACAACAAAGGTCCAAGAGAAAATGATTAATTACATTTATACTGAGTTCAAATGATTTGAATTGTGCATGACTAAACAAACTCACATATTAAGAGTTTTTCTACAAGAATGCACTGGAAAGAGTTTTACTCAAGAAATGCATTGGAAAGGGTTTTACTCAAGAAATGCATTGGAAAGGGTTTTACTCAAGAAATGCATTGGAAAGAGTTTTACTCAAGAAATGCATTGGAAAGGGTTTTACTCAAGAAATGCATTGGAAAGGGTTTTACTCAAGAAATGCTTTGGAAAGAGTTTTACTCAAGAAATGCATTGGAAAGGGTTTTACTCAAGAAATGCATTGGAAAGGGTTTTACTCAAGAAATGCTTTGGAAAGAGTTTTACTCAAGAAATGCATTGGAAAGGGTTTTACTCAAGAAATGCATTGGAAAGGGTTTTACTCAAGAAATGCATTGGAAAGGGTTTTACTCAAGAAATGCATTGGAAAGGGTTTTACTCAAGAAATGCATTGGAAAGAGTTTTACTCAAGAAATGCATTGGAAAGGGTTTTACTCAAGAAATGCATTGGAAAGAGTTTTACTCAAGAAATGCATTGGAAAGGGTTTTACTCAAGAAATGCATTGGAAAGAGTTTTACTCAAGAAATGCATTGGAAAGGGTTTTACTCAAGAAATGCTTTGGAAAGGGTTTTACTCAAGAAATGCATTGGAAAGAGTTTTACTCAAGAAATGCATTGGAAAGGGTTTTACTCAAGAAATGCTTTGGAAAGGGTTTTACTCAAGAAATGCATTGGAAAGAGTTTGACTCAAGAAATGCATTGGAAAGGGTTTTACTCAAGAAATGCATTGGAAAGGGTTTTACTCAAGAAATGCATTGGAAAGGGTTTTACTCAAGAAATGCTTTGGAAAGAGTTTTACTCAAGAAATGCACTGGAAAGGGTTTTACTCAAGAAATGCATTGGAAAGGGTTTTACTCAAGAAATGCATTGGAAAGAGTTTTACTCAAGAAATGCATTGGAAAGGATTTTACTCAAGAAATGCATTGGAATGGATTTTACTCAAGAAATGCATTGGAAAGGGTTTTACTCAAGAAATGCATTGGAAAGGGTTTTACTCAAGAAATGCATTGGAAAGGGTTTTACTCAAGAAATGCATTGGAAAGAGTTTTACTCAAGAAATGCATTGGAAAGGGTTTTACTCAAGAAATGCATTGGAAAGAGTTTTACTCAAGAAATGCATTGGAAAGGGTTTTACTCAAGAAATGCATTGGAAAGAGTTTTACTCAAGAAATGCATTGGAAAGGGTTTTACTCAAGAAATGCATTGGAAAGGGTTTTACTCAAGAAATGCATTGGAAAGGGTTTTACTCAAGAAATGCATTGGAAAGGGTTTTACTCAAGAAAGTCTTTGGAAAGAGTTTTACTCAAGAAATGCATTGGAAAGGGTTTTACTCAAGAAATGCATTGGAAAGAGTTTTACTCAAGAAATGCTTTGGAAAGGGTTTTACTCAAGATATGCTTTGGAAAGAGTTTTACTCAAGAAATGCATTGGAAAGGGTTTTACTCAAGAAATGTAGGGGGAAGTGTTTTACAAAAGAAATGCATTGGAAAGGGTTTTACTCAAGAAATGCATTGGAAAGGGTTTTACTCAAGAAATGCTTTGGAAAGGGTTTTACTCAAGAAATGCTTTGGAAAGAGTTTTACTCAAGAAATGCATTGGAAAGGTTTTTACTCAAGAAATGCATTGGAAAGAGTTTTACTCAAGAAATGCATTGGAAAGGGTTTTACTCAAGAAATGCATTGGAAAGGGTTTTACTCAAGAAATGCATTGGAAAGAGTTTTACTCAAGAAATGCATTGGAAAGGGTTTTACTCAAGAAATGCATTGGAAAGAGTTTTACTCAAGAAATGCATTGGAAAGGGTTTTACTCAAGAAATGCATTGGAAAGAGTTTTACTCAAGAAATGCATTGGAAATGGTTTTACTAAAGAAATGCATTGGAAAGGGTTTTACTCAAGAAATGCATTGGAAAGGGTTTTACTCAAGAAATGCATTGGAAAGGATTTTTTTTTTAAATGTATTGGAAAGGGTTCAATTATGGGAATGAATTGGAAATGGTTTTACTATAGGAATTCTTTGGAAAAGATTTTACTATGGGAATTTTTTGGAAAGTGTTTTACTGTAGGAAAGCACAGAAAAGGTTTTTTTTATCTGAATGAATTGGAAAGGGTTTTATTGGTCATAACAGGTGCTACCACTCTGGGTCAGATGGACCTGTGAGTAATGACATGCCTGCACTTGTATTTCTTTTGTGCTAGTTTGCTGCATTTGATTATGATACAATTAACTGTCTCATTTTGTCACCACCTCAAACTTACCATTCTTCTGTGTATAACCAAGTTTTATTATTACTATCATCATTATTAGTTGTAATAGTATTTTTGTTATTATTAGCATTATCAATAAAGTAAAGTAAAGTTGACAACCTTAGTCAAGGGTGACCCGAAGGCTCCCTTTTCAATAGCTACTACACCGAGGTGTAGGGGAGGGTGCCACTCCTTTCCCTGGATTGCTCCACTTTACCCTTGATCCTTACTTTATAATGCTGAGTGTTAAGCAAGGCAGCATCATATATAATTTTTTGAATCTTTGGTATGACGACCTGGGATTGAACCCTTGCGTCCCGGACCATTGGTGAACACTCTACTCATTAGGCCAATCACCTGGTTCAAACCATATAAAGTAAAGTTGGCGACTGTAGTCAAGGACGACCAGAAGGCTCCCTTTTCAATAGCTACTACACCTAGGTGTATGGGAGGGCGCTACTCCTTTCCCTGGATTGCTCCACTTTACCCTTGATATTTACCTTATATTGCTGAGTGTTAATCAAGGAGGTATCAAGTACCATTTTTAAAGTATTTGGTATGAAGCGACCTGGGATTGAACCCAGGCCTCCCAGACCATTGGCAAACACTCTACCCATAGCAATATACAGTATGTATCAATGGTAAAGTGGAGCAATCCAAGGAAAGTAGTAGTGTCCTCCCCTACACCTTAGTGTAGTAACTATTGAAAAGGAAGCCTTCTGCTCGCCCTCGACTATGTTCACCAACTTTTCTTACCTCAAACCATATGGTTTGCATGAAAACATTTGAAAAAATTACATCAACATTAAGTAACCCAATAATGGCTGACACGTTGTAAAACCAACCAGCCAACCAACCAACCATTACTTTGGCTTTGTACTGAACAAAACAAAGCTTTGTAAATGATTGGGTGTTTTTTCTTAGAGTAATGCTAAGTGAGCGAGGCTAATGAATCATGGTGGTAGTCACATTGGCAGGGGGGCTGACATGCTGAAGTGTCACATTGTAGTCAGCAAGTTCAAACTCCAATCACGCTATTACATAAACTTTTGGACACATACTCTAGGGAAATGTATGAACCCATTTATTCCCTATGGGTTAAGTAGTACCACGACAGTTCTTCTATAAGGATGCCTTTGGCATTAAATAACTGACAATGAAGTACCTTAAAAAAAAAACCCCAGACCTAATGAGTTATCATTAGCGATTTTAAATCTCACTGTGTGCCCTATACTTCTTGGCTTGAGCTAACTGATACTAAGTTTAGGGAATAACAACATAAACGTCCGAGTCATGCTGAAAGCACTAGTTTCTTCTAAATCACCAATGTTAAGCAGTGTACTGTTGTTGAGGCCTGAACAAAAAGAGAGAGAGAGAGAGAGAGAGAGTTTGACTTTGCTGAACTGTTTTATATGCTAATTTGGTCATGCCATCTACTAGCCATTAGAGGTACTATTTAGGAGACAAGGTATGTAATCCTTACAGATGTAATCCTGATTCCCGGCCTTAATTCAAAAAACTTAGCTTCATCTGACTGCAATATTAGGGTAGCTGGTCAGTGTGACTTTCTTACATTGACAAGTCAGTCTTAATAACTGCCACATTACATAGAGAATATGTATAGATTGACACTCCAACCAAGGATTAGAGTGTAGTATCTTTGTGTTTAACTTAGGGCCAAAGTGTCACTTCCTGGCACTTCTATCCACTTTGTGTATAGCTCTTCACCCTTCAAGTTAGAATCAGAGAATAATAACTGTTCTACCTTCTCAGGATATGTACGTATGTAATTTTGAGTCACAGCCAAGATTTAAACAACATTCATAACTTACCCAGTTAGCTGTGGCTGTAGAATACACTGACTGCTTTTCTTCAGAGGGGTAAGACAGACCCAATGAGTGTCCTGATAATATGACACAGAACAATCTGATGGTGAGGTTCCAGTAATGCTGGGGCATTAGGAAATGTAATACTAGAGCTTTGGGGAATGTGGAGTACCTCTTCACTGCAAATGCTCCCAGGTCCACTGTGGCCTGGAATGGTAGCACCTGATAGGGTTCTATCTATGAGTCAAATAGAACTACACTGTGTACTTATGCTAAACTGAATTTCTTGAAATAGAACTTTTTTTTATGCTAAACTGAATTGTTTGAAATAGAACTGTTTTTGACATAGAACCTGTATATTTTTCCAAAACTGAATTGTTTGAAATAGATATGTATAAAAATGGATTTGGCATTAATAATCTACAACGGTTGGTGTGCCATAAAACCAAACCAAGCCAAATCAAATCATATATCTAATATATATGTATAAAAATTATTTGGCATTAAATGACCAACAATGGTTGATATGCCATAAAACCAAACCAATCATTTCGTATTGCTCAGTTAGCTGGGCTGTAGAATACATCAACTGCTTCTTTACTCTGGGGTAAGACCCCCACCCAATGAGTTCTTGGATATTACACAAAACAATCTGATGGTGAGGCTCCAGTAATGCAGAAGCTTTAGGAAATGTGGAGTACCCCTTCATTGTCCTGACTCCCTGGCCAGGAGTGGTAGCACCTGATAGGGTCCTATCTAAGGGTCAAATAGAACTAAACAGTGTACTTATGCTAAACTGAATTGTTTGAAATAGAACTGCTTTTGACATTGAAACTGTGTAGTTATGAGAAATTGAATTTTTTGAAATAGAACTGTTTTGACATTTAACTGTGCATAAACAAAAAACAATACTTATTCTAGACTGAATTGTTTGAAATAGAACTGTTTATATGTATAAAAATGGATTAGGTATTAAATTACCTACAATGGTTGATGTTCCATAAGACCAAACCGAACCAAATCAAACCATTCATGACCATGAAACACTGGATCTAAAGAATAAGTTGAACCCAACAAAAGAGATCATTTCATATAATGGATTTTGAACTGGGTCATAGCTCGAGGAAGGTGCAAAACATTAGAACTCTGTGCACTTGTTTCTAGGCTCAAACGTGGGTTAAAGGTAATGTTCTTTTCTTTGCCAGATGAACCATCTAAGTAATTAGAGTTAAAAACCAAATCAGCAAGAAGAATCAATCAATACTGGCATCCTTCTCCTCCTCCTCCTCCTCCCCCTCCTCCTCCTCCTCCCATTCTCCTCCTTCTTCTTCTTCTTCTTCTTCTTCTTCCCCACCCCTCTCCTCCTCCTTTTCCCTTCCTCCTCCCTCCTCCTCATCGTCCTCCTCCCATTCTTCTTCTTCTTCCCCACCCCCTCTCTTCCTCCTCCTCCTTCCCTTCCTCCTCCCTCCTCCTCTACAGTCTGCGTTTGTAGTCAATTATCGCTTTCTTATGCTGTCTATAAATAGATTTTAAAAATGGTGCAGCAGGACCTTGTTCCGATTTTAAACGCATTCTACTGCTAAAAACGTCTCCAGTTGCTTTCCTCAGTCAGTACGTACGATGCCTACTCGTTTGCCTTAGCACGTGCTGTTGGTAAACAATAATGTGTCTGTGTGTCTGTACGTGTGTCTGTCAGGGCTTCATCAGCACATTGGCAGGAAACATGCGATAAATGTGAATTTTAACAGCATGCATGAGTTCAGATTTCAACTGAAACTGCTTATGCTCATTTAGCTCGGATGCACTTAGGAAAGGCATGAATCCACCTTTACTTTTATTTTTTTTTGCATGACTCTATATCTAAATGGATGCATCCACTAACTTTTATCGAGTTGGTATTTATACAAATGTTATATATGTACGTAGATGTGCATATATACATACATATATATACAGACATATACACACACACACGCATGCACACATACACACACACACACACACATGCATGCATTACACATGCAGATACATATGCATGCATACACACATATGTAAACCAATAAGTCCATAGCTGAATATATTTATTTTATACAACAAATACTTTTTTCTCAACATAATCTCTTTCCTTCTCAGTTCTATTAAATTTAGCTGGGAATATTAATCACAAAAAAATTATGCAGTTTCAGATAAAAATTCAGTTAATATCTCTCTCACCCTATACAAACAAAGCAACCTACACTGATGAGTAATTTTTAAAAGTTTTTCTTTTATATGATATATATATATATATATATATATATACACGCACCCACACATCTCTCTCTCTCTCTCTCTATATATATATATATATATATATATATATATATATTCACACACACACACACACACACATATAGACATATGTATATAATATATATATATATATAGAGAGAGAGAGAAAGAGAGGGAGGGAGAGAGAGAGAGAGAGAGAGAGAGAGGAATAAGTCGATAGATTTTTTGAAGTCAAATGTGTTGAATACTAGCTTACCTGAGAATGAAAAGCATGAAACTGTGTTGTGCATTTTATCCTGATTTCTATATCATTTTCATATTCGAAATATATTGTGATATTACTCAGCATTTTCATGTAATAAAAATGCTATAATTGTTGACAGATAGATAGATAGATAGATACTGAAGAGACTGAGATAGATAGATAGATAGATAGATAGATAGATAGATAATGATGAGACTGAGATAGATAGATAGATAGATAATGAAGAGACTGAGATAGATAGATAGATAGATAGATAGATAGATAGATAGATAGATAGATAGAAAGAAACAGTGTGGACATAAAAATCAACACTGCATGATGTCTGAAAAATTGCAAAATGTCTGAAACTAATTGTCATCATGGAGTGTTGATTTCTGTGTTTACATTGTTTTATGTCCCAAGTTTTATGTACCCTTCTCCAATAAATAACTGAACACTCATAACTAAAAGTATATATATATATATATATATAGTTTTATACCTATTCTAATATGATATATTATTTTTTCATATTTTTTTTTCTTTTTATATGCTAACTTCTTATTCTTTCTGGCAGTCTTTTAATCAATAAATGTAGTTTGAACCAATCCTCTTTAGTCAGAATTATTCTGATGATACAGTTAGGTGAAACCTAGGTAGATTACTTCAGGCTTTGTAGGTATTCACACACACACAAACACACACACATATATATATATATATATATATATATATATATATACATACATATATATATATATAGTGTATCACAAAAGTGAGTACACCCCTCACATTTCTGCAGATATTTAAGTATATCTCTTCATGGGACAACACTGACAAAATGACACTTTGACACAATGAAAAGTAGTCTGTGTGCAGCTTATATAACAGAGTTAATTTATTTTCCCCTCAAAATAACTCAAAATATAACCATTAAAAGCTAAACCCCTGCCAACAAAAGTGAGTACACCCCTTAGGGAAAGTTGTCAATATTAATATACATCATGTCAATTGTCAATATTTTGTGTGGCCACTATCATTATCCAGAATTGCCTTTACTCTCCCGGGCATGGAGTTTACCAGAGCTTCACAGGTAGCCACTGGAATGCTCTTCCACTCCTCCATAACGACGTTGCAGAGCGGGCAGATATTTGAGACTTTGCACACCTCCAGCTTCCTCTAGAGGATCACCAAAAGATGTTCTATTGGGTTCAAGTCCGGAGACATGCTTAGCCAGTCCATCACCTTTACCCTCAGCCTCTTCAGTAAAGCAATGGTGGTTATGGAGGTGTGTTTGGAGTCATTGTCATGCTGGAACACTGCCCTGCTATCCAGTTTCTGGAGGGAGGGGATCATGCTCTGCTGCAGTATTTCACAGTACATGTTGGAGTTCATGTTTTCCTCAATGAAATATAACTCTCCAACACCTGCAGCACTTATGCAGCCTTAGACCATGATATTCCCACCACCATGCTTGACTGTACACATGACACACTTATCTTTGTACTCCTCTCCTGGTCGCCGTTAAACATGCTTGAAGCCATCAGAATCAAACAAATTAATCTTCATCTCATCAGACCATAGGACATGGTTCCAGTAATCCATGTACTTTGTTGACATGTCTTCAGCAAACTGTTTGGAGTCTTCCTTGTGTATTGTCTTCAGAAGAGGCTTCCTCTTGGGGTGACAGCCATTCACACCAATTTGATGTAGAGTGCGGCGTATGGTCTGAGCACTAACAGGCTGACCCCCCACCTTTTTAATTTCTGCAGCAATGCTGACTCCACTCCTATGCCGATTATTCAAAGAAAGCATTTGGATGTAACGCTCAGCACATGCGCTCAGCTTCTTTGGACGACCTACCCAAGGCCTGTTTTGAGTGGACCCCGCACTTTTAAAATGCTGGATGATCTTAGCCACTGTGCTGCAGCTCAGTTTCAGGGTGTTGGCAATCTTCTTGTAGCCTTGGCCATCTTCATGTAGTGCAACAATATGTATTTTAAGATCCTCAGAGATTTCTTGGCCATGTTGGAACTTTTAGTGACCAGTATGAGAGAGTGTGAGAGCTGCACTACAAATTTGAACACACCTGCTCCCTATGCACACATGGGCCTAGTAACACTAATGAGTCACATGAAATTTTGGAGGGAAAATCACAAGCAGTACACAATTTGGACATTTAGGGTTGTAGTTTCTTAGGGGTGTACTCACTTTTGTTGGCAGGGGTTTAGCTTTTAATGATTATATTTTGAGATATTTTGAGGGGAAAATAAATTAACTCTGTTATATAAGCTGCATACAGACTACTTTTCATTGTGTCAAAGTGTCACTTTGTTAACGTTGCCCCATGAAGAGATATACTTAAATTTCTACAGAAATATTAGGGGTGTACTCACTTTTGTGATACACTGTATATATATATATATATATATATATATAGTCTATGTCTGTATCAAACATACACACAGGGGGTGTCCTTGTGGTGTAATGGTTAAAGTGATGGACTGCAGAATCGTAGTAAGCGAGTTCGTACTCCAGTCACTTTTGGGCAAATACCCTTGGGAAAGGTATGAACCCCCTTATCCTCCCAGCTATGGGTTAGATAGTACCACTACTGTTCTTCTAGGGGAATGGCTTTGGCATTAAATAACCTACAAGGGTTGATATGCCATTAAACAAAGAAACCAACCAAACCAAACCATCAAAGAAATTGCCATTGACCTCAAACATGACCTCCAGAGATTTTCAGAATCTTCTATAAGCCTTTCTAGCAGTCTCCTATGATTCCGCAGTCCATCGCTTTAACCATTTCACCACGAGGACACCCCCCCCAATTTCTTTGAATAAATTTAATCCAGAATATTTCAAGATATCATCATGTAATTTTGGTAAATATATCGGATAAAGTGAGATGTCAGTGTTATTTTCAGTTTTGTGTAATCTAGATAACACCCTGTATATATCTGAGGGTGGTTCAGTAAATTCTAAACTCCAATTCGTTTATTTTATATTTGCACACTTCTCACCTTAGTCAAAATTTTTGAACAGCTGAGGTTAGTACAAAAATCTGAATTTGTGATAGTGTGTTGCCACAACAAAGATGTTCAGCTATGGCTCTTTCTGGGTGAGGCTTCAAATATTTTGAATGACAAAGATAAAGCATGTTCAATATTGATGATAGAGTGTGCGTAGATATAAGATAGAAGAGTGTAGACATAAGATAGAGGAGTGTAAGATATTTAGCAGTAAGAGGTTACCATTTTTAGTGAGGAAGAGTTGTTACTTCCACGCTATATTGTTGGAAAATAAATGAGCTGAACCAAGATGTAGAAAAGTTTTTAAGAAGGTTTAATGGCAGCCAGAATAAAGGGTAAATTCATGCTGCAAGTCTGGTAAGAAGGAAGGAAAGAAGGAAATAGTTATTGAGTTGAGAAGGAATTATAGCTGCTAAATGCCTGAGCGGAATGTGCATCACTGCAGTCAAGGCAATGCTGAATGTCTGAGCGGAATATGCGTCGCTATAGACATAGCAAAAATCGTATTTGCTGTTTAAGGACAGGAATAATATAGTCACCCAGAAATGTGTGGTCTTGGTTGCTGTAGGAGAGAGGCATGAAAGTCTCCAGATAATGTTGCCCAGGAATGAGGTAGCTGGATGTCTGAGTGGAATTGCACGGCGCTGTAGATATAGCAAAAGTTAGAGGCAACATAATGGTGTTCCTGTAAGTGGCAGATTACATGCATCTAATTCTTGTTCAACTGGGAACCCTTGGTCTAAGAGGGTAGACTCAAGAGGTCCATAAATTAGACGGCTTTCCTCATGGTGTTGTTTTTCTGCTGCTATGAAGGGAGCGGACAGAAAGTACATCCATCCTGCTCGAAAGGTTCTGAGGAAGAGATTGTTTGGCGGGCTTTCACCATTTTTATGTTGTCCAGGAAAATGGTCCAGGCTGAATAGGATAAGTCATCCTCATTGGGTAAAAATATGTGACGACCATAACGGTCAAATTAATTTATGTGCCAAACAAAAATACAAAGTTCTTTCTGCTACAGATATAAGATATAAGATAGAAGAGTGTACACACAGAATCAATGGATCATCAGACCAAATTTTTCATTTGATGATTGCATAAGTGAGAAACTGACATTCACCAAGAACTATGGCGACACAGACTTCTTTGATATTGTTGTTCTACAAGGAGAAACATTTGCATCATATCTTTTCATAATCTACCACGACTATGAACTTCAAATGTCAATAGATCTAATAAAAGAAAATGGCTTTACACTAAAAAAGGCTAAAAGCAGATGATACCCGACAGAAACTAGTATGAACACAGCCTATGCAGATGATATAGAACTTCTTGCAAATACATCAACCCAAGTCAAATCCCAGTTACATAGCCTGGAACAGGCAGCAGGAGGCATTAAGCTGTACATGAATGCAGAAAAAAATGAAGCACACATGTTTTAATCAAGGAGACATCTCCATTCTAAATGGTGGTTCTCTGAAATTAGTGGACAAGTTAACATACCTTGATAGCAGGGTCTCATCTTCAGTAAGTGAAATTAATATATACTGAGTGAAGGTACAGACTGTTACGGATAGGCTATCCATCATATGGGAGTTTGATATGTCCAATGAAATAAAACAGAATTTCTTCCAAACTGTGTTAACACTACTTCATGGAGGTCGGACAAAATATATAGAGAAAAAGAATGAGTGGATGCAAGTGCTTTATGAAGAATGTTGTATTTTTGTAAGTTTTTTTGGGGGGAAGGGGTCAATGAATGTTAGTATATGTGTGTGTATGAACATGTATGTGCCTACGTGTGTGTGCATGAGTGAGTATGTGTGTGCCTGTGCATATATGTATATGTATGAGTGTATGTGTGTATATATGTGTGTGTGTGTATATGTGTGTGTGTGCATGTATGTGTGTGTGCATATGCATGTACACACCTTTCAGTGCATTTCTACATGTGCTAATGCCCCCTTGAGAATCAATGCATATTTGGGACTTGACTGTTTCCATGTGTATACATATGTATGCACATTTCAATGTTCCTGTATGTGTGCGTGTGTTTGTGTTCCCTTTTAAGAAGTGAGCATGAATGCCTTCGTTTCCACACACAAAATGAATTTGGACAAAATCGTCTCCCAAATTCAAGCGAGTGACATAAAACTACAGAAAAAGAGAAGACAAGAAAGAGATAGAGAGAGAGGACAGTACATAGAGATAAGAAGAAAGAAAGAGGGAGAGAGAGAGGACACAGTACATAGAGATAAGAAGAAAGAAAGAGGGAGAGAGAGAGGGGACAGTACATAGAGATAAGAAGAATGAAAGAGGGAGAGAGAGAGGGGACAGTACATAGAGATAAGAAGAAAGAAAGAGGGAGAGAGAGAGGGGACAGTACATAGAGATAAGAAGAATGAAAGAGAAAGTGAATGGGGGGATACAGTGCATAGAGATAGGAAGAAAGAAAGAGAGAGAGAGGGAGAGAGAGAAAGAGTGGGTGCTGTATATAGAGAAGAGAGAGAGAGAGAGAGAGAAAGGAGGACAGTACATAGAGAAGAGAAGAAAGAATGAAAAAGAGAAAGAGAGGGGAGGGACAGAATACAGAGATAGGAAGAAAGAGAGAGAGAGAGGGAGAGAGAGAGAGGGGGAGAGTGGGTGCAGTATATAGAGAAGAGAGAGAGAGAGAGAGAAAAGAGGACAGTATATAGAGAAGAGAAGAAAGAATGAAAAAGAGAGAGAGAGAGAGAGAGAGAGAGAGAGAGAGAGTGGGGACAGTACATAGAGAAGAGAAGAAAGAGAGAGAGAGGGAGGAGGACAGTACATAAAGAATTGAGGCGGTATTTGATTAAACCAAATAAAGCAAGAAGTTCAGAAATTAGAAAAATCTGCATTTTGTTTTCAAAAGATAAAACCGCAGATAAAACTACTGTTGAATAGCACCTGCTCATAGTCGATAGGTTAATATCTCAAAAGCCATTCTTAAGTGGATATTCATTACATATGACTGTCGAGCCAGGAGAACTTAGAATATACAACTGCATCTCCTGCAGAGGGTTGTAACCTCCACCCTAAATAAAAGTGGTATCCGGGGTAAGATACTAAACTACATCAGATGATGAGGTTCCTGTTCTGGAGATCTTAAGAGTGTGGAGTCACCTCTTTATTAGAATTGTTCCCAGTTCCACCCTGATCTTAAGTGGTAGCACCTGTTAGGGTCTCATACATGAGTCAAATAATTCTATTTGAAAATGAACAGCATTAGATAAGAATACTTGAAACTATAAGAGTGTGTGCATATTATTTGTATAAAAGTAAAAAGTAAAGTTGTCTCCCTTTAGTCGAGGGTGACTAGAAGGCTCCCTTTTCAATAGCTACTTCACTGAGGTGTAGCGAGGGCACTACTCCTTTCCCTGGATTTCTCCACTTTACCCTTGATACATACCTTATATTGCTTAGTGTTAAGCAAGGTAGTATCAAGTACCATTTTTAAAGTTTTTGGTATGACGCAACCTGGGATTGAATCCAAGTTTCCCGAACCATTGGCAAACACGCTACCCACTTGGCCAATGAGCCAGTTGTATAAAGGACGTGCCTATGGTGTAATGGTTATCATCATAGGAAATGGACATGGCCACACAAGTTCAAATCCTGGACTAGACTGATTGTATTTCACATAGCACTAATACCCTTGGGAAAAGTATGAATCCAATTATTCTCCCTCCAGCTATGGGTAAATAGTAGGATAGACTGATTCTTCAGCCTTGGTAAGGCAACTAGTCTAGGAGACAGAAAACTGATTTCAAACCTGTTAAATTCTCCTTAAAAATTGACCCTGTGTCATATCCTACCCGAGCAGAGGGGTTGGTAAATATGCTTGTATTAAGGATAGCTATTTGAAACTATAAGGATTATTAAGATGAGTTACTTGAAACCAAATAAGTGCTTAAAAGGTATTTTTAAAGTTTTTGTTATGACACAACCTGGGATTGAACCCAAGTCTCCCGGACCATTGGAAAACATGCTACCAACTTGGCCAATGAGCCAGTTGTATTAAGGATAGCTTTTTAAAACTATAAGGATTATTATGATGAGTTCCTTGAAACCAAATAAGTGCTTAAAAGGCAAATTATCCATATGATAGAGAAATACCCGAAAACACATTAATGCATGCAAATTATTTATATGAGATAGAAATACTTGAATCCAAATAATTATATGCAAATTATTGGTTAGGTATTGGGATACTTGAAACTATATAATTGGGTGTAGATTATTTGTAATAAGAGTAGTTACTTAAAGCTGGAATTTCCAGAGGCTTATTATTATCATGTACTTAATAGCATAACTGATGTACTCCTGTAGACCCCTTGACATGGACGAGCAAAAGTAGGACAACCAGCAAGAACCTACATACAACAGCTCTGTGCCAATACGGGATGTAGCCCTAAAAACCTGCTGGGAGTAATGGACAATAGAGAAGGGTGGCGAGAAAGGGTCAGGGATATCCGTGCTGATGGTGCAACATGATGATGATAATGATGATAGCTTATACTAGTGTACACACAATTTATAATGAGAGTTTAGCAAATGGTCTTCCACTAAGGTTTAAGTGACAACAAGTCTCCTCAAGTCTCCAGGACTCTTCTTAGCATTCTGGCCGATCTTATTCATGCTGTAGTTTGGATGGTCTCCACTCATCCTCTTATTTCCAAGTCCTCCAGTCCCCTAATCTATCCTTTGGTAACTGTACTAAGCACACCAATATCAATTGGTATCACTGGTATTTTCATATTTCACAGTTTCTTCAGCTCTCCAGCAAAGCCTTGGTACTTATCTCTTTTTTCACTTTCTTTCAATTTTACTCCGTGGTCTGCCAGGATGCAATTTGGCAGGCTCTCTTTTTTTTTGTTGACAATCACAAGGTTTGGTCATCTAACCAAGATTAAGGGGTCCATTTGGATCCCAAAATTTCAGAGAATTTTGTGCATCTCATTCTCCAGGATGGATTCCAGGTTGTGTATGCACCATTTGTTTGTACAGGCAAATTTAAACTTCTTACACAATTCCCACTGGATCGCCTTCCCCACCCAGTTGTGTCTAATCTTATACTCTTTAATATTATTATTTTACTCATTTTAGAGTTTTTTATATCAGTGTTAGCTGATGGTCTTCCAGTGGAGTTTGAGTGACAGCAAGTCCCCAGGACTCTTCTTAGTATTTCGGTCAATCTCAGTAATAGAGTAGTTTGGATGATCTTCACTTGTACTCTTATTTCCAAGTCCTCCAATTTCTGTACTAATTCTTTGATAACTGTATCAAGTGCACCAATAATTATAATAATTATTATGATTATTATTATTACTATTATTATTATTTCAATCCCAGCAAGTTTTTCCCACCAATTTTAGTTGGGGGTCTTTCACAGGAGTCTGAGTGACAGCAAGTCTCCTCAGATCTCCAGGACTCTCCTGAGTATTTTAACCAATGCTCTAGTCTGTATAGTTTCAATTCTTCTGCTTTACAATTACACCAGTCTCTTTTTCTAAGACTTTGGGAACTATTCCAAGTGCACTAAATACAATTGTTATTACCCTCACCTTCATGTTCCACAGCTTTTTCAGCTCTCTGGTAAGATCCAAGTATTTGTTGATATTTTTGTTTTCTTTTATTTTCACTCTGTATTCGACTAAAACAGCAAAATCCATTAAGTGGCAAATTCTATTTTTCTTGCCAACTCAAACTTGGTCTTGTCTTCTATCCAGGATTAGCTAATCCTTTTGTATCTCAAAATCCCTGAGAATTTTGTATATCTCATTTTCTTTATAAGGATTGCCCTGTTGGTTAGGGCTGTAGAATAAACCGACTGCTTATCTACAGAAGGGTAAGACCCCCATCAACTCAATGAGTGTCCTGTATATGACACTAAACAATCTGATGGTGAGGTTCCAATAATGCTGGAGCTTTGGGGAATGTGCAGCACCCCTTCATTGCCTCCGCTCCCAGATCTACTCTGACTCAGAACGGTAGTACCTGATAGGGTCCTATCTATGGATTAAATAGAACTAAACTGTGTGCTTATGCTAAACTGAATTGTTTGAAATAGAACTGTTTTTGATACTGAAACTGTACTTACGCTAAACCGAACTGTTTAAAATTGAACTGTTTTGACATTTAACTGTGTGTAAACAAAATCTATATTTATACTAAGCTGAATTGTTTGAATTAGAACTGTTTGACAAAACTGAATAGCTTGAAATAGAAATGTTTTTGACAATTAAACTGTGTACGCATACTAAACAAAATTGTGTGAAATAGAAATGATTATTTGTATAAAAATGGATTTGGCATTAAATAACCTACAAAGATTGATATGCCATAAAAGCCAACCAACCAACTAGGAAAGAAGTCCTGTGACCTTAAAGTAAGCAAATTCAAACTCTAGTCACACTATAACATTCAAACTAATGCCCCTTTGGAAAGGCATGAACTCCCTTTGCCCTCTAGTCATGGGTTAAATACCACCTTTACTCTCTATCAACAAGGATGGGTTTGGCATTATATAAACCATAAAGGTTGATATGCCATTAAAAACAAGCCAAACAAATCATTAATCATTTTCTCGGAAAGATTCTGATTTGTTCATATACCAATTGTTAGTACAGAATCTGTTTCAAATATTCCCACGTACTTGAAATTTTCTTTTTCTCAAAGTGTTCTGATATTTTCCAGATTTGGTAGTTTTATTCCTTCCATTATTTCTTTTTTTCCCTTTTTTATCATCAACATGGCATATTTTATAATCCAAAAATCTTATTCTTCCATCCAGACAATTTATAATTTGTATAAGTGTTTCCAGTTCTCTTTCATTTTTGACAAATACCTTAATATCATCCACATAGATGAAGTGATTTATCTTTTCCTGTGACTTTCTGAATTTGTAGTCTCCAGTGCATTTCCGAAGAATATAATTCAGTGGCATCAGTTCTGTCACAAATAGTAGTGGTGAGCGTGAATCTCCCGGAAAGATACCTCTGTGGATGTTCACCTCTGCAAGGGTTAGTCCTCTGGTAGCTTATTCCCCTTTCTAGTTATTCATGGCTTTCGTGATTATTTTCTTGAATATTCTTTCATCAGAATTTGCAAGACCATATTATATCCATGCTATGGTTTCATTTTTCTGCTTGGTTTTTACTTCTCTGAGCAAGTGCTGATCTATACATACTCATCATCAAAATGTTGTGCTGCTAGCATGGATTTCTCTGACTCTCTTGGCATTCATCTCTATCTTCCATCTCATCTGGTTGGTCTTCTAGACTACATCCTGTTTTCATTCAGAGCTGCTCTAGATAAGTCCTTGTTGGTTAGCCAATACTTGTCTGTGTGAAGGCATCCATAGGAGAACATTGCTTATAAGTTCATCCCCACTTTTCCAGCAGTGTCCCGCATGTCTTGTTCATTCTATTTGGATGGTTTTAGAGATGGGAGGTAGGGGGCCATACAGCTAGTTTTGTATGATATTGCTTCCAGAATTTGTTCAGTATATCTCATAGCATTCTTGTGCAGTTCCAGTCTAGCTTTTTCTCTGGATGTTTTTTCAGCATCCATCCAGTTAAATATTTAATTGATGTATAAAAATTGAAATATATATATGAAATTTAATGTGTATCTCAAAAACAAAGGGATCCTTAAAATAAGTATCTTTTAGTTCAAAGATTGTATTGACCTGGGGGAGCTGGTTCATTGTTTCTGAGGGTCAGTTAAGTGCGGGATGCTTGTTTTTGGTTTTGAGGGTCGACAGGTTTTGTTTAATTTTCCTTTTGACAACTACATCCGTCGATCATAATGATAGGAAGGGTCATTTTGTGCAGCGCATTTTTCTGGTCCTTGTTTTGAAGATCAATGTCAATAAGGAGATTTAATTATAAATAAAGGTGAGCTGGGCATGGCTCATCCTGTTGGGTGAGGCTAGGAGTTTTTGGTTCAACCCCATTACTGTTCCCGTTGGTCAAAGCGTCTAAGAAGGGTTTTCCCTGTTCCTGTGAGATATGGTCCTGAACTAGAATTAGCTGACCAATGGGAATATGACTCCTGATTGTCTTTTATTGGACAACCAATCAGAAACCTTTTTGATCCATATATTGATCTATAAAAATAGGATGTTAAAACGGGTCATCAGAGAGAACAAGAAAAGGGACCAGAAAACAACTCGAGACTGCCAAACTTTTCAATTCTAGACCTGAGGCACTCTGAACAACCTTCCGGCTATAAAAAAAGTCCCAGACTTTTAGAGATATTAGAATCATACAAACTGCTTCTAATTATTACATTTCTCTCTCTCAATATTCTTCTTCTGTTTGCCAGGAAAGCAAACATTGTTGCTTTATTGTCTCACAAAAGTGTTTCAATAAAACCATTTTTGTTAAATTTTTAGCAATGGGTTTTTCTGTTTATTATTTGAGTTGCTAGACAATCTAGCCACTCATATTACCTAACCATCAGAAGAAGATCTGGCTGAATTGCGTTAACCTCCCTTCATGGATCTTTCAAACACAGCGTGGGCACGGAAGGACTTTACAAAAGCAAACAGTCGAAAGCAAATGTGTTAGTCACAAACACAACAGCCACAACAAGTACTGTGACTAGTAGTCACACCACATTTGGCTCCGTGACTAGCATAGGACCACAGGCCATACAGCTAATGTTTTATATGATATTGCTTCCAGAATTTGTTCAGTATATCTCATAGTATTCTTGTGCAGTTCCAGTCTAGCTTTTACTCTGTATGTTTTTTCAGCATCCATGGGGTTTATCCATATGGTAGAACCATTGCTCGGAAGAAATTGCGTTTTGTTTTATTGGATAGTTCTAACATCCATGTGTTCAAGAACCATACCTTTAATAGTTGCATATTGATGTCATTTTCAGTAGATTTGACACTGCTTCTGAGGTACATGAACTTGTCTACTAATTTCAGAGAACCTTCATTTAGAGACATCTCTGCTCTAAATAGTGATCTATATATAATAGGTTATATGCTCCCCATCCCCTTCTTGTATCCTTTCTGTTCTTCTGGAAATAATCTGTGGCATTTTAGTGAGCAATATATTTCTTCTTTAATCTGTGCAGTTAGGATTTTCCACATCATTGGTAGACACGTTATTGGTCTGTGGTTGATGAGAATGGTTCTTTTTGGGGTATATTTCTGGATCAGGATAGTTTTCGCCTGATATGGACGGATGTGAATTTCTTAAAACAGAATCTATATATGCCATCATGGCCAAGTGTTTTCCAATTTGTCACATTCTTGGGTGTTTCTCAATTATTATTTAACTCCCTGCGAGTTTTTCTCCCCAGTTTTCACTATAGATACTTCACTGAAGTCTTTGTGACAGCAAGTCTCCTCAGGTCTCCAGGACTCTTCTCAGTATTCTAGGTAATCTTAATGCAACAGTCTGGACAAACTTGATTCTTCCTCAAATTTTCAACTATTCCTATCTTCTTTTTAAGCATTTAGAGATTGTTCCAAGTGCACCAGTT
>OY757936.1:69740819-69854255 GCA_963585895.1 Sepioteuthis lessoniana
TTCAATAGAGAGTATTTAAGTAGAAATTTTTCTTGTAGCAATTTTTCTTTGATTAAAGATAACAAACAAATTATTTTCTTGTAAGATCCCAGTTGCTGTTTTTCATGAAAGATTTTGATTCAGGTGCTTTTTAATTTTGTACTGCCAGGGTCTTTAACCTTTCCAGCAAGAACACCACAAATCTTAATTCCAGACGACTTAGAGTTGTGATCTTAAAAGGACAGAAAAAAACAGCCAAATTCACAAAGTAACAATCATGATTTATTAATGAGACACCTGATGTTATTAGCAATCACAAAACTATAATATCAGAGCTAACTTGAGGTTTGGTGGTTTCTTTGTTTTAATGGCATATCAACCTTTGTAGGTTATTTAATGCCAAAGCTATTCTCCTAAAAGAACAGTAGTGGTACTATTTAACCCATAGCTGGGAGGATAAGGGGGTTCATACCTTTCCCAAGGGTATTTGCCCGAAAGTGAATGTAATAGCATGACTGGAGTACAAACTCGCTTACTACAATGCCGCAGTCCATCGCTTTAACCCTTACACTACGAGGACACCCCAGCTAAATTGAAGTGATCAGCAAAAGGATCATATCAGATGAATGAGGATTTGACAATCGCAAATGCAGCATACTCTTGACAAGCTTCATTTTTCACTGCAGTATGTTGTGCCAAACCAACTTGCTGGGTGTGGGTGATAAGGTTGGGAAATCATCCAGAGAGAAGCACATGGTTCTTACAGAAATCAAGACTATGACAGGCAAGAAACTTGGACTTCGAATCTTCTGAACTCAGAAGATCAATGAATTCCATCTGTAGATCCAATAGCACTTCTTGATAGTCAGTATTAAAGGCAAAGAGAAAATTTTGTTTGTACGGCCTCAGAGCACTGTCATTAGGGGAATTGGGTGAATGAAGAGCTGCATAAACTGACCCCAAAGGCTGCATCTGACCACAAACTGCAGGTTGGAGAACACTAATTTATTGAATTATCAACTCATTCATATCACAGAATATTGTGAGACTATTTCATACATAGAACACCAAAATATGATGTTTTGGTTTAATTGTTTAATGGCATATCAACTCCTTATGGGTTATTGAATGCCAAAATTTGATTCATTTCTAAATGTTTGATTGTAATCATAGCTATTTATATTAGGTTTGTTTTATTTATCTAATGGCACATCAACTCCTTATGGGTTATTTAATGCAAAAATTTGATTCATTTCTAAATGTTTGATTGTAATCATAACTATTTATATTTGGTTTGTTTTATCTATTTAATGGCACATCAACTCCTTATGGGTTATTTGATGCAAAAATTTGATTCGTTTGTAAATATTTCTTTATAATCATAACAATATTTTTAATGTTATGTTGCTTTTTTTTAATTCAATTTTCTTGTCTGATAATTTGTATGCACACAGTTTCTGATTTCAATCATTTAAATCGCAGTTGTTTTCAAATAGATCAATTTGACCCTTAGATGAGACTCTATCAGGTCTTGTGTATGGGTCAAATACCTTTCTTGTTCAGAGTGGACTTAGGAGTAAGAACAATGAAGGGGTACTACACTCTCCCCAGGGCTCTAGAACTAGAACCTCATCACCGTCTGCAATTTAGTGTTATACCCAGAATACCCCATTCAGGAGAGTCTTACCTCTCAGCGAAGCATGAAGTTGGTGTATTCCAGTGACAAGTTGGATCAAAATATGAAATATTACATATCAAACCAAAACTATTAAATTCAGTCTTTGTAAAAGATTTAATCTGTAAGAAACAAGAAAATATAAATGTATTTTCTTAGAAATAAAAACAAAAAAAGTTTCCTTCAAATAAGAAAAAACAGATACTGTAAGCAATTCTAATTAAGAATTAATGAATCAATTGTGAGACTTAAAATTTGCCCAGTTTTTTTAACTTGATGTATCAGTATAGGAAATATGGCTAGAAAGTCATGTGAAAAAAACAAAATAAAAAGAAACCACAGCAAGTTAATAACCAATCAATTTTATCTCCTTCAAAATAGACAGCCTTCAAAAGCTACACTCACAGACATCGTTCCTTCTCCTGGGAAGTAGGGTGAAAGTCTACAACTGACACTGCCTTCATTTAGTTTATCTTTATCTGTTGCATGTTCTCAAAAGTTTCCAAATGGGGACAAATATTATTTTGGAACAGGAGATTATTACAAGGGCTTAAATCAGAGAAGTAAGAAGACTGTGGTACCACACACACACATACATGTGCACACACACACACACAAACACACACATATATATATATATATATACATATATATATATATATATATATATACACTTTCAAGAAAAAAACAAAATTCAGTCACATTAAGATTAGGAATTTATTTCTATCCTGCTAAGAGCATTGATATGAATCAACAACTCGAGGCACTTGTGTAATGGATATCATCATTGGAAACAAGTTTGAATCTTGGACAAGGCTGATTGCATTTCACATAGCACTAATACCCTTGGGAAAAGTATGAATCCAATAATTCTCTCTCCACCTAAGGGCAAATAGTAGGGCAGACTGAGCTCTTTAAAGAAAAGCTCTAAATTCAAACCTGTTAAACTCTGTTTGAAAAATTGACCTTGTATCACATTCTGCTCATGCAGAGGGGTTAGTATATATATATATATATATATATTTACAAATCTAATATCTACCAGCATTCATGGTACCAGAAAAAAAAAGAAAAAACCCCGCCAGGAACAAGAGATAAAAGTATCTCGAATCACCACCCAGGGGAAAAAGAAAAAATTATAGGTCAAAAAGAAAGAAAAGGCCAACCTTGTTCGACCCCTTAAAAAAATCAAGGAATACACAATCAGTTGGTCAAAAGAAAACTAAAACCTTCCGCGAATCCTGCAGTGCTACAATTACAAGAGTGCTCAACACAAGTGGAGCCAATTATAAAAATTAACTTAAATCGCGAGTCGGAAATCTTCTACTAAAGTTTCACCTTATCGGATCATCAGGAAGCCTAACTCCAAGTCGGAGTTAGGCTTCCTGATGATCCGATAAGGTGAAACTAGTAAAAGATTTCCGACTCGCGATTTAAGTTAATTTTATATATATATATATATATATATATGTAAGAATTTTTAGATATAAATTTTTGAATGTTTAATTCATGATAAAGTTTCTTTCCACAGAATAGTTGTATTTCTTCCATTGAAATTGTTCACCATCTGATGAGACAATTTGTACAGAATAAACTGTCAAAATAAATTCATAATGGCATAATATCCGTTGAATTTTCTTTGATATTAATGATATAAGTGCTTTGTATGTGAGTTTTTAGATATATTTTGATATAATTATAGCCATATATTGAGCACTCTATTGGAATATATTGAAAGTTATCATATATTCTATATATGAATTATTTCATATAAGTGAAATTTTGGACTTAATTTATATGAAACTAATATGCAAAATATGAAATTAACAGACTAAGAACGAGCTTTGATAGATAGATAGATAGATAGATAGATAGATATGAATGGGAGAGAATAGACTTAGATAGATAGATTGATAAATTTTTGTTCTGCCCCCTCTGGCAACCTGTAGCATCTTGATGAAAATGTGTCCAGACACGTTAGTAAGGAAATACAGTGACACCCATCTGTTATGAATATGAATTTTGTTTTTGATTTCACAAAATCTTAAAGAAACGAAAAACTCTTTCAGTTGCTGTGACATGTTTGCTTAATGTCAACTTCAATGACATTTTTGCCTTCAAAATGTATCACACAGTGTTGTGTTTTCCTTATCATTGAACAGATCGAACTGACTTCTATTTATAGCAAATATTGGATATGTGTTGGGTACTATTGATACAGATACTGCTGCTGCTGCTGTATATTGGTTAATGATAGAATTGGTGGTGGCATCAAATCAATGAAGAAGTTATTTGTTATAGGCATAACAACTATAATAGTCATTTACTAAGGCTTTCATCCCAATAGAATTTCTAAGATGAGATATTCTTACTATTATACATTGATTCATTCAGACCAGTTTCCTTTATCTCATTATGGCTACTTTAATCGGAGACCTTTTTTTCTATTAGAGTTTCTAAGATGAAACATTATTACTATTATCCATTTTTTGCTTGCTTAACTTTCTAGCTTTCCTCTGTTTATATTTAATAATCTTAGCCTATATATAAATACATACATGTATATATATATATATATATATATATAAGTAAAGTTGGTAATCTTAGTCAAGGGTGACCCGAAGGCTCCCTTTTCAATAGCTACTGCTCAAGGTGTAGGGAAGGGCACTACCCCATTCCCTGGATTGCTCCACTTTACCCTTGATCCTTACCTCATTGTGCTGAGTGATAAGCAAGGCAGCATCAAGTACCATTTCTTGAGTCTTTGGTATGACTTGACCTGGGATTGAACGCCAGTCTCCCAGACCATTGGTGAACACTCTACTTGTAGCATATAGGTCCAAAAATACAACCAAGATACGAACAAGTAAAAACGTTCATAATGTTCATACGCATAGGAATCTGAATAACATGAAACACTTGACGACTCTCTTTTAGTTCAGGTTCGAAACTTTTTATTACCTTTTTGAGTTTAAGGTTTTTTGACATGAAGAGAGAGAGACACAATTTCTTACCATGCTGACTGTTTGTACATCATCAGCTCTCATCTCACTGACTCAACCAACATGCGTGTGCATCCCGCAGTTCATAACTGGACCAGCCTCACCCAGGTCCGAAGAATCAACTTGCTTTGTTCAAGTCCAGATCTCAACTAACTGTTTTTTTCAAATTCGAAAATCCTCAGCCCATCGCTTCTGGGCATGCCGTCATTCATGTCCCTGGTCCCATTTCTTCTCTGGGGTCTTTATTGTGACATCTGTGATTGTCACATCTGCCCCGCGTGCACATGAACACCTGCACTCAATGTGTGCACCTAACTAATCCATGCACTAAGCCAAAAGGTTCTCAACCTAACTAAACCGAAAGGTAAGATATACAAAAACGAAAAATGATAATATGAAAAAAAAATCTCATTAGGCCAATGGGCCGGTATAAATATATATATAATGCATTTTATTTATGTTGATCCAGTGGATACAAAATTAACAGACTGGGATAGCTTGTTAACTAGATTGGTTGATAGATAAATTGATATGAATAGGAGAAAATTGACTGGGATAGATAGATAGATAGATAGATATGAGCAGGAGAGAATAGCCACCTAATGAGAATGGTCCCCTAGTGAGAATAGAAATCATGAACAATGACATGCAAGCCTAGCTCAATAACCCTTTCACCACACAAGGCACCCAGATAAAAAGTGGCTTTTGTAAGAGGCTGTGAAAGAATTCCAAGGAGTAAAACAATCAACGTTACCACTGAATTATGCACTTAAGAAATGCACAGGAGGTTAGAAATTTACAAAGACGCAGGATTGGATAAACCAACTCATGTATATGGATGATATTTAGTTATTTGCGAAAAAGGAACACGAACAAGAAACCCTAATACAGACTAAAAGAATATACAGCCAAGATATAGGAATGGTATTTGGGATTGAAAAATGTGCCAAACTCATAATGAACAAAAGATAAAAACAGAAAGAATAGAATTATGAAATTTGGAAAGCACCAAGACACTTGCAAAAATCAAAAATTGCAAGTACTTGAAAATATTGGAAGCAAACACCATCAAACAAGCAGAAATTAAAGAAAAAAATAAAAAAGAAGAAGAATGAGAACTTGTTGAAACCAAACTCTGTTGCAGAAATCTCATCAAATGTATAAACACCTGGGTTGTCTCCCTTGTAAGATATTCAGGACCCTTCTTAAAATGGACAATAGAGGAACGCAGACAAATGGACCAAAGAACAAAAAGACTGATTACTATGCACAAGAGATGACATAGACAAACTATGTGTCAAGAAAAGAAGGAGGAAGAGGACTCACCAGCATTGAGGATTGCATAGATGAAACAATTCAAGGACTTAAAGAATGCATAAAAAAAGGCAAAGAAAACAATGTCAACATAAAGACAAACAAGAAAGCAATAAAATCTTGAAAACAAAAAGGGGAAGAAAAATAACGGTATTTCAACAGGGGAAATTGCACACAAGATAACAGTGATATGGTTACGAAACCTAAAAAGAGAAACTGAATCCCTCTTTGCACAAAATAATGCCATTATGACCCATTATATTAAGGTGAAAATTAATAATAAATGTCATAATAATAAATGTGGTGACAGAGATGAAATGGTTAATCACATAATAAGGGAATGCAACAAAGTGACACAAAAGGAATAGAAGAGTAGGTATGACTGGGTGAGAAAGGGGATCAGCTTGGAATTGTGCAAGAGATTAAAATTTGACTATACGACCAAATGGTGCATGCACAAACCAGAATCCATCCACAAAACTCTCAAGGATTTTAAGACACAAATGAATCACCAAATCCTGACCAGACGACCAGACAAAGTGTCAATTAGCAAGAAAAATATAATTTGCCACTCAGTGGATTTTGCCATTCCAGTAGAATACAGAGTGAAAATGAAAGAAAATGAAAAGATCAACAAATGCCTGGATCTTGCTGGAGGGCTAAAAAAGCTGTGGAACATGAAGGTAACAGAGATACCAATTGTAATTAATGCACTTGGAATGATCTCAAAAGCTTAGAAAGAAGATTGGAGGAATCAAGACTATACAGATTACAGAATGGTTAAAATTAGCAAGAATACTGAGAAGAGTCCTGGAGACCAGAGGAGACTTGCTATCACTCAAACTCCAGTAAATGACTACCTGTCTAAACTGGTATGACAAACTTGCAAGGAATAGAATAATAGCAATAATAATATTAATTGGGTGAGGAAGGTGATCCCCTGGGAATTTTGCAAGAAATTGAAATTTGACAATACCACCAAATGGTACCTACACAAACCAGAATCCATCCTGAAGGATGAGATGCACAAATTCGCCAGGATTTTGAGATAAAAATAGATCACCTAATCTTGGCCAGAAGACTAGACTAAGTAACAGTTAACAAAAAGTAAAGAAAAAAAAGAGAGATAAGTACTTAGATGATGCCAGAGAATTGAAAAAGCTGTTGAACATGGTGACGGTGGTACCTATAGTAATTGGTTCACTTGGAACAAACAACAAAGGCTTGGTAGAGGGACTGGAGGACTTGGAAATCAGACAAACCAAAACCATCCAAACTACAGCATTGTTGAGGTTGGCCAGAATACTGAGAAGAGTCCTGGAGACCTAAGCAGACTAGCAGTAAATCAGACTCCAATGAAAGACCATCAGCTAAGGCTGCAGTGAAATGCTTCAACTATAAAGATTAGTAAATATTCAATATATCAACTGAAATAGTCCCTTGGGTATAAAGTGATGTGGTAGTGAGTCACATCTCCAGACTAATTTGTATTTACTATGTGACAGTGTGTCATATGACCTGTTTGTAGGTGTCACTAAATTTGGAGCACAATTCATTTTTTATTTTATCTTTCTTCTTTTTTGGAACATTTAGTTTCCAACAGTAAAGGCTATATATATATATAAAGAATATATATTATCTCCCAAATTACATCTTGCCTTCTTATTCGTTACTTACACTTTGAGTCAATATACCCCTTTGATATTAACTATGAAAGATGCTATTAATACTAAAGTAAAGTAAATTCGGCAACCTTAGTCGAGGGTGAACCGAAGGCTCCCTTTTTGATAGCTACTACACGAAGGTGTAGGAAAGGTCGCTACTCCTTTCCCAGGATTGCTCCACTTTACCTTGATCCCAACCTTATATTGCTGAGTGTTAAGCAAGGAGGTATCAAGTACCATTTTTTAAGTCTTTGGCATGACTCGACCTGGGATTGAACCCCTGTCTCCCGGGCCGTTGGCGAACACTCTAACCATGGCTGCAAAAGAGATTGAGAAATAGAATTAGGAATGAGTTTATAGATCTGATTTGAGCTTCTGATGACCAATTATTTTTTTGAAGTTCAGTTGGTAAAGCAACTGGAGAATTTAACCAGGACAAAAAAGGATGTGAGTTCAATTCTCACTGAAAGATTGTTCTTAATTTTTCCAGTCCTAATTGCCGGAGAATGGTGGTCTGAGTGAATTGTGTTAAAAGAAACTGTTGGGAACTTTATCACATATAAAATGATGACCTAGTGTCACATCCTGCTTGTGGTAAATGAGTTGGATAAGTACATACAACGGAGGTGCTTGTGGTGTAATGGTTATCATCAGAGGAAATGGATACAGTGGACTGAGTTCAAAACCTGGTCAAGGCTGTTTGCATTTCACTTAACACTAATACCCTAAGGACAGATATGAATCCAACAATCCTCCCTCCAGATATGGATAAATAGTAGAGAAGACTGAGTTCTCTATCTTTGATATGGCAACCAGTCTAGGAGAAGGAAAACTCTGAGTTTAAACCAATTGAACTCCACTTAAAAATTGCTTGTGAAGAGGGCTTGATGAATATATGCAATATAATGATAATGTCACAAAACACAAACATCTAGGAGCAGGTATGTAATGTGATAACCTGTAAATGACCCTGATCTTGTCAGAAGCAGATTGAAGAAGCATAAAGGTGTCATGGAAGTTACTTGAAGAGAAGTTCGAGTATAAACAATGCATTCCATACAAGAAAGTGAGCTGGCATAAATATAGATCCCCCACATTTACGGGATTGAAATTCACTCACACACTAGCAAAGATTGCGTGCTCAATCTAAAGATTAGATTGCACAGAAACATATGCTAGCTTTGCGGAAAAGTAAGTTGAGTATCAGAAGTAAAAAATAGTTATTACAAGATCAAACAAAACCACATTAAAACCACTTCAAAAATATTTTACAGTGTCTTAAAAATATTTTTCCAAACTTTGTCTGAGTATAAACAATCTTGCTGAAAAATTAAATCATCATCATCATCAAGCTAACAGCACAGATTCCTGTGACTCTCTCTCTCTCCATACTTACCTATCAGCTTTTCCCTTTGGTAAGTCCTCTTGAGTTGATCAATGTAAGTTTCTGCTGGTCAGTCAATGCTAGTGTGTCAATGTATAGGAGTCCATTGGAGAACATCTCTTATGAGTTTATCCTTACTTCATCAGCAGTGCCTTGCATGCTTTATTCATCTTACTTGGATGGTTTGTGAGATAGGAGGTAAGTGGCTATACAACTGCTGTTTTCTTGGGTGCTACTTCCAGGATTTATTCAAAATAGCACGTAGCATTCTTGAGTAATTTACATTGAATGTTTTTCATTACAGTAGCGCCAACACAGCTACTGTTTTCAGCATGTCTTAAAATGAATGAAGTGATATTTTGCTTTATTTATATACATTAAATTGTTACAGGAACTCATGAATAGAAATATGTATGTACATAGATACATTGAGACGTACAAATAAACTGTTCAGATAGACAGAAAAACAGACAAATAGATATAGATATAATATGAGTAAAGTTGGCAAACTTAGTCGAGGGTGACCGTCCCATAATAGATGTTACCTTTAACATATGAAATGTATATGCAAATGTCACTATTCTACAGGGACTGGGGTAGTATGTATTTACCCAACTAGTTTGACATGAGCCAGGTGCGACACAAGGTCATTTTTCGATTGGAGTACACCTGGTTTTAATTCAAAGTTTTCTTTTCCTAGACTGGTTGCCTAAAGCTAAAGAACCCAGCCTGCTCAACTATTTATCCCTAGTCGTAATCATGCCTTTCCCAAGGGTATTAGCACTATGTGAATTTGAATTCACTGATTTCATTTCTTGTGACTATAACAATTAGTCTGAGTGTGCCTGGGACTGAGGTAATATTTAATCATATATTAAGTTTAGCTTCAATTGATAGAAGGCCAGAAGTATGGGACACTCAGTATGAATCAATATCAATAACAATGGTCTATTAACCTAGTTTGCTACCAATTACATCCGACTGGACATTGGTCTAATGGTTAGAGTGTTTGCCAATGGCCTGGGAGACCAGGTTTCAATCCCAGGTTGAGTCATACCAAAGACTCAAAAAATGGTACTTGATGCTGCCTTGCTTAACACTCAGCATTATAAGGTAAGGATCAAGGTAAAGTGGAGCAATCCAGGGAAAGGAGTAGTGCCCTCCCTTACACCTTGGTGTAGTAGCTATCAAAAAGGGAGCCTTTGGGTCACCCTCAACTACAGTCACCAATAACATCAGACAAGACGTTCAAGATGTAGAATTTAATATCTATTTTACTGTCTACTATATTTATTCGAAACAAATCAATATAAAAATTTGTGGCAAATTATCTTAAATTTGATATTTGATAATTAGAAAGATTGAAAAATTCAAAATTTAAAAGATAAAAAAACCCATTAAGACCATTTCAAAAACATCTTACATTGTCTTAGAAATATTGTTTTCAAATTATGACTGTCTTTGAATAAACACTTTTACTGAAAAATAAATGGATGGATATTTTGTTTTATTTTTATAGATTAGGTTGTTATAGAAACACAGGAATAAATTTTATGGTCGACTTTTGTCAATGAGCCAGAAAATGGACGATTTCTTGGAAACACTTTCAAATTAGAAGCTAAAATGAAATTCAGTTACAATAATTGCAAACAACTGGAGATTTCTTTATTTGAATATTACACTCATCTTTAAAATCATCAAGTTCATGTTTTAATTGGTGATTTCAATAATAATAATTATAATAATAATAATAGATAATAACCTACTTAATATATGACGGTCGGCCTGTTTATCTTGCAAGCTATTGATTATCAAATGCCTATATAGATATTTACAAAACTTTGCTTGGTGTGGTATAAGACTATAAAAGAGGGGTTCTTTGTGAGGATTACAAGTTGTGAAATTCCCTAAGGTCAACCAATATGACAGATAACAGAATAAAAACATTCTTATTTGGATCAAATCAAGTGTTAGTATTTGGCTTTTCCAGGAGGTTGCAAAATGTAAAAGACACCTCATCCTGATGTAATTGTTAACAAGCTAGTCTTGGTGATCAATTACTGCTGAGTGGTGAATTTGATTCTCACTAGGTGCCTCATACATGTAGCCTTTGGTCAAATCTACATTACACTTAACATTTTTTAAAGACATCATGTATGGTGTAATGGTTAATCAGCTATGCTAGGAGTATATGTGTGTGTGTGTGTGTGCGCATGTGTCTCTGTGTGTGCATGTACGCATGTGTGTGTGTGTGTGTGTGTGTGTATGAAAATGAAGAGCTCAGTACATAAGGATTGGTAAATAAGTTTTATTAATTTTCTATTTATCCTGACTGTTTTTTTCTGTAGGAGTGTTTATTTCATAGCTGTTTACATTTCAAGATCTAAAGTTTATAAATGTTAGGATTAACACTTGAGTCTATAAAAATTGAATGTTACTGACTGGTTAAAAATGCCATGAAAATGGTACATAAGATCAATTTCTATGTTAAACTTTAGAATAATGCAACAGAAAGATTTAACAAGTTAATACAGGATTATGTAGATCAAGTTCAATCCTATGCACAAATTTTTAGATTGCACAAGGCATTTTATTTCTAAAATTGTAAGGTATACGGGCAATATAAAGTGTATGGACATAACGTTTATCAAAAATGTAAGAGGTGTACTTATTTATGGGTGATATTGTTCGTGTGTCTTTGTGTGTGTTAGGATTAGAACTTGAGTTTATAAATGCTATTTCAGCAAATCTCCATTGCTATTTTGAAAACACTTTTCATGAATTTAAAGTCCTGAAGAAGGTTTTTATAACAGAAACCTTCAATGTAAACTTTCATTATAAATTCATCAAACTTGGATTATTTTGTTTTTTTTACTTTTCTTCATAGATAGATAGATAGATAGATAGAGAGAAATTAGCTGCTGAGATAGATAGATAGATAGATAGATAGATGGATGAAGAGACATAGATAGATAGATAGATAGATAGATAGATAGATAGATAGATAGATATTAAGAACAGACTGAGATTGATAGATTAATAAATTGATTGGTACAGAGAGAAAGAGAGAGAGTGAAAGAGAGAGAGAAAGATAAGGAACAAACTGAGATTGATAGATAAATAGATACAGAGATAGATTGAGAGAGATAAAGAACAGACTGAGATAGAAAGATAGATAGATAGATAGATAGATAGATAGGTAGATAGATTGAGAGAACAGACTGAGATAGATTTATAGACTGATTGGTAGAGACAGAGAAAGAGAGCAAGAGAGAGAAAGAACAAACTGAGAGAGAGAGAGAGAGAGAGAGAGAGAGAGAACAGACTGAGATAGATTTATAGACTGATTGGAAGAGAGACAGAGAAAGAGAGCAAGAGAGAGAAAGAAGAAACTAACATAGATAGATAGAGAGAGACAGACAGACAAAGAGACAGAAGAAACTGACATAGATAGATAGATAGATAGATAGATAGATAGATGCACGTATACTTTACCATAAGACCCTATACAAGATATGACAACCTCAGTACACATGGGTAGTTGTCTTTTCCGAAATTGACTTTTATTCATCTATTTCAGTTTCTTATTAACTGGATTATGCAAAGTAATTTCTTTATCAAACACTCACATAATGCAATTAATCAAATATTGTACAAATAGAAAGAATTGCATATGTTTGTTTTGGCTTTTTGTATTTACCATGTTCATGTGTGTTTGAGATTGTTCTCAGCTGTTAACGAAGACATAGAAAGTGAGAAGATGAAGCTGTTTACATTTTTAAAAGTTTGCCAATAACAATAAAATCACTTCCTTTTTTTGCTAGCTTACTACTTTTAGAGTAACTGAAACTTTATTCAATTGGTAAACTATATGCATAAATTAAATCCTCTCTACCAGTGTCAAATATTGCTAAGAACCAAAGGACATACTGTTTCCCTATAAACATTTTTCTATTCAAGATTTTAGATATCTTCATTCATCAAATTTGATGTATAATTTATTTCTACAAAATTTGAAGTTGTAACACAAAGTTTTAGGTATAAGGTTCTTTTAACATATTACATACTGAATTTAAATTTGTGTTATGGTTTATATACCATTTATATATACATATATATATTGAGAGAGAGTGGAATAAACAAATCACTCTCTCTCTCTCTCTCTCTCTTGCTATATATGTGTGTGTGTGTGTGTGTGTGTGTGTGTGTGTGTGTGTGTTATTCAGTCCAGTTAAAACCAGAGTTGGGAATAATTCCGTCAGAACAATAAAATTATTCAACTATGAACATTTAAATTTTTCTGGTAAAGAGCTCAATGTAACTGACATCACAGAGCAATAATTCCTTTATATATATATATACCTTTAAGAAAACCAAAAACTGATCACATTAGGATTATAAATTTATTTCCATCCTGTTATGGGTATTGATATGAATCAATAACACCAAAATTAACAGGACTTCTTCAGATCCAATGGATCTACAGCCAGTACAGCCAGAATGGACACCGGAGAGAAGAGTGGGAGGAGGTTGAAGAGGAGTGAAGAGTTTCCTCCCCATATTGCCCACTTCCGGTTTTTCTTTTTTATCAGTTGGAATCACAATAAAAAAAAAATAACAGATCTGGGCAATATAAGGAGGGAACTCTTCACTCCTCTTCAACCCCATCCCAGCCTTCCCTCCTGTGTCCATTCTGGCTGTACTGGCTGTAGATCCATTGGATCTGAAGAAGTCCTGTTAATTTTGGTGTAATTGATTCATATCTATACCCATAACAGGATGGAAATAAATTTATCTTCCTAATGTGACCAGTTTTTGTTTTTCATAAAAGTATATATATATGGTGGAATAAGTGATTTGTTTATTCCACTATATATATATATATATATATATATATACTTTTTTTATACTATTTTTTTTATTTTTTAGAGGCCATAATAACAAATTTTGGTTAAGAAAAATGAATGTTTCTGATACAAATTCCATAGCACAGCATTTAAAAAAACATTCATGCCCAACAACAGAATTACAGAAAATTCTTACCAAAAACAACAATATTAGAACATCAAAATAACGAGCAAAAACTACAGATTCTTGAGGCACTATATATTGAGAACATACAACCCAAACTTGATAGAATTAATTTTGAAACCAGTGCTAATGTACTTCAATGTCTTTAGCTACTGACGCTATTTATAGAAACAAATTTGAAAAGTAAACACTACACAATACAACAGTATAAACGTTCATTCTTACAAAGTAGTAATGTACGTACAAAAGTTACATCACTTTTGAAATACATCCTCCCCTGCTGATGGCCCAAAGTTGGGCCGAAAGTACTTGCAAAATAATTATTTATGGAAGGTTTATCAACCAATTCCCGCCAAATATGATATGATCAATACGGCAGTTCAAAAGGATTAACAAAAAAATATGTAGATAAAAAATGTATATTATGTTCAATCAAATATATATATATATATATATATATATATATATATATATATATATATGTGTGTGTGTGTGTGTGTGTGTGTGTTTTTTAAACTAGTAAGATTTAAAAGTAAATAGTGACTAGAACTATCGACTTACAGACAGTAGTTATTTCTAAATTTTACTAATTTAAAAGTAATTAAAGTGTGCTACCTACCTACATAAATTGAAGTGTCTCTATCATATATATTCTGAGTGACTATATATATTTTTAGGAATAAGATATAAGTTAGAAAAGTGTTTAAAAAGCACTCAATGCTGTTATTAACAGAGCTGGTTAAAAACCTAACATATATATATATATATATATATATATATAACTATAAAATATGGTATATACATTTATGTTACTTTGGAACTGGTAAGAATTTGAAATAAATTCATTTTGGAAAGGATACTTCCTAAATTGAATTTATTTTCAAATTTTCCCAATTTGAAAGTATCATGAATGTATATACCATATTTATTAAATTAGATTCATTTTGCTTTCTACCTACACAGACTAAACTGTCTATACCATATATATATATATATATATATATATATATATATTCTGATTGACTATAAAATGCATTTATACTCATGAATATCTAGTTTGTGTTATTTCCACAGAAACTGATTGCAATAAAATAGTATAAAAATGCAAAATATACCATAGATAAAAATGTCAAAGGAAATTGTTATAAATTGTAAAAATTTTATCTCAGAAACACATAACTTAAAATCAAAAGTCTAATAAAACAGTATGAACAAAAAAAAAAGGGATTCCCCGAAGACCTGCCAAAGGCGATGAATGATAGGGAGACGTGTAGAGAGAGGGTCAGGGATATCTGTGCTAGCCGCACGTGATGATGATGATGATGATATAATTGACAAAGATGTGACCAGCCAAAATGTATGTTTATTTACAACCAAATTAAATAATACCCGCTGGTTATAGAGTGGTATATGCTATTAAATCGATCCTAGCAACATGGCTACTCTTATTTATTGACAGCATGAAATTGGCAATTTTATTTTGTAGCTTTTCAACCCATTTTATTTTATGAGAAGTTATCATTTGAATGACAAAATATGAAAAGGAAAACAGAGTTATTTTACTTTTTTTTTGTACATATTTTGTTGGTTATTATACAAAATCCGTTTTTTCAGGACATAAAACAAAAAAATGCCGTAGAGTTTGTTCATAGATAATACCTAACAATATGCTTTTCATGACAGAGCAGTGGCTATAATTAATAAAATCATCCATGTGTCTGATTGTTTCTTATTCGACTCAACTTGAGTCTGAGGGGAAAATTAATTACCTGTAGAGATGCTAGAAAATTGAGCCAAATAAATACTGAAAGATCCCACACATACATATTTGTAAGAAGCAAAGTATTCATTGCTTAATTAATAAAGATTAGTCTGTCATCATCATCATCATTATCATCATCTTGAAGACATGCCAACAGCACAGATTCCCATAACTCCCACTCAACATCCATCCTTATCAGTTATCACTCATCAAGTCCTCAAGATGGCACACAGTGTCTGAACAGAGCTGATGAATGTAAGTTTTTGTTGGTTGACCAACAGTGGTGTATCCATCAGACAAACACTGTAAATGAATTTTCCTTGTTTTTCCAGCATTTCTTGCCCATCTAACTAGGATGCTTTGTGAGATGGGGATTAAGTGGCCATACAACTGCTGTTTTGTGGGGTACTGCTCCCAGGATTTGTTCAAAACAGGACGCAGCATTCTTGTGTAATTCCCTTCAAGCTTTCTCTTTTAGCATTTTGTAGGAGTCCAAGAGGTGCTACCATACAGTAGTACTGCTTTGTCTATGCATATGTTAACATCACTTCCAGTAGACTATTCTGTACAAAATTAAAAGCATCTTCATAATTCTACATCATCATCAAGTCGCAGTGACAGCACAAAGTTTCCAGATTCTTTCTTGCCAACTGCCCCTATTCTCTATCACATCCGGTAGTTCTTCTAGACGACATCCAGTGTCCACTCAAAGATAGTGTACAAAAGTCCTTGCTGGTCAGCCAGAACTGGTGTGCCACATGTAGTAGTCCATTGGAGAACATCAGTTATGAGTTTGTCTTTACTACGCCAGCAGTACCCTACATATTTCTTGTTCATTTAATTAGGATGGTTTGTGGGATGGGAGGTAAGTGGCCGTACAATTCTATATTTATCAAACTTAATGATCATACAGTACTTTTGGAAAACTCAGTATAATGAAGATTAAGTAATCAAAATGAATAAAGAAAAATGAAGATGGAAAAAACGAGGTGTTAAAAAAGAAAAGAAAAGAAAGGAAGAAAAGAAAAGAATGAAAGAAGATGGAAGTAAAGGAAGATGAAAGAAAGAAAGAAAGAGGCTCGACAGGAAGGAAAATTAGAAAGAAAAAAGGAAGAAAAGAAAGAAAAATAGAAGATGGAAGTAAAGGAAGATGAAAGAAAGAGAGAGGCTAGACAGGAAGGAAAATTAGAAAGAAAGAAGGAAGAAAAGAAAGAAAAGAAAAGAATGATAGAAGATAGAAATAAAAGAAGATGAAAGAAAGAGAGAGGCTTGACAAGAAGGAAAGTTAGAAAGAAGGAAGGAAGAAAAGAAAGAAAAGAAAAGAATGATAGAAGATAGAAATAAAAGAAGATGAAAGAAAGAGAGAGGCTTGACAAGAAGGAAAGTTAGAAAGAAGGAAGGAAAAAAAGAAAGAAAAGAAAAGAATGATAGAAGATGGAAGTAAAAGAAGATGAAAGAAAGAGAGAGGCTTGACAAGAAGGAAAGTTAGAAAGAAGGAAGGAAGAAAAGAAAGAAAAAAATTATGATAGAAGATAGAAATAAAAGAAGATGAAAGAAAGAGAGAGGCTTAACAAGAAGGAAAGTTAGAAAGAAGGAAGGAAGAAAAGAAAGAAAAAAATTATGATAGAAGATAGAAATAAAAGAAGATGAAAGAAAGAGAGAGGCTTAACAAGAAGGAAAGTTAGAAAGAAGGAAGGAAGAAAAGAAAGAAAAAAATTATGATAGAAGATAGAAATAAAAGAAGATGAAAGAAAGAGAGAGGCTTAACAAGAAGGAAAGTTAGAAAGAAGGAAGGAAGAAAAGAAAGAAAAAAATTATGATAGAAGATAGAAATAAAAGAAGATGAAAGAAAGAGAGAGGCTTAACAAGAAGGAAAGTTAGAAAGAAGGAAGGAAGAAAAGAAAGAAAAAAATTATGATAGAAGATAGAAATAAAAGAAGATGAAAGAAAGAGAGAGGCTTAACAAGAAGGAAAGTTAGAAAGAAGGAAGGAAGAAAAGAAAGAAAAAAATTATGATAGAAGATAGAAATAAAAGAAGATGAAAGAAAGAGAGAGGCTTAACAAGAAGGAAAGTTAGAAAGAAGGAAGGAAGAAAAGAAAGAAAAAAATTATGATAGAAGATAGAAATAAAAGAAGATGAAAGAAAGAGAGAGGCTTAACAAGAAGGAAAGTTAGAAAGAAGGAAGGAAGAAAAGAAAGAAAAAAATTATGATAGAAGATAGAAATAAAAGAAGATGAAAGAAAGAGAGAGGCTTAACAAGAAGGAAAGTTAGAAAGAAGGAAGGAAGAAAAGAAAGAAAAAAATTATGATAGAAGATAGAAATAAAAGAAGATGAAAGAAAGAGAGAGGCTTAACAAGAAGGAAAGTTAGAAAGAAGGAAGGAAGAAAAGAAAGTAAAAAATTATGATAGAAGATAGAAATAAAAGAAGATGAAAGAAAGAGAGAGGCTTAACAAGAAGGAAAGTTAGAAAGAAGGAAGGAAGAAAAGAAAGAAAAAAATTATGATAGAAGATAGAAATAAAAGAAGATGAAAGAAAGAGAGAGGCTTAACAAGAAGGAAAGTTAGAAAGAAGGAAGGAAGAAAAGAAAGAAAAAAATTATGATAGAAGATAGAAATAAAAGAAGATGAAAGAAAGAGAGAGGCTTAACAAGAAGGAAAGTTAGAAAGAAGGAAGGAAGAAAAGAAAGTAAAAAATTATGATAGAAGATAGAAATAAAAGAAGATGAAAGAAAGAGAGAGGCTTAACAAGAAGGAAAGTTAGAAAGAAGGAAGGAAGAAAAGAAAGAAAAAAATTATGATAGAAGATAGAAATAAAAGAAGATGAAAGAAAGAGAGAGGCTTAACAAGAAGGAAAGTTAGAAAGAAGGAAGGAAGAAAAGAAAGAAAAAAATTATGATAGAAGATAGAAATAAAAGAAGATGAAAGAAAGAGAGAGGCTTAACAAGAAGGAAAGTTAGAAAGAAGGAAGGAAGAAAAGAAAGTAAAAAATTATGATAGAAGATAGAAATAAAAGAAGATGAAAGAAAGAGAGAGGCTTAACAAGAAGGAAAGTTAGAAAGAAGGAAGGAAGAAAAGAAAGTAAAAAATTATGATAGAAGATAGAAATAAAAGAAGATGAAAGAAAGAGAGAGGCTTAACAAGAAGGAAAGTTAGAAAGAAGGAAGGAAGAAAAGAAAGAAAAAAATTATGATAGAAGATAGAAATAAAAGAAGATGAAAGAAAGAGAGAGGCTTAACAAGAAGGAAAGTTAGAAAGAAGGAAGGAAGAAAAGAAAGTAAAAAATTATGATAGAAGATAGAAATAAAAGAAGATGAAAGAAAGAGAGAGGCTTAACAAGAAGGAAAGTTAGAAAGAAGGAAGGAAGAAAAGAAAGAAAAAAATTATGATAGAAGATAGAAATAAAAGAAGATGAAAGAAAGAGAGAGGCTTAACAAGAAGGAAAGTTAGAAAGAAGGAAGGAAGAAAAGAAAGTAAAAAATTATGATAGAAGATAGAAATAAAAGAAGATGAAAGAAAGAGAGAGGCTTAACAAGAAGGAAAGTTAGAAAGAAGGAAGGAAGAAAAGAAAGAAAAAAATTATGATAGAAGATAGAAATAAAAGAAGATGAAAGAAAGAGAGAGGCTTAACAAGAAGGAAAGTTAGAAAGAAGGAAGGAAGAAAAGAAAGAAAAAAATTATGATAGAAGATAGAAATAAAAGAAGATGAAAGAAAGAGAGAGGCTTAACAAGAAGGAAAGTTAGAAAGAAGGAAGGAAGAAAAGAAAGTAAAAAATTATGATAGAAGATAGAAATAAAAGAAGATGAAAGAAAGAGAGAGGCTTAACAAGAAGGAAAGTTAGAAAGAAGGAAGGAAGAAAAGAAAGAAAAAAATTATGATAGAAGATAGAAATAAAAGAAGATGAAAGAAAGAGAGAGGCTTAACAAGAAGGAAAGTTAGAAAGAAGGAAGGAAGAAAAGAAAGTAAAAAATTATGATAGAAGATAGAAATAAAAGAAGATGAAAGAAAGAGAGAGGCTTAACAAGAAGGAAAGTTAGAAAGAAGGAAGGAAGAAAAGAAAGTAAAAAATTATGATAGAAGATAGAAATAAAAGAAGATGAAAGAAAGAGAGAGGCTTAACAAGAAGGAAAGTTAGAAAGAAGGAAGGAAGAAAAGAAAGAAAAAAATTATGATAGAAGATAGAAATAAAAGAAGATGAAAGAAAGAGAGAGGCTTAACAAGAAGGAAAGTTAGAAAGAAGGAAGGAAGAAAAGAAAGAAAAAAATTATGATAGAAGATAGAAATAAAAGAAGATGAAAGAAAGAGAGAGGCTTAACAAGAAGGAAAGTTAGAAAGAAGGAAGGAAGAAAAGAAAGTAAAAAATTATGATAGAAGATAGAAATAAAAGAAGATGAAAGAAAGAGAGAGGCTTAACAAGAAGGAAAGTTAGAAAGAAGGAAGGAAGAAAAGAAAGAAAAAAATTATGATAGAAGATAGAAATAAAAGAAGATGAAAGAAAGAGAGAGGCTTAACAAGAAGGAAAGTTAGAAAGAAGGAAGGAAGAAAAGAAAGAAAAAAATTATGATAGAAGATAGAAATAAAAGAAGATGAAAGAAAGAGAGAGGCTTAACAAGAAGGAAAGTTAGAAAGAAGGAAGGAAGAAAAGAAAGTAAAAAATTATGATAGAAGATGGAAGTGAATGAAGATGAAAGTAAAGGAGAGGCTTGACAGGAGGGAAAGAAAGAAATGGCATATCAATCTTCATGGGTTATTTAATGCTGATACCATCCTTGAAGAACTGAAGTTTTACTATTTAACCCATAACTGATTAGAGAAGGAGGTGCAAACTTTTCCCAAGGGTGTTAATCTGAATGTGGAAATGATGGCATGACTGAAGTTCAAACTTACTATAATGTTGCAGTCTAGTATGTTATCCACTACGCTATGGAGAATCTCCTTCTTGAAACTTGTAAGCAGGCATTTGTTTTAGAAAATCTATAGCTTTGATAAGTTCAATTTGAAGTTATCTCTTTCTACAATAAAATGATCAGACGCTTCCTGACAATATTGTTATGGTACCCAACCTACATTCAGTAATTAACTCTTCCGTGGCAATTGATACCGGGCTCTGTACCTATACCCAGCAAACACTTGGCAGTCGGACTGACTTCAAACACTTTGTACATATGTTGTATTATACTTTGTTAATATACTTAGTTCCATGCAAACCCAAGTTGTATTATCCTTCTAGACCCTTAACTGGTCCACAACAAATATATCATATGAATTGTGAGCAAAAGAAAAGTTAGAAGTATATAAAACATCATTGTTTATTATACAAAATCCCTTGTTTTAATGACTTAAAATGAAAATGCTATAGATTATGGTTATAAATAATACCTAATAATATCCCTTTTTTATGATATAAAGTGAAAATGCTATAGATTATGGTAATAAATAATACCTAATAATATCTGTTTTTTATGATATAAAGTGAAAATGCTGTAGATTATGATAATAAATAATACCTAATAATATCTGTTTTTTATGATATAAAGTGAAAAAGCTATAGATTATGGTAATAACTAATACCTAATAATATCAGTTTTTTATGATATAAAGTGAAAATGTTAAATTTCCAAGCAGTGGCCATGCTTAATATCATCTTCCATGTGTCTGATTATACAAGTATGTTTCTTATTCCACTCAACTTGAGCCTGATCGAACTTTTTGAACAAAATAATTCTCATTAACTGAAATGGAATGAAAAATCATTTGATAAAAACACTCAAAATAAATTGCTAATAAGAAAACACACTACAACTAAAGAGAAGCTGATTCATTTGCCCCTATCACTCCATGGCCAATTGGTACTATTAAATTTGGTTTTAAATAAATGTACATTTTGGAGATTTAGCATGGGTGTGTGTGTGTGTGTGTGTGTGTGTGTGTGTGTGTGTGTGTGTGTGTATACATGTGTGTGTATGTATGAGAGAGAGAGAGAGAGAGAGAGAGAGAGAGAGAGAGAGAATCTGTGTGCATGTCTGTGGGTAAGAAGAGCAACAACAGAATGAGAAAGAGAATATTAGAAGACACAAAACAACAACATTAAAAGAAGAAGAAGAAGAAGAAGAACAACAACAACAACAACAACAAGAAAGTGTCTGTTTTGTGGTTAAGAACTTTGCCAATTGGGGTAAATAGAAACCTCATGAGTTTTATCTAAAAATATAAACTGTGTCAATTCCTGTTAATGACTGAAAGAGTTACAAGCCGAGATATATTGATTTTACAAATATCTACTTGTTGACCAATCAAGTTATCAATTTATTTTCCTTGATATTCCAGCAACAAAATGTATAGAGGCAAAAGGTATTCAGCGAATATTGAAGAGAGAATTGTTTGCATCAAAATAAGAACCTTCCTTTTTTTTATTTTCTTCTTTTCAGTCCATCCATTTGTAACTACCACTGATGGTAAATATCTATCAATCTGTTCATGTCTCTCTGAATCTACATCTATCTATCTATCTATCTATCTATCTATCTATCTATCTCAGTCTGTTCTTTATATCTATCTATCTATCTATCTATCTATCTATCTCAGTCTGTTCTTTCTATCTATATATCTCTCTCTCTATCTATTTATCTATCAATCTCAGTTTGTTCTTTATCTTTCTCTCTCTCTCTCTCTCTCTCTCTCTCTCTCTTTCACTTTCTCCCTGTACCAATCATTTTATTAATCTATCTCAGTCTTTTCTTTATATCTATCTATCTATCTATCTATCTATCTATCTATCTATCTCAGTCTATTCATATCTATCTATCCACCTTAGACTTTTCATATCTATCTATCTATCTATCTATCTATCTCAGTCTGTTCATATCTGTCTATCCACCTTAGGCTGGTCATATCTATCTATCTATCTATCTATCTATCTATCTCAGTCTTTTCATATCTATCTATCCACCTTAGACTGTTCATATCTATCTATCTATCTATCTATCTATCTCAGTCTTTTCATATCTATCTATCCACCTTAGACTGTTCATATCTATCTATCTATCTATCTATCTATCTCAGTCTATTCATATCTATCTATCTATCTATCTATCTATCTATCTATCTATCTATCTATCTATCTCAGTATATTCATATCTATCTATCTATATATATATATATCTCAGTCTATTAATATCTATCTATCTCTGTTTATTCATATCTATCTATCCACCTTACATTGTTCATATCCATCTTAATCTATCTATCTATCTATCTATCTATTTGTTTCACTTTATCTCAGTCAGTTCATATTTCACTTAATCTATTCCTATATTCATTCCTATCAATATGCCAGTCCATTTCAATCTGTTTATACCTATTCTTATTGATATATCAATCTATTGACCTCTGTCTCTCTAACTCTATCATAATTTGTTCATTGCTATCTATCTATCTATCTATCTCCATTTGCTTGTATGTTACTCTGTTCATATCTATCAATCTATCTACCTCTCTACCTGAGTCTGTATACATTTACCTTAGTCTGTTCATATCTATCTCTATCTGTCTGTTTGTCCATCTGTTTTTTGTCTGTTTGTCTGTCTGTATCAATGGATTTATCCATCCATCTCAATCTGTTTATAACTATTTTCATCTGTTCATATCTATCAACCTATTTCTCTCTGTCACTTTGTCACTCTTTATCTCTGTTTATATATTAATAAGTTCATATCTATCTATCTATCTATCTATCTATTCTATTCTATTCTATTCTATCTCCGGTTGCTTGTATCTTACTTAGGCTACTCGTATCTATCTCAGACTGAATCTATTTATCATATCCTGTTCATTAAATATATATATATATATATATATATATGTGTGTGTGTGTGTGTGTGTGTGTGTGTGTGTGTGTGTGTGTGTGTGTGTGATGGAGTCTCTCATCAAGCTTGATGTCTGACATCCTAATAGTTTGGTAAAAGATATGAACTATTGGATGACCTATGTGGGGGATTTGTTTATAGTGGTGATGGTTAGTGAAGAGCCAGTCACACTTTTTAGATAAACCAATAACAGAGAAATGGTACACCAATATGACACAGAATCTCTTGAACAATAGACTTCGGGTTTTTTTAGATTCAGAGTTTTTCTTTCTCCTAAACCTGCTGCTCTACCAAAGCTCTACCAATCTACCCAACAATTTTACCCATTGGTGGGATGTATATATATATATATATATATCTGACACTCATACATCTTGTGTAATGGGAGAGGGATATATTATATATATATAATAAATATATATTATATATATATATATATATATATATATATATATTATCAGTGGAAAATATTCTGCAACCATGGGTTTCATGAAGTTTTTTGCAAAACAACAATCATCAGGCAATTAAGATGGAATGAATTGAAAAATTGAAAATACGACAAAATACAGACAAAAAACTATTAGGATTTCATCTGTGTGTGGTTGTAAGTGTGTGAGTGTATGTAGGTATGTGAATTTGTGTGTATGTGTTATAGTTACGTATGGATGTGTGTTTTTATGAGGTTAAGTCAGGCTAGGAACGTAGCATGTTGGGTTTAGCGGAAATGAATTCAAGTGTATATTAACAATTCATTATATTATTTATTTTGGTGACTATAGCTATGGAACAAAACATCATCACTGCATGTTGGGGAGAATGAATAAGAATTTGATTTGTAAGAGTATTTGACAGGTTGTGTTATGGTAGGCTAGAATCACAGTGGGTATAAGTAAGGTTATATTGTATTGTAATATGTTGGTGTAATATTTAGGGAAGGGGATTGTATTATTATAATAATAATAGATAAATGAAATATTGCATAAATATTATATACTATGGATCTCATAGGTGGTATGTGCGTAATAAAATAATAAAGAGGTTAAATAATAGTGTGTTTGTATATATATATATATATATGTATATATATTACTTTTTGGATGGGCTAATAACAGAAGAATGGTACAAAGTTGTGCAACAGGTTTTAAGAATATTCCTCAGGATTTGAATTCATATTCTTCTCCAAGGTGAGTTGCCTTACCAAAGCTAAAAAGTCAAGTTGCCCTATTATTTATCCATCCAAAGTTAAATACACACAACCTCTTCCAGATTATGAACACAGTTTGTGTAGTGAAAAAATTTATTTCTCTCAATGGAGAAGATATTGTTTGAAAGAATCCTCCAAACCAACATTTCATTTTCTCCACATGATGACTGGACATACAATTATATATATATATATACATATATGTTAAAGAAAACTCCATCAATTCTCAATGACTGCATATTAAACCGCACAAGCATAGGTCATCGAGAGCAAGAATGAACCCTGTGTCATCAAGTGCAAGAATTAACCATGGGTCATCAAGAAAGTGAATGAACGATGGGTCTTCAAGAGTAAGAATAAACCATGGGTCATGAAAAGCATGAATGAACCATGGGTCATCAAGAGCATGAATGAATAATGGGTCATCAACAGAAGGGAGGTGCCTATGGTGTAATGGTTATCATTAATGAACTATGGGTTATGAAGAGCAAGAAAGAACCATGGGTCATCAAAATAAAATGAACCATGGGTCATCAAAAAAAATGAATCCAGTCCTCAAAAGCAAGAATAAACCATGGGTCTTCTACAGCAAGAATGAACCTTGGGTCATCAAGAGCAAGAAAGAACCATAGGTCATCGTATGCGAGAAGGAACCATGTTTCATCAAGAGGAAGAATTATTCCTGGGTCATCAAGATAAAGAATGAATAATGGATCATCAAAAGCAACTTTGAATGATGGGTCATCATCAAAAAGAATAAACCATCACCCATCAAGGAAAAGAGTGGACCATGCGTCATAAAGAAAAAGGATGAACTAATGGCTATCAAGAAAAGAATGAATTATGTATCATCAAGAGCAAAAATTAACCATAGGTCATTATGAAAAAGAATGTACTATAGGTCATCAATAAACAAAAGAACCATGGGTCATCAGAAGTTAGAAAAAACCGTGAGTCATTAAGAGAAAGAATGAACCATGGGTCATCAAGAGTAAAAATGAATCTCAGGTTGCCAAGAGCAAAAAAATTCCATGGATCATCAAAAGCATGAATGAAACATGAGTCATCAAGAAAATGAATGAACTGTGATGCATTCTCATCAAGACACATTCTTGATGACCAGTGGACCATTCTTTTTCTTGATGACATATGGTCCATCCACTTTCTTGATGACCCATGGTCCATTCTTTTTCTTGATGACACATGGTCGATTCTTTTCCTTGATGACACATGGTCGATTCTTTTTCTTGATGACACCTGGTCCTTTTTTTTCTTGATGATCCATGGTCCATTCTTTTTCTTGATGATATATGGTCCATTCTTTTTCTTGATGACCCATGGTCGATTCTTTTTCTTGATGACACATGGTCCATTCTTTTTCTTGATGACACATGGTCCATTCTTTTTCTTGATGACACATGGTCCATTCTTTTTTTTTGATGACCCATGCTCCATCCACTTTCTTGATGACCCATGCTCCATTCTTTTTCTTGATGACACATGATCCATTCTTTTTTTTGATGACCCAGGGTCTATTCTTTTTCTTGATGACACCTGGTCCATTCTTTTTCTTGATAACACACGGTCCATTCTTTTTCTTGATAACCCATGGTCCATTCTTTTTCTTGATAACCCATGGTGCATTCTCATCAAGAGCAAGAACGAACCATTGGTCATCAAGAAAAAGAATGAACCATTGGTCATCAAGAAAAATAATGAGCCAAATTTTAAATGATTTTAAACTATGTTGGCTCTTGAAATATTAATAATCCAACTAAGTATTTAGAATTTACATGTGGACAACATTTAATTCCTTGGAAAATATTGATTAGTAAAATTCAGTTTGGTTCTTTGTTAAATGGCATATCAACCTACATTGGTTATTTAATGCCAACGCTATCCTTGTTGAAGAATAGTAGGGATACTATTTAATTTATTATGGGGATGATAAGAGAGCTCATACCCTTCCCAACGATATTTGTCGAAAAGTCAACTTAATAGCGTAACCAGAGTTAAAACTTGCATTTTCAAGACCACAGTTTAGCATTTTAGTCACTCCACCATGAGGATTCCCCACTCATATTAGTTAGGAATTCATATTTGAAGTGATATGATTTGAAATGATACAATAGGGAAAAAACCATTGAGATTAAATCATTAGAATTATTATTATTAAATAGAAAGTTGCTTGAAAAAATATGATTGTTTTAAAAAAAAAAGATTGACTTCGGCCATAAATAACACAATAGTTGACATGCAATAAAAAACACCAACCAACCAACCAACCAACCAGCCAGCCTTTTGAACAGGTCAAGTTCAGTGTGTTTATTAATCATTAAAAATATTCAAAACATCACTTCTAAAAGATTTTATATTTAGCGTGGGTTTTCTTATTTTTAAGATTAAGGCCTTAAGAATATGTAATTTTTTGCAGTTGATATAAGATATGGATATTATTTGTTATAGAGCTAACACCTATAAGAATATTTTTATTTTCTTGGAGATATTTATATATATATATGTGTGTGTTTATGTGTGTAAAAAAGAATCTGCCCGTACAAGTGTATGTGTAGAAAACGATTAATATAGATATGTGAATAAATGTTTTGAGTATATGAGTGAATGTTTGGTTGGAATGTTGTTACGACTGGGAGAAAAGGAGCCGAGAAAAGGAACATTAAATCTCCGTTCTTTTTCATTCTGCCTAACAGGAAAACAAATTTTCCTGACATAGTTACATTTCTTTTTCTTTTTTTTTTTTTTTTCTTTTTTTTTTTTTTTTTGATAAGATCAATACTCTTTTTTTTTTATTTTGTGTTTTTGCCTTGAACATGCAAATGTTTGTAAGGGTTGTATCAAAAGTATTTTTATCTTTTAATCAACTCAGAGTTCGTGGCAAACCACTCAAGGACTGTAATTATTAAAACTCATGTAATGTTGTACATTTCTTAATGATCCTATCTTTTCTTAATATTTTTTCCAGTTTCTGTCATGTGCTACATTTAATATCGTTCAATGATTCTAGACTTTCTGAATGTTTTTAAAGCTTATGTAAGGCTCTGTGTTATGAAATAGCCGAGGGATTTCGGTTCATGCCTTTGAGTTTAGTTAGGCTGAGAACCTTTCGGCTCAGCACATGGGTTGGTTGGGTGTAAGATTGAAGCAGGTGTTAACGCGGGTGCGCGCGGGCGGATGGAGGTGTCACTCAGATGTCATAACACTCCGAGACGATACTGGGGTGACAAGGTGCAGGTGACGTCACGCACCGGAAGCACGCGGAAGTTTCTGTGAGAATTTGAAGAAAATAAGAGTCCGGTTTTAGACCCCAAACGAGAAGGATCGATTTTGGAGCTCGCAGGCGCGAGGCGAACTTGTGCCCTATGGGGGGGGGGCCGCTCGAGTTGGGGGCCAAATGAATAAGACAGCATAGAAGATTGTGTCTCTCCTCCTTACGTCGAAACGTTTAACTCAAAGTTAATAAAAAGGTTTCGTACCTGAACAAGAAGTCGTTACGTGTTTTCGAATATTGAGATTCCTATGTTCTTTATATATTCTATCGTTAATGAACATTACATGTCTATTTCGCACATGGCCATATTCGTGTATATGGCTACGTAACATCTATATATGGTATGTTTTAATGATTCTAGACTTTCTGAATGTTTTTAAAGCTCATATAAGGCTCTATATATGGTAGAAAGTGAAAAAATGAGAGAGAGAGAGAGAGAGACCAAGGAAGATAAGAGTGAGAAAGAAAAAAGCAACAGACAGAAAAAGAAAGAAAGAGAAAGGAAGAGAGAAAGCAAGAAAGATATATTGTAAATAGTGACCTTGCAAATCTAACAAATCCTAAATCCTTTGAAAACCTCGCTTGACCACAGTTGTAATACTTAAAGTGGTCAATTCATTGACCATTTAAGGCTTTGTTTAGTACAAGACCAGAAGAATGGACCACACATTGAAAACTAATCTATCTGGTAATGATGTACAAGTCAAACTCAACCAATGGAAGACTTAATGAAATAAGTATGTTGATCGCTAAAGAGACTCTCTTGAAGAAAATGAAACTTTCATTCATTGTTCATTTTCATCTCGGTAAATATCACTTCAGCCTCAATACTTTTTGAACACAGCTTTGACAAATCTATATTTATCTAAGAAAGCATATGTAGTATACTGGTTAGAAATGAACATAATGATCAAAGTTCAAATCCTGGATGAGGCTGTTTGCAATTCACATAGCACGAATACCCATGGTAAAGGTATATATCTAACTTCTTCCAACCATAGAGAAATAGTAGTGCTGACTGGGTTCTTTAACTTTAGTATAGCAACCAGTCTGAGAGAAGGAAAACTCTGAATTCAAACCTGTTAAACTTCACTTAAAAATTGACCTTGTATTGCATCCTGCTCATGGAAAGGGTTTGGTAAATTTATTTATCTATCTATCAATGTATATACCAAGACAAAAGTGCTGACCCAATGGGTAGAGTGTTCGCCAATAATCCGGGAGACCTGGTCACGTCATACCAAAGACTTTAAAAATGGTACTTGATACCTCTTTGCTTAACACTCAGCAATATAAGGTATATATAGAGGGTAAAGTGAAGCAATCTCGGGAAAGATGTAGTACCCTCCCCTACACCTTGGTATAGTAGCTATTGAAAAAGGAGCCTTCTGGTTGCCCTTGACTACGATCACCAAATTTACTTACTATATATATATATATATATATATTTTAATAAATATATATATACATGTGTGTGTGTGTGTGTGCATGTGTGCATATCATGCAAATCTCACATCATCTTATACCAAATTTACCTAATTACAATAAAACAGTCCTTTTATCATGTATGTACTTGTGTAAATATGTTTTACTAAAATATCAAATCAATAAGTTTGTAAATGGAAGATTGGTAAGCACTTTATCTAAGTGGGATTGAACTCAAGAACTTAGGGACTGAAAATAGACCATTCTATACTCCTCTTATTTATTAGGGAAAACTCTTATGATTGATAAATAATAATATTGATGATCAAAATTCTCATATTCCTTTTCCTGATCAAAAAATCTTCAGAGTTCCTTCTATTGTATCCAATTTTGGTTCCTTCTGATTTAAATGTTGCAAATGCCTAATCACTGTGTGTTGAGCATGGAATCTACTCAAAGATGAAAATGTCTGCAATTTCAAAAACTACCGGAGACAGCATATCAAATGAGCATCAAAGAATATGCAACACAGGAAATTAATTTTTGCACAGCAAGAATCAAGTCTAAACAATCTGATGTTGACCATTTATTTTACCAAATTCTGATATTTATTCTGCAGACAACATCTTGGACACAATTAAAATGGTCAATTCTTATTTTACTCCCTGCAAGTTTTTCATACCAGTGTTAACTGGTGGGCTTTCACTGGAGTCTGAGTGACAGCAAGTCTCCTCAGGTCTCCAGGACTTTTCTCAGTATTCTGGCTGATCTTGACAAAACTGTAATTTGGATGGTCTCGATTTTTCATTCACTCTCCAACTGTTCTGATCTTTGAGAACTGTTCCAAGTGCACCAAGTATAATTGATATCACCAACATGTTCCACAGTTTTTTTATTATATTTATTATTATTATTAGCATGTATTTTCTTTCATCTTTTTTAATTTTTAGTTTTTTTTTCTTTGTCACAACTCATTTGATTCATCATATTATAACAATGAGTGATAGCACAGATTGAAAACAATTATGAAGGAATTCTTGGTGAGACTTAAACTCACATTTTCTTTGCCTCAAGAAAATCTGATTAAACATATCAGCTGCTCAATTATCTTAGCTACAAAAAGTCATTTAAATAAAACCTACCAATGCATTTCTTACTCTCTCTCTCTCTCAATCATAACTCACTTGGTTCATCATTCTGCAACAATTAGTGATTGAATACATTTGAATATGATGCCACGTACAAATACTTATCCTGTTTTAGATTCCCTTTGTGGGAAACCCATATGTCTTTGTGGGAAAAACTGTCTTCCAATATATTATGATAAGCTCTGTTTGAAAGTGATTTAATTCTTTTGCAAGGCTTTGATTGAAGTAAAATTAAAAAACTAGAGATACATTTTTCTCTATATCCATAATTAATTCATGTATCATATTTCATTTATAAGGAGAAACACCATTTGGTTTTCTGTGATTTGGAGCTTTCCTAATAGAAATTCAAAACCTGGATGAACACAGCAACTGCTTTACCAATTGAGACATGAAAAACTATTGAACAACAGAAGCTCAAATTAAACATATAAACCCATCCTTTATTTCATTTCTTGATTTCTTGGCACCATGGTTGTTTTTATTGTTTTAATAGCATTAATAGCATCTTTTCTTTATTTCTCATTTTTATAGGGAGTATGACTCGTTTTTAAATGGAATGTTGTATTATTATTTGTCATTCGGACTAGTATTATCTTTCATCTTTGAATTTTAGTTTCATTGGTGGAACTTCTGAATGGTACAATTAGTATAACAGCTATCAATATAGAGAATGGAATTGGCAACTTAGATTTAAATGCTAGAAAGAGTTTTTTGTATTTCCCTTATTATTAATGTCTTTGGCAAAGGTATAAATTCATCTGTTCTCCCTCAAGCAATGAGTAAATAGTAGGATAGACTAGTTTTTTTAACTCAGTAAACCAACCAATTTAGGAGAAGAAAAATTCTGACTTCAAACCAACTGTACTCTGCTTAGCAGACTGACTTTATGTTTCAACCTGCCTGGGATGGAGTGGTTGGGTAAATACACAATGGAGAAACTTCAGGTCATATCTTCATTACCTCAAGAAAGCCTGATTAAATACTCCACCTGTTCAATCATCTCAGATATGAAGAACTATTAGTGTGCAGAAGAAGTGAATTAATATCTAAATGTAGACATCTAAGCAAAGATATATTAAAATTTGCAAAATGCTAATGATTTTAAAAAATAAAAATGAACACCAACATCATTAGAATAATTTAAAACTGGATATACCTTATTATACTGGACCTTTTCTTTTGAGCATCCATCAGTCTCAGGAGAAAATTAATCTGCACCAACATTCCCACACAAATCTCAGCAAGGTAATATGGAAGACGAACAGTTGCTTATGTTGCAGATCACTTTTCTTTACAACATTGATGATATCCAAAGAAAGGGCAACGTGCTACCCAACTTGCCAATAATGTCACCATAGATGATGCCATGATTAGGTTGAACATAATGTCGGATTTACTAAGAGACTCCAGGTTTCCTTCTTTAAAACTGGTTACCTTTACAAGAGCTAGAAAGCCTAGTCTACCCTCCTATTAACTTAAAAAGCATTTTCTACCCTCCTATTCACTTAGAAAGCCTAGTCTACCATTCTATTCACTTAGAAAGCCTAGTCTACCCTCCTATTCACTTAGAAATCCTAGTCTGCCCTCCTATTCACTTAGAAAGGCTAGTCTACCATCCTATTCACTTAGAAAGCCTAGTCTACCCTCCTATTCACTTAGAAATCCTAGTCTACCCTCCTATTCACTTAGAAAGCCTAGTCTACTCTACTATTCACTTGGAAAGCCTTGTCTACCATCCTATTCACTTAGAAAGCCTAGTCTATCCTCCTATTCACTTAGAAAGCCTAGTCTACCCTCCTATTCACTTAGATTGCCTAGTCAACCCTCCTATTCACTTAGAAATCCTAGTCTACCCTCCTATTAACTTAGAAAGCCTAGTCTACCATCCTATTCACTTAGAAAGCCTAGTCTACCCTCCTATTCACTTAGAAAGCCTAGTCTACCCTCCTATTCACATAGAAAGCCTAGTCTACCGTCCTATTCCCTTAGAAAGCCTAGTCTACCCTCCTATTCACTTAGAAAGCCTAGTCTACCATCCTATTCACTTAGAAAGCCTACTCTACCATCCTATTCACTTAGAAAGCCTAGTCTACCCTCCTATTCCCTTAGAAATCCTAGTCTACCCTCTTATTCACTTGGAAAGCCTACTCTACCCTCCTATTCACTTAGAAAGCCTAGTCTACCCTCCTATTCACTTAGAAATCCTAGTCTACCCTCCTATTCCCTTAGAAATCCTAGTCTACCCTCCTATTCACTTAGAAAGCCTAGTCTGCCATCCTATTCCATTAGAAAGCCTAGTCTACCCTCCTATTCCCTTAGAAATCCTAGTCTACCCTCCTATTCTCTTAGAAATCCTAGTCTACCCTCCTATTCACTTAGAAATCATAGTCTACCATCCTATTTACTTAGAAATCCTAGTCTACCCTCCTATTCCCTTAGAAAGCCTAGTCTACCATCCTATTCACTTAGAAAGCCTAGTCTACCCTCCTATTCACTTAAAAAGCCTAGTCTACTATCCTATTCCCTTAGAAAACCTAATCTACCCTCCTATTCACTTAGAAAGCCTAGTCTACCCTCTTATTCACTTAGAAAGCCTAGTCTACCCTCTTATTCACTTAGAAAGCCTAGTCTACGCTCCTATACACTTAGAAAGCCTAGTCTACTATCCTATTCCCTTAGAAAGCCTAGTCTACCCTCCTATTCACTTAGAAAGCCTAGTCTACCCTCCTATTCACTTAGAAAGCCTAGCCTACCCTCCTATTCACATAGAAATCCTAGTCTACAAACTTATTCACTTAGAAAGCCTAGTCTACCCTCCTATTCACTTAGAAAGCCTAGTCTACCCTCCTATTCACTTAGAAAGCCTAGTCTGCCCTCCTATTCACGTAGAAAGCCTAGTCTACTATCCTATTCACTTAGAAAGCCTAGTCTACCCTCCTATTCACTTAGAAATCCTAGTCTACCATTGTATTCACTTAGAAATCCTAGTCTACCCACTTATTCACTAAGAAAGCCTAGTCTACCCTCCTATTAACTTAGAAAGCCTAGTCTACCCTCCTATTCACTTAGAAAGCCTAGTCTACCCTTCAATTCACTTAAAAAGCCTAGTCTACTATCCTATTCACTTAGAAAGCCTAGTCTACCCTCCTATTCACTTAGAAATCCTAGTCTACCATTGTATTCACTTAGAAATCCTAGTCTACCCACTTATTCACTAAGAAAGCCTAGTCTACCCTCCTATTAACTTAGAAAGCCTAGTCTACCCTCCTATTCACTTAGAAAGCCTAGTCTACTCTACTATTCACTTGGAAAGCCTTGTCTACCATCCTATTCACTTAGAAAGCCTAGTCTATCCTCCTATTCACTTAGAAAGCCTAGTCTACCCTCCTATTCACTTAGATTGCCTAGTCAACCCTCCTATTCACTTAGAAATCCTAGTCTACCCTCCTATTAACTTAGAAAGCCTAGTCTACCATCCTATTCACTTAGAAAGCCTAGTCTACCCTCCTATTCACTTAGAAAGCCTAGTCTACCCTCCTATTCACATAGAAAGCCTAGTCTACCGTCCTATTCCCTTAGAAAGCCTAGTCTACCCTCCTATTCACTTAGAAAGCCTAGTCTACCATCCTATTCACTTAGAAAGCCTACTCTACCATCCTATTCACTTAGAAAGCCTAGTCTACCCTCCTATTCCCTTAGAAATCCTAGTCTACCCTCTTATTCACTTGGAAAGCCTACTCTACCCTCCTATTCACTTAGAAAGCCTAGTCTACCCTCCTATTCACTTAGAAATCCTAGTCTACCCTCCTATTCCCTTAGAAATCCTAGTCTACCCTCCTATTCACTTAGAAAGCCTAGTCTGCCATCCTATTCCATTAGAAAGCCTAGTCTACCCTCCTATTCCCTTAGAAATCCTAGTCTACCCTCCTATTCTCTTAGAAATCCTAGTCTACCCTCCTATTCACTTAGAAATCATAGTCTACCATCCTATTTACTTAGAAATCCTAGTCTACCCTCCTATTCCCTTAGAAAGCCTAGTCTACCCTCCTATTCACTTAGAAAGCCTAGTCTACCCTCCTATTCACTTAAAAAGCCTAGTCTACTATCCTATTCCCTTAGAAAACCTAATCTACCCTCCTATTCACTTAGAAAGCCTAGTCTACCCTCTTATTCACTTAGAAAGCCTAGTCTACCCTCTTATTCACTTAGAAAGCCTAGTCTACGCTCCTATACACTTAGAAAGCCTAGTCTACTATCCTATTCCCTTAGAAAGCCTAGTCTACCCTCCTATTCACTTAGAAAGCCTAGTCTACCCTCCTATTCACTTAGAAAGCCTAGCCTACCCTCCTATTCACATAGAAATCCTAGTCTACAAACTTATTCACTTAGAAAGCCTAGTCTACCCTCCTATTCACTTAGAAAGCCTAGTCTGCCCTCCTATTCACGTAGAAAGCCTAGTCTACTATCCTATTCACTTAGAAAGCCTAGTCTACCCTCCTATTCACTTAGAAATCCTAGTCTACCATTGTATTCACTTAGAAATCCTAGTCTACCCACTTATTCACTAAGAAAGCCTAGTCTACCCTCCTATTAACTTAGAAAGCCTAGTCTACCCTCCTATTCACTTAGAAAGCCTAGTCTACCCTTCAATTCACTTAAAAAGCCTAGTCTACTATCCTATTCCCTTAGAAAGCCTAGTCTACCCTCCTATTCACTTAGAAAGCCTAGTCTACCCTCCTATTCACATAGAAAGCCTAGTCTACCGTCCTATTCCCTTAGAAAGCCTAGTCTACCCTCCTATTCACTTAGAAAGCCTAGTCTACCATCCTATTCACTTAGAAAGCCTACTCTACCATCCTATTCACTTAGAAAGCCTAGTCTACCATCCTATTCCCTTAGAAAGCCTAGTCTACTATCCTATTAGCTTAGAAATCCTAGTCTACCCTCCTATTCCCTTAGAAAGACTAGTCTACTCACCTATTCACATAGAAAGCCTAGTCTACTGTCCTATTCACTTAGAAAGCCTAGTCTATCCTCCTATTCACTTAGAAAGCCTAGTCTACTTCCTATTCACATAGAAAGCCTAGTCTACCCTCCTATTCACTTAGAAAGCCTAGTCTACCCTCCTATTCACTTAGAAATCCTAGTCTACTATCCTATTCACTTAGAAATCCTAGTCTAGCATTCTATTCACTTAGAAAGCCAAGTCTACCCACCTATTCACTTAGAAAGCCTAGTCTACTATCCTATTAGCTTAGAAAGCCTAGTCTACCCTCCTATTCACTTAGAAAGCCTAGTCTACCATCCTATTCCCTTAGAAAGCGTAGTCTACCCTCCTATTCAATTAGAAAGCCTAGTCTACCCTCCTATTCACTAAGAAAGCCTAGTCTACCCTCCTATTCACTTAGAAAGCCTAGTCTACCCTCTTATTCCCTTAGAAAGCCTAGTCTACCCTCGTATTCACTTAGAAAGCCTAGTCTTCTCTCCTATTCACTTAGGAAGCCTAGTCTACCCTCCTATTCCCTTAGAAAGCCTAGTCTACCCTCGTATTCACTTAGAAAGCCTAGTCTTCTCTCCGATTCACTTAGAAAGCCTAGTCTACTATCCTATTCCCTTAGAAAGCCTAGTCTACGCTCCAATTCACTTAGGAAGCCTAGTGTACCCTCCTATTCACTTAGAAATCCTAGTCTACCATTCTATTCACTTAGAATTCCTAGTCTACCATTCTATTCACTTAGAAATCCTAGTCTACCCACTTATTCACTAAGAAAGCCTAGTCTACCCTCCTATTAACTTAGAAAGCCTAGTCTACCCTCCTATTCACTTAGAAAGCCTAGTCTACCCTCCTATTCACTTAAAAAGCCTAGTCTACCCTCCTATTCACTTAGAAAGCCTAGTCTACCCTCTTACTCACTTAGAAAGCATTGTCTACCATTCTATTCACTTAGAAATCCTAGTCTACCATTCTATTCACTTAGAAATCCTAGTCTACCCACTTATTCACTAAGAAAGCCTAGTCTACCCTCCTATTAACTTAGAAAGCCTAGTCTACCCTCCTATTCGCTTAGAAAGCCTAGTCTACCCTCCTATTCACTTAAAAAGCTTAGTCTACTATCTTATTAACTTAGAAAGCCTAGTCTACCCTCCTATTAACTTAGAAAGCCTAGTCTACCCTCCTATTCCCTTAGAAAGCCTAGTCTACCATCCTATTCACTTTGAAAGCCTAGACTACCCTCCTATTCCCTTAGAAAGCCTAGTCTACCCTCCTATTCGCTTAGAAATCCTTTTCTACCCTCCTGTTCCCTTAGAAAGCCTAGTCTACCCTCCTATTCCCTTGGAAAGCCTAGTCTACCCTCCTATTCCCTTAGAAAGCCTAGTCTACCCTCTTATTCACTTGGAAAGCCTACTCTACCCTCCTATTCACTTAGAAAGCCTAGTCTACCCTCCTATTCACTTAGAAATCCTAGTCTACCCTCCTATTCCCTTAGAAATCCTAGTCTACCCTCCTATTCACTTAGAAAGCCTAGTCTGCCATCCTATTCCATTAGAAAGCCTAGTCTACCCTCCTATTCCCTTAGAAATCCTAGTCTACCCTCCTATTCTCTTAGAAATCCTAGTCTACCCTCCTATTCACTTAGAAATCATAGTCTACCATCCTATTTACTTAGAAATCCTAGTCTACCCTCCTATTCCCTTAGAAAGCCTAGTCTACCCTCCTATTCACTTAGAAAGCCTAGTCTACCCTCCTATTCACTTAAAAAGCCTAGTCTACTATCCTATTCCCTTAGAAAACCTAATCTACCCTCCTATTCACTTAGAAAGCCTAGTCTACCCTCTTATTCACTTAGAAAGCCTAGTCTACCCTCTTATTCACTTAGAAAGCCTAGTCTACGCTCCTATACACTTAGAAAGCCTAGTCTACTATCCTATTCCCTTAGAAAGCCTAGTCTACCCTCCTATTCACTTAGAAAGCCTAGTCTACCCTCCTATTCACTTAGAAAGCCTAGCCTACCCTCCTATTCACATAGAAATCCTAGTCTACAAACTTATTCACTTAGAAAGCCTAGTCTACCCTCCTATTCACTTAGAAAGCCTAGTCTACCCTCCTATTCACTTAGAAAGCCTAGTCTGCCCTCCTATTCACGTAGAAAGCCTAGTCTACTATCCTATTCACTTAGAAAGCCTAGTCTACCCTCCTATTCACTTAGAAATCCTAGTCTACCATTGTATTCACTTAGAAATCCTAGTCTACCCACTTATTCACTAAGAAAGCCTAGTCTACCCTCCTATTAACTTAGAAAGCCTAGTCTACCCTCCTATTCACTTAGAAAGCCTAGTCTACCCTTCAATTCACTTAAAAAGCCTAGTCTACTATCCTATTCCCTTAGAAAGCCTAGTCTACCCTCCTATTCACTTAGAAAGCCTAGTCTACCCTCCTATTCACATAGAAAGCCTAGTCTACCGTCCTATTCCCTTAGAAAGCCTAGTCTACCCTCCTATTCACTTAGAAAGCCTAGTCTACCATCCTATTCACTTAGAAAGCCTACTCTACCATCCTATTCACTTAGAAAGCCTAGTCTACCATCCTATTCCCTTAGAAAGCCTAGTCTACTATCCTATTAGCTTAGAAATCCTAGTCTACCCTCCTATTCCCTTAGAAAGACTAGTCTACTCACCTATTCACATAGAAAGCCTAGTCTACTGTCCTATTCACTTAGAAAGCCTAGTCTATCCTCCTATTCACTTAGAAAGCCTAGTCTACTTCCTATTCACATAGAAAGCCTAGTCTACCCTCCTATTCACTTAGAAAGCCTAGTCTACCCTCCTATTCACTTAGAAATCCTAGTCTACTATCCTATTCACTTAGAAATCCTAGTCTAGCATTCTATTCACTTAGAAAGCCAAGTCTACCCACCTATTCACTTAGAAAGCCTAGTCTACTATCCTATTAGCTTAGAAAGCCTAGTCTACCCTCCTATTCACTTAGAAAGCCTAGTCTACCATCCTATTCCCTTAGAAAGCGTAGTCTACCCTCCTATTCAATTAGAAAGCCTAGTCTACCCTCCTATTCACTAAGAAAGCCTAGTCTACCCTCCTATTCACTTAGAAAGCCTAGTCTACCCTCTTATTCCCTTAGAAAGCCTAGTCTACCCTCGTATTCACTTAGAAAGCCTAGTCTTCTCTCCTATTCACTTAGGAAGCCTAGTCTACCCTCCTATTCCCTTAGAAAGCCTAGTCTACCCTCGTATTCACTTAGAAAGCCTAGTCTTCTCTCCGATTCACTTAGAAAGCCTAGTCTACTATCCTATTCCCTTAGAAAGCCTAGTCTACGCTCCAATTCACTTAGGAAGCCTAGTGTACCCTCCTATTCACTTAGAAATCCTAGTCTACCATTCTATTCACTTAGAATTCCTAGTCTACCATTCTATTCACTTAGAAATCCTAGTCTACCCACTTATTCACTAAGAAAGCCTAGTCTACCCTCCTATTAACTTAGAAAGCCTAGTCTACCCTCCTATTCACTTAGAAAGCCTAGTCTACCCTCCTATTCACTTAAAAAGCCTAGTCTACCCTCCTATTCACTTAGAAAGCCTAGTCTACCCTCTTACTCACTTAGAAAGCATTGTCTACCATTCTATTCACTTAGAAATCCTAGTCTACCATTCTATTCACTTAGAAATCCTAGTCTACCCACTTATTCACTAAGAAAGCCTAGTCTACCCTCCTATTAACTTAGAAAGCCTAGTCTACCCTCCTATTCGCTTAGAAAGCCTAGTCTACCCTCCTATTCACTTAAAAAGCTTAGTCTACTATCTTATTAACTTAGAAAGCCTAGTCTACCCTCCTATTAACTTAGAAAGCCTAGTCTACCCTCCTATTCCCTTAGAAAGCCTAGTCTACCATCCTATTCACTTTGAAAGCCTAGACTACCCTCCTATTCCCTTAGAAAGCCTAGTCTACCCTCCTATTCGCTTAGAAATCCTTTTCTACCCTCCTGTTCCCTTAGAAAGCCTAGTCTACCCTCCTATTCCCTTGGAAAGCCTAGTCTACCCTCCTATTCCCTTAGAAAGCCTAGTCTACCCTCCTATTCCCTTAGAAAGCCTAGTCTACCATCCTATTCCCTTAGAAAGCCTAGTCTACCATCCTATTCCCTTAGAAAGCCTAGTCTACCATCCTATTCCCTTAGAAAGCCTAGTCTACACTTTTATTCCCTTAGAAAGCCTAGTCTACCCTCCTATTCCCTTAGAAAGCCTAGTCTACCCTTCTATTCCCTTAGAAAGCCTAGTCTACCCTCCTATTCACTTAGAAAGCCTAGTCTACCCTCCTATTCACTTAGAAAGCCTAGTCTACCATCCTATTCACTTAGAAAGCCTAGTCTACCCTCCTATTCACGAAGAAAGCCTAGTCTACCCTCCTATTAACTTAGAAATCCTAGTCTACTATCCTATTCACTTAGAAAGCCTAGTCTACCATTCTATTCACTTAGAAATCCTAGTCTACCATTCTATTCACTTAGAAATCCTAGTCTACACACTTATTCACTAAGAAAGCCTAGTCAACCCTCCTATTAACTTAGAAAGCCTAGTCTACCCTCCTATTCACTTACAAAGCCTAGTCTACCCTCCTATTCCCTTAAAAAGCCTAGTCTACTATCCTATTAGCTTAGAAATCCTAGTCTACCCTCCTATTCCCTTAGAAAGCCTAGTCTACCCTCCTATTCGCTTAGAAATCCTATTCTACACTCCTATTCCCTTAGAAAGCCTAGTTTACCCTCCTATTCACTTAGAAATCCTATTCTACCCTCACTCATATTCACTTAGAAATCCTAGTATACCCTCCTATTCACTTAGAAAGCCTAGTCTACCCTCCTATTCACTTAGAAATCCTAGTCTACACTCCTATTCACTTAGATTGCCTAGTCTACCCTCCTATTCACTTAGAAAGCCTAGTCTACCCCCCTATTCACTTAGAAAGCCTTGTCTACCATCCTATTCATTTAGAAAGCCTAGTCTACCATCCAATTCACTTAGAAAGCCTAGTCTACCCTCCTATTCACTTAGAAAGCCTAGTCTACCCTTTTATTCACTTAGAAAGCCTAGTCTACCCTCCTATTCGCTTAGAAAGCCTAGTCTACCCTCCTATTAACTTAGAAATCCTAGTCTACTATCCTATTCACTTAGAAAGCCTAGTGTACCATTCTATTCACTTAGAAATCCTAGTCTACCATTCTATTCACTTAGAAATCCTAGTCTACACACTAATTCACTAAGAAAGCCTAGTCTACCCTCCTATTAACTTAGAAAGCCTAGTGTACCCTCCTATTCACTTAAAAAGCCTAGTCTACTATCCTATTAGCTTAGAAATCCTAGTCTACCCTCCTATTCGCATAGAAATCCTACTCTACACTCCTATTCCCTTAGAAAGCCTAGTCTACCCTCCTATTCGCTTAGAAATCCTATTCTACCCTCCTATTCCTTTAGAAAGTCTAGTCTACCCTCCTATTCACTTAGAAATCCTAGTCTACCATCCTATTCCCTTAGAAATCCTAGTCTACCCTCCTATTCCCTTAGAAAGCCTAGTCTACCCTCCTATTCACTTAGAAAGCCTAGTCTACCCTCCTATTCACATAGAAAGCCTAGTCTACCCCCCTATTCACTTAGAAAGCCTAGTCTACCCTCCTATTAGCTTAGAAAGCCTAGTCTAGTATCCTGTTCACTTAGAAAGCCTAGTCTACCCTCCTATTCACTTAGTTATCCTAGTCTACCCTCATATTCACTTAGAAATCCTAGTCTACCCTCCTATTCACATAGAAAGCCTAGTCTACCCTCCTATTCACTTAGATTGCCTAGTCTACCCTCCTATTCACTTAGAAAGCTTAGTCTACCCTCCTATTCTCTTAAAAAGCCTAGTCTACCCTCCTATTCACTTAAAAAAGCCTTGTCTACCATCCTATTCACTTAGAAAGCCTAGTCTACCATCCTATACACTTAGAAAGCCTAGTCTACCCTCTTATTCCCTTAGAAAGCCTAGTCTACCCTCTTATTCACTTAGAAAGCCTAGTCTACACTCCTATTCACCTAAAAAGCATAGTCAACCCTCCTATTCACTTAGAAAGCCTAGTCTACACTCTTATTCACTTAGAAAGCATTGTCTACTATTTAAATTCACTTAGAATCCTAGTCTACCATTCTATTCACTTAGAAATCCTAGTCTACCCACTTATTCACTAAGAAAGCCTAGTCTACCCTCCTATTAACTTAGAAAGCCTAGTCTACCCTCCTATTCACATAGAATGCCTAGTATTCCCTCCTATTCCCTGAGAAAGCCTAGACTACCCTCCTATTCCCTTAGAAAGCCTAGTCTACACTCCTATTCACTTAGAAAGCCTAGTCTACTATCCTATTCATTTAGAAAGCCTAGTCTACCATCCTATTCCCTTAGAAAGCCTAGTCTACCCTCCTATTCACATAGAAAGCCTAGTCTCCCCTCTATTCACTAAGAAAGCCTAGTCTACCATTCTATTCACTTAGAAAGCCTACTCTACCATTCTATTCACTTAGAAATCCTAGTCTACAAACTTATTCACTAAGAAAGCCTAGTCTACCCTCCTATTAATTTAGAAAGCCTAGTCTACTCTCCTATTCACTTAGAAAGCCTAGTCTATCCTCCTATTCACTTAAAAAGCCTACTCTACCCTCCTATTCACTTAGAAAGCCTAGTCTACCCTCCTATTCCCTTAGAAAGCCTAGTCTACCCTCTTATTCACTTAGAAAGCCTAGTCTACCCTCCTATTCACTTAGAAAGCCTAGTCTACCATCCTATTCACTTAGAAAGCCTAGTCTACCCTCCTATTCACGAAGAAAGCCTAGTCTACCCTCCTATTAACTTAGAAATCCTAGTCTACTATCCTATTCACTTAGAAAGCCTAGTCTACCATTCTATTCACTTAGAAATCCTAGTCTACCATTCTATTCACTTAGAAATCCTAGTCTACACACTTATTCACTAAGAAAGCCTAGTCAACCCTCCTATTAACTTAGAAAGCCTAGTCTACCCTCCTATTCACTTACAAAGCCTAGTCTACCCTCCTATTCCCTTAAAAAGCCTAGTCTACTATCCTATTAGCTTAGAAATCCTAGTCTACCCTCCTATTCCCTTAGAAAGCCTAGTCTACCCTCCTATTCGCTTAGAAATCCTATTCTACACTCCTATTCCCTTAGAAAGCCTAGTTTACCCTCCTATTCACTTAGAAATCCTATTCTACCCTCACTCATATTCACTTAGAAATCCTAGTATACCCTCCTATTCACTTAGAAAGCCTAGTCTACCCTCCTATTCACTTAGAAATCCTAGTCTACACTCCTATTCACTTAGATTGCCTAGTCTACCCTCCTATTCACTTAGAAAGCCTAGTCTACCCCCCTATTCACTTAGAAAGCCTTGTCTACCATCCTATTCATTTAGAAAGCCTAGTCTACCATCCAATTCACTTAGAAAGCCTAGTCTACCCTCCTATTCACTTAGAAAGCCTAGTCTACCCTCTTATTCACTTAGAAAGCCTAGTCTACCCTCCTATTCGCTTAGAAAGCCTAGTCTACCCTCCTATTAACTTAGAAATCCTAGTCTACTATCCTATTCACTTAGAAAGCCTAGTGTACCATTCTATTCACTTAGAAATCCTAGTCTACCATTCTATTCACTTAGAAATCCTAGTCTACACACTAATTCACTAAGAAAGCCTAGTCTACCCTCCTATTAACTTAGAAAGCCTAGTGTACCCTCCTATTCACTTAAAAAGCCTAGTCTACTATCCTATTAGCTTAGAAATCCTAGTCTACCCTCCTATTCGCATAGAAATCCTACTCTACACTCCTATTCCCTTAGAAAGCCTAGTCTACCCTCCTATTCGCTTAGAAATCCTATTCTACCCTCCTATTCCTTTAGAAAGTCTAGTCTACCCTCCTATTCACTTAGAAATCCTAGTCTACCATCCTATTCCCTTAGAAATCCTAGTCTACCCTCCTATTCCCTTAGAAAGCCTAGTCTACCCTCCTATTCACTTAGAAAGCCTAGTCTACCCTCCTATTCACATAGAAAGCCTAGTCTACCCCCCTATTCACTTAGAAAGCCTAGTCTACCCTCCTATTAGCTTAGAAAGCCTAGTCTAGTATCCTGTTCACTTAGAAAGCCTAGTCTACCCTCCTATTCACTTAGTTATCCTAGTCTACCCTCATATTCACTTAGAAATCCTAGTCTACCCTCCTATTCACATAGAAAGCCTAGTCTACCCTCCTATTCACTTAGATTGCCTAGTCTACCCTCCTATTCACTTAGAAAGCTTAGTCTACCCTCCTATTCTCTTAAAAAGCCTAGTCTACCCTCCTATTCACTTAAAAAAGCCTTGTCTACCATCCTATTCACTTAGAAAGCCTAGTCTACCATCCTATACACTTAGAAAGCCTAGTCTACCCTCTTATTCCCTTAGAAAGCCTAGTCTACCCTCTTATTCACTTAGAAAGCCTAGTCTACACTCCTATTCACCTAAAAAGCATAGTCAACCCTCCTATTCACTTAGAAAGCCTAGTCTACACTCTTATTCACTTAGAAAGCATTGTCTACTATTTAAATTCACTTAGAATCCTAGTCTACCATTCTATTCACTTAGAAATCCTAGTCTACCCACTTATTCACTAAGAAAGCCTAGTCTACCCTCCTATTAACTTAGAAAGCCTAGTCTACCCTCCTATTCACATAGAATGCCTAGTATTCCCTCCTATTCCCTGAGAAAGCCTAGACTAACCTCCTATTCCCTTAGAAAGCCTAGTCTACCCTCCTATTCACTTAGAAAGCCTAGTCTACTATCCTATTCATTTAGAAAGCCTAGTCTACCATCCTATTCCCTTAGAAAGCCTAGTCTACCCTCCTATTCACATAGAAAGCCTAGTCTCCCCTCTATTCACTAAGAAAGCCTAGTCTACCATTCTATTCACTTAGAAAGCCTACTCTACCATTCTATTCACTTAGAAATCCTAGTCTACAAACTTATTCACTAAGAAAGCCTAGTCTACCCTCCTATTAATTTAGAAAGCCTAGTCTACTCTCCTATTCACTTAGAAAGCCTAGTCTATCCTCCTATTCACTTAAAAAGCCTACTCTACCCTCCTATTCACTTAGAAAGCCTAGTCTACCCTCCTATTCCCTTAGAAAGCCTAGTCTACCCTCTTATTCACTTAGAAAGCCTAGTCTACCCTCCTTTTCGCTTAGAAAGCATAGTCTACCCTCCTATTCACTTAGTAACCATTGTCTACCCTCCTATTCACTTAGAAAGCCTAGTCAACCCTCCTATTCACTTAGAAAGCCTAGTCGACCATCCTATTCACTTAGAAAGCCTAGTCTACCCTCTTATTCACTTAGAAAGCCTAGTCTACCCTCTTATTCACTTAGAAAGCCTAGTCTACCCTCCTATTCACTTAGAAAGCATAGTCTACTATCCTATTCACTTAGATTGCCTAGTCTATCCTCCTATTCACTTAGAAAGCCTAGTCTACCCTCCTATTCACTTAGAAAGCCTAGTCTAACCTCCTATTCACTAAGAAAGCCTGGTCTACCCTCTTATTCACTTAGAAAGCCTAGTCTAACCTCCTATTCACTAAGAAAGCCTAGTCTACTCTCCTCTTCACTTAGAAAGCCTAGTCTACCATCCTATTCACTTAGAAAGCCTAGTCTACCATCCTATTCACTTAGAAAGCCTAGTCTACCCTCCTATTCACTTAGAAAGCCTTGTCTACTATCCTGTTCACTTAAAAAGCCTAGTCTACCCTCCTATTCACTTAGAAAGCCTAGTCTACCCTCCTATTCGCTTAGAATGCCTAGTCTACCCTCTTATTCACTTAGAAAGCCTAATCTACCCTCTTATTCATTTACAAAGAATTGTCAACCCTCCTATTCACTGAGAAAGCCTAGTCTACCCTCCTATTCACTTAGAAATCCTAGTCTACCATTCTATTCACTTAGAAATCCTAGTCTACCATTCTATTCACTTAGAAATCCTAGTCTACCCACTTATTCACTAAGAAAGCCTAGTCTGCCCTCCTATTCACTTAGAAAGCCTAGTCTACCCTCCTATTCACTTAAAAAGCATAATCTACCCTCCTATTCACTTAGAAAGCCTAGTCTACCCTCTTATTCACTTAGAAAGCATTGTCTACCATTTTAATTCACTTAGAATCCTAGTCTACCATTCTATTCACTTAGAAATCCTAGTCTACCCACTTATTCACTAAGAAAGCCTAGTCTACCCTCCTATTAACTTAGAAAGCCTGGTCTACCCTCCTATTCACTTAGAAAGCCTAGTCTTCCCTCCTATTCCCTGAGAAAGCCTAGACTACCTTCCTATTCCTTTAGAAAGCCTAGTCTACCCTCCTATTCACTTAGAAAGCCTAGTCTACTATCCTATTCATTTAGAAAGCCTAGTCTACCATCCTATTCCCTTAGAAAGCCTAGTCTACCCTCCTATTCACATAGAAAGCCTAGTCTACCCTCCGATTCACTTAAAAATCCTAGTCTACCCTCCGATTCACTTAGAAATCCTAGTCTACCCTCCTATTCACATAGAAAGCCTAGTCTACCCTCCTATTCACTAAGAAAGCCTAGTCTACCATTCTATTCACTTAGAAAGCCTACTCTACCATTCTATTCACTTAGAAATCCTAGTCTACCCACTTATTCACTAAGAAAGCCTAGTCTACCTTCCTATTAACTTAGAAAGCCTAGTCTACTCTCCTATTCACTTAGAAAGCCTAGTCTACCCTCCTATTCACTTAAAAAGCCTAGTCTACCCTCTTATTCACTTAGAAAGCCTAGTCTACCCTCCTATTCCCTTAGAAAGCCTAGTCTACACTCTTATTCACTTAGAAAGCCTAGTCTACCCTCTTATTCACTTAGAAAGCCTAGTCTACTATCTTGTTCACTTAGAAAGCCTAGTCTACCCTCTTATTCACTTAGAAAGACTAGTCTATCCTCCTATTAACTTAGAAAGCCTAGTCTACCCTCCTATTCACTTAGAAAGCCTAGTCTACCCCCCTATTCACTAAGAAAGCCTAGTCTACCCTCTTATTCACTTAGAAAGCCTAGTCTACTATCTTGTTCACTTAGAAAGCCTAGTCTACCCTCCTATACACTTACAAAGCCTAGTCTACCCTCCTATTCACTTAAAAATCCTAGTCTACCCTCCTATTCACTTAGAAACCCTAGTCTGCCCTCCTATTCACATAGAAAGCCTAGTCTACCCTCCTATTCACTAAGAAAGCCTAGTCTACTATCCTATTCACTTAGAAAGCCTAGTCTACCATTCTATTCACTTAGAAATCCTAGTCTACCCACTTATTCACTAAGAAAGCCTAGTCTACCCTCCTATTAACTTAGAAAGCCTAGTCTACTCTCCTATTCACTTAGAACACCTAGTCTACCCTCCTATTCACTTAAAAAGCCTAGTCTACCCTCCTATTCACTTAGAAAGCCTAGTCTACCCTCCTATTCCCTTAGAAAGCCTAGTCAACCCTCCTATTCACTTAGAAAGCCTAGTCGACCCTCCTATTCACTTAGAAAGCCTTGTCTACTATCCTGGTCAATTAAAAAGCCTAGTCTACCCTCCTATTCACTTAGAAAGCCTAGTCTACCCTCTTATTCACTTAGAAAGCCTAGTCTACCCTCTTATTCACTTAGAAAGCCTAGTCTACCCTCTTATTCACTTACAAAGAATTGTCTACCCTCCTATTCACTTAGAAAGCCTAGTCTACCCTTCTATTCACTTAGAAAGCCTAGTCTACCCTCCTATTCACTTAGAAAGCCTAGTCTACCATCCTATTAACTTAGAAAGCCTCGTCTACCCTCCTATTCACTAAGAAAGCCTAGTCTGCCCTCCTATTCACTTAGAAAGCCCTGTCTACACTCCTATTCCCTTAGATTGCCTAGTGTACCCTCCTATTCACTTAAAAATCCTAGTCTACCCTCCTATTCACTTAGAAAGCCTAATCTACCATCCTTTTCCCTTAGAAAGCCTAGTCTACCCTCCTATTCACTTAGAAAGCCTAGTCTACCCTCCTATTCACTTAAAAAGCCTAGTCTACCCTCCTATTTACTTAAAAAGCCTAGTCTATTATCCTATTAGCTTAGAAAGCCTAGTCTACCGTCTTATTCACTTACAAAGCCTAGTCTACCCTCCTATTCACTTAGAAAGCCTAGTCTACCCTCCTATTCACTTAGAAAGCTAGTCTACCATCCTATTCATTTAGAAAGCTTAGTCTACCCTCCTTTTCGCTTAGAAATCCTAGTCTACCATCCTATTCCCTTAGAAAGCCTAGTCTACCCTCCTATTCACTAAGAAAGCTTAGTCTACCCTCCTATTCACTTAGAAAGCCTAGTCTACCCTCTTATTCAGTTAGAAAGCATTGTCTACCATTCTATTCAATTAGTAAGCCTAGTCTACCCTCCTATTCACTTAGAAAGCCTAGTCTACCCTCCTATTCCCTTAGAAAGCCTAGTCTACCCTCCTATTTACTTAGAAATACTAGTCTACCATCCTATTAACTTAGAAAGCCTAGTCTACCCTCCTATTCACTTAGAAAGCCTAGTCTACCCTCTTATTCACTTAGAAAGCCTAGTCTACCCTCCTATTCACTTAGAAAGCCTAGTCTACCCTCTTATTCACTTTGAACGCCTAGTCAAACCTCCTATTCACTTAGAAAGCCTAGTCTACCATCCTATTCACTTAGAAAGCCTAGTCTACCCTCCTATTCCCTTAGAAAGCCTAGTCTACCCTCCTAATCCCTTAGAAAGCCTAGTCTACCCTCCTATTCACTAAGAAAGCCTAGTCTACCCTCCTATTCACTTAGAAAGCCTGGTCTACCCTCTTATCACTTAGAAAGCAATGTCTACCATTCTATTCACTTAGAATGTGTAGTCTACCCTCCTATTAACTTAGAAAGCCTAGTCTACCCTCCTATTCACTAAGAAAGCCTAGTCTACCTTCTTATTCACTAAGAAAGCCTAGTCTACCCTCCTTTTCGCTTAGAAAGCATTGTCTACCCTCCTATTCACTTAGAAAGCATTGTCTACCCTCCTATTCACTTAGAAAGCCTAGTCAACCATCCTATTCACTTAGAAAGCCTAGTCGACCATCCTATTCACTTAGAAAGCCTAGTCTACCATCTTATTCACTTAGAAAGCCTAGTCTACCCTCTTATTCACTTAGAAAGACTAGTCTACCCACTTATTCACTTAGAAAGCCTAGTCTACCCTCTTATTCACTTAGAAAGACTAGTCTATCCTCCTATTAACTTAGAAAGCCTAGTCTACCCTCCTATTCACTTAGAAAGCCTAGTCTACCCCCCTATTCACTAAGAAAGCCTAGTCTACCCTCCTATTCACTTAGAAAGCCTAGTCTACTATCTTGTTCACTTAGAAAGCCTAGTCTACCCTCCTATACACTTACAAAGCCTAGTCTACCCTCCTATTCACTTAAAAATCCTAGTCTACCCTCCTATTCACTTAGAAAGCCTAGTCTACCCTCCTATTCACATAGAAAGCCTAGTCTACCCTCCTATTCACTAAGAAAGCCTAGTCTACTATCCTATTCACTTAGAAAGCCTAGTCTACCATTCTATTCACTTAGAAATCCTAGTCTACCCACTTATTCACTAAGAAAGCCTAGTCTACCCTCCTATTAACTTAGAAAGCCTAGTCTACTCTCCTATTCACTTAGAAAGCCTAGTCTACCCTCCTATTCACTTAAAAAGCCTAGTCTACCCTCCTATTCACTTAGAAAGCCTAGTCTACCCTCCTATTCCCTTAGAAAGCCTAGTCAACCCTCCTATTCACTTAGAAAGCCTAGTCGACCCTCCTATTCACTTAGAAAGCCTTGTCTACTATCCTGTTCAATTAAAAAGCCTAGTCTACCCTCCTATTCACTTAGAAAGCCTAGTCTACCCTCCTATTCGCCTAGAAAGCCTAGTCTACCCTCTTATTCACTTAGAAAGCCTAGTCTACCCTCTTATTCACTTACAAAGAATTGTCTACCCTCCTATTCACTTAGAAAGCCTAGTCTACTCTTCTATTCACTTAGAAAGCCTAGTCTACCCTCCTATTCACTTAGAAAGCCTAGTCTACCATCCTATTAACTTAGAAAGCCTCGTCTACCCTCCTATTCACTAAGAAAGCCTAGTCTACCCTCCTATTCACTTAGAAAGCCTAGTCTACACTCCTATTCCCTTAGATTGCCTAGTGTACCCTCCTATTCACTTAAAAATCCTCGTCTACCCTCCTATTCACTTAGAAAGCCTAGTCTACCATCCTTTTCCCTTAGAAAGCCTAGTCTACCCTCCTATTCACTTAGAAAGCCTAGTCTACCCTACTATTCACTTAAAAAGCCTAGTCTACCCTCCTATTTACTTAAAAAGCCTAGTCTATTATCCTATTAGCTTAGAAAGCCTAGTCTACCCTCTTATTCACTTAGAAAGCCAGGTCTACCCTCCTATTCACTTAGAAAGCCTAGTCTACCCTCCTATTCACTTAGAAAGCTAGTCTACCATCCTATTCATTTAGAAAGCTTAGTCTACCCTCCTTTTCGCTTAGAAATCCTAGTCTACCATCCTATTCCCTTAGAAAGCCTAGTCTACCCTCCTATTCACTAAGAAAGCTTAGTCTACCCTCCTATTCACTTAGAAAGCCTAGTCTACCCTCTTATTCAGTTAGAAAGCATTGTCTACCATTCTATTCAATTAGAAAGCCTAGTCTACCCTCCTATTCACTTAGAAAGCCTAGTCTACCCTCCTATTCCCTTAGAAAGCCTAGTCTACCCTCCTTTTTACTTAGAAATACTAGTCTACCATCCTATTAACTTAGAAAGCCTAGTCTACCCTCCTATTCACTTAGAAAGCCTAGTCTACCCTCTTATTCACTTAGAAAGCCTAGTCTACCCTCCTATTCACTTAGAAAGCCTAGTCTACCCTCTTATTCACTTTGAACGCTTAGTCAAACCTCCTATTCACTTAGAAAGCCTAGTCTACCCTCCTATTTACTTAGAAAGCCTAGTCTACCCTCCTAATCCCTTAGAAAGCCTAGTCTACCCTCCTATTCACTAAGAAAGCCTAGTCTACCCTCCTATTCACTTAGAAAGCCTGGTCTACCCTCTTATTCACTTAGAAAGCAATGTCTACCATTCTATTCACTTAGAATGTGTAGTCTACCCTCCTATTCACTAAGAAAGCCTAGTCTACCTTCTTATTCACTAAGAAAGCTTAGTCTACCCTCCTATTCCCTTAGAAAGCCTAGTCTACACTCCTATTCACTTAGATAGCCTAGTCTACCCTCTTATTCACTTAGAAAGCCTAGTTTACCCTCCTATTCACTTAGAAAGCCTAGTCTACCCTCCTATTCACTAAGAAAGCTTAGTCTACTCTCCTATTCACTTAGAAAGCCTAGTCTACCCTCTTATTCACTTAGAAAGCCTAGTATACCCTCCTATTCACATAGAAAGCCTAGTCTACCATCCTATTCACTTAGAAAGCCTAGTCTACCCTCCTATTCCCTTAGAAAGCCTAGTCTACCCTCCTATTCCCTTAGAAAGCCTAGTCTACCCTCCTATTCCCTTAGAAAGCATTGTCTACCCTCCTATTCACTAAGAAAGCCTAGTCTACCCTCCTATTCACTTAGAAAGCCTAGTCTACCCTCTTATTCACTCAGAAAGCAATGTCTACCATTCTATTCACTTAGAATGTGTAGTCTACCCTCCTATTCACTTAGAAAGCCTAGTCTACCCTCTTATTCACTTAGCCTAGTCTACCCTCCTATTCACTTAGAAAGCCTAGTCTTCCATCCTATTCACTTAGAAAGCCTAGTCTACCCTCCTATTCACTTAGAAAGCCTAGTCTACTCTCCTATTCACTTAGAAAGGCAAGTCTACCCTCCTATTCACTTAGAAAGCCTAGTCTACTATCCTGTTCACTTAGAAAGCCTAGTCTACCCTCCTATTAACTTAGAAAGCCTAGTCTACTCTCCTATTAACTTAGAAAGGCAAGTCTACCCTCCTATTCACTTAGAAAGCCTAGTCTACTATCCTGTTCACTTAGATTGCCTAGTCTACCCTCTTATTCACTTAGAAAGCCTAGTCTACCCTCATATTAACTTAGAAAGCCTAGTCTACCCTCCTATTAACTTAGAAAGCCATGTCTACCCTCTTATTCACTTAGAAAGCCTAGTCTACATTCCTATTCACTTAGAAAGCCTAGTCTACCCTCTTATTCACTATGAAAGCCTAGTCTACCATCCTATTAACTTAGAAAGGCAAGTCTACCCTTCTATTCACTTAGAAAGCCTAGTCTACCCTCCTATTCACTAAGAAAGCCTAGTCTACCCTCCTATTCACTTAGAAAGCCTAGTCTACCCTCCTATTCCCTTAGAAAGCCTAGTCTACCCTCCTATTCCCTTAGAAATCCTAGTCTACCCTCCTATTCACTTACAAAAGCCTAGTCTACCATCCTATTCACTTAGAAAGCCTAGTCTACCCTCTTATTCACTTAGAAAGCCTAGTCTACACTCCTATTCACTTAGAAAACCTAGTCTACCCTCTTATTCACTTTGAACGCCTAGTCAACCCTCCTATTCACTAAGAAAGCCTAGTCTACCCTCCTATTCACTTAGAAAGCCTAGTCTACCATCCTATTCACTTAGAAAGCCTAGTCTACCATCCTATTCACTTAGAAAGCGTAGTCTACCCTCCTATTCCCTTAGAAAGCCTAGTTTACCCTCCTATTCACAAAGAAAGCCTAGTCTACCTTCCTATTCTCTTAGAAAGCCGAGTCTACCCTCTTATTCACTTAGAAAGCATTGTCTACCATTCTATTCACTTAGAATGCGTAATCTACCCTCCTATTCCCTTAGAAAGCCTAGTCTAGCCTCCTATTTACTAAGAAAGCCTAGTCTACCTTCCTATTCACTAAGAAAGCCTAGTCTACCCTCCTATTCCCTTAGAAAGCCTAGTCTACCCTTCTATTCACTTAGATAGCCTAGTCTACCCACCTATTCACTTAGAAAGCCTAGTCTACCCTCCTATTCACTTAGATAGCCTAGTCTACCCTCCTATTTACTTAGAAAGCCTAGTCTACCCTCTTATTCACTATGAAAGCCTAGTCTACCCTCCTATTAACTTAGAAAGGCAAGTCTACCCTTCTATTGACTTAGAAAGCCTAGTCTACCCTCCTAATCACTAAGAAAGCCTAGTCTACCCTCCTATTCACCAAGAAAGCCTAGTCTACCCTCCTATTCCCTTAGAAAGCCTAGTCTACCCTCCTATTCACTTAGATAGCCTAGTCTACCCTCCTATTCGCTTAGAAAGCCTAGTCTACCCTCCGATTCACTTAGAAAGCCTAGTCTACCCTCCTATTCACTAAGAAAGCCTAGTCTACTCTCCTATTCACTTAGAAAGCCTAGTCTACCCTCTTATTCACTTAGAAAGCCTAGTCTACCCTCCTATTCCCTTAGAAAGCCTAGTCTACCCTCCTATTCACTTAGATAGCCTAGTCTACCCTCCTATTCACTTAGAAAGCCTAGTCTACCCTCCTATTCACTTAGAAAGCCTAGTCTACCCTCCTATTTACTAAGAAAGCCTAGTCTACTCTCCTATTCACTTAGAAAGCCTAGTCTACCCTCTAATTCACTTAGAAAGCCTAGTCTACCCTCCTATTAACTTACAAAACCTAGTCTACCCTCCTATTCACTAAGAATGCCTTTTCTACCCTCCTATTCACTAAGAAAGCCTAGTCTACCCTCCTATTCCCTTAGAAAGCCTAGTCTACCCTCCTATTCACTTAGATAGCCTAGTCTACCCTCCTATTCACTTAGAAAGCCTAGTCTACCCTCCTATTTACTAAGAAAGCCTAGTCTACCCTCCTATTCCCTTAGAAAGCCTAGTCTACCCTCCTATTCACTTAGATAGCCTAGTCTACCCTCCTATTCACTTAGAAAGCCTAGTCTACCCTCTTATTCCTTTATAAAGCCTAGTCTACATTCTTATTCACTTAGAAAGCCTAGTCTACCCTCTTATTCACTATGAAAGCCTAGTCTACCCTCCTATTAACTTAGAAAGGCAAGTCTACCCTAATATTCACTTAGAAAGCCTAGTCTACCCTCCTATTCACTTAGAAAGCCTAGTCTACTCTCCTATTCACTAAGAAATCCTAGTCTACCCTCTTATTCACTAAGAAAGCCTAGTCTACCCTCCTATTAACTTAGAAAGCTTAGTCTACCCTCTTATTCACTTAGAAAGCCTAGTCTACCCTCCTATTCACTTAGATTGCCTAGTCTACCCTCCTATTCACTTAGAAAGCCTAGTCTACCCTCCTATTCACTTAGAAAGCCTAGTCTACCCTCTTATTCACTCAGAAAGTCTAGTCTACCCTCCTATTCACTTAGAAAGCCTAGTCTACTCTCCTATTCACTTAGAAAGCCTAGTCTACTATCCTATTAGCTTAGAAAGCCTAGTCTACCCTCCTATTCACTTAGAAAGCCTAGTCTACCATCCTATTCACTTAGAAAGCCTAGTCTACTCTCCTATTCCCTTAGAAAGCCTAGTCTACCATCCTATTCACTTAGAAAGCCTAGTCTACCATCCTATTCACTTAGAAAGCCTAGTCTACAATCCTATTAACTTAGAAAGCCTAGTCTACCCTCTTATTCACTTAGAAAGCCTAGTCTACCCTCCTATTCACTAAGAAAGCCTAGTCTACCCTCCTATTCACTAAGAAAGCCTAGTCTACCCTCCTATTAACTTAGAAAGCCTAGTCTACCCTCTTATTCACTTAGAAAGCATTGTCTACCATCATATTCACTTAGAAAGCCTAGTCTACCCTCCTATTCACTTAGAAAGCATAGTCTACCCTCTTATACACTTAGAAAGCCTAGTCTACCCTCCTATTCACTTAGAAAGCCTAGTCTACCATCCTATTCCCTTAGAAATCCTAGTCTACCCTCCTATTCACTTAGAAAGCTAGTGTACCCTCTTATTCACTTAGAAAGCCTAGTCTACCCTCTTATTCACTAAGAAAGCCTAGTCTACCCTCCTATTAACTTAGAAAGCCTAGTCTACCCTCCTATTCCCTTAGAAAGCCTAGTCTACCCTCCTATTTATTTAGAAAGCCTAGTCTACCGTCCTATTCACTTAGAAAGCCTAGTCTACCCTCTTATTCACTTAGAAAGCCTAGTCTACCATCCTATTCACTTAGAAAGCCTAGTCTACCCTCCTATTCACTTAGAAAGCCTAGTCCACTCTACTATTCACTTGGAAAGCCTTGTCTACCATCCTATCCACTTAGAAAGCCTAGTCTACCCTCCTATTCACTTAGAAAGCCTAGTCTACCCTCTTATTCCCTTAGGAAGCCTAGTCTACCCTCTTATTCACTTAGAAAGCCTAGTCTACCCTCCTATTCACTTAAAAAGCCTAGTCTACCCTCCTATTCACTTAGAAAGCCTAGTCTACCCTTCTATTCACTTAGAAAGCTTAGTCTACCCTCCTATTCACTTAGAAAGCCTAGTCTACCCTCTTATTCACTTAGAAAGCCTAGTCTACCCTCCTATTAACTTAGAAAGCCTAGTCTACCCTCTTATTCACTTAGAAAGCATTGTCTACCATCATATTCACTTAGAAAGCCTAGTCTACCCTCCTATTCACTTAGAAAGCATAGTCTACCCTCTTATACACTTAGAAAGCCTAGTCTACCCTCCTATTCACTTAGAAAGCCTAGTCTACCATCCTATTCCCTTAGAAATCCTAGTCTACCCTCCTATTCACTTAGAAAGCTAGTGTACCCTCTTATTCACTTAGAAAGCCTAGTCTACCCTCTTATTCACTAAGAAAGCCTAGTCTACCCTCCTATTAACTTAGAAAGCCTAGTCTACCCTCCTATTCCCTTAGAAAGCCTAGTCTACCCTCCTATTTATTTAGAAAGCCTAGTCTACCGTCCTATTCACTTAGAAAGCCTAGTCTACCCTCTTATTCACTTAGAAAGCCTAGTCTACCATCCTATTCACTTAGAAAGCCTAGTCTACCCTCCTATTCACTTAGAAAGCCTAGTCCACTCTCCTATTCACTAAGAAATCCTAGTCTACCCTCTTATTCACTAAGAAAGCCTAGTCTACCCTCCTATTAACTTAGAAAGCTTAGTCTACCCTCTTATTCACTTAGAAAGCCTAGTCTACCCTCCTATTCACTTAGATTGCCTAGTCTACCCTCCTATTCACTTAGAAAGCCTAGTCTACCCTCCTATTCACTTAGAAAGCCTAGTCTACCCTCTTATTCACTCAGAAAGTCTAGTCTACCCTCCTATTCACTTAGAAAGCCTAGTCTACTCTCCTATTCACTTAGAAAGCCTAGTCTACTATCCTATTAGCTTAGAAAGCCTAGTCTACCCTCCTATTCACTTAGAAAGCCTAGTCTACCATCCTATTCACTTAGAAAGCCTAGTCTACTCTCCTATTCCCTTAGAAAGCCTAGTCTACCATCCTATTCACTTAGAAAGCCTAGTCTACCATCCTATTCACTTAGAAAGCCTAGTCTACAATCCTATTAACTTAGAAAGCCTAGTCTACCCTCTTATTCACTTAGAAAGCCTAGTCTACCCTCCTATTCACTAAGAAAGCCTAGTCTACCCTCTTATTCACTAAGAAAGCCTAGTCTACCCTCCTATTCACTAAGAAAGCCTAGTCTACCCTCTTATTCACTTAGAAAGCCTAGTCTACCCTCCTATTAACTTAGAAAGCCTAGTCTACCCTCTTATTCACTTAGAAAGCATTGTCTACCATCATATTCACTTAGAAAGCCTAGTCTACCCTCCTATTCACTTAGAAAGCATAGTCTACCCTCTTATACACTTAGAAAGCCTAGTCTACCCTCCTATTCACTTAGAAAGCCTAGTCTACCATCCTATTCCCTTAGAAATCCTAGTCTACCCTCCTATTCACTTAGAAAGCTAGTGTACCCTCTTATTCACTTAGAAAGCCTAGTCTACCCTCTTATTCACTAAGAAAGCCTAGTCTACCCTCCTATTAACTTAGAAAGCCTAGTCTACCCTCCTATTCCCTTAGAAAGCCTAGTCTACCCTCCTATTTTTTTAGAAAGCCTAGTCTACTGTCCTATTCACTTAGAAAGCCTAGTCTACCCTCTTATTCACTTAGAAAGCCTAGTCTACCATCCTATTCACTTAGAAAGCCTAGTCTACCCTCCTATTCACTTAGAAAGCCTAGTCCACTCTACTATTCACTTGGAAAGCCTTGTCTACCATCCTATCCACTTAGAAAGCCTAGTCTACCCTCCTATTCACTTAGAAAGCCTAGTCTACCCTCTTATTCCCTTAGGAAGCCTAGTCTACCCTCTTATTCACTTAGAAAGCCTAGTCTACCCTCCTATTCACTTAAAAAGCCTAGTCTACCCTCCTATTCACTTAGAAAGCCTAGTCTACCCTTCTATTCACTTAGAAAGCTTAGTCTACCCTCCTATTCACTTAGAAAGCCTAGTCTACCCTCTTATTCACTTAGAAAGCCTAGTCTACCCTCCTATTAACTTAGAAAGCCTAGTCTACCCTCTTATTCACTTAGAAAGCATTGTCTACCATCATATTCACTTAGAAAGCCTAGTCTACCCTCCTATTCACTTAGAAAGCATAGTCTACCCTCTTATACACTTAGAAAGCCTAGTCTACCCTCCTATTCACTTAGAAAGCCTAGTCTACCCTCCTATTCCCTTAGAAATCCTAGTCTACCCTCCTATTCACTTAGAAAGCTAGTGTACCCTCTTATTCACTTAGAAAGCCGAGTCTACCCTCTTATTCACTAAGAAAGCCTAGTCTACCCTCCTATTAACTTAGAAAGCCTAGTCTACCCTCCTATTCCCTTAGAAAGCCTAGTCTACCCTCCTATTTATTTAGAAAGCCTAGTCTACCGTCCTATTCACTTAGAAAGCCTAGTCTACCCTCTTATTCACTTAGAAAGCCTAGTCTACCATCCTATTCACTTAGAAAGCCTAGTCTACCCTCCTATTCACTTAGAAAGCCTAGTCCACTCTCCTATTCACTAAGAAATCCTAGTCTACCCTCTTATTCACTAAGAAAGCCTAGTCTACCCTCCTATTAACTTAGAAAGCTTAGTCTACCCTCTTATTCACTTAGAAAGCCTAGTCTACCCTCCTATTCACTTAGATTGCCTAGTCTACCCTCCTATTCACTTAGAAAGCCTAGTCTACCCTCCTATTCACTTAGAAAGCCTAGTCTACCCTCTTATTCACTCAGAAAGTCTAGTCTACCCTCCTATTCACTTAGAAAGCCTAGTCTACTCTCCTATTCACTTAGAAAGCCTAGTCTACTATCCTATTAGCTTAGAAAGACTAGTCAACCCTCCTATTCACTTAGAAAGCCTAGTCTACCATCCTATTCACTTAGAAAGCCTAGTCTACTCTCCTATTCCCTTAGAAAGCCTAGTCTACCATCCTATTCACTTAGAAAGCCTAGTCTACCATCCTATTCACTTAGAAAGCCTAGTCTACAATCCTATTAACTTAGAAAGCCTAGTCTACCCTCTTATTCACTTAGAAAGCCTAGTCTACCCTCCTATTCACTAAGAAAGCCTAGTCTACCCTCCTATTCACTAAGAAAGCCTAGTCTACCCTCCTATTCACTAAGAAAGCCTAGTCTACCCTCTTATTCACTTAGAAAGCCTAGTCTACCCTCCTATTAACTTAGAAAGCCTAGTCTACCCTCTTATTCACTTAGAAAGCATTGTCTACCATCATATTCACTTAGAAAGCCTAGTCTACCCTCCTATTCACTTAGAAAGCATAGTCTACCCTCTTATACACTTAGAAAGCCTAGTCTACCCTCCTATTCACTTAGAAATCCTAGTCTACCCTCCTATTCACTTAGAAATCCTAGTCTACCCTCCTATTCACTTAGAAAGCTAGTGTACCCTCTTATTCACTTAGAAAGCCTAGTCTACCCTCTTATTCACTAAGAAAGCCTAGTCTACCCTCCTATTAACTTAGAAAGCCTAGTCTACCCTCCTATTCCCTTAGAAAGCCTAGTCTACCCTCCTATTTATTTAGAAAGCCTAGTCTACCGTCCTATTCACTTAGAAAGCCTAGTCTACCCTCTTATTCACTTAGAAAGCCTAGTCTACCATCCTATTCACTTAGAAAGCCTAGTCTACCCTCCTATTCACTTAGAAAGCCTAGTCCACTCTACTATTCACTTGGAAAGCCTTGTCTACCATCCTATCCACTTAGAAAGCCTAGTCTACCCTCCTATTCACTTAGAAAGCCTAGTCTACCCTCTTATTCCCTTAGGAAGCCTAGTCTACCCTCTTATTCACTTAGAAAGCCTAGTCTACCCTCCTATTCACTTAAAAAGCCTAGTCTACCCTCCTATTCACTTAGAAAGCCTAGTCTACCCTTCTATTCACTTAGAAAGCTTAGTCTACCCTCCTATTCACTTAGAAAGCCTAGTCTACCCTCTTTTTCACTTAGAAAGCCTAGTCTACCCTCCTATTAACTTAGAAAGCCTAGTCTACCCTCTTATTCACTTAGAAAGCATTGTCTACCATCATATTCACTTAGAAAGCCTAGTCTACCCTCCTATTCACTTAGAAAGCATAGTCTACCCTCTTATACACTTAGAAAGCCTAGTCTACCCTCCTATTCACTTAGAAAGCCTAGTCTACCATCCTATTCCCTTAGAAATCCTAGTCTACCCTCCTATTCACTTAGAAAGCTAGTGTACCCTCTTATTCACTTAGAAAGCCTAGTCTACCCTCTTATTCACTAAGAAAGCCTAGTCTACCCTCCTATTAACTTAGAAAGCCTAGTCTACCCTCCTATTCCCTTAGAAAGCCTAGTCTACCCTCCTATTTATTTAGAAAGCCTAGTCTACCGTCCTATTCACTTAGAAAGCCTAGTCTACCCTCTTATTCACTTAGAAAGCCTAGTCTACCATCCTATTCACTTAGAAAGCCTAGTCTACCCTCCTATTCACTTAGAAAGCCTAGTCCACTCTCCTATTCACTAAGAAATCCTAGTCTACCCTCTTATTCACTAAGAAAGCCTAGTCTACCCTCCTATTAACTTAGAAAGCTTAGTCTACCCTCTTATTCACTTAGAAAGCCTAGTCTACCCTCCTATTCACTTAGATTGCCTAGTCTACCCTCCTATTCACTTAGAAAGCCTAGTCTACCCTCCTATTCACTTAGAAAGCCTAGTCTACCCTCTTATTCACTCAGAAAGTCTAGTCTACCCTCCTATTCACTTAGAAAGCCTAGTCTACTCTCCTATTCACTTAGAAAGCCTAGTCTACTATCCTATTAGCTTAGAAAGCCTAGTCTACCCTCCTATTCACTTAGAAAGCCTAGTCTACCATCCTATTCACTTAGAAAGCCTAGTCTACTCTCCTATTCCCTTAGAAAGCCTAGTCTACCATCCTATTCACTTAGAAAGCCTAGTCTACCATCCTATTCACTTAGAAAGCCTAGTCTACAATCCTATTAACTTAGAAAGCCTAGTCTACCCTCTTATTCACTTAGAAAGCCTAGTCTACCCTCCTATTCACTAAGAAAGCCTAGTCTACCCTCCTATTCACTAAGAAAGCCTAGTCTACCCTCCTATTCACTAAGAAAGCCTAGTCTACCCTCTTATTCACTTAGAAAGCCTAGTCTACCCTCCTATTAACTTAGAAAGCCTAGTCTACCCTCTTATTCACTTAGAAAGCATTGTCTACCATCATATTCACTTAGAAAGCCTAGTCTACCCTCCTATTCACTTAGAAAGCCTAGTCTACCATCCTATTCCCTTAGAAATCCTAGTCTACCCTCCTATTCACTTAGAAAGCTAGTGTACCCTCTTATTCACTTAGAAAGCCTAGTCTACCCTCTTATTCACTAAGAAAGCCTAGTCTACCCTCCTATTAACTTAGAAAGCCTAGTCTACCCTCCTATTCCCTTAGAAAGCCTAGTCTACCCTCCTATTTATTTAGAAAGCCTAGTCTACCGTCCTATTCACTTAGAAAGCCTAGTCTACCCTCTTATTCACTTAGAAAGCCTAGTCTACCATCCTATTCACTTAGAAAGCCTAGTCTACCCTCCTATTCACTTAGAAAGCCTAGTCCACTCTACTATTCACTTGGAAAGCCTTGTCTACCATCCTATCCACTTAGAAAGCCTAGTCTACCCTCCTATTCACTTAGAAAGCCTAGTCTACCCTCTTATTCCCTTAGGAAGCCTAGTCTACCCTCTTATTCTCTTAGAAAGCCTAGTCTACCCTCCTATTCACTTAAAAAGCCTAGTCTACCCTCCTATTCACTTAGAAAGCCTAGTCTACCCTTCTATTCACTTAGAAAGCCTAGTCTACCATCCTATTCACTTAGAAAGCCTAGTCTACCATCCCATTCCCTTAGAAAGCCTAGTCTACCTTCCTATTCACTTAGAAAGCCTAGTCCACCCTCCTATTCACTTAGAAAGCCTAGTCTACCATCCTATTCACTTAGAAAGCCTAGTCTACCCTCCTATTAACTTAGAAAGCCTAGTCTACCCTCTTATTCCCTTAGAAAGCCTAGTCTACCCTCCTATTAACTTAGAAAGCCTAGTCTACCATCCTATTCACTTAGAAAGCCTAGTCTACCCTCCTATTCACTTAGAAAGCCTAGTCTACCATCCTATTCCCTTAGAAAGCCTAGTCTACCCTCCTATTAGCTTAGAAAGCCTAGTCTACCCTCCTATTCACTTAGAAAGCCTAGTCTACCCTCCTATTCACTTAGAAAGCCTAGTCTACTCTCCTCTTCACTTGGAAAGCCTAGTCTACCATCCTATTCTCTTAGAAAGCCTAGTCTACCCTCCTATTCACATAAAAAGCCTAATCTACCCTCCTATTCACTTAGAAAACATAGTCTACCCTCTTATTCACTTAGAAAGTCTAGTCTACCCTCCTATTCACTAAGAAAGCATAGTCTACCCTCTTATTCACTTAGAAAGCATTGTCTATCCTTTTATTTGCCCATAGCAAGGAGTTGGTGGTAAAGAGGGAATCATGGTATTATTAATAAATATAACTGTTACAGAGAGAGATTAGAGAAATTACATTTAAATACTTTACCGGGGTTCAATCCCAGGTCGTGTCATACCAAAGACTCAAAAAATGATACTTGATGCTGCCTTGCTTACCCCTTGGCATTATAAGGTTAGGTTCAATGGTAAAGTGGAGCAACCAGGGAAAGGAGTAGTGCCCTCTCCAACACCTTGATACAGTAACTATTGAAAAGGGAGCCTTCGGGTCAGCTTTGACTAAGTTTGCCAACTTACTTTACTAGAAAGAAGAATGAGAGGTGAATCTAATTGAAACTTTCAAAATAATCAATGGAATTTCTAATTATGGTGGACATGTTTTTAATTTTTCTTCTTAAACTGGAAATATACTATCAAGGCAGATTTCAAAACTTAAGTTGTTTAATAAATTGGATATTTTTTTGCTAATGGAAACAAATTGCCTAATTATATAAAAAACAGTGAAAGTGTAAAAAATTCAGGGTTGAATTGAACGATTTCTGAAATAATGGTAAGAAAAAGAATTTATAAGGGCATTTTTTTGGAACAATCTGTTGAATTACTTATAAAAATTTGATCAGTATGTAAATATTAGATTAATAATGTATATGTTCTGTTTTTTTTTAAAGGTTGATATGTGAAGATAGTAAAAAAGAGGAAATATCCGAGGAGGCATAAAAAAGAATATATAAATGATAATAATGTGCAATGAAATACAAGCGACTACATCCAGGATTTGAACATGATTCAAGGAATGTTTTCTATGATTTTTGCCAAACACGCCTCCATAAAAGTTTAATTATAAGTATAAAAATATAAAAAGTAGATAAGAGAGAAACGAAATTATGTATTGTAAAAATCTAGTGGGATGTATTTACTTTTACATCAAATAGCATAGAGTACCATATTCCCATAGTTGTCAGCAAGCTATGTTCTGAATATATGTTACATATTCATCTCAACAGACCGATTAGTCAGGGATTTCATAAACAGGATATTGCACCTCTGTAAACAAGGAACAACAGAAATAAATCCCATGAATTGAGAATCAGAAGGAAAATGCAAGAGCATTGAGAATATTATATAATGACAAGAGATTCTCAGCCAACACAGACACAGAGGTTCAGTCAGATTCAGAGAGCAGTCAGCTGAGTAGACACATCACATCGTGTTACGCTGAGAGCTGCTGCCCCTAGTCGAGAACTGGTTCGGTAGAAAACCCACCATCAAAGAAGAAGTATGGTTCTGAATGTGTGTCTCCAAAGCGGTCTCAATGATAGCCGTCTGTCCTTCTCTCTCTCTCTCACTTACAGCCATTTCAACCCTTTTTTTTCTGTTTCTGTTTCTTTGTTTAATGATATATCAACCTTTGTGGGTTATTTAATACCAAAGCCATCCTTCTAGAAGGACAGTAGTGGTACTATTTAACACATAGCTGGGAGGATAAGAGGGTTCATACCTTTCCCAAGGGTATTTGTCTGAAAGTGAATATAATAGCACGACTGGTCTTCGAACTCACTAGAATTGCAGTCCATTGCTTTAACAATCACATCTCGAGGGAATCCCCCCACTGACCCTTTTGAGGAAATAAAGAAGAGAGATGTATTTTTTATAAATAAATGTGTTATGGTTCCTTCATTGGAATACAACATATAGACTTACAATCAAGCTATCCATCAAACACCTATACCTGATCAATCACCTAACTTAAACAATACTGAGCCTGCTCAGTACATAGATGGATGACAACTTATGAACAGCAGGTACTGTAAGCAACCCGAGGCCTGTTAGCCTGACTAAGAATGGCTTTGTAAATTTCAAAATATATTCTGATGATATATATTTCTCCTTCCACTCATGCTGCCAACTGTGGCCAGGATGTAATGCAAAGGAAAATTTCATTTCAAGAGAGTACAGCTGGTTTTAGTTCAGAGTTTGTTTGTTTTTTCCTCTCTCCTTAACCCTCTCCAAAAGTGATGTGCAATCCAACTCAAAAACTGGCCAGAAGCTGTTATTAATACTAACCACATGTTCTTGGTAGGACATGATTAAATTCATTCTCCCCGTATAACTATCGTTGGAGTTCTTTATACCATTTAACCCTTTCTATAATTCTATAAAGGATCCCAAATTGAGCTGAGATTAGCCAAAAAAATCTAAATGCTTAGAAAATATGTTTTTCCGTGCTCAACTTAGATAATTAGTGGTGTACTAGGCTTCATTTTAAGAGGCTCTCATTTTGTAATGGATATCATCCTAGGAAATGGACATGGTGACCCGAGTTCAAATCCTGAATGAGGCTGTTAGTTTTTCACAAAATGAGAAAGATATGACTAGAACATTCCCCCTCCAGCTATGGGTAAAATAGTAGGGCAGACTGGGTTTTTAGCCTTGGCATGGCCACCAGTCAAGGAGAAGGAAACTCAGATAATTAGTGGTGTACTATGCTTCATTTTAAGAGGCCCTCATTGTGTAATAGATATCATCCTAGGAAACGGACGTTCTAAACCTTGATGAAGCTGTTTGGATTTTAAATAGCGCTAGTACCCTTGGAAAGGAGGTATGATTCCAACTATTCCCTCTTCAGTTATGAGTAAAATAGTAGAGTAGACTGGGCTCTTTAGCCTTGGTATGGCAACTGGTCTTAGAGAAGGAAAACTCTGACTTCAAACCTGTTAAACTCCACATAAAAATTGACTTTGTGTCACATCCTCCTTGTGCAGAGGGGTTGGATAAATGCATACTCGGTTTCATTTTAATCAAATTATTTTGTGGTTGACACTTAACCCAACATAGACAAAGGTTATATATACTAGCTGAAAACCCATCCTCCAAGTAGAATTTTAACTTCTGAACACTACCCTAATTTTCTGCCACATTTTTCATTGCAGCAATAAACACAGACATAAAAACCAAACTATATTTTGTAGAAGACTTATATGTTAATAAATATCAAGGGGTTAACATTTATGGCTTACACAAGAAACACAATGAATAAAATTCTTTTTAAATATTAATTTTCCAAAGACCAGAAGAAAATCATAGGAAAACATTATGGATAAAAAAAAACCATGACTTTAGTTTCTGGCAAGGAAATTTTCAGTTTGAAATCTACTTTACACAGTTTAACAAAAAGATAAAGATTTAATTTAGCTCATTAGATGGGGTCAAAGTAAGGGTCTAGTTTAATATTATACTTATATTGTAAATTGAACCCCCTGGAAAATTTTTTTTAAGTTTTAGAATTTTCAAAACTATAATGTTAAAAGTGAATCTCCTTGGCACAATGGTCAATGTGCTGGATTGTGAAGTCGTAGTAAATGAGTCCAAACTTCAGTCATGTTATTATCGTCATTTTCAGATTAATACCCTTAGGAATGAAATGAAAATCTTTATTTTCTTTACCCAGCTATAGGTTAAATAGGACCAGAACTGTTCTTCTACAAGGATGGCTTTGATATTACATTACTCACAAAAGTTGATATGCCATTAAACAAAGAATTGTGTTACAGGTTGTCAAACTTTGGCTTTATAGACCAGATTGAAACATAAACAAAATCTTGTTGATTGGATTAGGAAAATTACTCCGAAAAACCCTAAAAGTAAATCCAATTTTTGAGAAAATATAAATCAGTCTATTTTTTCCAATCTTACATTAAATATTAGCTTTTCTTTCCTTTTATAAAATACATTTAAGTTGATAAAAAGATTTTAAATAGAATAATTTGTAAAGCAACAAAAATCTTTATCATAAGCAGAAAAATATCACTGACAAGAATAAATAGGAAACTGAAATTTTCTTTGCATGTTATTTCCATAGTGTAAACACAGATTTGTCACAAAAAACTCTCATGTCAATCACAAAAGATTTACAGGTTCATTACAAAAGATTACTATTTCGGTTGCAAAATATTCATATATCAGTCAGATAGATTCATATGTCCATCACAGAAGATTCATATGTCTGTCATAAAAGATTCACATGTCTGTCACTAAAATTCACTGGTTCATCACAAAAGATTCATATGTCTGTCAGAAAGGATTAACAGGTCCATCATAAAATATTCATATGCCAGTTGCAAAAGATTCACAGATCCATCTCAAAAGATTAATATGTTAATCACAAAAAATTCACAGGTCCATCACTAAAGATTCATATGTCAGTCACAAAAGATTTACAAGTCCATCACTAAAGATTCATATGTCTGTCACAAAAGATTCATATGTCAATCACAAAAGATTCATGTGTCAATCACAAAAGATTCATATTTTAGTCGCAAAAGACTCATATATCAGTCAAATAGATTCATATGTCCATCACAAAAGATTCACCGGTTCATCACTAAAAGATTCATATGCCTGTCACTAAAATTCACAGGTTCATCCCAAAAGATTCATATGTCAGTGGCAAAAGATTCACAGGTCCATCATAAAAGATTCATATGTCTGTCAACTAATATTCATATGTCTATCAACTAAGATTCACATGTCAGTCACAAAAGATTCACATGTCTGTCACAAAAGATTCATATTTCTGTCACAAAAGATTCATATGTTAGTCACCAAAGATTCACATGTCTGTCACAAAAATTCACTGATTAACTAAAAAAGATTCACATGTCAGTCATAAAAGATTCACATGTCAATCACAAAAAAACATTCATATGTCCTTCCATGATATACAAGCACTAAATAAAGTAGAAGGAAAGACAAAAAAATTCAATTACACAAACAGCCCTGTCAGCTGTGGCTGTAGAATATGTCGATTGCATCTCAGCAGAAGGTTAAGACCCAACCCCACCCCAAACAAGTGTCCTAGATACAAAACAATTTGTTGGGGAAGTTAAAATCTTTACTAAGAGTCAAAGTGTTTAATCACTTGAAACCATTTAACTTTGAGCAAATAGAACAATTAGAGTTAGATACTTGAAACGACTCAACTTTGTGTAAACAAATAAGCTCTGAATCATTTAAAGATCATTTTACTGTTATGGTGATAAACCCCATGACGTCACTGACATAGACCCTCCTCAACATTATAAATAGTGACCGACTTGATAAGCAAGCCAAGCAAGTATAATCAGTTACCGGTAACCATTACTGTCTGTAGTTCCATAAATATATACAGCTGTAAACCTTGCATCTCTTTGTGTTATTCATTTCTGGCTCTTCAAGGCCACAACAGTTCCATACAAATCTTTTGCTTATAAATCACATATCTGATAAATATGTATAAAAAAGGATTTGGCATAAGATAACCCACAAGGGTTGATATGCCATAAAACACAACTCAACCAAACTAATTACACCTCAAAGAATTCTTAATATTTTATATGTACAATATATATGCAGATGGCATTATGAGGAAAGAATATACACGTTCCATAATAGAATTATAGACATATTGCTTCATGAATAAACAGTATGTTGAAGGGGGAACAAAATGGTGGCTTGTGTTTTATGGGATATCAACCCTTGTAGGTTATTAATATCAAATCCTGTCCTTACATATATATCAAATATATATGATTTGTAAACAAATAGTTTGTAGGTAACATTTTTAAATGAGTCAGAGTTCATTTGTATGCACACAGTTAAATGATTTCATGTATAGTATTGCTATCTAACACTAATAATTCTATTCAACATTATTCATTCATTTGCACATGGTTAAGTAGTTTCAAGAATTGCCATCAAACAGAAAAAGTGCTATTTACACACAGTTAAATGGATTCAGTTATTGCTATTTAACACTTATAATCCTTTTCATTATTATTCATTTGTTTGCACACAGTTGAATGGTTCCAAATATCGCTAACACTAATAAGTCTATTCAACATAAATTATTTGTTTGCTCACTGTTAAATGAATTCACTAAGACTAAATCATTAAATACTTCTATTCGACCCATAGATGGGTACCTGTCAGGTACTACTACTCCAGTACAGAGTGGACCTGAGAGTAATGTCAGTGAAGGAGCACTCCACATTCCCCAAAGCTTCAGGACTGGAGCCTCATCATCAAATAGTTTATTGTAATATCCAGGACACTCATTTTGTAGAAGAGGGGGTCTTACCCCTCTGCAGGGATGCAGTTGGCGCATATTCTACAGCCCCAATCGACTGGACTTGATGCAAAATGGAAAAACTTGCTAAACATGTGTAATATAGCCATGTGTCTTTATCAATCATGGGCAGATCTGAAACAATGTCACCCCCATTTTAGAACAGAGGTGATAAAAGGTCAAGAATAGGTTTCTGAATGGTAGTGTAATATACAATGAGGACCTTAATAGACATGCCGATTCACTAAGGGAGGTAATTATTTATTGTATCCGTACACCACCATGGCACTGATATTTTCAAAGAGACAAATGCTATACAACTTTGCGTTAATAATGTCACTGGAGGTGACCGTGGTGTAATGGTTATCGTCTCAGGGTATAGACACGGCGACACGAGTTCAAATCCTAGACCTGACTGATTGCATTTCACATAGCACTAATACCCTTAGGAAAGGTATGAATCCAATTATTCTCCCTCCAGCTATGGGTAAATAGTAGGGCAGACTAGGTTCTTCAGCCTTGGTGAGGCAACTAGTCTAGGAGAAGGAAAACTCTGATTTCGAACCTGTTAAACTCCATTTAAAAATTGACCTTGTTTCATATCCTGCCCGAGCAGAGGGGTTGGTAAATATGATAATGTCACAAGTGCAGTGGCATTGTAATCTGGTTTGTAGGCCCACTAACCTATAAAACCTTAACATCAATTCCATACAAATATGGACTGGCTCATTCAAACATTTCTTTCTACAACTCTGCTGACCAAAAAAATCAAAGAGAAAACTATGATGATATTTATTTTCACTGCAATGTATCTAGCAGATTATATTGATAAACTACAAACATTCATACTGTTAAAACATTTTAGCAATAGCACATTGATTTACGGAAGTAAATAATGGAAATAAATCTGACTGTATGAAGAAAATAGAAAAGCAAAGTAATCCAAAAATGATGAATTTATTCTTATTTACCAACCCCTCCGCTCAGGCAGGATATGATACAAGGTCAATTTTTAAGCGGAGGTTTAACAGGTTTGAATTCAGAGTTTTCCTTCTCCTAGACTAGTTGCCTCACCAAGGCTGAAGAACCAAGTCTGCCCTACTATTTACCCATAGCTGGAGGGAGAATAATTGGATTCATACCTTTCCCAAGGGTATTAGTGCTATGTGAAATGGAATCGGTCTCATCCAGGATTTGAACTTGTGTCACCGTGTCCATTTCCTACGACGATAACCATTACACCAGGGCCACCTCCACAAAATGATGAATTAATGGAAATTCAACACTAAAATGTTTCAGTTTTAATAAACCTTCATCAGGATTTTAAGATGGTGAAAAATGTTACTCGAACAGCAATGGATGTTTTAATAAAATAACAGAAGAAAAAAAACAATATATATACAAAGAAAGATCACATAACTGTCCAATCAGCGTTCTTTTTAGAAATACGATCACATGATTGGCACAAGCAATGATGTTTAAATGTGTAGAACTTTTTGGAGATACAATGGATTGAAAGATGATAAAAGTGAAAATTTGCCAAAACACTCTCGAGAAAAGAAGAAAGTGGAGAAAAGAAAAGGAAAAGGATATACGGTCATTTCAAAAATGAAACTTTTCCTATTAGGGTCTCTCTCTCTCTCTTACTTTGAACCATTGGCAATACCTGATGGTCCGATCATTTTGTTTGCTTGAACAAAGTGTTGGACAGCTTTAAGAATACCAACTCCCAATTCCATAACTAAGATACAGCAAGTTATCCCACCACATTGGTAGGGGCTTTGAATTCAGAGTTTGACTTCACCTAGATGTGTTACACTAAGGCTAGAGAAAGCTTTAAGGCCATTCTAGCCAAGCTGCGGAATACATTTAAGATATTTAAAATTTTCAATGTTGATTAGGATAAACTAAAAAGCTTAGAATTCTTTAAATTTCATGTATATATGTATATATATAAAACATAAAAAATGCAAATAATGAAAGTTTGTAAGAATACACCGTCTCTATCTTTTCAGAGGCATAACCCCAACCCTAACAAATATCCTAGATATGATACTAACAGTGAGGCTCCAGTAATGCAAGGGAATGTGGAGTACACCTTCATTGCTATTACTCCCAGGTCCACTCTGGACTGGAGTGATAGCACTTGACTTGGTCCTCTCTATGGGTCAAATGGAACTGTTTAACATTTAGACAGAAAGCAAACAAATGATTTATGCAGTTATTAGAAATAGAACTGTTTGATCATTTAACTGTGTAAACAAATGACTGATGTTTAATTGAATTGACAATGAGACATATTAATACTTGGAACCATTTAACTTTGTTTACTTATGTTTACAAATTGTATATATCTAATATATATGTATAAACTGGATTTAGCATTAAATAACTGAAAACAGTTGATATGCCATAAAATCAAACCAAACAAAACCAAACCAGAAAAATAACAAATTATGAACGAAAGAAGTCTGTTACTTTAATATATATATATATATGTGTGTGTGTGTGTGTGTGTGTGTATGTGTGTATATATATATATATATATATATATATATATATATATATATTAGAATGGTAAGAGTTTCCTCATTTTTTTTTTCATTTCATTTGAAAATTTAATATGACAAAAAAGATGCAACATCACACATTAACATTGCTCTGATGATGGTTTGATATAAAAACTGAAACATTTAAAGTTGGCAAAAAATTCAACAATAAATAAAATCATCCACTGACTACTTTGTTTTTCAAATTTGTATATATATATATATATACGATTGAGACAGAGTGAGTGGTGTATAGGTGAGAAACTGATTTTTACCTATTGACTCTCCATCAATGCTGACAATCAGCTTCTCGCTTATCTATCTATCTATCTATCTATCTCTCTCTCTCTCTTTCTCTCTCTACACGTATATATATATATGTGTAGTCAAATTGTCACAATCCTCAGATATTAACATGTCTGATGATTGCATTAATGTTTCTTTTTGCTACATGAATCATTTAGCCATAGAGTCAGTACAATGAGTAATTGCTTTTTTAGTTTATGTAAATGTTGGTATATATATATATATATATATATAGTCAAATTGCCACATTGCCCAGTCAGCTAGGGCAGTAGAATACACCAACAGCTTCTCTGCGGAGGGGTAAGATCCCCCCTATGAGTGTCCTGGATAGGACACTAAACAATCTGATGATGAGGCTTCAGTAATGCTGGAGCTTTGGGGAATGCAGAGTTCCCTTTTACTGCCATCGCTCCCAGGTCCACTCTGAAATGAAGTGGTAGCACCTGATAGGGTCATATCTCTGGGTCAAATAGAACTAAAATGTATACTTATGCTAAACTGAATTACTTGAAATAGAACTGTTTTGATATTTAAACTGTGTACTGATGCTCAACTGAATTATTTAAAATAGAACAGTTTTTGTATGCTAAACTGAATTTTTTGAACTAGAACTGTTTGTGAATAACTTGAAACAGAAATGTTTTTGACAATTAAACTGGGAAACTTATGCTAAACTGAATTGTTTGAAATAGAACTGTTTGTTTGTATAAAAATTGATTTGACATTAAATAACCTACAAAGGTTGATATGCCATAAAACCCAACCAACCAACCAACCAACCAATCAAATTGCCACAATCCTCAGATATTAACTTGTCTGATGATTGTCCTAATGTTTCTTTTTGCCTTATGAATCATTGAGCCATAGAGTTAGTACGATGAGTAATCACTTTTTTTAGTTTATGTAAATATAAGTATATATATATATATATATATATATATATAGTCTGTTTAGTTTTTCTTCCAATTATATGAATTTGTTCTGTATGATAATCTATAAATTTATGAATTGATATATTAAAAATCATACATTGAGCACTCCTGGAGATTTATAAGAATCCTCTTATATATTCTCAATTTGAACCATTCCCTACCCATATTCTCTGGATATTAGTTTCATGAGATACAGCCAAATAAAAAATGAAAGAAAAAGAAATAAAAAAACACTTTTTAAAAACATGCACATTTCAACAATTTGGTTTTCATTTTTCTGAGAGAAAAATACAAATTTTGTTATATTGGATGATTGCTCAAAAAACTAATACAAATTTGGGATGCAAATCATCATCATCATCATCATCATCATCATCATCATCATCATCATCATCATCATCATCATCATCATGTTGCGCCGTCAGCATGGATATGCCTGAGCCTCTCTTGCCACTTCTCCCCATTGTCCATTGCTTCAGGTTTACATCCCGTATCTACACAGAGCTGCTGTATGTAGGTTCAAGCTTGTCGTCCTACCTTTGCTCAGCCATGTGAAGAGGTCCACAAGAGTACATCACTTATGAGCTCATCCCTACACATGAACCAATCACGAGACTCATAAGTAAGCAATTAGACATCAAACTAGGACTGTTTACTCAAGAAGAACTTGACTCTGTACAAAAAAAAATTGAAAATAGAAAAGCAGCAGGGCTCGATGAAATTCCCCCCTGAAGTATGGATGACCAGACAATTCGACGACATACTGCTCCGACACTGTAATGCATTATATAATCAAAACCCTATTGACAGATGGATGAAGGAGACACAGATAAATAGTTGATTTTAACTTGTTTTTAAATTTTCAGTCATATTTCTTAACAAGTGCTGATTAACTGTGATTTTGGCAAAAAATGTTATAGGCACCTTAACTCATCTATTCTTTACAATAATTTCTACAGCAGTTATGTTGTACAAATGATAAAATTACAGGGCAGTTACCATGGCATAATGGCTAAAAGGCTGAATTGCAGCTTTGAAGTAAGCTAGTTCTAATTCTGGCCACACTATCATGTTCCCTTCCAGACAGGTATTGAACCCCTTATCCCTTTCCTATAGGTTAGATAATATCACTGGTTTTCTTCTACTAGGCATTAAGTAACCCACAAAGGTTGATATGCCATGGAAATAAAGAAACTAAAATGATAAAACCATTGAGTAAAAATCATATAAAAAATAAATTCTTTTGTGGGGTTGTACTATCTCTCTGTAGAAGATATAGTTCGAGCGGTTAAATAATACAGGATATACAAATAAAAGTTTTTTTTGGGGGGGGAGGAGGGGGCTTGTTAACTATGGGTTTTTTTATATATAATTTAATTGATGGTAAAGCCATCCTTACTGCAAAGCATGTGAATTTAATCTTGCACGTTGCTTTCCTTTTCTCAAATATAGATAGATAGATAGATCGATTTTATCCTACAATATATGAAAACATGTGTGATACCCTGTCATCATCAGCCACCAACCAGGGGTGATTCCACAGCAGCTTTTGCCACTGAACAGGATATGAAGACCAACAGAACAAAAGTCCCTCTTCATAGTTTAAATTCATAATGGTTTTAAAAGCGTTTGCTTTCACATGTGTTTAGTCATTTTTCCTTTTTTCCTGCTAATATCTGGTTCATTAGCCTTGTGGGCAGAGTGTTTGCCAATGGCCTGATTCAATCCCAAGTCGGGTCATACCAAAGACTTTAAAAATAGTACTTGATATGTCCTTGCTTAACTCTCAGCAATATAAGTTGCATATCAAGGTCAAAGTGGAGCAGTCCAGGGAATGGAGTAGCGCCCTCCCCTACACCTCGATGTAGTAGCTATAGAAAAAGGAGCTTTTGGGTCACCCTCGACTATGGTCGCCAATTTTACTTACTTCCCACTAATTGGCCAAATCACTCAAAGCAAATGTCATACATAATTTTACAAAAAAACTGTCTAAGGGGACCCTTAAGATTAGTTGTAATGATAAATGAAAATCCTTAGTCAAGATTTCTTGGATAACATTTTGGTTGCCTTTGGGCCAATGAATTCTTAACTCGCAAGGAATTTCTCTGAGGTGTTGTAGCTCAACAATGGGATCCTGAACGCTGTGGATGTAGTCCAGATTTTTAACCTCATCATTCAATTTACATTCTCTGATAAGGGAATTACGTTGTTTGCTCCCGCATGCCTTATGAATACGTAAACCTCGCAAACCGTAAAATCTTCTGCTACAATCACACATTGTAGTCAGGTCCAGTTCAAGGTCATTTTCTTTAAAATCAATCTGACAGGTGATATATTCTCCATCCCCAGTACAGTCACCCAGAGAGCATTCAGTGTCTGTTGTGGAATTCATATATATATATATATATATATATATATATATATAAAATAAAAGTAATAAAACCTACCGAGTCAGACCAATCTACCCAGGTTTCACCTGCTGGATCATCAGGAAAGATCTGACCAAGGCAAGTTGGTTCAAACGATATTTATGTAAAAAAAAAGAAGAAAAATATCTTTATTTGGCGATCAAGAAAAACAAAATTAAATAGAATGAGCGTAAAACCACATAAACCAATCAAAACCCATAGGACATGAGGTGTTAGGATGGGTAACTGAATACATCCAGGTGAACAAACATTCTATTTCCATTTTATACAAAATAGTGGGCATGAAGCCCAATGGTTTTGTGTGGGAGGGGGAGGGAGCGGTCATGTTATAACTATATTGTCTAAGGGGCCCTAGATTGCCAACTTCGCTGACCCATTCAACAGTACAATATATAATCAACCATTCTTCACCAAATACACTGCAGCCACCAAAATACCACACTTGCTCTGTGAAAAAACCTACCTAAAACCCCAAATGGAATGTATGATTTTATTTACAAAAAATGATTTTATATACAAAAATGTGGTGTGTGATGGGGATGGGAGAAAAACCGCAAAAAAATTCCTCATTTGGTTGCCCTCCGATCCCCCCATCTACGATATGGAGGCCGACTTTTTCAGTGTCTAAGAACACTGAAAACAAGCCGGATCTATGCTGAATGGGAGCAGGATCTAATCTATGGGGACAAAAAGAAAAAGACGGGGTTGGGTGTGGTGAGGACAGGTAGCATGAATTTATACAAGTGAAATTCCAAGATCTTCAGAAAAAGCGGGCTAGAGTAAAGGTTAGGGTATAAAAACAATAGGGATGGGGAAGATCTTGGAGACTAACAGCTAGGTGATGGGGATGATGACTCACAACTAACTGCTAACTAGTGTGAACAAACACTATAGTAACCATTCTTGAAAAGTAAAAGGAGAGTGCGGTGCATCTTTGCTTTGAAAAAATCAATTTTTTTCCCAAATATCAGTTGGTATAATTCTTATTTTAAATTGTATCATCTGGGGTTTTTTTTTCACACTATCAGGATCCTATATATATATATATATATATATATATATATATATATATATATATACACACACACACAACCCTTGGTAACTCAGCAAAATAGCCAACAAAGATTCCAGATCTTAATATAATAAAAAAAACTGGTCTATGACAATGCACCACACTCTAAGGCTAATTTGTCAAACCCTAATTAAAAAAAAAAAACTGGAAGCAGCTCCATGAAAAATTTTGTTTTTGATTAGTCAAGTTCATGCCTTGAAAAATTGAGGCTGACATAAAAGCAGGGAGAGAGACATCCAATTATTGGTTTTTTGAAATTCCATAATTTAATCCTCAAGCTTAAATTGAAAAATATCTTTTGCTTATCAATGAGAATAAATTATCTTAATTTGTCTCAGATTTGAGGTGAGTTTATTTTTCATTCATAATCAGTAAGTTTGATCTCCTGTCACACTATTAGGTTCACTTTCAGATGAATACCTTAGGAAAAGGCATGAACCCTCTTATCCTCACTAACTATGGGTTAATAGTACCACAACTACTATTTTGATTATAAGGGGGGGGAGTTTTATCTTGTGAGCATGCATATGGTGTTTTTATTACTGTCCATTTTGTAAAGATAAAATTTTAAAATGAATTACGGAACTTACTGCTGGAACCTTCTGGTGCCAAACAAAGAAAAAAGAATAGTGTCACAGCCATGTAGACCTGGTTAAAACACCCACCTGGTGAACTGGTTGGCTAAAACACTAACCAACCAAATGCTTGAAAACCAGGGTCTACTATGTCAAGTCTCTTTAAAAAGCTGATGAAACTAGTTGCGTTTTTAATTTTTAGGTGATGGATCGGGTATGATCAAACTGAGTGGGGCCTAGCTAGCAAGGGAAGTATTATGTTGAGAGATCCTAAGACCCAGCTATAAGACATAACTGATGACGTTACCCAGTGCCTTTTTATAACCAAACTAGAGTATTTCTTACAATACATGAAAGGATGGCTTTGGCATTGAATAACCTACAAAGGTTGATATGCCATTAAAGAAAGAAACCAATCCAAACCTTCCCTAAGAGTTATGAGTCCATATTTTTTGTTTAGGGTTGTATATATATATATATATATATATATATATATATATATATATATAAGCAAAACAAAATCTGGTCACATTAGGATAATAAATTTTTTTTCCATCCGGCTATGGGTATTGATATGAATCAATAACTCCAAATTTAACAAGACTTACCCATTGCAGGATGGAAATGAATTTATAATCCTAAAGTGACAGGATCTTACATTTTTTAAAGGAATTGTTGCTCTGTGATGTCAGTAACATTGAGCTCTTTACCAGGAAAATTTAGATGTTCAAAGTTTGAATAATTTAATTGTCGTGATGGAATTATTCCCAACTTCGGTTTGACTGGACTGAAGAATATACATACACACATACATATATATATATATATTTGATTGATGGAATTTAGACTGTGACCTCTGGGTTTCATGGAGTTTTTTTACAAAACAACAATCATCAGGCAGTTAATTTCATTTTGTTAACAGCCTGATGATTGTTGTTTTGCAAAAAACTCCATGAAACCCAGGGGTTGCAGTCTAAATTCCATGAATTAGATATATATATCTAATAAATATTTTACCGGCCATTGGCCTAGCGGTTAGAATGTTCGCCAATGGCCCGGGAGACCTGGGTTCAATCCCAGGTCGAGTCATACCAAAGACTCAAAAAATGGTACTTGATGCCTCCTTGCTTAACACTCAGCATTATAAGGTACGGATCAAGGGTAAAGTAGAGCAATCCAGGGAAGGAGTAGCACCCTCCCCTACACCTTGATGTAGTAGCTATCGAAAAGGGAGCCTTCGGGTTACCCTCGACTATGGTCGCCAACTTTACTTACTTATAATAGCTCTATCCTAGATATTGAGCACTCTCCATATTATATTACACTTGGTTCAACACAAACCCATGAAGTGACTTAGTGACAACCAGCACTGTTATAATATAATATATATAGATATGAGATATGAGATATGAGACTCATTCATGGAATTTGAACAGTGTGCACAAACTGTATGTCATATAAACTTTTTCTGCTTCTGAATCAAAAGTTTTTCTCTCATTTCCCTTTTCATTTTCTCACCCACTTTACTTTATTACTTTAAATTGGCTTTACTGAATGATTTATTTTTAGATTAGCCCAATCAAAATAAATCTATTGTTGTTTTAGTTCTGGATGGATTACCCACAAAGCTGAAGAATCCTTGACATTTATTTTTCTCCATGATTGCTGTGTCTCAGACTTTTATCCTGGTAATGTTCTTAATCTTTTTTTACTTTTTTTTTTACTTTTTTCTGTCATAAAATTGCTGGAAATTTTATCCATTTTCTTTTCTATTTCTTCTTTAACATTCCATCTTGACATTATCATCCATAACGTTCATATAGTTCATTGTTAAATCACCTCTTAAAGAGGGTTTTTTTTTTTTGTTTTGTTTTGTTTTGCTCATTTTATCATTCAGTATAAGAAATTAAGGAAGCATACCAATTACTCAGTTAGTTGTTACAAGAAAGAAACACAATAAAACTAAGATTTTGAACATAGTCACTAAAAGAGGCTTGCTTTTATTCTCTCTCTCTCTCTCTCTCTCTCTCTCTCTCTCTCTCTCTCTCTCTCTCTCTCTCTGTCACTGTAATACTTAGATATATTCTCTCTATTCCCCCTCTCTCTCTCCATCACTGTAATACTAAGACATTTGACATTTTCTCTCACTCTCTCTCTCTCTCTCTCTCTCTTCTAGCCACTGTAATACTTAGATATATTCTCTCTATTTCCCTCTCTCTCTCTCTCTCTCTCTCTCTCTCTCTCTCTCTCTCCGTCACTGTAACTCTAAGATTTTCTCTTATTCTTTCTCTCTCTCTCCCAGCCACTGTAATACTTAGATATATTCTCTCTATTCCCCCCCCTCTCTCTCTCCGTCACTGTAACACTAAGACATTTTCTCTCACTCTCTCTCTCTCTCTCTCTTCTAGCCACTGTAATACTTAGATATATTCTCTCTACTTCCCTCTCTCTCTCTCTCTCTCTCTCTCTCTCTCCATCACTGTAACACTAAGACATTTTCTCTCGCTCTTTCTCTCTCTCTCCCAGCCACTATAATACTTAGATATATTCTCTCTATTCCCCCCCCTCTCTCACTGTCACTGTAATTCTAAGATATTTTCTCTCACTCATTCTTTCTCTCTCTCTGCAACTGTAATACTAAAACATTTTTTCTCTGTCTCTCTCTCTCTCTCTGTCTCTCTCCTTGTCATAGTAATACCAAGACATTTTCTTTCTTTCTCTCTGTCTCTCTATCTCTCTCTCTTTCTTTCTCTTTCTTTGTTTCTCTCTGTCACTGTAATATCAATACATTCTCTCTCTCTCTATCTCGTTCACTCTCTCTCTCTCTCTCTCTTTCTCTCTGTCACTGCAAAACTTAGACATTTTCTTTTTACTCTCTCTCTCTCTCTCTCTGTCACACACACACACAGTACCACTGTAATACCAAGAAATTTTCTGTCTCTCTTTTTCTCTTACTCTCTTTCTCCTCCTCCTCCTCATATCTCTCTCTCTCTCTCTCTCTCTCTCTCTCTCTCTCTCTCTCTCTCGCTCTCTCTCTTATCCTCACACAAAAACATTCCTATTCTATCTCTTCTTCTGTCTGCCTAATATCAAAATATTTTTCTCTGTCTCTGGGTCAGTCAGCTGGAACTGTAGAATACAACGACAGGATCTCTGCAGAGGGGTAAAACCCCTCCAAACTAGTGTCCTAGATAGGGCACTAAACTATCTGACGGTGGAACTCGAGTCCTGGAGCTTTGGAGTATGCAGAGTACCCTTACATTACTCCCAGGTCTACCTCCGAGTGAGAGTACCTGACAGGGTCCTATCTATGGGTGGTTTATTGATTGACCATACTTGAAACCATTTAACAGTGTATAAATAAATGATTAATATCAAATAGAATTATTAGTGTTGAATATCAATACTTGAAACCATTTAACTGCAAACAAATGATTAATATCAAATAGGATTATTTGGGTTAACTAGCAATATTTGTAAGTATTTAACCGTGTGCAAACAAATAAGGTCTGGCTTATTTAAAAGAATTTTTACATATCCATAATGTTTATATAGTTGATTGTTAAATCACCTCTTAAATCATCACTTAAAATGATATGAATAAAGATTGGCCATCAAGGGTTGAAATGCCTTTAAACCAAATAATCTAACCTAATCAGAATTACTAATGTTAAATAACAATACTCAAAACTATTTATCTGGTTTGTTTAAAAAATGTTACCAACTAACCATTCACTTACAACAAATTCTCTCTCTCTCTCTCTCTCTCTCTCTCTCTCCCTCTCTCTCTCTAGATATATATATATATAGAGAGAGAGAGAGAGAGAGGATTTATGATTGAATAACCTACAAGGGTTGATATACTATCAACCTCAATTCAACCAAACAGTCAGTCTGTCTGTCTGTCTGTCTCTGTCTGTCTCTCTCTCTCTCTGGCTTGTGTACTTACTGGAACCAGTGAAAGGTTTTAATGTATGAAAAAAGAATTGGTCCTTCGAGGGGAAGTGAGTGGATGTCATTAACAATAAATGGTAATCATCAAGTAGCCATATTGCTGCAAGACATGAATAATTGTAAAGAATTTAAATTACCAAATTCTGAAACCAAAATTTAACAATATATTTGTGGCACTAAAATAATTATTTGCATTTTATTCAACATTAATAATTAGGTTGATAGATAATTCTTCAAACTCGAAATGTAAAATAATAACATTGAATTATTGTTCCAACATTCTGAGTCAATACATCTTCATTAATTGTTTTGTTTTTACTTCATCTTATTAATGTTGCTTTTTATTATATTACACTTGATCAATAAGCTTATCATTATTACAATTATTCAGTTACTTTTACTTCATTTGGTTACTATTGGTTTTCAATTTAAAATACGAGCTCATCAAAGGCTTTTTATGAAACATGCTGTGCACACAGATAAACACACACACACGTATATACGAGGATCATTGAATAAGTTTCCTGACTTTTTTCGTATGGGCACTTTTATTGATTGTACACACATAAAACTCTAGTCCCCTTTGAAGTAATCTCCTCCAGTTACAATGCACTTGTACCGTTCCAGCAACTTCTGCAAGGCCCCATGGAAGTCCTCTTGTGTGAGCATATCAAAGACCTTCGTCACAGCCTCTTTCATCTTCTCAATTGTCTCATAACGACAGCCTCTGAGCTTAGGGAATAACCAAAAGTCACAAGGACCAACGTCTGCACTATAAGGAGGGTGAGGAACTGTCTTGATGCCCATCTTGGTCAAATAGTCTGTGACAAGGATAGAGTTGTGGACTGGTGCATTGTCTTGCTGGAAATGCCACTGACCCGATTTGAAGAGTGCTGGCCTCTTCCCAAGGAATCTCTTCCTGAACTCCCTTAAAACCCCAACATAGTAACCCTAACTGTAACCCTAACCCTTTGGCCAATCAACTCTGGTGTATTGACTTCCTTACTCCTCCCACACATCTCATCATCACACACAGACTCCGTACCTTGCTTGAATCTCTTATGCCACTCAAAAACTGATGCTCAATTCATGCAAGATGGTTGAAAAGCAGTCTGAAGCATTCCATACGTTTCTGTGGCATTTTTTCCAAGTTTAAAACAAGTTTATTGCATATCATTCTTCTTAAGTGTCTTTACATCCAGATTGCATTTTTGAAATTCACCTGCTGTGACAATCAAGCTTTAGTTGGGTGTATTCCAATTGCTGCTGAAGCTGTTCATTTGAACGTGAAATCATAGAAATTGGTCAGTCATCTCATAAGATGTATAGCAATAACATACTGAATTTTCAAGTAAATGCCGGTACGAAAAGTTTGTAAACTTATTGAATGTACCACGTATATATACATATATTTATATATGGAAGTAAATAAGGAAATTAAATCTGACAGTATGAAGAAAAGTAGAAAAAACCAAATAATCCCAAATTTGATAAATTTATGAAACGTTTTGGATTGTAGACAAGGGCAACCTAAAGAATCTTTTTTCAATATATACAACACCGAAGTGTAGTGGAGGGCACTATCTCTTTCCCTGGATTTCTCCACTTACTCTTTTATAAATAGACATAATTAGATTCTTTGTTTAATGCCATGTCTAATTCCATAGGTTATCTAATGCCAAAGGTATTTGTCCAAAAGTGAATGTAATAGCAATAATAGTAATCACTCACTACAATGTCACAGTCCAGTATGTTAGCCACAAGCCACTACGCCATGAAGATTCTCACTATATATATATATATATATATATATGCATATATATGTGTAGATAGATGTACATACATGTATATATATATATATATATATATATATATGTATCCCAACATATATATAAATAAAAAAGTAAAGTTGGTAACTGTAGTTGAGGGTGACCTGAAGACTCCCTTTTCAATAGCTACTTCACCAAGGTGTAGGAGAGAACACTACTCCTTTCCCTGGATTGTTCCACTTTGCCCTTGATACATACCTTATAATGCTGATTATGAAGCAAGATAGTATCAAGTACCTTTTTTTTAATATGACTCAATCTGGGATTTAATCCTGGTCTACTGGGCCATTGGAGAACACACTACCCACAAGAAAGATATATATATATATATATATATATATATATATATATATATAATTATGTAGTCTGCTATATTTATAAAAAAAAGAGAGCTCAATATTAGTGATTGAGTATATGTAGATCTAAATAAGGATAGCACAGACACAAAGTCAGTGGCAACTTGGTGATTGTCAGTCTCTTGCCAATGTGATCAACTGACCAATATATATATATATATATATATATATTTGGAGGAAGAATAGATGGATGGATGTGTTTCCCAAGGGTATTAGCACTAATTGAAATGCAAACAGCCTTGTCCAGGGTTTGAATTCAGGTCACCATGTCCATATCCCACTTCAATAACCATAACACCACTTGCGCATTCACACATATATATATATATATATATATATATACGTATATTTCATTAAGAAAAAACAACAAACTGGTCATATTAGGATTATAAATTTATTTCCATCCTGTTATGCGTTTTTGAAAAATCAAAAAACACGAAAAAAATTAACAGGACTTTTTCAGATCTTATGGATGAAATAAATCAGAATAGACACAGGAAAGAAGGGTGGGAGGGGATAGAAGAGGGGTGAAGAGTTATCTCCTCATTTAGCCTACTTCCATTTTTTAATTTTATTGTCGGTTAGAATTACAGTAAATTAATTTTTTTTTAATTTTTTTTAAATTCTAATTATTTTTCAACTTAAAACTACAGATTTAATACTAAATTAGAAAAATAACTTTATTCAACAACTTTATGTAACGATACAGTAAAAATTATATTAAATTAATTTCAAGATTTAATCAAATTTAACTTCTTTTTTTTTAAATCAAATTTATTTAGAACCTATTAATCAGTTACACTTTTTATGATTAGTATGTATATATGATATGGGTTTTTTCACATTTTCTATCTAACATTTCATTTTATTTTTATTTTTATTCATTCACATTAATTCTCAATTTAATCCTATGTTGTTGTTTTTTTAAAGTTATTTATGTTAATTATCTATAGTTTAAATTTAGCCCTATGTCTACACCTAGCTATTAATTCACATCTTTTATTTAATAATTTTTCCGGCTCTGGATAAAGCAAAATGTGCATCTTTTCTTCTAAACACAGATTACATCTACTATCGAAACATTTTGGAGTATTTGATCTTTTTAATAATAATATATATATATATATATATATATATGTATATATATATATATATATATAGTGGTGGAGATCATCGTATGCACTGTTGATGAGACACAATAAGGTCGAAACAGCTGTTCAGTGTTCCGTATGTCGCATGTGGGTGTTTGCCGGATTTTCTAGTCATGGCAATTTAATTATTATTATATCAATTCCTCTAATTATATATAATATACATGTATATATATGTATATATATATATATATATATAATTAGAAAATTATATATATATATAAAAAAAAAATTTTTAAATTAAAAAAATATATATATATATGACTTACTTCATTTATACAGCCAGCTATAAAAGGCAGTAGAGAATCTGATTGTTGACTTAATTATAATTAGTGTATAAATATGATTAATGATCTGGTAATCAACTGAACATTCATTATCCTCTCAACAAGAATTAATGCTCAGTTCTCAGTTAATCAAGGAAGTGCAAGTGGCCTAACTGTTAAAAACATGAAGAATGAGGTAGGTGACCAGAGTTGAAAATCTGGCTGATGTACTTATGTGCTTTGGAAAAAAATGAATCTATTTCTTCTCCACTCCTTTAAGCTATGTGTTAATAGCATGGTCAACTGAGTAATTGATCCTCAGGTTGTTCGCCAGTCTAGGAGAATGAAAACACTAATTCTAAGCCAGAGAGAAGTGCTTTTGTTACATATATATATATATATATATATATATATATATATATATATATATATAAAGATTTGGTGTTAGATAAACCAAAAGGATTGCAGCCCAGTCAGCTGGGGCTGTAGAATACACTGACTGCATCTCTGTAAGACTCCCCCAACGAGTGTCCTAGATATGATATTAAACAATTTGATGGTGAGGCTCCAATAATGCTGGAGATTTGGGGAATGTTGAGTACTTCTTCATTGCCATCACATCTATGTCCACTCTGGCTCAGAGTATTAGTATGTGATAGGGTCCTATCTAAGGACCAAATGCAATTGTCTGACATTTAAACTGAGTGCAAACAAACTATTTATGCTAAATTGAATTGTCTGAAATAGAACTGTTTGATCATTTAACTGTGTGCAAACAAATGACTGATGTTTAATTGAATTGTTAGTGATATATAACAATACTTGGAACCATTTAACTTTGTTGACTTATGCTAAATTGAATAGTTAGAAATAGAACTATTTGATCATTTAATTGTGTGCAAACAAATGACTGATGTTTAGTTGAATTGTTAGGGATACATAACAATACTTGGAACCATTTAACTTTGTTGACTTATGCTAAATTGAATAGTTAGAAATAGAACTGTTTGATCATTTAACTGTGTGTATCCACAAATTGTTTATACAAATCATATATTTGATATACATTTAAAAACAGGATTTTGCTTTAAATAAGCAATAATAGTTGATATGCCATGAAACCAAAACAAAGCAAACTCTGCTACAGAGTAAATTTTTTTACTTTGACCCTCACACATTAATGGACTTCCCTCTCCGTATGCCATTTATCAGCCAATCCAGAATTTGGGATAAGAAGGTAGAACGGCACTAGAATTATCTAAATAGAACAATAAGAATTGAACCCTTTTTTTTTACATGAAAAGCAAAAAAATAGCTTTGGAATAGGCTGTTATTTGAAACCTGTATATTTAACCCTTTGAGCATGGTATACCTGGGGTACATTAAGTTTCTTGGTTATATTTTGTTTTGTTTTTTATTTCAGTGAAAGAGATAGAGCCTTGAATACATTTTAAAATCTCTAAAATCCTTTTAAAATCATTGATAAAAACAAATCAAGATAGGATTTCCTCTGCAAACACTTAGCAGTTCTGTCAATTTCATACATTCTACTCGATCATCAGAAATTTGCAATGTGCTTCTTTTATAAAGTCGAATTCTCTCCGCCAACAGAACAATATTTTTTAAGTATATCATCATCATCATCATCATCATTAAATCATGCCAACAGTACAAAGTTCTCAGGCTCTCTCTCTTTCTCTCTCTCTCTGTCTCTCTCTCACACACCATGCCTCCTAAACTGCCACCACTCTTGGTCGGTCTTCTAAGCAGCCTCCAGTGTTTGCACAGAAAGCTGATGTAAGGAAGTGCTTCCAGGATGGCCAACACTGGTATGACCATGTGTAAGAGTCCATAAGAAAGCATTAATTATGAGAGGTAAATGGTTATACAGCTGCTGTTTTGTGGGGTGCTACTTCTTGTATTTGTTCACAAAAGCTCATAGCATTCTTGTATAGCTCCCATCTAACTTTTTTCTGCAAGCGTTTTGTAAGAGTCTTAGTGGTGCAGCCACACAGTAATACTGACACTGACACAGTTTAGAAGAAAGCCAGTTTTGTTTTATCTGAGAAATTACATTTCCAAAAGATTGACAACCTGTCCGTAGTAGTCTACACCTTCCCTTGACATCGCTTTCTGTGGGTGCCTCTGGTGGTGTAATGGTTTAGCAAGTTAGACCATCAAACCCACACGAGTGAGTTCGAGTCTCATTAGGTGCCCCATTTATATGGCATTGTGCCACATCTAAGCAAAAAGCTTAGTAAATTACAACATCACTTTCAGTAGATGAAATAGTGCTATTGAGGTATGTGAATTGATCGACTAATTTCTGAGGCTTGCCACTTAAAATAGAGATTGCTTCTTCTTGTTTAAGACATACTTTCTTTTATTTGCATTCATGTAAAGACCAATGCTTCCTGCTGCTCGCTTCAGGCTATGCAGTACGGATTCAGCTTGGACAAGTGTATTTGTGAGGAGCGCTGCATAAATCTGTCTGTCATAGTTTCTACTTATTTTTTTTGTGTGAAAGCATTTTGAACAATAAAACAACCTTAATCAAAAGGAATTTGATGAAAAACACAAAAGTATGGACTGCTGGATTGAGAAACTGCAGATTGTGTTGGGAGAAAAATTTAAGATCATCTCTTTCTCCAAAAAAGATAGCCGGTTAAATTGGTGATATGAATTAATAAGTAGATACGGACATATTAACAAACATCTTTTAAACATCTGCTTGTTTGCTCCAGATTGATGAGAAAAATAGATAATATAAATGAATAAGAAATAAAAAATAACAGTAAATTTCCAAATAAAAAATGCTAAACTGAATTGTTTGATTAAACTGAATAGCTTGAAATAGAAATGTTTTTGACAATTAAACTTTACTTACATTTAAACTGCACCTATATGCTAAACTGAATAATTTCAAATAGAACTGTTTTTTGACATTGAAACAGTATTTACTCTAAATTGAATTGTTTAACATAGAACTGTTTTGACATGCAACTGTTTGTAAACAAAATCTGTACTTATACTAAACTGAATATAACGGAATTAGAATTGCTTGACTAAACTGAATGGCTCAAAATAGAAATGTTTTTCACAATTAAACTGTACTTACATTTAAACTGCATGCTTATGCTAAACTGAATCATTTGAAATTGAACTGTTTTTGATATTGAAACTGTACTTACATTAAACTGAATAGTTATATATAACTGCTTGAATAGTTTGAAATAAAAATGTTTTTGACAATTAAACTGTGTACTCATTCTAAACTGAATTGTTTGAAATAGAACTGATTATTTACATAAAATGGATTTGACGTTAAAGAACCTACAAAGGTTGATATGCCATAAAACCCAAAAAACCAACCAAATAAAAATAATTGGTTATTTAAGAGAGATTTAAGTTTTAATGAAATATACTCATAGTCAATGGCACTTTGTGACTGTATTTTTCTTATCTATGATCATTAGACCCATAATACATAGGCACAAAACTGACAATCATATATATATATATATATATATATATTTGTGTGTGTGTGTGTGTGTGTGTGTGTGTGTGTGTGTGTGTGTGTGTGTGTGTAAATTAGATATATAAACTATATATATATGTGTGTGTGTGTATTTGTGTGTATGTGTGTGTGTGTGTGTATTAAATTGAATTAGTAGAAATAGAACTGTTTGGTCATTTAACAGTGCAAATAAATGATTAACAGTATAAAAAATTATTTATGTTTGATAGGAAAACTAGAAACCATTTAATTGTGGGCAAAAAATGATCTCAGGCTCATTTAAAATGTTATCTACAAAATATATTTACAAATCATATACATTTACTATATGTATAATCAGGATTTTGCAAAGATCACATGGTGAGAAACTGACTGTCACCAAGCACCGTTGACTGCACATTTATTCCATCCAAGCTTAGATATATATGTGCTCTGTTATTGATTTTGAGAACTCATTACTTATATCAACAGAAAAAACTATATCATTGATATATATATATATATATATATATATATATATATATATATATATATATATATATATATCATCATCATCATCATCATATCGTGCTGGCAGCACGGATATCCCTGACCCTCTTTCGCCACTCCTCCCTATCGTTCATCGCCCTAGGTAGGTCTTCAGGACAACAACCTGTATCCTCACATAGCTGCTGAATGTACGTTCGTGCTGGTCGTCCTGCTTTTGCGCGGCCGTGTGTGGGGATCCATAAGAGTACATCTCTTATGAGTTCATCTCTGCTTCTCCAGCAATGTCCTGCATGTCTGGTTCGTCTAACTTGAATAGTTTTCGTGATAGGGGGCAGGTGGCCATACAGTTGGTGTCTTGTTGGGTGTTGCCGCCAGGACTTGTTGAGGATTGCACGCAGCATTCTTGTGTAATTGCCATCTAGTTTCTTCTCCAGCCGTTTTGTTAGCGTCCATGTAGTGCATCCATATAGCAGTATCGATGTGACCGCTGCCTGGAAGAAACTGCGTTTCATTTTATCGGTTAGGTCTGATTTCCATATAGTCGATAGCCTATTGATAGCTGTCCATGCTTTCGTTAACCTCGTTTCGATGTCCTTTTCGGTTGATTCGACGCTGCTTCCTAGGTACGTGAATTTGTCTACTAGTTTAAGAGGGGTTCCTTCTAGAGTGGAGATGTCCCCCGTTTGGTTATAGCACATATATTCCGTTTTATGTGCATTAACATGGAGGCCTATGCTTGCTGCTGTTCGTTCCAAACTATGCAGAAGTGTTTCGGCTTGGTCAGGTGTATTTGCCAGTATCGCTATGTCATCGGCGTAGTCGGCGTCGGTAATTGTTGTTGCGGGGTATCTTCTGCTTCTTTTCTTCGTCAGTTCGAAGCCATTCTCTTTGATTTTGTCAATCGATGTTCTAAGTACGTAGTCTAGACAAATGGTAAAGAGATACGGAGCCAGCGTGTCTCCTTGTAGTACTCCTGCTACTATGTCGAAGTATTCTGTGTCTCCATCTGGTGATCGTACTTTTACTTTAGTGTTTCTATAGAGAATCGTTATTGCCGCTACAGTTTCTTTAGGTATGCCGTACGCTAGTAGGATTTGTTCCATCTTTCCTCTGTGAATGGAGTCGAAAGCCTTGGTAAAGTCGACAAATATTAATGTCGCTTGTAGGTTCTTTGCCCGTACACCTTCAAGGATTCTGCGGATGGTTAATATTTGTGAGGTCGTAGATCTATTTCTTCGGAAGCCATTTTGGTTTTTTCTAAGTATGTTGTCGATTTTGGGTTCTATTCTGTTTCGTAGTAGGGCATTGTAGATTTTGGCAGCTATGGATGTAAGTGTTATGCCTCGGTAGTTTTTGGCTAATCCGAGGTTGGACCGTTCACACAAGAAGAACTCGACTCGGTTCTCAGAAAAATTAAAAATAGAAAAGCTGCAGGACTGGACGAAATTCCCCCGGAAGTATGGAAGACCAGACAATTCGACGACATACTGCTCCGACACTGCAACGCAGTATACAATCAAAATCCGATAGATAGATGGACGAAGGGAATATATATATATATATACATAATTATTACCACCCTCTACAGCATTTAAGTTCTATGAATATAAATATATCATCATCATCATCATCACATCATGCTCATAGCATGGATTTCTATGATTCTCTCTCACCATCTGTCCCTATCAGCTATTGCTCATAGCAGATCCTTTTCATGGCATCCAGTGTCTGCATGGAAGAAGGATGCTGCATGCTGTTTTAAACACACCCTTGAAGCAGAACCCCACAAAACGGCAGCTATTTCACCACTTGCCTTCCATCTCACAAAACATTCTAGTAAGATGAAGGAGACATGCTGAGCATTTCTAGAGAAACAAGGATGAACTTATAAACAATGTTCTCCTGTGTGTCCCAACCCATGGACACACTAGTGTTGGCCGAACTTCCAATAAGTACGTAGCAGTCCAAAAAATACACCCCTTTAAACTGCATGAGTGTGTGTATGTGTGTGTGTAGGATGTGACACAAGGTCAACTCTTTTAAGTGAAGTTTAACAGGTTTGAGTTTCATACCTTTCCTTTTCCAAGTCTGGTTTAAGGAGTCCAATCTACTCTACTCTTTGCCCATAGCAGGAAGGAGATTAGGTGGATTCATACCTTTCCCAATGTGAAATGCAAACAGCCTCATCCAGGATTTGAACTCTGTTTGCAGCAACAATAGCCATTACACTAGGCGCACCTTCATGTGTGCAGATATATATATATATATATAAATATATATATATATATATATATATATATGCTTTCCCCCACTTTGGCGAAGGAATTCACAGTTGCCACTGGCATAATGCAAAGCTCTTTTTAATGAATTGAGTTCTTCGGTCTCCGATAGCATAAAATGTAAAGAAAAGGAAGTACATATATGTGAAATTCCCTTGATTGCATTGGGACTGCTGTTGGCTGTGGGGTTATTTTATCAAGCTGAAGTAAAGTTTGCAGCGTTTCAATCCTGGCTTGAAGCATTTCACATGACTAGCCACACTAAAGAGTTGTGATACAACAAAGCCTGTCTATGGATGACTATATATATTTTTTTCAATTTAACAAACAAGAAATTCAGAATTAGTATTCCATTAGTATTAAAAAAAATATATATATATATCTTGCTCACCAGATTTATTTTGTATTAAATTGCCGTGCATTGAGCACTCTTTCTATAGATATTCACAATCATTATTCACTTGATATATATATATATATATATATATATATATATATATATATATATATGCCAATGTCCATTATTCCCCTCTGGAATATGTTTATCAGTCTATAAGTCTTAACAAATTCATAGTTCTGTTGGGGGGGAATAAATTTATGGACTGTTGATGTAATGTATATACAAATCAATATGTGCTTGGGTTCAGAATAAGGGCTGTTTCAACAGTAATCAGAACCCGTGTACGGATTTCTATTATTAATCTAATATCTATATTTGCTTCCTCTTTATATCTCTTTTGCTTTTTTTATTTTAATTCTATAATCTTCCTTCTATAAAAATAATGCCGAACAAAGAACTATTACAATGCGGCTCCATTTCATTGCTCTCACGTAAAATTCAATGTCTTCCATTACTCTGTCTTCATAAAAACAAATCTGAAACTAAAATGTAATTTGTTCTGTGAAAATGCAGACCACCATCTATCTTTAAGACATTAATATTTTTTAAAAATTGCTCCTAGAACCTTCTCCAGTTTTCCCTCAGGCATTTAATATCCAGGGTATTACACTAAATCACATTATATAGTGAGGCTTCCATTTTGGAGCTCTGGGGAGTGTGAAGTTTCCCCTTCGTTGCCATTTCTCTTGGATTCCCTCTGACTGAATTGTAGTATCAGTTAGGGTTTCATCAGTTGGGTCCATTAGATCTATTCAAGATATTTAGAATGATTTTTAAATATATTTATCAATTGACCCTTAAAACATCAATATTATTACAAAGTATATATTGTTTATCCAGCTCATTGGCCTAATGGGTAGAGTGTTCACCAAGGGACCGGGAGACTTGGGTTCAATCCCAGGTTGCGTCATACCAAAGACTTTAAAAATGGTACTTGATACCTCCTTGCTTAACACTCAGCAATATAAGTCATGTATCAAGGGTAAAGTGGAGCAATCCTGGGAAAGGAGTAGCGCCGCCCTCCCTTACACATTGGTGTAGTAGCTATTGAAAGGGGAGCCTTCAGGTCGCCCTCGACTATGGTCGCCATCTTTACTTTACTTTTTATATATTGTTCCTCAGAATAAAATTACTACAAGCTACATTTAATTATTTGCTAATTATTTGTGGAAAACAAACGAGGAAAATTGAAATGATAGAACAATACAAATTATTTCTCTCAGAAAAGGATAATTCCTCCAAGACATATAAGAACTTGTAAATGATTGGTTGGTATGTTGGTTTGGTTTCTTTGTTTAATGGCATATCAACCTTCATGGGTTATTTAATGCTTAAGCTATCTTTATAGAAGAACAGCAGTGATACTATTTAAGCCATAGCTGAAGGGATGAAGAGGTTTATATATAGAGAGATAGATATGGGCAGACTCAGAAAAATAGATAGATAGATTGACCATTGTGCTAAAGTCATTTATGAAGAACAGTAGTGGTATTATTTAACCTATAGCTGGTGGGATAAGGGGTTTCATTCATTTCCTCTAGGGTAATCCTATTTACCAACCCCTCCACTCAGGCAGGATATGATACAAGTTCAATTTTTAAGCAGAGTTTAACAGGTTTGAATTCAGAGTTTTCCTTCTCCTAGACTAGTTGCCTCACCAAGGCTGAAGAGCCCAGTCTGTTTACCCATAGCTGGAGGGAGAATAATTGGATTCATACCTTTCCCAAGGGTATTAGTGCTATGTGAAATGCAATCAGTCTCGTCCAAGATTTGAACTCGAGACGCCGTGTCCATTTCCTACGACGATAACCATTACACCATGAGCACCTCTAGGGTAATAGACCAAAAGTAAATATATAAGCATGACTGGAGTTTGAACTCATTTGCAATGATGTTGTTGACTGGCTCGTTAGCCACTGCACCTCAAAGACTTCCACTGTAAACTGTTTTTAAAAAATCGCTCCTTATACCTTCTGCAGTTTTTCCTCAGGCATTTAATATCCAGGGTATTACACTAAATTGTATCTCATAGTGAGGTTTCCATTTTGGAGCTTTGGGGAGTGTGAAGTTATCCCTTTGTTGCCATTTCTCTTGTATTCCCTCTGACTGAGAATCATAATATCTAGTTGTCTAAATTTCTGAGACGAAGCTTGATGATTTTTATCATTAAGGGTTTTCGGACTATTGTCTCCATCTTTATTGTTATTTCCACAACGTTTCGGTTATAGGCATTGGTTCCCTAAACTTCTAAAGAGACAATCATCTGGAGGTTGCTGGTCCAATCCTGACTACAGGCGTGTTACAATATAGGAATACTTAACACTTGTACCCGGTTATGGCTAACGGAATCAGAACAGACGACCCCCGTGGATTCAATAAAGGACGTAGTCGAAGTTCCGTGAAGGTTCCTGAGTTTGACAAACACCTGAAGAAGGCCAGAGGACATATCAGCTGAAAGGTTGTGGAAATAAAAATAAAGATGAAGACAATAGTCCAAAAACCCTTAATGATAAAAATCGTAGTATCTGTTAGAGTCTCATCCGTTGATTTTGAAATATATTTGACCCTTAGTAATTGACCCTTAAAACATCAATATTATTACAAAGTATATATTGTTTATCCGGCTCATTGGCCTAATCAGTAGAGTGTTTATCAAGGGACCAGGAGACTTGGGTTCAATCCCAGATCGCGTCATACAAAAGACTTTAAAAATGGTACTTGATATCTCTTTGCTTAACACCCAGCATAACTCAATTCATTAAAAAGAGTTTTGCATTATGTGATTGGCAATTGTTATGAGAATAGTTAACCTAAGATATGTAATTGTTTACAAATTATCGAGAAAGAAGTTTCTAGAAACAAACAAATTTTTGCAAATTATTTTAGGCTAAAGATTCAAATAATCGCTTAAAAAACGACTGTCATCAAATTCCAAATGACAAGTTGTTTAAAACATATGGAAACCAATTCTATAATCTTAAGAAGAGTCATTATTATTCCAAGAGTTGTCGAGACTATAAGGTTACGGAAGCAAAATATGGAATAGGGAAGATTGGATTCATGCCTTTTCTACTGGGTGCGGAAGAAAAATATGGAATGATTTTAAGAACGTTTTTTAGTCTGATTTGTCCAATTTTTGAAAAAAAAAAAATCGATAAATCTAAATTTTCATGATTAGCTCTATTATTCAAGTACTTTTCCATTAAAATTCAGCCGACAAAGAATCTCTGATTTGCTTAATGCCAAAACCAAAATGCTGACATAATTAGGGTTTCTTTATGGATTCCATCAAGCCCAGACCTTAAACCCCTTGATGATGCTATATGGAGCATTTGAGAAAACAAAACAAATGCAACTTCCTATCCAAATATTGGTTCACTTAAGACAGCTCTTGAGGAGGAATGGAATAAAATGTCTGAAGCCATCCTTGTAGAAGGGCGACCGTGCTACTATTTAACCCATAGCTGGGCGGGATAAGGGAGTTCTTACCTTTCCCAAGGGCATTAGTCCAAAAGTGAATGTAATGGCATGAGTGGAGTTTGAACTCACTTACTACAATGTCACAGTCCAGCACATTAACCACTACACCACAAAGACTCCCTCTCTATAACATAACGACATATAATAACAATATGTAAAAAGATATAATATTCTCATGGTGTAATGGATGTTATTGTAGATAATGGGCACAGCGACCCGAGTTCAATTCCTGGATGAGGCTGTTTGCATTTCACGTTGTAATAATACCATTGAGAAAGGTAAGCATCCAGCTATTCTCCCTCAAGTAATGGGTAAAAAGAAGGGCAGATGTGGCTCTTTAACTTTGGCATAGCAACTAGTCTTAGAGAAGGAAAACTCTGACAAGTAACTGCTATACTCCAGTTAAAATATTGACCTTGTGCCACATCCTTCTCATGCAGAGGGGTTGGTAAATATATACGAGGTGCATACGATAAGTTTCGAGACTTTTTTCGTATGGGCACTTTTATTGATAGTACACACATGAAACTCTAGTCCTCTTCGAAGTAATCTCCTCTGACTGCAATGCACTTGTTGTGCCATTCCAGCAACTTCTGCAAGGCCCCATGGAAGTCCTCTTGTGTGAGCATGTCAATGACCTTCGTCACAGCCTCTTTCATCTCCTCAATTCTCTCATAACAATAGCCTCTGAGCTTAGGGAATAACCAAAAGTCACAGGAACCAACGTCTGCACTATAGGGAGGGTGAGGAACTGTCTTGATGCCCATCTTGGTCAAATAGTCTGTGACAAAGATGGAGTCGTGGACTGGTGCATTGTCCTGCTGAAAATGCCACTGACCCAATTTGAAGAGTGCTGGCCTCTTCTGACGGAATCTCTTCCTGAACTCCCTTAAAACCCCAACATAGTAACCCTAACCCTAACCCTTTGGCCAATCAACTCTGGTCTATTGACTTCCTTACTCCTCCCACACCTCTTATCATCCCTCACAGACTCCATGCCTTCCTTATGCCATTCAAAAACTGATGCTTGATTCATGCAAGATGCTCCAAAAGCAGTCTGAAGCACTCCTTTCGTTTCTGTGGCATTTTTTCCAAGTTTAAAACAGAATTTTATGGCATATCGTTCTTCTAAAGTGTCAGATTGCATTTTTGAAATTCAGCAGCTGTGACAATCAGGCTTTAGTAGGGTGTATTCCAATTCCAGCTGTAGTTGTTGAATTGAACGTGAAATCATAAAAATTGGTCAGTCATCTCATAAGATGTATAGCAATAACATACTGAATTTTCAAGAGTCTATGACAATTTTAAATGCCCATACGAAATAAGTCTGGAAACTTATCGTATGCCCCTCGCATAATGTAGGTATAAATATGGGTAAACAGTTGAGTAAAATGGCTTCTTTAATCAGTGATCCAATTCAAATCCAAAACAAGACTGTTTGCATTTCAGTTCATATGAATGCCGTTGAAAAAAGCATAAATCCGTTTGTTCTCATTCCGGCAAAGGGTAAATATATAGTAATAATGCAATAACCTTTCATTGTAATGGTACCCATTTTAACAAAGCTGTTTTTTGAAAAATATATTCTGACAGCATATTTGCTTTTATCTTCTCACAAAAATATTCGGAGATTAATAAAAAAAGATTTTGATATATCAATATTTTAATGTTTGTTATATAATGGCTTTCTCCACCAATCTACTGGATATAGCAAATATTCTCATAGGATGGACTGACAAATGGCTGGTCAAAGCTCAAATCCCCAGTCATGAGAGCCCTTCTGGTTGGATGTGGCTAGTCACATGTGAATTGAAAGAGAGCTAAAATTTTAAAAATTGGAACTTGAATTTTGGGTTTTAGACACCAATTTGTATAGGAATATTTGATGGAGAAATGTTATTTCCTTTCAAAAATGAATACAATTAGCAAGCATATATTTTGTTAACTAAGCAAACCTAATAGAAAAAATACAAACCGAAATGTGCTACAGAAATATTGAATAAAGAGTTACATGTTGAAGTATTCTTATTGTATATATGAGTATATGATAAGCTATGATAAATGAAAGTTTATGAGAGACTTACATTTTTTAGAAGTATTCCTGTGCAGAATTAAATATGTCTGAATATAATCAATTAAGTTTAAGACATTGTACACAATGTACAATTCTGTAGTGTCGTAATGTAAGATTTATTTGGGATGAAAATGTTTTTCAGAAAAGAACTAAAACAGGTCCTTGTGCCAAGACCATCCATTAAAAAAGAGGACAAAACTTTCATGTCCTCTTCATTTATAGTGCTTAGGCAACCGAGTGAAAAATCATACAAATTTACAATATGTAAAATGCACCTGCTATAATGGAAAAATTCATTCATTTTAACAACACTCTTCAGCTCCTAAGTCTACTGGTTTCTTTTATCAATGGTATATTAAACTTTGTGGGTTATTTAATGCCAAAGACATCCTGTAGAAGGACAGTAGTGGTACTAATAAACACATAACTGAGGGATAAAGAAGTTCAAACCTTTCCCAATGATATTAGTCAGAAAGTGAATGTAATAGCACGACTGCAGTTCAAACTCACTTACTACGATTTCACAGTCTAATACATTAGCCACTGTGCCACAAGGTCTTCTTCACTGCATCACAGGAACTCCTCCACCACAGTTACAGATTTCTCCCAAATGTGCTGTAATAATAAAAATCTACAGTACTTTTTCTGTAATTCAATACTGTTTTCTTTTTTTTAATATTTTTCTTTGTAGATGTTAAAATAGTTTATGTTGTTTCAGGGTCCTTTCGCTACCGGCCATGTTTGACATCAGAAGGTATTTATATTTTATCTTATTTCTATTTTTGTAGTTGAATGATATAAGCAAGGAATGCTTTTTTTTTCTCTTTTTTTTTCAAATTGAAGACTGCAGATCTTTATCAACGGTAGTTTAAAGAATTGATTTTGCACCAAATTTGAACATTTAAATACTTTATTACACCAAATATGACTATTTTTCTAAGGTAAAAACACTCGTTGCATTGGAGGCACTCGTAGTGTAATGGTTATCATCTTGGGAAATGGATTTGGTAACCCAAATTCAAATCTGTTTTCATTTCACATAACATTGATACCTTCAGAAAAAGTAAACATAAATGCGTAAGAAGAAATGGTTGATATACATAAATGTGTAACAAACATAAATGTGTAACAAACATAAATGTGTAACAAACACATAAATTTTATATATGTTTTACAAAGGTTAAAGCAAAAGTCTTTTCCGTCATAGATTCTTCTATCATCATTCTTTTATTGAAGTCAATGAGAAAATTTGAAAGAAGATGGTGAATGTTGGGTGTTGCTGGAGAGTCATAGAACAGTTTTATTATGTAATCCCTTAAACTGTTCCCATGGTGGATAATTGATGATTTCCTGAAAGGCCCATCCTCCAATAAAAGTGTTGTAAAATATCTGGGCCAAAACATGAAATTCCCATATTACTTTTTTATTTGACGCTTATATGTATTAATATATTTCAACTCCTTGTTTTCATCCGGCCCAGTCAGACAGTATCTCTCTAGAGGGGTAATACTCCCCTAATGAGTGTCCTGCATGTGACACTAAACAATCTGATGGTGATGCTCTAGTCTTGGAGCTTAGGAGTACTCCTTCATTGCCATTACTCCCAAATCCATTCTTGCCTGGAGTGGTCGCACCTGACTATGAGTCAGATAGAACTGTTTAGACCATTTAAACTGTGTACAAACAAATGACATATGCTCAATTGATTTGTTAGAAATAGAACTGTTAGACTATTTAGCTCTGTGTGAACAAATGACTGATATTTAATTGACTTGTTAATGATTCATAGCAATTCGACTGTATGCAAATGAATGAGTAATGTTGAATAGAATAATGTTAAATAACAATAATTGTAACCAGTTCACTGTGTGAAAATAAAAGATTCATATCAAATAGAATTATTAGTGATAGATAACAATAATTCAAATCATTTAACTGTGTAGAAATCATGACAATACTTATGTGTAAGCAAATTAGTTCTAACACATTTAAAAATGAAACTATTCTCTTACAAATCATATATGTATATCCATTTAATTATGTGCAAGCAAATGACTGATGCTGAATTGTTACTATTACATAGAAATACTTGAAACCACTCTGACTGTATGCAAACAAATAATTAATAACAAATAGAATTATTCATGTGAGAATGAAATACTTGTAACCATTAATTGTGTGCAAGAAGAAAAGAGTTCAGGTATTGCAGTATTGAGACTGAAATTCTTCTTCTTCTTCTTCTTCTTCTTCTTCTTCTTCTTCTTCTTCTTCTTCTTCTTTTTTTCACTCCTATAATTTAAGTGATATAAAAACATTTTTTGACTATTTTTTAAAACTACTTTTGATTCTAAAAGTTTTGTATACTTGGTTGGTTTGGTAGTATGAGCGGGGTGGGCCTCATCTGTATGAAAATTATTAGCATTAGATAAGAATACTTGAAACCATATAACTATGTGCAAAGAAATGATCATTATTATTAGATATGAAATCAAATAAATATGTACAAATCATTTTTATTATCAGATTATTTGAAACCATATAAATGTGTTTGAATCATTTGTATTAAGGATGCTTACTTAGATCTATAATTGTTTACTAAGGATTTTCATTAGTTTCTTGAAACTATATAGTAAAGTTGGCGACCATAGTCGAGGGTGACCCAAAGGCTCCTTTTCGATAGCTACTACACCATGGTGTAGGGGAGGGCACTACCCCTTTCCCTGGATTGCTCCACTTTATCCTTGATCCATACCTTATAATGCTGAGTGTTAAGCAAGGAGGCATCAAGTAGCATTTTTTGAGTCTTTCGTATAACTCAACCTGGGATTGAACGCAGGTCTCCAGAGCCATTGGTGAACACTCTAACCGCTGCTTAAAATAAGACTGATTCAGTATTAGATAACCCAATGAGGGTTGACATGCCATAAAACCAACTAACCCATCAACAAACAAACAAAACAAACTAAACTGCTACCTAACAAACAAAAACTACCTCATAAATTTCTACTTAGTGAACATGAATACCCTAAGGAAAAATATCCATCTAGCTATTCTCCCTCCAGCTATGGGTAAATAGTAGGACAGACTAGGCTCTTTAACCTTGCTATGGTAACCAGTCTAGAAAAAGGAAAACTCTGAATTCAAACCTGTTAAACTCTACTTAAAAATTGGCCTTTTATAACATCTTGCTTGTGAGGAGGGGTTGAGTAAATGCACACATTTTTACTTACATCACAAAAGGAAAAAAAAATTTTTAATGATATAATAGGATTCTATTTAAGAGCATTTAGCATTTGCAGATCTGGCTTCCAACATATAGAGAAGAACAAAGATACATAAAAACAATTTTTAAACTTCAGGTGCTTCCCTATTTCTTTAATACACAATGCTGAAATGTACAAGTACATAAAACTTGGTCAAAAAATGTGGTGTGATAGACAACAACTATGGAAGGCAGTAATTACTGGGGATACGGTTACAAGACTCAGCATTCCTCTCCAAGGCCACAGTTAATCACCTGAAGAAGGCCAGAGGTGAAATTTGGCTGAAACGTAGTGAAGAAGGAACAATACAAAAACTACCAAGATGAGGACAAAAAGTCTGCAATAAATAAAAAATTAATTCTCAGATTAAGAAGCCTCATCTCAAAATTAGTCCAATTAAAGACAATTACAAATTTGGTATGGACCCGACTATGGAAGACTAGATAAGGAGAAGAAATAATTGGATTTATAAGACCAAAAAATCCAACCTTGATTGCCCTTCGGGGCCCATGGCACAGCAGATAGAGGCGTTCAGTCTCTACGGTTCCAGCTGAGTATTGTCAGAAGATAGCGGTTTCAATTCCTACCCAAGCCGGCCACAGATTTATTTGGTCAAAAAATGTGGTGCGATAGACAACAACTATGGAAGGCAGTAATTACTGGGGATACAGTTACAAGACTCAGCATTCCTATCCGAGGTCACGGTTGATCACCAGAAGTGAAATTTGGCTGAAACATAGTGAAGAAGATACATAAAACAAAATGAAAATTAAATATCTAGACACTTAACATTAGTGAAAAACTCAACAAAAAAAAACAAAAAAAAATTTACAAGATCTTGGTATCAGCATGATGAAAAGCATCTTCAAGATAAATAAAAGTCGGATTAAAACAAAAAAACCCCAAAAAATGAAAAGTCTGAAGCAGGTGGATTTGAAATACCCTGCAAAATTTCCCAGAAAACAAACTCTGAAAAACCATCAAAAAAGCAAGTATACAATCATAGAATATAAATTCATTTAAGTAAAAAAAAACAACAAAACTTTAAAATGCCCACTCATCATCATCATCATCATCATCGCATTCCAAGAGAACAGAATCCTTTGACTCTCTCTTAACATCCACCCCTATCAGTCATCACATTTTGACCCACTGTCTGCACAGACTTGACAAATATAAGATTTTTTTCTGGTCAATCAACACTGGTATGTCCATGTTTAGAAATTCATAAAAGAACACTTATGTGTTTGTTCCTACTTCCCCAGCAGTGCTCAGCATGTTTTGCTTGGGTTATTTGGATGGTTTGTGAGATGGGAGGTACGTAGCCATACAATTGTTGTTTTGTAGAGTGTTGCTCCTTGGATTTGTTCAAAATAGCACACGGCATCTTTGTATAATTCCCATCAAGCTTTTTCTACAAATATTTCATTAGAATCCTAGTAGTGCAACCATACAGTAGTATTGGCATGAAAAATATCCATTTTGAAAAATATCCATTTTATTTTATTAGGGAGATCAGTTTTCCATATGGTCGATAACCAGTCGATAGCAGTCCATACTATATCTATGAATATATTGACATCATTTTCAGTAAAAATAAAATAAAAAACTTCATACTGGATTGAACAAATAGCCAAATAACGATGTCATCGCGGCCAGGAAAACAAGAGTAAAGTAGCCTCCCAATTTTAAAGGAAAGCTTCAGCAGTCATCAGAAGAGCCTAGCTCTAATTGGCTGTTGCAAAATTAAAAGTGATACCCATGGATAGAGCCAATTCTGCAGTCATTTGTCTTGTATGGAAGATACGCAGTTTAGTTGCCGGGATGGGAGTTGGAGTAAGATCAATGCCAACTGGGTCATTTGGGCGAGAGGGTTTGATGTTGCAAGACCTGAAACCCCCTGTGAACCCAAAGGAAACACCACTGATGACCCATCCCAATGCATCAATGAAGATGTATGATATGAGCTGTTAAGATATATGACCCCGTCAACTAATTACAAATGTTTCCTTTTGGTTGTGATTTTTCAAACTGTTATCCTCATCTCTATTGTGGTGAGTTGAAACACATTTCAGCCATTGTATCCTCTAGCCTTCCTCAGGTGTTCCCTGTTTATCTGGGCATAGAAATGATTCAACCTGGGAAATCATTTTAAAAGTTTGACTGTTTATCAAACAAGGTATTCAAGAACTATAAAGATCTTATTCAGATAATAATGCCTATCAATTCCAAAAGCATCACAAGAAGTTTCACAAGAAGCATGATGAATCCAAAACATAAAATCCAATGGTATCAATTATTCTTGATATTTTTTTCAAATAAGTTACTTTAAAAACAATTTAATTTGGCCTTTTCAATTATTGGTTCCCAGATTGTGTTCATTTCTGTACTTAGTCCACTCATGAGGTCAACATAGCCCAACATATATGCCGTTTCTTTGAGACATCTTCAATTCAGACAGATAATTTCAAAGGTTTGGTATTTGCAGCAGAAGAAAATTTCGTATTTTGGTTTGGCGCATAATTTAATTCAACGCATTATTTCACCCAATCAGGATGACTTATCCTATTCAGTCCGGGTATCCTTTCTGGGCAGCAGAAACTGGGGAAGCTGCCAAACACAACCCTTTTTGCAGAACGACTTGGTTCTGTACAGATGTCCCATTTGCCTACTCTTAAATAGCAGCAGCAGCAGGATGGACACATGAGGGAACCTATCTAATTTATGGATCCCTTGCGTCTATTTCTCTTAGACCAAGGGATCCCAGTTGAATATGAATTAGATAAATTCAATACACCACACACAGGAACAACTTTATTTCACCCCCAAAATTGGCTATGTCAATTGCGATGTCTAATTCCGCTCCGGCACCTAGTTACTACTTAACCTCTGGGCAACATTTTCTGGAGACATTCCGCTTCTCCCCGAAACAACCAGAAACACAAACTCACAGTGACTCCAAAGTTTATTTCCTACAACGGCAAACATGACTTTCACTACATACTGCCAACATACCTCCTTTGCAGGTCCAACAACACACGCTGCTATCTCAACTCTCTCACAACTCCATTTCGTCTCTTTACTTCTTTCCTTTTCCACGAGGCTTGCAGCACAAACACAAACTCTATATTCCATGCTATCATTAAAACCTTCATGTAAAAGCTAACGGCATCTTTGCCTTCTTACTTCTTCATCCTCCTTTTATTTCTCACAACTTAGTGAGGAAACAACTCAGCGTAAAGACACACATACATTACAACTTTTCCTCGCTAAAAGAAATTAACAAACAAACATTCTCATCTCACTAAATATTCAACAAGAAGATGGCATCATCTTGATTAAAAGACATGAACTCTGTTTTATTTGAGCCCACGTAGAGGTCAATGTTTCTTGCTGCATACAGGTCAATGTCTCTTACTCCAGATTACAGACTTTTGGGAATGTTCAGATGACTAAAGATATTTTATGAAATAGCTTTTTTATCTGACACTGTGTATTTTATGAAATACCCAACAAATTTGCTACAAAAAAGTCATTAGAAAACTATTAAGAATTCTTAAAAAGAGAATCTATGATCGCTGAAAGTCATTAAAATATGGATAAGAACATTAACACTTTCCTTAACCAAAGAAATGAAGACGATTATAATTTAGAAAAAGCCTGCAAAATCACCAAAGTAAAAAAAATATGGAAAAACTCGGGACTGCTGAGAAATACTAAACAATCATTACATCACTAAAAAAAAAATAAGATATGCCCCAATGATGAGGGGATAGAATAACATTAAATCATTTTATTAATAGTTTCTTGAAGCTATAATTGCTTACGAAGGATTATGGGTTACTTGAAACTATATAATTGCTTGTATTGTATTAGTATTGCGTTTATTCTAAGCCCAACAGCAACAAATAAATTAATTAATACTTCGTTTAATTCTAATAATTCATTATTCAACACGTGAAACAATTAATAACAATATACAGTCCTCCCTGTGTATAAAGTTGAGTTTAAGGGACTTACCGGCGCTCTGAAGAAGATATTTGGTATCTTAGGGTTGTCTTTCAAAGAGCTTTTAACGTCTCCGTCTCACAGAACGTCTGGTGGAATCCATCAGACAGGATTTTGGATTTTTGCGCCAAGATTTCTGGGCTCATCACGTGATTAGTATATCCAATCACCGAGAGCCTCTCCCTCACTCACTCCATACGTAGGAATTACCATTTTACTAACCCAACAATTGAAATACTTGAAACAAAGTAAATGTTCATAATTTATTCATATTAGATAGAAATATCACCGATCGATGTTCAGATGAATCACCAAAGCACAATGAGTAGAGTGTTTACCAATGGTCTGGGAGATCAGGGTTCAATCCCTGGTTGAGTCATACCAAAGACTTAAAAAATGTTACTTGATACCTCCTTGTTTAACACTCAGCATTATAAGGTATGTATCAAGGGTAAAATGGAACAATTCAGGTAATGGAATAGCGCCCTCCCCCACACATCGGTGTAGTAGCTATTGAAAAGGGAGACTTTGAGTCACCTTTGACTAAGGTCAAAAACTTTACTTCTTTACTTAGATAGGAATACTTGAAACAATGTGAAAATTATTTGTATTTCAAATCGTTAAAGGAAGTGAATATCATGAGTTACTTAAAAGGACGTAATTGTTAGATGACACAAAAAAGTTTGGTTTGGTTTGGTTTGTTGGGTTTTAAAGCATATCAACCTTTGTAGATTATTTAATGTCAAATACTCTTTGTACATATATATTAGATATATATGATTTGGTTTGGTTGAGGTTTATGGCATATCAACCATTGTAAATTATTTAACGCTAACTCCGTTTTTATGCAAATAGTCAGTTCTATTTCAAACAATTCAGTTTAGCATGAGTATATATTTTAATCGTCAAAACATTTCTATTTCAAACTATTCAGTTTATTTAAACAGTTCTAATTCAGCTAATTCAATTTAGTATAAGTACAGATTTTGTTTACACACAGTTAAATGTCAAAACAGTTCTATATTAAAACAATTCAGTTTAGTGTAAGTACAGTTTCAATGTCAAAAACAGTTTCATTTCAAACAATTCAGTTTAGCATAAGCACGCAGTTTAAATGTAAGCACAGTTTGATTGTCAAAAACGCCTCTATTTCAAGCTATTCAGTTTAGTCAAATAGTTCTTATTCAAACAATTCAGTTTAGCATCAGTACGCTGTTTAGTTCTATTTAACCCATAGATAGAGCCCTATCAAGTGCTACTATTCTGAGCCAGAGTGGACCTGGCAGCAAAGCTCCAGTATCACTGAAACCTCAGCATCAGATTGTATAGCGTCATATCTGAACACTCATTGGGAGGTGGTCTTACCCATCTGCAGAGGTGCAGTCGGTGAATTCTACAGTCCCCCCCAGCCGACTGGCAAGAAAAGTTTGGTTAGTAAAAGAACAAGCAAACAATAATTATGGTATAGACTGACGCGAACAAGTCAGGACATGAAGTGTTGTTTTAAAGAAGAAAAAGTCATTGGCTGACTCAACGATGTTTAGTTTCATTTCTTTGTTTAATGGCATATCAACCTTCATGGGTCATTTAATACCAAAGCTATTCTTGAAAAGGAGCAGTAATGGTACTATTTAACCCACAACTGAAGCAGAGGATAAGGGAATTCATACCTTTCCCAAAAAAGTGAACGTAATAGCATGACTGAAGTTCCCATTCTTTTACTACAATGTCACAGTTCAACATGTTAGCCTCTGTGCAATGGGAATTCTTGCAAAGATTTGTGACTGCTGGGAAAAACCAAAGAAATTGTTTGGTTTAGTTGGGTTGGGTTTTATGGCATATCAACCATTGTAGGTTAATTAATGCCAAATTCTCTTTATACACATATATTAAATACATATATGATTGGGTTTGGTTAAGTTTTATGGCATATCAACCATTGCAGATTATTTAATGCAGAATCCCTTTTTATGCATATATATTGAATATTTAGCGATAGGAATGTTTCTTACCATTTTTAGCGAAGAAATATATTCTTGCGCGTGTTGTCATTCCCTCGCTAATTATTGTTGTAAAATAAAGGAGGATAAAGAAGTAAGCAGAAGATGCTGTTAGGTTTTATATGAAGGTTTTTAATGGCAGCATGGAATAAAGGGTTTACGTTTATGCTGCAAGTCTCGTAGGAAGGAAAGAAGTAAGGAAACGAAATGAAGTTATGATTGAGTTGAGAAAGCATTTTAGCAGCTAAATGCCTGAGCGAAAAGTGCATCGTTAGGTTAAGGCATTGTTGATTGTGTGAGGGAGATATGTTCGCCATAAGTGTAGCAAAAGTCGTGTTGCTGGTTAAGGACAGAAACGTTGTTTCGGGGAGAAGCATAAATGTCTCCAGAAAATGTTGCCTAGAGATGAAGTAGCTAGGTGTCGGAGCAGAATTTTGCATCGCAGTCGACGGAGCCAATACCGGAGGCGACTAAAAGATGTTCCTGTGTGTGGCGTATTGAATTCATCTAATTCATATTCAACTGGGAACACTTGGTCTAAGAGAATAGACGCAAGGGGTCCATAAACTAGACGGCTTCCCTCGTTGTGTCGATGCTGCTGCTGCTATTGAAGAGCAGACAGTAAGACGTCTGTCCTGAACAAAGAAGTTCTGAGAAAGAGGGAGAGTGTTTGGCGGCTTCCCCAATTTCTGCTGCCCGGAAAGATGGTGCGGAGGGAATAGGATAAGTCATCCTGATAGGGTGAAATTATGCGTCGACCCTAACGCTCGAATTAAATTACACGCCAAACTAAAATACGAAATTCTTTCTGCTATAAATATATAGGATTTGGATTGGTTGGGTTTTATGGCATTTCAACGATTTTAGGTTATTTAATGCCAAATCCTCTTTATACATATATATTGAATATATACGATTTGCTTGGCTTTTTGGCATATCAACCGTTATAGGTTATTTAAGGCCAAATCCTCTTTATACATATATATTAAATATGTATGATTTAGTTTGGTTGGGTTTTATGGCATATCAACCATTGTAGATTATTTAAGGCCAAATCCTCTTTATACATATATATTAAATATATAGGATTTGATTTTGTTAGCTTTTATGGCATATCAACCATTATAGGTTATTTAAGGCCAAATCCTCTTTATACATATATATTAAGTATGTATGATTTAGTTTGGTTGGGTTTTATGGCATATCAACCATTGTAGGTTATTTAAGGCCAAATCCTCTTTATACATATATATTAAATATATAGGATTTGATTTGGTTAGCTTTTATGGCATATCAACCATTATAGGTTATTTAAGGCCAAATCCTCTTTATACATATATATTAAGTATGTATGATTTAGTTTGGTTGGGTTTTATGGCATATCAACCATTGTAGATTATTTAAGGCCAAATCCTCTTTATACATATATTTTAAATATATAGGATTTGATTTGGTTAGCTTTTATGGCATATCAACCATTATAGGTTATTTAAGGCCAAATCCTCTTTATACATATATATTAAGTATGTATGATTTAGTTTGGTTGGTTTTTATGGCATTTCAACCATTGTAGATTATTTAAGGCCAAATCATCTTTATACATATATATTAAATATATATGTGAATGGTAAACATATTTTGTTGATAACATTCTATAATGAACCAAAGGTCTTTTTTGTGCACAGTTAAATGTTTTCAAGTATTGCTAAATAACAGTCATTTGTTTACACAGTTTGTTCTATTTGACTGATAGATCGGACTCTTTCTGATGAACCTGGAAGCAATGGTAATGAAGGGGCACTCCACATTTCCCAGATCTTCAAGGCTGGAACCTCGCCATCAGATGGTATTATAATGTCATATCCAAAACACTCTTTAGGGCAGGGTGGAGTGGGGGTCTTACCCCTTAGCAGAGATGCAGTCGGTATATTTTATGGACTGATTTAGAAATGGGATTTGTTTATCTGATCTTGGGTAGAGTGATATCATCACATCAAGAGGTGTGTGGCATAACTGTTATCATCACAGGAAATAGAACCGGCGATATGCGTTCAAATTCAGAACAAAGTAGCTTTTGTTTCACTTTATGCTAATGCTTTTGGGTGAAGCAGTAATTCATCTCTCCTTTCCCCTCCTACGAGTAAATAGTAGGGCAGTTCAGGCTCTTTAGCCTTAGTATTGTAACGGGTTTAGTAGGAAAATTCTGAATTCAAACCAAAACTACTCCACTGAATAATTGACCTTGTGTCATATCCTGCATGTGGTTGATGGGGTTGGGTGAATTCAAACGTCACATCAGATAACTGCAGACATATCTCAATAAAATTGGTCACCTCCATCAATAAAGATTAAGTGTAGTGTTGAGAGGACTTAAAGATTATCATTAAGAGGTTTGTGGAAGTTGAAAAAAATTATGAAGTTGGTCCCTTACTTTTTTCTTTTTATCCCCATCGACTTATTTTATTCTTTTGTTGGTTGTTCAGACAGAAAAGGAATGAATGACGAAAAAAAAACTTTTATTCCCAGGTTTACAATTTCGTGAAGAGAAATGTTTCTTTTAAACCAGTAAAATAGCCATCCTCCGAGTCGAGGTATCCATAGGAATTTAAGAAGGAGTTTCTTTTTGGTGCCAGGAAGCCTATATTTTCAGGCATGCATAGAATATCCTTCCTGTCAGAGATCCCCGGAAAGATTATTATCGTTTGTCTTTATTTATTTTATTTAAGAGTGTTCGCCAATCCCAGGTCAAGTCATACCAAAGACTCAAAAAATGGTACTTGATGCTACCTTGCCTAACACTCAGCAATATAAGGTAAGGATCAAGGATAGAGTAGAGCAATCCAGGGAAAGGCGTTGCGCCCTCCCCTACACCTTGGTGTAGTAGCTATCGAAGAGGGAGCCCTCAGGTCACCCTCGACTACAGTCGCCAACAACTTGTGTTAATTCATTTCTATTTCTTTAAGTTATTGTGTTGTTGTTTTTCATTATTCAATCCCTCATATTACGTAGTGATTAAGTTGGATTTACATTTGAGTAAAAAGGAATTCCTTTTTGTTCGTTTTTTTCTTTGAATGATGGAAAATATATCTATCTATTTTTATTTTTATTTTTTATTTATTTATTTCATTATAATTCACCTGTTTACCGATTCAGAAGAGTAATAAAAATGTGATTTTAAAATAATGCCAATCACCACCGAACATTCATTGATTCTTTGAATTAATTGTCTTATTCATTAGCATCTTTCTCTTATGGAAATCTTTCGACATTTCGATTCTTTTCCTTTTACTTCCACCATCTGTAAGTACTATTCACTTGAGAACAAGGTAAGTTTTGTTGGGTTTTTTTTACCACAAATCGTTTTCTTTAATTCTTTATATATTTTTGTTTTTATATGATATCTCAAAAAAGATAGAGATTTTCATTCAGTTTAAAAAAAAACGTTTCCCAAGCAATAGTTTTCCCATATGAACTACGTTACTTTTTCAAGAGAAGACTGAGACGAATGTTTATGGAAAGGAGCTCAGTTGTTGAGAGAGACAAAAGATGTTGTTTCTTAAGAACTCGTTTTTCTTCTGACACTGTCTAACGGAAGACATTTTTATATGTACCATAGACTAAGAAAAATGAATTGAATACATTAATAATAATAACATTATGAATTCGAGCATAACTCTTCCGTAGCAAAATATACTAAATCTTATTAATGGAAATAAATAAATCTTAAAGATGTAAATAAATAAAATAAAAGATGGAAATAAATATTAAAGATGTAAGTAAAAGTAAAGTTGGCGACCTTAGTCGAGGGTGACCCGAAGGCTTCCTTTTCAGTAGCTACTACACTGTAGGGAAGGGCGCTACTCCTTTCCCTGGATTGCCCCACTTTACCCTCGATCCGTACCTTATAATGCTGAGCGGTAAGTAAAGCAGCATCAAGTACCATTTTTCAAGTCTTTGATATGACTCGACCTGGGATTGAACTCTGGTTTCCCGGACCATTGGCGAACACTCTACTCATTAAGCCAATGGCCCGTAAATAATATTAAAGATACAAATGAATAAGATTAAAAAAAGAAATAGCTAATATTAAAGATGTAGATAAGTTGGCGACCTTAGTCGAGGGTAACCCGAAGGCTCCCTTTTCAATAGCTACTACATCGAGATGTAGGGGTGGGTGATACTCCTTTCCCAGCATGTAAATAAATGATATTAAAAATGGAAATAATATTAAATGTCACAAATGAATTACAAGAAATTGTCCATCACTGTTGAAATTTTATCAATGTAAAAGGAAGAATGCTAATTAAAAGTTTAACACAAAAGAGAAAAGATTTATTCAATCTTTATTTTACACTGAACTGTAATTCTATAGTATTGGGTTTGGTTGGTGCTTGGAGGTATTTAGTCCCCAAACACTAAGGGCAGATATTAGCATAAGTATGTAGGAGAATGGACCTGTGTTTGGTATTTATATGTATTTTTATGGTACCCGTTAATTTAACGTTAATTTTTGATATTTAGAATAAGGTGTAATATTTATACTTCCCCACAAGTTTAATGTTAAGGTTTGAATAAAAGTAAAATAGGCATAGTATAGAATTAAGGTAGGCTATAAGCACATGGAAAAAAACAAATGAAGGAAGCCAGTGAGTGAAGAATATGCAACAAATGAATAAAAGATATGAAACAAATAATGGTTGTAAAACGGCGCGGACAAAATGAACATTTAAAACAAGGCGACGAACAAAAACAAATTTATATTCTACAACAATTAAATCTTACATTGATACATAAAAATATTACTAACTCTACTAACAAAATAATAGTGTGTGTAATTGTGTGAGCTCGTGTTTGTGTGTGTGTGTGTAACACAACTAAGCTACAAAAATAATTGCAAGTTTAAAATGTCCTTTTTTTATGGTTAGAAACGGGCAGTTTCTCAGAGACGGGAAAGCGTCTCATAGTCCTTGTATATGAATGTCTGCGAGGCCCCTCCATAGTGTTGCTTTTCTCTCCTGTTGATTCACGCTGAAAGGAGTGTGTTGCTGCTGCGAAGAAATTTGGTCAAAGAGAACAAGGGTGTTTGAAAACGACGTATTTATAGAAAATACCGTCTTGTAGGTGGCTCAAAGACGCAGGACTTGAATTTACGCGCGGACCTAGTATTAAACATGTTACGTGGTCCTCCTGGCTAATGGTTTCCCGAGACTGAATATTGAGCATTTGCCATCTTTGTGGGAACAAGTGGCATACCGCCCAAACTAATTTATAGGAGTGTAAAGTCCTATAAGTATATCCAATAAACAGAAAAAGACTGAATAAGCTTGCTTATATGTATAGAAACATTTAATATATACATAATATACATACAAGAAATATTGACTATAATACAGAGATAAAATATGCATATGAACAAGCAGTACAAAAAAGCGGTACAAAAAAGGGGTACAAAAATGATAAAAGTCCTACTTGATCTTGTGTTATATACTCATCTACAGCATCACAATGACACAATAATAAAGACACACGCGATGATAGAGACGCAGGAAGGAAGACGCAGGAAGACTTCTTTAACAAAAATATATACCTCTCACTTTATTGCAAGGGTTCGAAAGGGTTGTTCATGGTTTGCATGTGAGAGGGAGCTGGAGACCAAACATAAACTGTAATATCTTGACCCCACTATTATGACCGTCACGTGTCTTTCTTGTTCTTTAGTGCTCAACCTGAGGCTTAGGGCCCACTGCTGGATGCTGGCTTTCTTTATTGCATCTTATCAGCATCTTCTCTGGACCCCAAACTCCATCGGGGTATCCGAGGGCCCCCTCGGTCGGGTGTGGCTTTCCCTACCACATCTGGTCTCTAGCTGTCTGGAACCCTACTGGCAACTACTCCTGCCACTGCCAACTGCTTCTTGGACTCGAACTCAACTAAGTTAAATAATAATTCAACGCCCACACGATCGCCCACTGGATCTTTGAAATCGAATGTTTAATCGTCATCAAGCGGAAATAACTGTCATGCAATTCGGAGGTCACTCACTTCCGGTGCATCACTCTGTAGTGTACCATGGGAATTACCTTGTCCCATTTCATCAGCCAATTTCCGCCCACGCGATTTCTTCTCCTAACAGCCATTAGAATGTGTCACTTCCTTCCGGTGCACCACCTTGGAATAGCATTTTTTGGGCTGGGTCGAAGGTCAAAACAACACTTGATAGGCAGTACAATGACCATGGGTGAGAGAGGGTAAAATGTCTCCACTGTTCAAAGAACAAAGACAGAAATGGCCAAAACATATTCTCAGATTCTCGACACATCCACTTTTTAAGAGAGACAATAGATAATTGTCTCCCTACAGTAGTATGGGATTTACAAACATTAAAGTTAATTATTGATGAAAGTATCAAATAAAATAGATTGGTTGGTGGGTTGGTTGGTTGGTTTTTTTATATGTCCACCCTTGATGGGCTAGTTTTTGCCAAAGTCAGTTTAACGAATACGGTCCCCACTTATATATGCTACAGAAATATATCATCCTAATCATTTTAAAATTGTATATATCTAACTAACCCCTCCACCATGAGCAGGATGTGACACAAGGTCAATTTTTCTTAGCAGAATAAAGCTGGTTTGAATTCAGAGTTTTCCTTCACTTAGATTGGTTGCCTAACAAAAGCAAAAGAATTCAGTCTTCTCTACAATTTAGCAATAGTTGGTAGAAGAAGAGAAAGATTTATGCATTCCCCAAGGATTATCAGCATCGTCCAAGACTTGAACTCATGTAGCCATTTCCATTAACTAGGATGGCAAACACGATTCCTAAAAATTCAAACAGGTAAACATTTCATACTTTATTGCAATATTAAGAAGGACTTTTATCATTTTTGTACCCCTTTCATATACTACTTGTTCATGGAACAATATATGCATATTTTATCTGTGCATCAATATTAATTAATTGGTCTAATGAGTAGAGTGTTCGCCAATGGTTTGGGAGACCGGGGTTCGATCCCAGGTCGAGTCATACCAAAGACTTAAAAAATATGACCCCTTGTTTAACACTCAACATTATAATGTAAGGATCAAGGGTAAGTGGAGCAATCCAGAGATTAGAGTAGTGCCCTCCCCTACACCTCAGTGTAGAAGCTATTGAAAAGGGAGCCTTCCAGGTCACCCTGGACTAAGGTTGCCAACTTTACTTTAACCAGGACATTGGCTTAATGAGTTGAATGTTCACCAATGGTCTGGGAGATCAGAGTTCAACCCCGGGTCAAGTCATACCAAAGACTTAAAAAATGGTACTTGATGCCCCCTGGTTTAACACTCAACATTATAAAGTAAGGATCATGGGTAAAGTGGAGCAATCCAAAGAAAGGAGTAGTGCCCTCCCCTACAGCTTGGTGTAGTAGCTATTGAAAAGGGAGCCTTCGGGTCACCCTAGAGTAAGGGAGACAACTTTACTTTTACTTATTGATATGAACATTTCAAGAGCCAATGTCAAAAATAAAGTTCAGAATTATTTCAAACAGGTAAACAATTTATACTTCTTTACAATATCAATGTTTTAAGAGTCAATGTAATTCTAAAGTTCTTGAGATGACAATACTCAGTGAGAAAAATGTTTGTTATATAATCAGTTGTTAAGAGGTACAGTAGATGGTATTTATGTTATTTTCTAAAGAAATCATTCTTTTTCTTTTGAAAGCGTCTAGCTGAAGACATTTTTATGTCAAACAAAGACTGAGAGAAATGAAGCAAATAGATAAAGGATAAAATTATTTGTTTGACAAAAACATGAAGAATCCTTTAATAAAAAAAAAAATACACTGAAAAAAATCCATCTTTCTTTAAATTAATGATAACTTGCAATGCTTTGTAGATTAGAATAATCTATTGTCTCACTATGAAGGTTGATCAGACCTAACCGATAAAATGAAACGCAGTTTCTTCCAGGCAGCGGTCGCATCGATACTGCTATATGGATGCACTACATGGACTCTAACAAAACGGCTGGAGAAGAAGATAGACGGCAATTACACAAGAATGCTGCGAGCAATCTTGAACAAGTCCTGGCGGCAACACCCCACAAGACACCGGCTGTACGACCACCTGCCTCCTATCACGAAAACTATCCAAGTTAGACGAACCAGACATGCAGGACACTGCTGGAGAAGCAGGCATGAACTCATAAGTGATGTACTCTTATGGAACCCCACATATGGCCGAACAAAAGCATGACGACCAGCTCGAACATACATTCAGCAACTATGTAAGGATACGGGATGTAGTCCAGAAGACCTGCCAGAGGCGATGAACGATAGGGAAAAGTGGCGAGAGAGGGTCAGGGATATCCGTGCTACCAGCACGACATGATGATGATGATGATATATATATATATATATATATATATATATATACATCCCACCTATGAACAAGCAAGATGTGACAAGGTCAATTTTTGAGTAGAATTTAGCAAATTTGAATACGGAGTTTCACTTCTCCTAGACTAGTTGACATACCAAGAGGTCAGTCTTCCCTACTATTTACCCATACCTAGAAAGAGAATAACTG
>OY757936.1:69854455-69946955 GCA_963585895.1 Sepioteuthis lessoniana
AGTTGGTGTCTCGTGGGGTATTGCCGCCAGGACTTGTTCAAGATTGCTCACAGCGTTCTTGTGTAATTGCCGTCTAGCTTCTTCTCCAGCCGTTTTGTTAGAGTGCATGTAGTGCATCCATATAGCAGTATCGATGCAACCGCTGCCTGGAAGAAACTGCGTTTCATTTTTATAGGTTAGGTCTGATTTCCATATAGTCGATAGCCTATTGATAGCTGTCCATGCTTTTGTTAACCTCGTTTCGATGTCCTTTTCGGTTGATGTGACGCTGCTTCCTAGGTAAGTGAATTTGTCTACTAGTTTAAGAGGGGTTCCGTCTAGAGTGGAGATGTCCCCCGTTTGATTATAGAACATATATTCCATTATATATATATACACAGAAATATATATATATATATATATATATATTGTCATCCACAGACAGACTGTTTCGTTCTATCAGAACTCTTCAGTGTGGCTAGACACGCAGGACGCTCAAAGCCAGGATTGAAACCCGTCCAACTTTACGTTAGACTAAGCTTCAGACCTTTCGGCCACCAAGTGGACTATGTTGGCTAAGGGAATTTTAAGGTATTTATTTTAGCAACAGCAGCAGCAGCCTTTGTTTACATTTTTTATATACCTTGTCGGCTACCAAAGTGCTCAATTCTTACGAAGAGCTTTGCATTACACTAGGGGCGGCCGACAATTCCTTCGCCAGAGTGCTCAAACCCCATGGGGGAGCGTATATATTGTCATCCACAGACAGACTGTTTCGTTCTATCAGAACTCTTCAGTGTGGCTAGACATGCAGGACGCTCAAAGCCGGGATTGAAACCCGTCCAACTTTACGTTAGACTAAACTTCAGACCTTTCAGCCACCAAGCGGACTACGTTGGCTAAGGGAATTTTAAGGTATTTATTTTAGCAACAGCAGCAGCAGCCTTTGTTTACATTTTTTATATACCTTATCGGCTACCAGAGTGTACAGTGTATCACAAAAGTGAGTACACCTTCACATTTCTGCAGATATTTAAGTATATCTCTTCATTGGACAACACTGACAAAATGACACTTTGACACAATGAAAAGTAGTCTGTGTGCAGCTTATATAGCAGAGTTGATTTATTTTCCCCTCAAAATAACTCAAAATATAGTCATTAAAAGCTAAACTCCTGCCAACAAAAGTGAGTACACCCCTTAGGGAAAGTTGTCAATATTAACATACACCATGTCAACTGTCAATATTTTGTGTGGCCACCATCGTTATCCAGAACTGCCTTTACTCTCCTGGGCATAGAGTTAACCAGAGCTCCACAAGTAGCCACTGGAATGCTCTTCTATTCCCCATGATGAAGTTGTGGAGCTGGCGGATATTTGAGACTTTGCGCACCTTCTTCTTGAGGATCCCCAAAGATGTTCTCTTGGGTTCAATTCTGGAGACATGCTTAGCCAATCCATCACCTTTACCCTCAGCCTCTTCAGTAAAGCAGTGATCATCTTGGAGGTATGCTTGGGGTCATTGTCATGCTGGAACACTACCTGACAACCCAGTTTCTGGAGGGAGGGGATCATGCTTTGCTGCAGTATTTCACAGTACATGTTGGAGTTCATGTTTCCCTCAATGAAATGTAACACTCCAACACCTGCAGCACTCATGCAGCCTTAGACTATTGTAGAACGCAACAATGTACAACAATAATAACAAGCAACACTTACCTGAGCTCCAGCATGGTCAGGGTATTTGTCGACCGCCCCACCTTACGGGCAAGTATGGCACAAGGCCTTTTTTTAGGTGGGACCGGGCGCAGGGCCATAGCCCACACGCGCCCGGAGTTCCCAAAAATGCCTACGGCCCCTTCGGCATTCCCCTTATTAGGGGCGCCTCAGGCGCCGGGCGATAAACCAAACCTCCCCGACGGGAGTAAAAGCCTGGGGGGAAGGCCCCCTGAGGCCGTAGGAAATACTCCCCAGGCACCGAGACACACTCGGCCAGATCCGCGCCCTGACAGCACGGCCGGCCAAAGTGCTACTCAGCACCTGGAGAGGTCCAGACCAAGAGCAATCTGTCGCCAGACTGATCTCTGCCGGACTGGTCCAGCATGGTCGGGACTAATGCTTACTGACAGGGTTGGTATTTATGAACAGACATAGCCAATCAGATGTTCTAGCCAATCACAATCCAAGGAATGGACCGGCCAATGTGGGCACATTGGAATCTCCCAATGTGCCATAAATAGCTCTTTCATTGGGGACTGACTCACTTGGTCTTGGCCTTGCTAAAGACGTTGCTCTTAGCCTAGCTACTGACTACAAGTGTGTTTCGTATTTCAACAACTATGACATTCCCACCACCATGCTTGACTGTAGGCATGACACACTTATCTTTGTACTCCTCACTTGGTTGCTGCCACACATGCTTGAAGCCATCGGAACCAAACAAATTAATCTCCATCTCATCAGACCATAGGACATGGTTCCAGTAATCCATGTACTTTGTTGACATGTCTTCAGCAAACTGTTTGCGGGCTTTCTTGTGTATCATCTTCAGAAGAAGCTTCCCCCTGGGGTGACAGCCATGCACACCAATTTGTTGTAGAGTGCGACGTACGGTCTGAGCACTAACAAGCTGACCCCCTACCTCTTCAATCTCTGCAGCAATGCTGACAGCACTCCTACACCAATCTTTCAAAGAAAGCATTTGGATGTGATGCACAGCATGTGCGCTCAGCTTCTTTGGATGCCCTACCCGAGGCTTGTTCTGAGTGGACCCCCCTCTGTTAAAACACTGGATGATCTTAGCCACTGTGCTACAGTTCAGTTTCAGGGTGTTGGCAAACTTCTTGTAGCCTTGGCAATCTTCATGTAGTGCAACAATACGTCTTTTAAGATCCTCAGAGAGTTCTTTGCCATGTGGTGCCATGTTGGAACTTTCAGTGACTAGTATGAGAGAGTGTGAGAGCCGCACTACAAATTTGAAAACACCTGCTCCCTATACACATGGGCCTAGTAACACATGGGCCTAGTAACACTGATGAGTCACATGACATTTTGGAGGGAAAATGACAAACAGTACTCAATTTGGACATTTAGGGGTGTAGTTTCTTAGGGATGTACTCACTTTTGTTGGCAGGGGTTTAGCTTTTAATGGCTATATCTTGAGTTATTTTGAGGGGAAAATAAATTAACTCTGTTATATAAGCTGCACACAGTCTAATTTTCAATGTGTCAAAGTGTCATTTTGTCAGTATTGTCCCATAATGAGATATATATACTTAAATATCTGCAGAAATGTGAGGGGTGTACTCACTTTTGTGATACACTGTATATATATATATATATATATATATAGCCTCATCTGATGATTGTATTTTTTTGTAAAAATGCATGGAACTAGTAGTAATGGGACTGTCATGAAGAGGGAAGTAGACATTCATTCATTGTAGGTTTTATCTTGTTCTACTGGTTGGTATTTGAGCACTTTCTGATTCTGATTTGAGAAAAGAAAACGTTTTCAAAAGGATATATATATATATATATATATATATATATATATATATGAGAGAGAGAATGATTTGTTTATTCCACTATATATATACATGTATATATATATATGAAATGTATATGTATATATATATATATATATAAGTTGGCGACCGTAGTAGTCGAGGCTCATTGGCTTAGTGGGCAGAGTGTTCACCAATGGTCCTGACGACCTGGAGTCAATCTCAGGTCGCATCATACCAATGACTTTAAAAATGGTACTTGATACCTCCTAGCTTAACACTCAGCAATATAAGGTATATATCAAGGGGAAAGTGGAGCAATCCAGAAAAAGGAGTAGCGCCCTCCCCTACACCTTTGTGGAGTAGTTATTGAAAAGGAAGCCTTCTGGGCGTCCTTGACTATATATATATATATACATACGTTTTCTTTATTCTATAATTCAATTTACAATATATAAGCAGTTTAATGTTTTTATGATCATCTGCTAATTATTTGATGATCATAGAATATAAAACTTTTAGTAGCAAATATGTGGTTTGTATTTGTATTACACTGCCTGTATATGATCTATCTCAGATTTCAAGCACTCTCACTATAGATTATTTAACAGAAACTTTAAAAACCCAAATCGAGAACCCAGCAAATATGACTGACATTTTCATTTAATCATTCACTAATTCTCAATAAACATAGAAGAAAGCTCTATGAACATATAAAAATGAGTATCCCCATTAAGATTAACGGTTCTTAAAGAAATGCCCTGATATATATTTATTTATTTTAAGGAACAAAATTTAAGTAAGAAAAGTGTATAAAAGTACTCATTATTGTTATTAACAGAGCCAATTTAAAACCTAACATATATATATATATATATATATATATATATATATATATATATATATATATATATATATATGTTAGGAAGATCTGGCATGTGCTCAAATTGGGATAGGTCGATTTACAGGAACACCCTGTTCTTGTTTCTTAATTTTCCTAACACCTTATTGTTTTGATCCCCTTTGCCCTCACCAGAGAATTCAAGTTTTTTTTCCCCATACATATATAGACTGTAATCTACATTTTCTGTTTTGCAACCTCAAGTCTAACATATAAAGTCATCTGACAAGACAAAGAGTATAATGATATTCTTCAGCAAAATAAATTTGTAATGACAATTTAACCAGGCTTGAGGTTCCTTCTAATTTCACTATATATGCTCTGTTTGGGATTATTGTTATATAAACCTGTATGGAAAAAGATATGTAACAATAGCCATACATCGAGCACTCACATAGATTTATATGATATTCCTCATATATTCAATACACAAATAATCCATACCCACTGTCTTCAGACGCTGACTGGATATTACTGATATATATATATATATATATATATATATATATATATATATATATATATATATGTTACTGTAAAATATGGTATATACATTTATGTTATTTTGAAACTGGTAAGAATTTGAAATAAATTCATTTTGCAAAGGATACTTCCTAAATTGAATTTATTTTCAAATTTTCCCAATTTGAAAGTATCATGAATGTATATACCATATTTATTAAATTAGATTCATTTTGCTTTCTACCTACACAGACTAAACTGTCTATACCATATATATATATATATATATATATATATATTCTGATTGACTATAAAATGCATTTATACTCATGAATATCTAGTTTGTGTTATTTCCACAGAAACTGATTGCAATAAAATAGTATAAAAATGCAAAATATACCATAGATAAAAATGTCAAATGAAATTGTTATAAATTGTAAAAATTTTATCTCAGAAACACATAACTTAAAATCAAAAGTCTAATAAAACAGTATGAACAAAAAAAAAGTAAAATAACTCTGTTTTCCTTTTCATATTTTGTCATTCAAATGATAACTTCTCATAAAATAAAATGGGTTGAAAAGCTACAAAATAAAATTGCCAATTTCATGCTGTCAATAAATAAAAGTAGCCATGTTGCTAGGATCGATTTAATAGCATATACCACTCTATAACCAGCGGGTATTATTTAATTTGGTTGTAAATAAACATACATTTTGGTTGGTCACATCTTTGCCAATTATACATAATCCCTTTTTTCATAACATAAAAAGATAAAATGCTGTAGAGTTTGGTGATAAATAATAGCTAATAATATCCATTTTTCATGAGATAAAGCAAAAAATCCTATAGAGTTTGGGAATGAATAATATATAATATTCTTTTTACATGATATAAAACAAAATTAGGTCAATTGAGGGAAAATGAAATAAGATTAACAAAATAATAAAAAAGGACTTAAGGTTTAGTTTGGTTTCTTTGTTTAATGGCATATCAACCTTAATAGGTTATTTAATGCCAAAGCCATTCTCCTAGAGGAACAGTCATGGTACTATTTAACCCATAGCTGGGAAGATAAGAGGGTTCATACCTTTCCTTAGGATATTTGCTCGAAAGTGAACGTAATAGCACGACTGGAGTACGAACTCGCTTACTACGATTCCGCAGTCCATCGCTTTAACCATTACACCACGAGGACACCCCCAAGAAAAGGACTTAAAAAAGAAACATAATAAATAGATTGTGAAAAAAGAAGATAAAAGAAAATGAATAAATATGATAATAATAATAATAAAGAATTGAAATAAAATAGATATATTTTTCCGATGATGTTAAAATAAAAGAACCAGAAATGATTTTTGGTTATATGCCTCCTTGTTTGATCCCACTATTGGCATAATGGTTAGAGTGTTCACCAATGACCCGGGAGATCTGGGCTCAATCCCAGGTCGAGTTATACCAAAGACTCAAAAAATGGTACTTGATGCTATCTTGCTTAACACTCATCATTATAAGGTAAGGATCAAGGGTAAAGTGGAGCAATCCAGGGAAAGGAGTAGCGCCCTCCCCTACACCTTGGTGTAGTAGCTATCGAAAAGGGAGCCTTCGGGTTAACCTCGACTACAATCGCCAAACTTTACTTACTTACCACAAAGGAAAAGAAAAATATCTTTTCAATTCCTAAGGCATTGAACATGAATGTGTTTTTGGTAACTCCCACTGAAAAGTCAACAAAGTAAGTACAAGTTTGCTATTGTTTTTTCTCAACTCAGCAATGCTGACTTGAGCTCAACATTACAACAACTAATACTATTAGTATTATCATAAATTTAGTATTGGCCCCGCATGTAAATAAAAAAGATTACAGATATTTAAAAATGATATTAAGAATTGTGTTTCTCTTAAACTTTATAAGAAAAAGAATAAATGGTCCTTAGTAAAATACAAGGTTTTTATTGTTACTTTATTTTAATAATTATTTTATTTGAGAACATACACACAACTATTACTACAACCAACTTAAACTCAAAACTTAAAATTCCATAAGTATACAATTCTTTAGCAGTCACCTTGATTAATACAATCATCTATATGTCTTATTATTTGTTTCTTATTCAACTCGACTTGAACCCAAGAGGAGAATCTATTACTTGTCTAGATGCTTGAAAAATTGGGCAAATAGAATACAATTTGTTTGTGTTTCACTTCATGCTAATGCTCTTCGGAAAGATACATGTATAAATCCTTCTCTTCTCTTTCCAGGTATGGATAAATAGTAGGGTAGACTGTGCTATTATATCTTTGTAAGGAGGTAACCAGGGAACATAAGCTAGTGACTCCTCCACTCCCATAAAATCTTACTTGCTATTGAAACCACATCACAATTACAGACATGGTATGGCTGCCACTCTACACGAGTTTGTCAGATACAGATAATACTTTATATAAGTTACATTTACACAGCCAGATGATTATAATAGGTGTTGCACTTGCACAATCCTGTGTTTCACCAACAATTGCTGTTCAAAAGTATTGAAGGTAGCTTTTTAATTTATCTTAAATTGGCACTAATCAAATCTGTCTAGACATCTAGACAGCAGTCTTGATTTGTGGTTGATTTACATACACATAAACGCATAAATATATCTATATGTCATCATCAATTTTTGCTGATAGCACAGATTCCCTTGCTTCTCTCTCACTATCTGTCCCTATTGGTCATCTCTCTAGGTAAGTCCTCTAGACTGCATCCAGTGTCTGCATAGAGCTGATGTATGTAAGTTTTTGCTTATCAGCCAACACAGGTATGTCCATGTGTAGGAGTCCATAGGAGAATACTGCTTATTAATTCATCATTACATCTTGTTTGTCTTACTTGAACAGTTTGTGAGATGAGAGGCAAGTTGCCATACAGGTGTTGTTTTGTGTAGTGCTGCTTTAAAGATATATATATATATATATATATATATATATATATATATATATATATATACTGGTCCATGTGCCTAGTGGGTGGAGTATTGGCCAGTGACCTGGGAGACCAAGGTTTAATCCCAGGTAAAGTCGTACCAAAGACTCAAAAAATGGTAAGTGATACTGCCTTGCTTAGCACTCAGCATTATAAGGTACATATCAAGGGTAAAGTGGAGCAATACAGGGAAAAGAGTAGCACCCTCCTCTACAACTCAGTGTAGTAGCTAATGAAAAGAGAGCCGTCAGATCACCCTTGACTACAGTCACCAACTTTACTTATATATATTTATATATATATATAGTCCCATGGAAGTCCTCTTGTGTGAGCATGTCAATGATCTTTGTCACAGCCTCTTTCATCTCCTCAATTGTCTCATAACAACAGCCTCTGAGCTTAGAGAATAACCAAAAGTCACAGGGAGCAAGGTCTGGACTATATGGACGGTGAGGAACTATCTTGATGCCCATCTTGGTCAAATAGTCTGTGACAAGGATGGAGTTGTGGACTGGTGCATTGTCCTGCTGGAAATGCCACTGACCCGATTTGAAGAGTGCTGGCCTCTTCCGATGGAATCTCTTCCTGAACTCCCTTAAAACCTCAACATAGTAACCCTAACCCTAACCGTTTGGCCAATCAACTCTGGGGTATTGACTTCTTTACTCCTCCCACAACTCTCATCATCCCTCACAGGCTGCCTGCCTTCCTTGAATCTCTTATGCCACTCAAAAACTGATGCTCAATTCATGCAAGATGGTCAAAAAGCAGTCTGAAGCATTCCATACATTTCTTTGGCATTTTTTCCAAGTTTAAAACAGAATTTTATTGCATATCATTCTTCTAAAGTGTCCTCACGTCCAGATTGCATTATTGAAATTCACCAGCTGTAACAATCAGGCTTTAGTAGGGTGTATTCCAATTGCTGCTGTAGCTGTTCATTTAAAGCTGAAATCATAAAAATTGGTCAGTCATCTCATAAGATGTATAGCAATAACATAGTGAATTTTCAAGAGTCTACAACAATTTTAAATGCCTGTACAAAAAAAGTCTGGAATCTTATTGAATGCTCCATGTAACAATTCATATCTATCTCCTCTTATACCAAGTCAATACAAATGCAACAACTTGTACTAGCACCTTCAATTACTAAAGATACAAATATTGTGAGTCGATTGTAAAACAGATACAGCTTCTCAGTAAAAAATTAAATTGATTTCTAAGCTCATTTCTTTTTCTGGCCACTGAGATATTAAAAATAGAATAGAAATCAAAAATATGTTATTTAAAAAACGTAAAAACATCAAGCTTGAAAACAGAAATTTGTAATTTCATGCTGAATGATCTAATTTTCTTTGACCTCATAATTATGGTAAAAAAAATTTTTAATTGCTAAAATTGATGTGAAAATAAAGAATTGAAGATCATAAAAGTGCGCAAAAGAAAAAAATATTTAATCATTTTTGTCAGTCACTCTAATAGCAAGATTAATCTACATGAAGTGCACAATAAGTTTTCAGACTGTCTTTGTACAGGCATTTAAAATTGTTGTAGACTCTTGAAAATTCACTATGTTATTGCTATACATCTTATGAGATGACAGACCAATTTTTATGATTTCAGCTTCAAATGAACAGCTACAGCAGCAATTGGAATACACCCTACTAAAGCCTGATTGTCATTGCTGGTGAATTTCAAAAATGCAATCTGGACATGAGGACACTTTAGAAGAACAATAAACATGTGTTAAACTTGGAAAAAATGCCAAAGAAACGTATGGAATGCTTCAGACTGCTTTTGGAGCATCTTGCATGAATCGAGCATCAGTTTTTGAGTGGCATAAGAGATTCAAGGAAGGCAGGCAGTCTGTGAGGGATGATGAGAGTTGTGGGAGGAGTAAAGAAGTCAATACCCCAGAGTTGATTGACCAAAGGGTTAGGATTAGGGTTAGTATATTGAAGTTTTAAGGGAGTTCAGGAAGAGATTCCTAGGGAAGAAGCTAGCACTCTTCAAATCGGGTCAGTGGCATTTTCACCAGGACAATGCACCAGTCCACAATTCCATCCTTGTCACAGACTATTTGACCAAGATGGGCATCAAGACAATTCCTCACCGTCCCTATAGTCCAGACCTTGCTCCCTGCGACTTTTGGTTATTCCCTAAGCTCAGAGGCTGTTGTTATGAGACAATTGAGGAGATGAAAGAGGCTGTGACAAAGGTCATTGACACGCTGACACAAGAGGACTTCTATGGGGCCTTCCAGAAGTTGTTGGAATGGTATAAGTGCATTGCAACCAGAGGAGATTACTTTGAAGGGGACTAGAGTTTCATGTGTGTACTATCAATAAAAGTGCCCATACGAAAAAAGTCTGGAAACTTATTTAATGATCCTTGTATATGGAGTGCAAATGGGTAATCAAATAACTTCCGACTATTTCAGAATAAGTGGCTAAGGTGTTGGATTACCACATTATAGTAAGTGAGTTTAAACTCCAGTCACGCTATTACATTTATATTTTGGACTAATACCCTGGGGTGGATAGGAACTAACTTATCCCTCCAGATATAGGCTAAATGAATAGTACCACAACTGTTCTTTTACGAGGATTACTTTGGTATAAAATAATCTACAAGCAAAAGAAAACAAATCAGACCAAACTTATTTCAAAATTAAGATATCTATTAAGATAGCTTATTGAAATGAGGAAAACAAATTTAACAATTTCTTGATAAACAAGTCACTGTGTTAAGCTTTTCCTATTTATATAAAGTGCCAAATCCTTCTCTCTCTCTCTCTCTCTCTCTCTCTCTATATATATATATATATATATATATATTTATATTTATGTGGTGGTATGTTAATAGCTATATATATATATATATATATATCCTTAAGATATCAATATATTTGTATCTATCTGTCTGTCTGTCTGTCTGTCTCTCTCTCTCTGTCTCTCTCAATTTCTCTCTTTGTTCATCTGTCTCATGCCTATCTGTTAAATTTTCTCCATCAAATTAGATCAGTCAATCTGTTTCTCTCTGTCTCTGTCTCTTTCTCCTTCACTGTAATACTTAGATATATTCTCTCTATCCCCCCTCTCACTCTCTCCTTCACTGTAATACTTAGATATATTCTCTCTATTCCCCCCGTCTCTCTCTCTCCGTCACTGTAATACTTAGATATATTCTCTCTATCCCCCCTCTCACTCTCTCCTTCACTGTAATACTTAGATATATTTTCTCTATCCCCCCTCTCACTCTCTCCTTCACTGTAATACTTAGATATATTCTCTCTATCCCCCTCTCTCTCTCTCAATCTATGGTCATACATATCAATATATTTATATCTATTTGTTGATCTCTCTCTCTCTCTCTCTCTCTCTCTCTCTCTCTCTCATTTCATTTTGATCACTGCTTTTTGTTCATATGTATCATACCTGTTAATTTCTCCTTCTCACTCTCTTCTCTCTCTTTCCCACCCTTTTATATATATATATATGTATATATATATATTGTTGATATTTACTCTAAATCTATTGCTGACAGTTCCCCAGAATCTCAATTATTGGGTCACATTCATTTTCCTTTTTAATTGCATCTCTGCATATGAGAGCGTTCATCATTAGACCAATGTAGTCAAGAGTGGGTGGATATTGGCTCCATATTTCCAGCTGTTGCTTGTCTTACACAACAAAATATCTCCCCACCCCACCCTCGCCACAAACATATATACATACGTACATATATACATAGAAACACACATACACACACACTCAGAGCTAGGAGGTCAGGTACAAATATCTTCATCAGTACTTCAACATTTCAACTCCTTTACTCTGGAGGTTTGTTATTTTGTTGTTATAATCGACAACAAGGGATTTGATATTAATCCCTTAAGCAAGGGATTAATAATGAGTGTGAAAATAAGAAGTGATGAAAAGAGAGGAAGATAAATATAAGTGGTAAAGAGGAGGAGGAGGAGGAGAAGGAGGAGGAGGAGGAGGAGGAAAACTAATCGTAAGTGTAAAAATGAAGGAAAAGAATAAAAGAAGGAAAGAAAAGGAAAAGAGAAGAAATTAGTAAACAAAAATCCACTGGAAATAAAAGAAAATGAAAAAGGAAGGAGAAGAGAAATGGGAAGAAAGAGGGGGAAGAAAAAAGGAAAAGAAGGAGAAGAAAAAAGGAAAAGAAGAGGGAGAAGAAAAAAGGGGGAAAAGAGGGAGAAGAAAAAAGGAAAGGAAGAGGGAGAAGAAAAAAGGGGAAAAAGAAGGGAGAAGAAAAAGGAAAGGAAGAGGAGAAGGAAAAGGAAAGGAAGAGGGAGAAAGAAAAAAGGGAAGGAAGAGAGAGAAGGAAAAAAGGAAGGAAAGCAGTAGAAGGAAAAAAGGGAAGAAAGAGGGAATTGGCAAAAATGGAAGATAGAGGAAGAAGGAAAAGGAAAAGAAAGGAGTAGAAGAAAAAAAGAAAAGGGTAAGGGAGAAGGAAAAAAGAGAAATCTATAGAATTGAGGTCGGGCAGGTAGAGAAAAAGGAACTTGGGTTAAAAAAGGAATATAGAGAAATGGAAAAGAGTTTAATGGTGGAGGGTATATGATAGAAAAAAAAAAGAAAGATAAAAATGATCAAAAAGTGGAACAAAGAGATGAAGAAAAGTTTTATCCCATCTTAAAGAAAAATAGGTATATGTATTTCTCACTTAACAAAAACATAAAGGAATATATATCTCATGTAAAAAAAAAAAAAAAAAAAAGAATACAGAAAGAAAAAAAAAGAAAAATGAAAAAAAAAATCATACATCTCTCATCTTACAATAGATGAAATAAAGAAAAAAATATGTCACATGCAAGAAAAAAAAAAAGAAAGAAAGAAATGTATATTTTAACTCACAAAAGAAAGAAGTATCTCTTCTAATAAAAGAAAGGAAGAAAGAAAGGCTGATTTGGTTTGGTTTGGTTTGGTTTCTTTGTTTAATGGCATATCAACCTTCATGGCTTATTTAATGGCAAAACCATCCTTGTAGAAGAACAGTAATGGTATTGTTAATACTTAGGGATAAGGGGTTAATCTAACAAAAGATGAAAGAAAGAAAGAATGGGTCAGTGCCGTGGAGTTTGGTATTAAATAATATCTACATACACATACACTATATGCAACCCACACATACACACAATGATATGCAACTATAACCCACACAAACACATGCACACACCCACACACACTCACACACTTAAAAAAACTCCATGAAACCCAGGGGTCGCAGTCTAAATTCCATGACATTAAATATATATACCTAATATATATTTATTTATTATATATATATATATATATATATATATATAATTAGTAATATAATGGCCAAGGGAATTCGTTTTATATATCTTGCCTTTTGGTTTAGTTAGGCTGAGAACCTCTCACTTAGCGCATGGGTTAGTTAGGTGCAACATTAACGCAGGTGTTCATGCATGCGCGGAGAGGATGTATCATTCAGAGATGTCAAAGTAAAAATCCCAGATAGAAATGGGACCAGGAGGTGTGAATGACATCATGCACCGGAAGCGTGCGTGGAGGATTTTGGGGATTTGAGAAAAGTCAGTGAGTGGAGTTTTAGTGTCCGAAGAAGACGGTTGACTTTCGGAGCTCACTGAGGCCGTGCAGCGGGGGCCGCACGTGGTTTGGGGCAGATGGAAAAGTCAGCATCGAAAGATGATATCTCTCTCCTTGTGTGGAAAAACCTTTAAACTCAAAGGTAATAAAAAGTTTTGTACCTGAACTAAGAAGTCGTAAGTGTTTTTCGTGTTTCGGGATTCCTATGTTATCTATGTGCGTTATGGACATTATGAACATTTTGTGTACCGGTATGAATATGTCTGTTTCATATATTCATGTATAGCTACGTAACAAATTGAGAACAACAGAAAATAAATAGCTTAGATATATTCCTATTTGTCTAATCACTTTTGTTCATCATATCATATATATATATATATATATATATGTTAATTTCATTAAACATAATAGACGTTTGCTTTTAAATGTAATTCCGTAAATAGTGCCAGTGGCTAAAGACATTTAAGTACATTAGCACTGGTTTGCACCTTACAATGCACCTTTCTGACACAAGTTCTATAGGTCAGCATTTAAAAAAACATTCATGCCCAACAACACAACTAAGAAAAATTCTCACCGACAACACAACAATACTCGCACATCAAAATAATAAACTAAAACTTCAGATTCTCGAAGCACTATATATTAGAAACCTGCAACCAGCACTTAATAGAATTAATTTTCAAACCAGTGCTAATATACTTGAATGTCTTTAGCAACTGGCACTATTTACAGAATTACATTTAAAAGCAAACGCCATAATCTTCAATGGCAAAGACGTCCTTACACAGTAGTAATTTGCTAAAACAAAAGTTACATCACTTTTGTAATAGATTCTCCCCTGATGATGGCCCAAAGTCGGGCAGAAAGTACTAGGGATACATACAACTATGGACAATACCTAAATCAATTCCCCCGAATACAATAAAAGTAATACAGGAATTCGAACAGATCCAGAAGAAAATATGTAGGCATAAAAATGTCTTTTATGTTTAATGAAATTTGCATTAACGAAGAAATTATACATATATATATTAGTAATGTAATTTGCTATATTCCTAAATAAAGAATGGTCAGTATCAGTAATAGAGCACATATTTAAGTTACGAGACCATAAATGCAATCACAATCAAGAAATTGACAATCATCAAATGCAGTTGACTCTATGTCTATGCTATTCTCACTCATATATATATATATATATATATAGTTATGGTTTGTGGTTATCACTAGCTTACTTGGTAAGTTAGTGGTGGACAAAATTTTGCAGCATTATTAAATAGTGGTCAATATCAATGATACAGCTGTTATACACAAAGAAATATATATATATATATATATATATATGTGTGTGTGTGTGTGTAATATTGATGCTTTAGAGAAAAAGATTAGGTGAAAATATGTAAGAAAATTCATTTTTAAAAAGTGCAGACAGAGCCTAAAACTAAGAATGTTAAAAACTTCAAGATATGACATATTGTCAATTCCTCTAAGTTGCATGAGTTTAGACAAGACCTTCTCATGGATTTTAGAAGGTGTTTGCTGTTTACATTCCATTTTTGTTTTTGATGTAGAAGGAAAGTCTATTAAGTTGGTAAGAAAGAAAGAAAAAACTTTCCTTCTCTCCTATATTTTCCCTTTCTTTCTTGTTTTACTGTATCCTTTATATATATATATATATATATATATATATATATAGTTTCATAATATATAAGTTGATTATTAAAAAGAAACTGAAAAATTGAAAGAGATTAAGAGTCAATTAGGATAGGATTTATGGTAGAATAATTATATTTGTCTCTATAGCCCAGGATAATATTTTTTTGTAAAATATGAGGGTCAAGGATCATTGGGTTAAATCAGTTATATTGATTTTTAGTGAAAATCATTTTTTATCCTCGGTAAAATAATTTTAGAGGGGAAAAAAACAGCCAAAATACATAACTGAAATATATTTGAATAATTCTTCATGGAAGAAAGTAGCCAATATATTACAGATGTATTTATGCTGAATATGACTTATCAATGCCAACGTTTTTTGTTATTTTTTTTGCTGAATAGTCAATAGAGAATAAATTGAATAAATAATGAAATATTGTACCAGTGACGACTGATAAAACTTGGATATTTCAAAGGTTTCCTTTGTAAATTGAAAATTATTACAAAGAGCAATGATTACTTATATGAAGTATACACCCTCCACACACACAGAGGTTCATGCCCATAAGAGGTTGCACATACCCTATAAATGATGGGTCACATGCATCATAAGTGGCAAGGCTCATGCTATATATATATATATATATATATATATATATTTTTACCCTACCCCTCGACATGAACAAAATGCAACACAAGGTCAGTTTTTTAAGCAGAGTTTAACAGATTTGAATTCAGAGTTTTCTTTCTCCTAGACTGGTTACCATGATAAGATTAAAGAGCCCAGTTTGCCCTGCTATTTACCCATCGGTTGAAGGAGAATAGTTGCATTCATTCCTTTCCTAAGGGTATTAACACTCTGTGAAATACAAACAGGGTTTGAACCTGTAATGACAATTACATCACAAGCATCTCTACATTATATGAGTAGGTCACAATTTGAATATTTTGCTGTGTATATGTGCATATATATATATATATATATATATATGTAACCCCTCTACATGGGCAGGATGTTACACTGTTGTGGACCAGTAAAAGGTCCAGAAGAAAGACACAAACTCGGGATTACGGGAAACAAGTATATTAAATGAAAGTATAAATACAGCATTGGTAAAAGAGTGTTGAACATCAGTCTGACTGCCAAAGTGTTATGCTGGAGTTAACTTAACACCAAGATGAATATTCTACCTGTATTCATAGTCATAGGAAAAGTTCCTTATAGTCCATAAGGTAGGTACCATAACAGACACAAAGTCAGTTTTTTAAATAGTTTAACAGGTTTGAATTCAGTTTTCCTTCTCCCAGACTGGTTGCCATACCAAGATTAAAGAGCCGAGTTTGCCCTATTATTTACCCATAGCTGGACGGAGAATAATTGGATTCATACCTTTCCCAAGGTTATTAGAGCTGTGTGAAATGCAAACTGCCTTGACTAGGATTTGAACTCAGCTTGTTGTGTCCATTTCCTATGAGAATAACCATTACACCATGAGCATCTCCATATATATGTATATATATATATATATATATATATGTATGTATGTATGTGCATATGTATGTAAGCATGTATATATGTGTATGCGTGTGAGAAATTTTTATATATGGTTATCAACTGAGAAAATATAATTCTGAGTTCAAGTTCTTGCAGTAGCATTGTAAAATACATGGACCTCTTCTTCCTCTAATCATAAACAGAATACTTGAGGTATCTCTTTCTCTCTCTATCTCTCTCTCTCTCTCTCGCTATAGATTGGCAACCATTCTAGGACAACTCTGAATTCAGAATTATTTCTACCATATCATGTATCATCATGGCAAAGTGGTATTCCTGATTGGCATATTATTCCCTAAGTTTCTTTGAAAAACAATCCACAAAATATTTCAGAAAAAAGTTGTTTCTTTCTGGTTAGGCTGAGTACTTTTCAGCAAACCCATCTTTCTCTCCCTCTCCTTCTCTCTCTCTCTCTATATATATATATATAAGTTGGCTGATGGTTGTCGAAGGCAACCCAAAGGCTCCCTTTTCATTAGCTACTACACCAAGGTGTAGGGAAGGGCACTACTCATTTCCCTGGATTTCTCCACATACCCTTGATCCATACCTTTAATGCTGAGTATTAAACAAGGAGGCATCAAATATCATTTTTCAAGTCTTAGGTATGACTCAATCTGGGCTTGAACCCTGGTCTCCCAGATGCTTATTTTATCTTTGATCTGTTCAAGTCTTTGTATAAATCATTTGACTTTTGGATGAAATGAACTCGGAAAGACACTGAATTTTTCCCTGAGTTCTTTTCTTCCTCCTCTTTTTATAAATGTATATGACTCATCATTGTGTTTCTGTAACTACATTATTTGTTCTTCCAAAAGTACTTGGGAAAAATATGCCACCTTCCTAAATTCATTCCATCAACGAGTCAATCAACTCATATGGAGACTTGAACAGATCAAAGATAAAGTAAGTAGACACTAAGTGGTTGTTCTATTTGATCAAATATATAAATATATATATAGATAGATAGATTTACATATGTATATATGATTAGCATACATTCATATATATATATATATATATATATATAAATTTCTTTAACTATATATATATCTATGATTATCCTATTTGCATACACATAAAACCTTTCACATAAACAAAATCGTATATTAGCAAAATGATTAGAGTGTTTGCTAATGGCCCTGGAGGCCAAGGTTCAAGTCCAGGTCGAGTCATACTGAAGACTCAAAAAATGGTACTTAATGCCTTCTTGCTTAACACTGCATTATTAGGTCGTGATCAAGGGTAAGTGGAGGATTCCAGGAAAAGGAGTAGCACCCTCCTCTACAGCTTGATATAGTAGTTATTGAAAAGGGAGCCTTCAGGTTGCTCTCCTTATATAATTTACCTAGAGTTTTATATATGTATATTCTCACCTTGATTTATATATATATATATATATATATATACACAAGAGTTGGCTGACAATTCATATAATGATGTCACATCTGCTGTTGATGATTTTTTGACCAATGGAATCCAAACACTGCAACACCAATGGAAGGTGGACTATATTTGAAAATAAACCTAATTTGATCACATATGAGAGTATGTTGATCCATTTATGAACTTTGCCAATGGCCCTAATATATATATATATATATACTGGCCCATTGGCATAATGATTAGAGTGTTTGTCAAAAGTCTGGGAGACCAGGGTTCAATTCTTGGTCGAGTCATACCAAAGATTCAAAAAATAGCACTTGATGCTTCCTTGCTTAACCCTCAGCATTATAAGGTACAGGTGAAGGGTAAGTGGAGCAATCCAAAAAAAGTAGTAGTGCTTTCTCCTACACCTTAGTGTAGTAGCTATTGAAAAGGGAGCCTTTGGGTCACACTCAACTACAGTCGGCTATTTTACTTACACACAACTATGTATACACATTTCCTTTATATATGTCTATGATTATCCTATTTGCATACACATAAAACCTTTCATGTAATCAAAATCATACACAAAAATTCTATATATTCTATCATGCTATTATTCATCAACACACATGCACACAGGCATTCATAATTCACACGAAAAATGTATATCCTCTTACACCTTTACACATACAAACCCACATTTGAACATACATACATCTATATACACCTATATGTACACATAAAAACACCTACCCACCCACCTCAATATATATAACACTATTTTTAGCCATTGTCAAGTCAGACTTTTACTCTTTGAATGTCTCAGTGTAATTGCTGAGATTTCCAATCTGATGGAAGCAAGATGATCTAAGAGAAACTTGACACTTTGCAGATTCTGTTTCTTTTACAAGGTGGCAGCCATTTGCAAAGTTAGTCGAGACAGGCAAGATTAAATGGCAATACTACTGACAACTGATTGATCTTTTGTTGAGTTTTTTATTTAAATTTATTGATAAAAGCCAACTTGAAGGATATCTTGAAAAATGACATCTGCTTTCTAATTTTTGGAAAGGATATGGATCAATATTTAGTATAATACAATTCAAAGAATGTTTCCAATAAAGTGGTTTGTTGGTTGGTTTGATGGTATGTCAACCCTTGTTGGGTTATTTCATGATAAAAATGGTTTTAAAATTATGGTCTTCAATTGTATGAGAGTCATTTAATAAATAGGGTGAATTTTGCCTGAGGAATTGGTAATAGGAAGCACTGTTTAAAGTTGTATCTTTTTCAAGGAAATCAGTAATGATGAGTCCTTCTATGTCCCAGAAGACTGTCAGCATGACCTCCTTTACTGACTGCTGCACCTGGAATTTTTTCTTTACTAGACAGTCAGTGTGTTTCCATTCCATTAACTCAGTCTCATTGTGGCAAACTCATGTTTATCCCATTTGTAAACATCTTTTCAATTAAAATATGCTTCTCTGTACACATCACACATTCGTCTGTAAATTTCATATGGTTTGCACTTCTCAGCCAACAAATATTTGATAAAAGACCTCTGTTCTATTTGTAGTGGAAAACTCATGTTCAGCCGATTTGTAAACATCTTTTCAATTAAAATATTCTTCTCTGTACACATCACACATTTGTCTGTAAATTTCATATGGTTTGTGCTTCTCGGCCAACAAATATAAGTGCCTAGAGCACTCTGCTTGATTTACTGCCATTTTGAATAGCCTCAAAACAAATATTTTTGCAAGATTAAAATAATTTTTTGTATATAGCAATTGCAAATAATGCAGAGTTTACATTTTAAGATAAAACTTCCCAGAAAAAATTTTATTTTGTTTCTTTCAAGAAAAATTCCCTTTTATTTATTGAATGGTACAAAATGTGTCTTCACTATGATTTTGAATGCATAAACACTTCCTATTTAGTTGTATTAGCTTTATTAATACTCTGACTCTTAAAAAATTCCTTTTTTTTTTTCATCATACAACATGTGAAAGCACATGTGATGCCCTGCCCTCCTCAGCCGCCAACCAGAGGTGATAACACAGTTTCGGTAGCTGAAGGTGGTACTGCCACTCCTGGCACTACCAAGCAGCTCTTGGCACCATACAGGGTATTTATAATTCTTTTAAATACCCTGTCCAGTGGCAAAAGCTGCTTGGTAGCGCTAGGAGTGGCAGTACTGCCTTGAGCTACCGAAACTGTGTTATCACCGGGCAGGGTACTTATAATTCTTTTAAATACCCTGTCCAGTGGCAAAAGCTGCTTGGTAGCGCTAGGAGCGGCAGTACCACCTTGAGCTACCAAAACTGTGTTATCACCCCTGGTTTGGCGGCTGATGAGAACATCGTATTGCACATGCTTTCACATGTTGTATAATAAAAAAAAATGTAATTTTTTATGAGTCAGTGTATTGATAAAGCTAATTATTTTAAACATGTTCACAAAATGTTCATATTTTCCGCAATATCAATGTTTCAAGAGCCAATGTATGAGGATGAATCAAAAGTTTTGCAATATTTTGGTAGGATATGCTTGTTTTTTATGCATATATCATGTAACCAAAGCAGTTGAAGCTGTAGTAGGTATCATTGTGTTAGTTGGTGTGCAGACACATTGTGCATTAGTTTATTCTCTGGGTGATTTCAAATCCACACAGATAAACATGCAATGTTGTCTAATTTGTGAACTTATGCTGTACAAGTTCAAATGGGTCCATAACACCATGGAAGCAACCAAAAACATTTGTTGCTTGAAAGGTACAGGTACAGTTATTCACAGTACAATAACTGGAAAGTTCAAGAAATTACTCTCAGGTTGCAAGAACCTCAACCAACAAGGTCAGGTTTGACAAAAAAGCATAGATTCTAAGTCTGTGCATCAAGCTTTCGAGGCAAGTAGCACTCAAGCTCAGCTTGGTTCATCACTTTCACAACTGTGACAGCAAATTGACTAAAATCCCAAAACGGGACTTTATTTTTGCACGTGTGAAGACGGGGCAGGTTGGCACTTGATCCCTTGTAGAATAAGTCCTCGTTCAGAGGTTTTTTCCCAGGCATATAAGAACTGGCATATTACGTGAGGGATTAATTTAGGGCTAGACTGACCGCCGCTGGCAAGGGGTTCCAAATTTCACACTATCCACACACCAACCAGGTCGCTTTCCTTCCTCCCCTAGACAATTGAAGATATGGACCTATAGGTTTAGTCGTAATAATATTATATTGTAGTAGTCAGCAACTCCGGTTTCCCGTGTGATATTTTAAAGGAACTAATAGGACAATTCTAAACAAGATAACATAAGGCGAATAGAAGCTGAAAAGGAAGCATGAAGTAACAAATTCGGAGCAGACGCCACAAATAACAACTTAGACCACGTGGTAACATTAAAATACATGAATCTTTTACTACAATTATATACACCTTCAAAGTGTCAAAATATATAATAAATGAACAGTCCATGAACATAAATGTCTTTCTCCTTTTCTTTTCTTTCGTTTTCCTTCAAATTGAGAGAGAGAGAGAAAGAGAGTGGTATATAAAATTGGGTATAAGGAGACACAGTCCCAAGGGTACTTATCTTATTTCTTTGATGGAGTTCCATGGAGAATCTTTCTTCTTTTACGGACGAATAGACTTCATGCTATTTTTAACACTGGCTTGAAGAAAATGGCTTCTTCATGTCTCGCAGAATTTCTTCGTCTTCTTTTACCCGGAGTACTTGGCTTTTGGTTCTGTCTCCTACGAACCCTGTCCAATGACTAACTTTTCTTACTATCTATTTCCGCTGACGGGAAGGAGTCCCCACTTCCGTTTTGGGGTCTCAGCCAATCATTTGGCTTCTCTCTTCTTCCCCTTGGTCAGGCGATTTTTTTTAGGGCTACTAGATGTCACCCAAGTCCCATTCTTTTTCCATCAGGTCACCCAGTACAAACATCTGTTTTTTCCATTCTGACCTGGGTTTGTTACTTTGGGATTGACCTACATTCTTTCATGTTTTAACGGCCATTCTTTGGCGGCTTGCTACTGTTAATTCGAACACGGGGAATAGTATTAATCTTATTTCTATCGTCTCAGTGGGACATCACGTGACACAACCTTAGCAAAAGCATGATTTTCTTGTAATTGGGGCAAGAGACTAATGTTTGGTCATTCTAACAAATGTTAGAATGACCACGAGTAAAGATAAAAGAAAGTGAAAAGCATCCACAGCCTCATATTACTAGAATATTGGAAGACTTTTGACTCACCTTAGTTGTATCAGAAATTGTCACTTGAAACAATAATTGTTTATAAGTGATTATTATCATTAGTACATACCGGACATTGGTATAATGGTCAGAGTGTTCACCAATGGCCCGGGAGACCTGAGTTTAATCCCAGGTCGAGTCATACCAAAGACTCAAAAAATGGTACTTGATGCTACTTTACTTAGCACTCAGCATTATAAGGTAAGGATCAAGGGTAAAGTGGAGCAATCCAGGGAAAGAAGTAGCACCCTCCCCTACACCTTGGTGTAGTAGCTATCGAAAAGGGAGCTTTCAGGTCCCCTTCGACTATGATTGCCAACAACAACAAACAACAACAATTATCATTAGTTATTTAAAAAAAACATCTGACTTCTGCATTAAATAACCCAACAAGAGTTAACATGCCATAAAACCAACCAACCAACCAACCTGTCATGTTGTTTTCTGTTTACTATCTCCTGGTAATAGATCTGATCATCTCAGACTTAATTTAATAGATAAGATTTTCTTTGATCTTTTTTTTTATACTTGTTTACATCTATTAGTAGTAATAAAAAAATGATTTTAGATTTTCTCGATTTCTTAGAGAAATTATTGCCATTATGTTTCATTTTGGGCCAGTCTTTCTTTCAGCTTTTTGTTACTTGTTAACATCTAGCAGTAATCAACATAAAAGTTTTAAATTGCATGAGGCATTGACATTGTTATTTGTTTTTGACTATTTTTATTGCATGTTTACTAAGTATGAACAAGCAACAAAAAGAGTGGAACGGGAATGATATTAAACCTTATTTAGTAGTTGCAATCCGGTTCTAGAGCTCTGGAGAGCCTGGAGTATCTTTTTTTTACCATTATACCTCAGTCTCCTCTGATCCAGAGTGGAAATGTCAGTTTGAATCCCATCTATCTATGGATTTGATAAATCAATTTGAGATCCTGCTTAAAAGGATTTTGAACCAAAATTTTTCTTAAAATATTGATATTGCAACTAAATATGAAGTGCTTATCTGTTTAAAATGATTAATCAGAACCATTACTTGAAACTATTTAATTACTTACAAATTATTGGTATTAGATAAGAATACTTGAAACCATATAACTGTGTACCTATTTTTATTAAGAAAAGTTACTTCAAACTATAATTGTTTGCAAATCATAATTATTTTTTGTGAGTTTTTCACACCAGCATTAACTGATGGTCTTTCACTGGAGTCTGAATGATAGCACATCTCCTCATGTTCCCAGGACTCTCCTGAGTATTCTAGCCAATACTGTGATCTGGATAGTCTTGATTTTTCCACTAATTTCTAATTACTTTTTTTCCCGGCCTTTTGGAACAGTTTTGAGCACATCAACTACAAGTGGTATACTCATCACCTTTATGTTTCACAATTTTTTAAAATTCTCAAGCAAGGCTCAAATATTTATCTTTTTTGCTTTCTCTTATTTTCTCTCTATGGTCTACCAGAATGGCAAAATCCACTAGATGACCAGGGAGTGTCCTCGTGGTGTAATGGTTAAAGTGATGTACTGCAGAATCGTACTAAGCGAGTTCGAACTCCAGTCACACTATTATGTTCACTTTCAGACTAATACCCTTGGGAAAGGTATGAACCCCCTTATCCTCCCAGCTATGGGTTAAAAAGTACCACTACTGTTCTTCTAGGAGAATGGCTTTGGCATTAAATAACCTAAAAAGAGTTGATATGCCATTAAACAAAGAAACCAACCAAACCAACTAGATGACCAGTTCTTCTTTTCTTACTAATCAATACTGAGTATGGTCTTTTGGCCAGGATTAAGTTATTAGTATTATCATTTTACTCCTTTAGAGTTTTTCACATCAGTGGTAGCTGATAGTTTTTCACTGGAGTTTGAGTGACAGCAAGTCTTCTCAAGTCTCCAGGACTCATCCCAGGATTCTGGCCGTTCTTAGCAATGCTGTTGTTTAGATAGTCTCTACCCATCCGCCAACTTCCAAGTCCTCCAGGCCTTTTAATAATCCTTTAGTTATTGTGCCTAATGCACCAATCACAATTGGCACAACTGTTACTTTCATGTTCCACAGCTTTTTCAATTCTCTAGCAAGGTCGAAGTACTTATCCTTCTTTTCACTTTCCTTCAGATTTATTCTGTGGTCTGCCAGGACAGCAAAGTTGACAATTTTGCAAATTCTCTTTTTTTTGTTGATTATTATAAGGTCTGGTCTTCTGGCCGGGATTAGTTGATCCGTTTGTATGTTAAAGTCCCATAGGAGTTTATGCGTGCCATTTTCTAGGACAGGTGCTGGGTTGTGCATATACCATTTGTTTGTATGGTTCAATTATTATTATTATCATATTCCTTGCAAGTTTTCCACAACTGTTTTATCTGTTGGTTTTTCAGTGACGTCTAACAGCAAGTCTCCAGGACTCTTCTAAATATCCTATCTAATCTTAACAATGTTTTGGTTTAAATTCTTCCTTTGATCTCCACTCTCTTTTCTAAGTCTTTGGGGACTATTCCAAAGACACCACCTACAATGGGTATTAGCTTTACCCTCATATTCCACGGCTTTTTCAGCTCTCTGGCAAGATCCAAGTATCTGTCTATCTTTTCGCTTTCTTTTATTTTTACTCTATGGTCTATGCATTACATTTTCTTGGTCAAATTAAGGTTTGTGCATATAATATTTGTCAGTATGGCTAAACTTTAGTCTCTTGCAAAAATCCTATTAGACCATCTTTCCCACCCAGTCATGCCTATTCTTGGCTTCCTTTTATGCCAGTCTGATGCATTCACTTATTATAGGATTAACTATTTCATCCGTCACTACATAATTTCTATTCTTTTGCACATTAATAGGAATAGTTATGTGAAACTATAATTACTTATAATTTTACCGGACATTGGCATAATGGTTAGAGTGTTTGCCAATGGCCCGGGAGACCTGGGTTCTATCCCTAGTCGAGTCATACCAAAAACTCAAAAAATGATACTTGATGCCTCCTTGCTTAACACTCAGCATTATAAGGTAAGGATCAAGGGTAAAGTGAAGCAATCCAGGAACAGGAGTAGCGCCCTCCCCTACATCTTGGTGTCGTAGCTATCGTAAAGGGAACCTTCGGGTCATCCTCGACTAAAGGTTGCCAACTTTACTTACTTTATAATTACTTGCAGGAAAAAAGACAGACTTTGACTTTGAATAACCCAACAAGGGTTATCATGCCATAAAAAACAACCAACCAACCATCAAGCTACAAAAAGAATAAAAAGAAAATTACCTGAGGATGATAAAGACAATGCTTCAATGCAAAACTTTAAGAATTTGAGATTATATCATCTACCACAACAGGGTGCCATGAATGTTGTAATGATCATTCAGCTAAGCCATCAGAGCATTGTTAGTAAATTTGATTATAACTGGGTGCCCAATACTTCTGACCTTGTGCCAAACCAATCTTAGAAGTGACTGTTACCACTACTGCTCCCAATCCATCTCATGAATCCTTTCATTTAGAAAGAAATATAAGTGTATTTTTATATGAGTAAAGGGTTGCACAGTTCCAAGTTTCGCCCTCTTTGACGTTCTCATTATGATCAGCCAGCAGAGTGGGAACCAGGAGGAGAGCTAGTAGAAAACCAGCTAGAGTGCAACAGATCCCCTTCTCATGATTTATACGATATATGTGCTTTGGTCAGTCATCTTTCAACAGGTTTTATTTTTCATCTTGTAGGATGTATAGACACCCTCCTACTCCTTGGGTAATTTTTAGCATAGTTGAAATTCAGACATGATAGAAAAGACAAGAAACAACTCTTGACTCTAAAACTGAATTCTCAAAAGTAATGATTATATGACCATAAGTCAAGGGTTGACCTATATAAGTAATGATTTTCTCTGGTTGAAATTCAAGCATAACGGAAAGGACTAGAAGCAACACTTGGTTTCAGAAATTATTCTTGAAATTAACGATTTCATGATTGTAAATAAATGGTCAACCCATACATAAGATTGATTTTTACAAGATTATACAGAGTAAATTTGTAAGGTAGTTAATTTCTTTTATAAATTCCACTTTGAACCACTTGGATACCCCTTCATTGCCATTGTTATGTTTTGACCTTCAACCCGGTCCAAAATGCCATTCAAGGTGATGCACTGGAAGGAAGTGACACATTCCAATGGCAGTTAGGAGAGGAAATCGCATGGGCGAAAATTGGCTAACGAAATGGGACAAGCTAAAAAATCCCATGATACTCTCATAGACTGACGCACCAGAAGAGAGTGACCTCTGAACTGCATGACAGTTATTTCCACTTGATGACGATTAAACATGCGATTTCAAAGATCGAGTGGGCGATCGAGTGGGCATTGAACTATTATATAACTCAGTCAAGACAGAAGTCAAGACAGTTTGAGTTGCAGTTACAGTTGGAGACAGAGTTATAGACGAGATGTGGTAGAGAAAGCCACACCCGGCCGAGGGAGCCCTCGGGAACCCCGATGGAGTTTGGGGACCAGAGAAGTTGCTGTAAAGAAAGCCAGCACCCAGCAGAGTGGACCCCAGGGTCTCTGGTTGAGCATCAGGAGAACAAGAAAGACACAACGTTGACGGCCATAAGAGTGGGGGTCAAAATATTTCAGTTTCTGTTCGGTCTCCAGCTCCCTCTCACAGTAAAACCCCACACAACCTTTTCGAACCCTTAAAAATAAAGTGAGAGGTACATATATTTATAAAGAAGTCTTCCTGCGTCTGTTTATTTATTGTGTCGTTATAATGCTGTTGATGACAATATAACACCATAACTGTTTGGTCCACTCTGACCTGGAGTGGTAGTACCTGTCTCATCTTTGGGTCAAATAGAACTGCTCAATCATTTAGTTAGGATTATTATAATTATTCTTATTTGAAACCATACAGCAGTGTGCAAATTGTTTGTTTAAGAAAAGAATACTTGATAAATAGAATTACTAATGTTAAATACCAATACTTGAAACCATTCAACTGTGTGTAAATAAATGAGTTCTAACTCATTTAAAAATAAAGTTACCTGCAAACTATTTGTTTACAAATCTCTCTCTCTCTCTCTCATATATATATATATATATATTTCTTTAAGAAAAAACAAAAACTGGTCACATTAGGATTATAAATTTATTTCCATCCTGTTATTGGTTTTGATATAAATCAAAAACACCAAAAAAATAACAGGACTTCTTCAGATCTAATAGATAAAATAATTCAGAATAGACACAAGAAAGAAGGGTGGGAGGGGGTAGAAGAGGGTTGAAGAGTTTTCTCTTCATTTAGCCCACTACCGGTTTTTTTATTGCCAGTTGGAATCATAGTGAATTAATTTTTTATTATTATTTTTTAAAATCTAAATACATTTCAACTTAAAACTCCAGATTTAATACTAATTTAGAGAAATACAACTTTCTTTAATAACCTTGCGTAAGGATACAGTAATACTTATATTAAATTAAATTAAAAATTTAAAATTAAAATTTTTAATTTCAAATTTTATTTTTATGCCTATTAATTCAGTTACCCTTCCATTGAAGAGTATGTACACATCACATGGTTTCTTCTCATTTTATTTTATTTTATTTGATTTTTATTCATTTATCTTAAATCTCAATTTAATCCTATGTTTTTTTATTTAAGCATTATCTATGATAATTTGTCTATAGTTTAAATTCATTCCTATGTCTACATCTAGCTATTAATTCACCTCTCTGATTTAATAATTTTTCAGAGTCTGGATATATATATATATATATATATATATATATATATATATATATATATATATATATATAAACAGGATTTGGCATTAAATGACCCTTATAAAACCCAACCAAACCAACAAAGCATTTGGAAATGCCTGAATGAGAAAACAATTAAACTCAAAAGAATCCCTACCCACCAATAAAAGCAAAAGTGTTTATTCTGAAGAAAAAATATTGAGACAAATATTATTAAGAAGATACTAGAAAAGATTCAAATGCAACTCAGTTTAAGAAATCTGATCTAATTTGAACCCCATTCAGCAAAAACACACACTTTTTTTTACTGACTAAGTTTACTGAATCTATAAATAGTGATGGAATGAACTCATCTCAATTTACCAGATATATTTACCAAAATTACATGAAAATATCTTGAAATACTATTGATTAGATTAATTCAAAGAAATTGCCATTGGCCACAGCTTCCAGACAACTTTGGAATCTCTGGCAAGCCTTTCCGACAGTCCCCTTGTTTAAATTGGTAAATGTTGTAGAATGAATTTATTTAATGTCATTGTCTCTGGCTTCAACCACTGCCTCCAGACGATTTCAGAATCTATTGCAAGTCTTTCCAACAGTCTCCTTCTTTCTATTTGTAAATGCTGCCATTATACCTTACTTTCAGTTCATCTTTGTTGTTGCACACCAACACAAAATAATAATCAAGGGGATAGCAATCTAAAGAGTTTAGCAGCTAGATATTAGGAGTGATGTGGTCACAGAAATTTTCTGACTGCCAACCCTGGGTTCCCCTACTTGTGGAGATTAGAACAGGTCAGCAGTCGTCCTGTAAGTTCACCATCTAATCCTGGTAGAAAGCATATTTGGTTGGATTGGTTGTTTGGGTTTTATGACATATCAACCTTTGTATGTTATTTAATGCCAAATCCATTTTTATACAAACAGTTTTATTTCAAACCATTCAGTTTTGTCAAAGTATAGTTTTTGTCCACACACAGTTAAATGTGAAAACAGTTCTATTTCAAGCAGTTCAGTTTAGCATAAATACGCAGTTTGAATATCAAAAACACAGTTAAATATCAAAATAGTTTTATTTCAAACAATTCAGTTGAGTATAAGTATGCCATTTACATGTCAAAACAGTTCTATTTCAGGTAATTCAGTTTAGCATAAGTAGGCAGTTTAGTTCTATTTAACCCATAGATGGGACCCTATCAGGTGCTACCACTCCTGGACCTGGGAGTGATGGCAATGAAGGTGTGCTCCACATTCCCCAAAGCTCCAGCATCACTGGAACCTCACCATCAGCCCCAACCAACTGGGCAACTATTTGGTTGGAGAGAATGCTTGAGTTTGTTCAGCGCAGTCTTCCCACTTTTTATTCATGGCCTGTGATAAAAATTTACCCTTTCTCATCTTGTATGCGAAAATACTGAATGTCTTCAGGTACCACCTGCCTGATAAGAAACTCAGACACTTCTATGTCCCTGACTATGGACCTTTTTGACTTGCTGGTATTGTTGTCAATCATGGCCTCGATCTCACCAACAAATTTAAGAGTTCTTCTGTCTTGAATACCAAGCAGTATAACATGCTGTTTCGAACTTTCAGGAGGATTGAATTGCATCTTGATGCTGCTTTCCTTACAAACAGTGCTCAACTGACTCTAGTTTGCTGCACAGTAGACAAAACCTGAAACAAAAAAAGCACAAGTGCAAAATTAATCATTTCAAATGGTGACAATTTCCCCCCCTGTGTGTGTATATATATATATATATATATATATATATATATAATGGTCACACACACACACATATGTGTGTGTTTGTGTGTGTGTGTGTGTGTGTGTGTGTGTGTGTGTGTGTGTGTGTGTGTGACCATTATGCCAATAGGCCAGTTTATTACATATATATAACTACCTTATTGGTGTAATGGTTAGAGTGTTTGCCAATGGTCAGGAAACTTAAAAAATGGTACTTGAAACCTCTTTGCTTGACACACAATATGATCAGAATAAATGGAGCAATCCAGGGAAAGGAATAGCACCTTCCCCTACACCTTAGTATAGTAACTATTAAAAAGGAGGCCTTTTGGTTGCCCTTGATTACAGTCAGCCCACTTACTTATAATATATATATATATACCTATGTGTATGTATATATATATATATATATATATATATATATATATATATATATATATATATATATATATATTTACCTAACCCTCTACACAAACAGGATGCCACACAATGTAAATTTTTAAGCAGAGTTTAACAGATTTGAATTCAGAGATTTCCTTCTCAGTGGCTATAGCAAGGTAAAAGAGCTCAGTCTGTGCAACTATTTACCAATAACTGGAGGGAAAAGAGCTGGGTTCTTGCCTTTCCAAAGTCCATTAGAACTATATAAAATGCAAACAGCCTTGTCCCAGATTTGAAATCAGATCACCATTTTCATTTCCTATGACAATCACAATTACACCATAAGTAATATATATATATATATATATATATATATATATATATATATATATATATATATGTAGGTTTGGTTGGTTGGTTAGTTGGTGTTGTATGGCACACCAACTCTTGTGGTTATATATGTATGTATATATGTGTGTTAGTGTCTCTCTCTCTCTCTCTCTCTCTCTCTCTCTCTCTCTCTCTCTTATATATATATATATATATATATATATATACATGTTGCATTCAATAAGTTTCCAGACTTTTTTGTACAGGCATTTAAAATTGTTGTAGACTCTTGAAAATTCACTATGTTATTGCTATATATCTTATGAAATGAATGACCAATTTTTATGATTTCAGGTTCAAATGAACAGCTACAGCAGCAATTGGAATACACCCGACTAAAGCCTGATTGTCACAGCTGGGGAATTTCAAAAATGCTATCTGGACATGAGGACACTTTAGGAGAACAATATGCAATAAAATTCTGTTTTAAACTTGGAAAAAATGCCACAAAAACATATGGAATGCTTCAGACTGCTCTTGGAGCATCTTGCATGAATCAAGCATCAGTTTTTGAGTAGCATAAGAGATTCAAGGAAAGCAGGGAGTCTGTGAGGGATGATGAGAGGTGTGGGAGGAGTAAGGAAGTCAATACACCAGAGTCGATTGGCCAAACGGTTAGGGTTAGGGTTACTATGCTGTGGTTTTAAGGGAGTTCAGGAAGAGATTCCTTGGGAAGAGGCCAGCACTCTTCAAATCGGGTCAGTGGCATTTCCAGCAGGACAATGCACCAGTCCACAACTCCATCCTTGTCACAGACTATTTGACCAAGATGGGCATCAAGACAGTTCCTCACCATCCCTATAGTTGAGACCTCGCTCCCTGTGACTTTTGGTTATTCCCTAAGCTCAGAGGCTGTCGTCATGATACAATTGAGGAGATGAAAGAGGCTGTGACAAAGGTCATTGACACGCTGACACAAGAGGACTTCCATGGGGCCTTGCAGAAGTTGTTGGAATGGTACAAATGCATTGCAGCCGGAGGAGATTACTTCAAAGGGGACTAGAGTTTCATGTGTGTACTATCAATAAAAGTGCCCATACGAAAAAAGTCTGGAAACTTATTTAATGATCCTCGTATATATATATATAGTGTCCTACTTCTCTTCCACTTGTCACATGTAGATTTCAGTTTTATGAAATAAGATTCATTCTGAAGAAGCTGTCCTTCTAGAAACAAAGTGCTTGGTCTGATGATTGCATTGATGAGAAACTGACACTCTCCAAGCACATATGACTTGGCATCTATACTATAAGAAGTTCTGAAAATTATTTTTCAAAAATTCATCTCTCAAATAATGAAGTTGGGCAGCCATAGTCGAGAGTGACTCAAAGGATCCTTTTTATAGCTACTATATCAAGGTGTTGGAGACATCGCTACTCCTTTCCCTTGACTGCTCCACTTACCCTTATTCTGTTCCTTATAATGCTGTTAAGCAAGGAGGTATCAAGTACTTTTTTTTGAGTCTTCAGTATGACTTGTCCTGGGTTTGAGCCCCAATCTCTCAGGCCACTGGCGAATACTCTAACCATTCTCTTAAATAATGAAGTGAAAAAAATAGTTTCTTCTTTATTTACTATGAACTTTTTGTTTGTTTGTTTTGACACATTATATCTGCTGATCATTCTGTAAAAAAAACATGGGTAAACATGTCCCTGTTCAAGTTTTGTGATTTGAACTAATTAGACTCTCAAACTCACCCCAATTTTTTAAATTTTTTCAAAAAATATTTTTTTCAATTTTATAAGGGGGTTCACTTTCACATTTTAATTCAATGTAAAATGATCACCCATTTCTTGAAAAGTTAGCATTGGAAAAAACTAATAACCAGACAGATTGAGTTATTTAGATATTTTTTTATTTCCTGTGATAGTGGGGGTACTTTTTTAAATGTTTGTTCTGGAAATGAGAGATCATTCTACATGGAATTAGAACATGAACGTGAGCCACGTTTATAAAATGAAATAGTTTGTTTGGTTTTTATTTTTAATTATAAACTTGCAGAGAGTTTGAAGGTCTAAATAGTTCAAATGACAAAAAAAAATTGCTTAAAAAAAATTTTTTTTCCCTGTAAACATGAACAGGTACCTGGTGTAGAATAAAAACCAAAAGATATTTTGTTTGTTAATAGCAGAATTATTGAAAGGTTCCATTCTGGGATTGGTTTCTCTTGGAATTATTCCATGCTAGTGCTATTCTTTGTGTAACTTTCAAAACACTTCTTTTTCTATTTCTCTGAATGTATGAGATGAGTTTTGATTATAATTTGTAGTATTAAAAAAAAAAACCCAAAGAACATTAGGTTTATAAGGCCCCAAAATTGACACTGGATTGACCTGGTGGACACGTAGCTCAGTGGATACAAACAGTTTAAACAGTTCTAAGGGACAGTTATCTCTGGACTGCAAGTTCAATCCTGGTTAAGGGTGACAGTAATATAGAATAATAATTAACACAGCTTAACACTTGTACCCAGCTATGAATAGCAGAACAAGAGCAGAGTACTCCTGTGGATCGAATAAAGGGTTGGGTTTGAAGTTCTGTGGCAAATCCCAATTATGACAAGAAGGCTCCAGAGTTCGAAAAGAGATACCTGAAGAAGGCTGGAGGGCACATCGGCCAAAACGTTGTACAGACATAGATAAAGATGAGGATAATAGTCTGAAGAATCTACTACTTCTTTTACTGTCTTATTCATATATCAGTCTTGGTACATTCATTGAAAACAGAAACTTATGTTAAGTATTATTGATTTTTTAATTCTCTTTTCATTTGTCATTTTTAAAGTTCAAGTAATCTAAAAGAATCTCTCTACAGAATTGGATAGCATTTATGTTATCTACATATCTCAAACTATTGTCTTTATCTTGGTTGTTATATTCACATTTCAGACATCTTTTGTTGTAGTTGGTAATCTTCCGGAACTTTTAATAGTTTGATTTCTTTGTTCAATGAAATATCAACCTTTTTGGGTTATTTAATGCCAAAACCATCCTTGGAGAAGAACAGTAGAGGTACTATTTAACCTATAGCTGGGGGTGGGAGGATAGGGGGGGGCTCACTTTTCCCAGTGGTATTAATCTGAGGGTGAATGTAATACACAATAGTTTGAGACAGTTTGGTTGGGTTCTTTTTTTGTTTACATTACATCGGCATGTTAGCTTTCAGCCTTGAAATGTCAATAAAGAAGGTCATGCTGACAGTGATCTTGGACGTATGAAGACCCATCACTATTGATTTCCTTGAAAAGATGTAACTGTAAATAGTGTTTCTATTGCCAATTCTTCAAACAAAATTCACCTTATTTATTGAATGACTTTTATATCACTAAGAATTGTAATTTTGATGATGATATTTATGATATGAAATTTTCATAGCTTATAATTCTGACAACACATTTCCAAGAACTGAAGTTTCACCACTGGATGGAGTTTTGTGTCATACTCAGGACTCTCAAAAAAGCTAGTATCACATAAAGATACCATAGAAATAGTATCACATGAAGATACCATATGTAGAGTATTACACTAGCTAAAGAAACATACAGAGATTCTGTTTGGAAGAGCTCGCAATGTACTGCATATCATTGTAGGAAAAAGACATGGCAATCAGAGTTCAGACCCTGGATGAGGCTGTTTGCATTTCACATAGCACTAACACCCTTAGGAAAGGTATGAATCCAACTATTCTTCCACCAGTTATGGGTAAAATAGTCAAGCAGACTGGGCTCTTTAGCCTTGGTATGACAACCAGTCTAGGAGAAGGAAAACTCTGAAATCAAACCTGTTAAACTCCACATTAAAAATTGACCTTATGTCACATCCTGCTCATGTGGAAGGGTTGGTAAATGTTTATTGAAAGTTGAAAAGATTTTGATATACCAAAATTTTTAAAAAATCCATTATGAACAAAGTTGTAAATAATGCAAAACTTTAATAATAAAATCCATATATTCAAAGTTAGGTATATCTACAGAATGATTCTTATCATATTTACCCAACCCCTCCACTCAGACAGGATATGACACAAGATCAATTTTTAAGCAGAGTTTAACAGGTTTGAATTCAGTTTTCTTTCTCCTAGACTAGTTGCCTCACCAAGGCTGAAGAAACAAGTCTGCCCTACTATTTACCCATAGCTGGAGGGAGAATAATTGGATTCATACCTTTCCCAAGGGTATTAGTGCTATGTGAAATGCAATCAGTCTTGTCCAGGATTTGAACTCGTGTCACTGTATCCATTTCCTACGATGATAACCATTACACCACAGACACCTCCTAAAATGATTCTTATAATTTATTTCTTAACTATAATTTTTACAAGAAGTAAATTATAAGTATTTTAAAATAGGGAGATACTTTTCAATCACCCTGTATTGAGAAGCAAAGTTGACACTATAACATTTCGGTTCTAATGAACCATCATCAGGACTATGAGGGATGATATTAGTGATGTTAAATCAACAATGGATGTTTTTTAAAAAAATCTCTCATTCTACTTGGATTACCCTGTTATCAATTTTTCTTTACATATTGTCGGATTATACTCCATTATTTACTTCAATCACCCTGTATATAGAAGAAAGAAATATATACAGCAATTTTTAAGTAGTTACAGGTTATTTTTTTTGGCAGAACCTTTTTTCTATTGTATATGTATTTCTTGTATATCATCAACATATTTCTCAAATAATACTATTAACTTTCATAATTTTAGTCATGACAATTGTGATATGAAATTTTTTATTTTGTTGAATCTTTTGTCTGAAATTGGAATGTAGGGTGCCAGGCATTGCAACATTGTTGCTAGGGTTTACTGTCTGCAACAAGTATGTAATATTTTATTCTTCTTGGTTTTGTGCCAAGACAAAATAGTAGAGATAGAAAGACTGAATAAAGAGAGAAGGGAATAAGATTTATTTTGCAACGACTTGCTGCTTTTAATGTGTATTCATTTAGATCGTCTGTTCTGGTCTAAGGAAATTAATGTCTGAAACGTTTCTTAAATAAAGTACTCTTCCTGAGAAATCTGTGACTCTTTCTGATTTCCATTGTTATTCTACCTCTGAGCATTCACAGCAGAATTTACAGACACGTATTATTGAGGGGGATAGAGTGCTGATATGTCACCCCTCAGTTTGAGCATCTTCCTCAATTGCTTCAAGTTATCTTCATCCACATCCTCACATCCCATAATCTTTTTAGGGATGTCATGTTGTACCAATTAAATTCTATTCGTGGCATCTCTCTGAAAAATGCATGGGTTACTTGGTACTGTCATTCTCGTCATCAAATAATTCATGACAGTTTGTACTAGGTTACATGGTACTAGTAGCAAGTAATGATCTCTGACCTGACTCAATGCTGCAAGTCACCCTGCTATCCCATACATTGATAGTGGGTTTGAATTCAGATTTTACTCTTCTCCTAGACTGGATTTCTTCTCTCCAAGACTAGAGAACCCAGTCTACCCTATTATATATATATATATATGTATATACACACACACACACATACACAAGTCACTTACCCTTTCAAAAATCAAATGACTTTTGAATAGAAAATGGTAAAGAAATTTTTTTAATTCTATATATTTTAACTCTTGGAAATTACTTTTAACTTATTATGAAATATGTTATCCCTCAAATAAATTAGATTTTAAATAAAGACATTATTAATTTAAGTGACTTTTGTACCAACCTGTACATTCTAAGTAGTTTTTCTCTTCTTAGTAGTTCTATTGGCAGAGAAAGGGATACTTGGCAGTGCCCACCTCCTGTCCATTTAATATGTGACAGGTTGCACTAGGTTATATGATTCCTGATCTGATGAAACTAATTCTTATCTTATATTTTTATAAGTTTTGATTAGAATGTGATGAGACTGATTATGGAAAAAAAAAATTTTTATCAAAATAATTTTGTTTCTTTTACTTTACAAGAAGTTTAATGGTGCTATTTATTTGACATTAAGTGTCATAATTTTTGTTTTGTTTCATCAACTATAATTATTACAACGTGAATATAAATTGTATAAACAATTTTTTTTTCAATTTCATTACTTTAAACTTATGACTAGTTTCATTTTATTTTACTATTGTTACATTTGATCTCAACATTCTTAATCAATATATTTTTCAACCACAAAAGCAAAAGGAAAAAAAGCTTAACTGTGACTTACACAAAGTTCAACGTTAGTGCATCCTTAGAAATGGAATCAGTGATCTGAGTTCAAATCTTAGATGAAGCTGATTGCATTTGGCTTCATACTAATGTCCTTAGAAAATATTTTCCCTCTCCAGTTAATACTAAAGCAGACTCGGTTCTTTAAGGTAAGAAATTTAGGAGAAGGAACAGTAAAATCACAAGTTCTGAGAGGATTATCTTCCTGGCATTGATTCCACTATAAACAGCCTTGGTACAAAATTATATATATATATACTAGTCTATTATGGTCACAATGTTGGGATACCCAGTGAAGAGTGAACTCCCCATTTTTTGTGGGCCTATCTTCCTCACGGTGGTTCCACAACAGGGCAGCAGGTTAATTTTTCAATGTTTTTTTGAAAATCAACATTCAACTTGGTGTAAAAGAACTGACACCAAAAATTAGATTCCTAGCTTTTACTAATTTTTGAGTGTTTGGATAATGATAAAAATTGTAGATGATTACAAAAAAGGTTCCAGACATTGGCATAATGGTTAAATTGTTCACCAATGACCCGGGAGACCTGGGTTCAATCGCAGGTCGAGTCATACCAAAGATTTAAAAAATGGTACTTGATGCCTCCTTGCTTAACACACAGCATTATAAGGTATGGATCAAGGGTAAAGTGGGTCAGTCCTGAGAAAGGAGTAGCACCCTCCCTTACACCTTGGTGTAATAGCTATGGAAAAGGGAGCCTTCGGGTCACCCTCGACTACAGTCGTCAACTTTACTTATAAAAAAGGTTAATCATTAAATAAGTTCTTTTACATCATTTGTTGGATGATAATTAATTCTAAAAATAAATAGATAAAAGTGTATAACACCATGATACTGCTGGGCACAAATTATAGGGCAAAATTTGTGTTGTTTATTGATCTGCACTATAAAACATATTCCTGGATTTTCACCAGAACCCCTTTAGCTGGGTTGCAGCCCTAATACCGCTGGGTGAAAATCCAGGAAGTGTCTGTTCCAGCAACTGGTGGCCTGAAGTCACTCTGTCAATGCAACTGTGGAAAATCTGCAGCAAACAGGGTGTTCTTCCAGGTAGGACTTGGGACCCTTCCCTCAATCAAATTCCAAAGTACCTTCTTCAATGAGCAACATACTTGCTCAGGAGGAAGCCGGTTCAACCCGACTAGGGTGAAAGCCGATGCTAGTACAAGTAGATATAAAACATATCATATCATAACATAACAAAATTTTCTAGTATAATTTTCCTTTTGAAGTAAATAAATGTCTTATTTAACGGTCCAATGATTTGGTAATAATGTGTTTATGTTTGGCTCTTTGTCCAGATATAATTTATGAAACTTCAATTGTTAATTTTACTTCTTTTTTCCACACCTTGTGAATGTGTAGGTAAATTAGGTAAGTCCAATATCGTTCCATTCATTAAATACTCTAGTAGTTCATTATTTGAAAAACCTTCTGCTCGTGCAGGTTCACAAAGTCCACTTTGTGAGACGTTAATCAAATTTAACCAGTGTGTAGCATCAAAGTTTATAAATGTAATTATTTTAATCTCTTCGGAAATAAAAATAAAGTATTTTTATTTTTGGAAAATTTACCAATATTGATTATATTTTTGTGATGTTATTTAAATGAAACTTTTAAAATCATTCTTCTAGATTGATATATTTAATCAAATAAGAATAGATATTTACTTAACAAATGGACAATTTTTCATTGCCTCTTCTCTCACCTTCAATTTATTTGACTTCAACATTGAAAAAAGAATATTTTCAGGGTAGCAAAGCAAAAGTGTTGTGCCATAAATTCTTTAATGCAACATTCTGTATTTCAGTCGACATTGCTTTATTCTTTGGATCATATTGAAGATATAAAGTTGTTGGTTATAGAATTCATCATTTCTTTTAATTTCAAACCAACTCACTGCATATTCTTTAACTATGAATTTTACAAAACTTTGCAATTTATTGCAGATTTCTGGTGGATAGGCACCTCTGGTACACAACCATATTATACTGATGGCTAAAGTTAGCCATCTTGCTTGATTCATTGGCCAAATTTTCCATGCAGCAAATCTAAGGTACACTTTCCCTCTAGAAATTCCTATTGCAAAATCTAAAAGTAGTCGCTGATCGCCACTTAAATCATCCATTGCAGTACAATATAAATTATCCAGAGGTACTACTGATAATGGTAAATTCTACCTGTGGAAAATCCTGGTAATCACTTCCAAAAATTAGAGGACCAGTAAAAGTAGTTGGAATTCTTGTAGTTCCATCAATGGACTTAAAAATTGTTCCAAATAAAAGTTCTTTTTAATGAACAGCCAATGCTGTGCAACTTCCTTTGAAATTTTTTTCTCCAGAGCTGTAACTAGCCTTGCCTCACAACCAGTATTTGTACTGGGATTGTATTCCAGAAATGCCTTGACAGTATTTACACTGTTGGACTAAAACAGCAGCAACATCCTCTGCTAGAACAATACCAGTTGCACCAATGTGAAGAATAACTTTGGGTGAGGTATCTACTCTCAATATCCATCTTTCTGACAAAAGTTGAGTGATACTCTGGTTCCTGGCTTTTCTTAAGGTTTTTTTTTTTGTACCATTTTCCTGTGACTTTGTATTGCAAAGTGTTTTTACCAATTCTGTAATCAACACTAATGCATGAGATTTTCATATTACTGGGCATGTGTCTGATGGCTGGTTACTTTCACTTTTGCTTTTCCCTGTCTATTTTGGATTCATCAATAACAATCTTTTGAATTGATACTTGGATGAAGAAGGTCCAAGTAGATCTCATAGAAAGGTATACCTCAAGACTAGAAAATATATCACCACAAATAAGTTCCATAGAATATCTAGGGACTTTTTTAAAAAACTGTAAAATCCCATAGACTGTCTCCCTGGCTCAAAAACTGTTATTGGTTGTTTCTTTATTGGAAGACATATGTGAAAAATTATCAGATGTGAAGGCAACATCTGAAAAATCTTTTGTAGTTACTGTCTTTCAATCTGCCAATCTAATGTCTTACTATTTTAGCCTCACATTTTTTTCACGCTATTTTTGTCAAAAGGTTCGAGTTGGAAATTGTTTTTCTTTTAATCCTGTTTTGTATTTCTAATCTTTTAGATATTCTCTGTTTTCAGTGGGAACTTGAAATTTCAAAAAATCTCATACATTTAAGAACAGATCTAACATACATGACAAATATTAAAGAAAATATATTGTTTTCTAGAAAAGGGCAGATTATCAGAGGTAAATTTATATTTTTCAGTTAATTTAAATTTTAGAAATCAGGACATAAACTAATTCAAAATTAAACAAATAGAAATAAACAAGTATAGAATTAATATGACCTTCTTGTTGGGGGGACAAGTGCGACGTGTTTGACAATTTTTCTTTATTGCTCTTTACAGCAAAGTCAACACATCTTAAGACATGCAGTTCAAGGTAATTTGAAGAAATATCAAATAATTTATCCAGATGTTCCTAAATTCTTTTCCCTTTTGGTGAAAATAAACACATTTCAAATAAATACAAGTCACTTGGAAAATACAAAATTATGTAGATTAAACAAGCTTTTTTCTTTCTTTCTTTAAATAATTCTGTTACATAAAAATACAAAAGAACTAATCTATTTTACAATTACAAACAGTAATATCAAATAATAAAAATAAGAAAGGTTTATAACATGGAAAACTTGAATAATAGCTTGAAAAAAATATTCCTTAGACAAAATTCAGAAACAAAATATTTTTTTTGTGCTACTGCTGATTAAAATAAAAAAAATTTTCGATTTTATGGTTTTTTATCGAGAATTAAAATTAGTCTAATTTCTTTCAATGAAAAATTACAGAACCTGAATTCTATATAAGAGAAATTAAAGGAAGCGATCTTTCATTGCTGTCAATGACCTAAATACATTGTATTTAATCTCCATTTTGCCTTTTATGCAAGTGAATGTTTTTATATTATTTATAATTCTGATTTAATTTTGTTTGATATATTGAGAATGAGGCAAATGTTACAATTGGAAAACATTTTATGAAATGAGGTTTACATGTATTTTCCATAAGGTTACAAAATATTTTGACAGTGTTAAATCTTTCACTGATCACCGGTATGATATTCCAACTCCAATTCTTAACCTAAACTTAATCTTTTAACTCATTCCCTCAAAAGATATTGACAATTTGTGAATAATTATTTTGTATCATTATTCATCATGTCAAACTCTAACTTTCATATTAAGCACAATACCACGGTTTCAAAATCAATCTGCATTATTCCACAAATATACTAGTCTGACAAAAAGTCACAATAGTTCAGCACTTAGAATTTTCTACAGGACTATTGTCTTAGCAATATCTCCACAACCATATTTACCAACCCCACTGCTCGGGCAGGATATGACACAAGGTCAGTTTTTAAGCAGAGTTTAACAGGTTTGAATTCAGAGTTTTCCTTCTCCTAGACTAGTTGCCTCACCAAGGCTTAAGAACCTAGTCTGTCCTACTATTGACCCATAGCTGGAGGGAGAATAATTAGATTCATACCTTTCCCTAGGGTATTAGTGCTATGTGAAATGCCATCAGTCTCATCCAGGATTTGAACTCGTGTCGCCATGTCCATTTCCTATGACAGTAACCATTACACCACGGGCAATATCTCCACAACAGATAGCTTTAGTTCAAGGCTATATCTCTGGAATCACCAATGAGGATTGAGTTCATTTGTGATTGTTTTTTGTCTCACAACCAGCTCTTAATAGCAAGAGTGGCAATAGAATACATCTAGTTTTACACAAAGATAAATTTAAAATGATTTTTGTCTTTTTTTTTAAATTTCATTATAGAGATAAGTAAAAATACAAAATTTAACCTATACATTTTATTTTTCAATTCCATTGAAAGTACAGTGTATTAATAAAAACATATTTTCAAGAACCACCTTAGATAGACACTCACATTATTTGCACAGATTCGTTCAGAAATAAAACATTTTTAAATGCAAATAAAATTACAAAATATATTCCAATTTGATCGAGTATTGTATTGAACATCGTCGAATACAATTTATTTTTTTTTATTAAACAAAATTATATAGAACGTATTGTCTACTGTAATCTTTCATACTTAGAAACATTCACTTAAATTAAAAATCTCTTGCCAAAAATGATTATATGTATTCTGATTTTATATTTTTATATTTATAATTGTATATGCATATATATGTATACAAGGTGCATACGCATATACATTTATCAGGTAAATAATTCATAGTTATTCGATTTTTATGTATTAAAAGCCTAAATTCCAGTTCACTGGTTTTCACTAGCATCTGGCGTGTTTATTTTAATATTGTTAGTTTAAAAAAATTCAAGTTTTGGTGTATGTTACATAGGTTGTATGTGCATGCATATGTAAGAAATTTATATATATATATATATATATATACACACACATAAGAGTTTAACTCTATGCATCACATTACCTACTGGTTTTGTATATGTGTGTGAAACTAGCTGAAGAAATATGTTGAGATATGCATATATATTCTCTGTACAATATATATTCCTGCCTTTTATAGAATTATACAAATACATATATATATATATAGACAGATATGCAATCATACTCTGTGATTTATTTATTCAATAATATATGCAAAAATATTTCTTATGTATTGCTGTGTACACTTTATATATGTGAATATGACATCTGTAACCAGTCTAGAAGAAAAACTAAACTCAAACCAGCTTTGTTCTGCTTAAAAATTGACTTTGTATCACATTCTGTCTCTAAGATTACTCCCATGTCCACTTTTACCTGGAGTAATAGTACATGTTTGGTTCAAAAAGATCTTTGAAGATTATTAGTATTTGATAGAAATACTTGAAACCATATAACTGTGTGCAAACAAATGATTAGTGATATAGACAAATACAAAAGTACAACTGAAAAAATCATTGCAATGGAATATTGGAAGATTATAAATAAATTATAAGTAAATAATTTACACCAGGCCATTGGCCTAATGAGTAGAGTGTTCATCAATGGTCCGGGAGAGCAGAGTTTAATTCCAGGTCGCATCATACCAAAGACTCAAAAAAATGGTACTTGATTCAGCCTTGCTTAACACTCAGCATTATAAGGTAAGGATCAAGGGTAAAGTGGAGCAATCCAGAGAATGGAGTAGTTCCCTCCCCTACACCTTGTTGTAGTAGCTATTGAAAAGGAAGCCTTCAGGCCACTCTCGACTAAGGTTGCCAACTTTCCTTTTTTACTTTTATAAGTAAATATTCACAGATTAATCAAATTTCAGCATTAAATAACCCATAACCAGTTGATATGCGATTACATAAACCAAGTCAAATCAGACTAAACTTTTTTATAGGTGATAATATATATATATATATATATATATGAGAGAGAGAGAGAGAGAGAGAGAGAGAGAGCACTGTGAATTATAAAAGTTACAACTTATATATATATAAATATAGTTACACATATTTAGTTTTATAAAATTGTTTTGTTCTCTGTATGTACGTGTGAAGTGGAGAAGGTTGCACATGAGATGCTTGTGCCTTTGTGTAAAAACAAAATGAGAGTAAATCATTAAAATCTTGGACACCCCACCCTCTTCAATAAAACACAACCCACTTGCACCTTCCTCCCCCATCAGCACTACAAAAATCAATTCTAGTTATTATCAGCAAAGAAATGAGTTATTTGGTATGTAAGATTTCATTAAATAGAAACTAACAGAAAAAAAAGAATTGTGGCCTGTAGAATTATTGAGTACTAGTAATCATTTTTGTTTGAACATTTTTTTTATTAAAACATAAAAGATGTTCTCTTTTCAGTGTTTATTTATTTTGTCTATTTTCATTTTGAACATGTATTTTCTATTGTTCTAAACTCTTTCATGTCTTTCAAAGAATAACCCAGTTTGAGAAAAATTAAAACACGATATACAAAACAAGTGATTTAATAGATTTTAGAACAGCACCTGGGGACACAGCACTAGACGACAGTCCACAAGGTCATTGGCTTCGTTTGGTCCACTGCAGCAATAATACTGGCCGCAGAGTTTCTCTTTCAGAAGTTTTCAAAACTGAACCTACTGTTCTAGTATTTGTCTAGACTTTACAAGGTCTTGGACATTGATTATTTGGTCTTCTAGTTGCACATTAGACCTCAGGTCACAAGATTCTGCTACAAAATGTTTCAAAATTTAATACTCTTCTAGAGTATTGGAATACTGTCAACAAGATCTTGAATTCTCATTGCTTAGTGATCTACAGGACAATTGGTCCAAATATGTATTTATCTGACCCCACAGTCAGTAGAGTAAAGCTAGTTTGCATTCAGAATTTTCTCATTTCAAGACTGGTTGTCTAACCAAGGCTAAAGAACCTAGTCTGACCTACTATTTAGTCATAGCTTGAGGGATAGAATAGATGGATTCATACCTTTCCCAAAGATATTTGTATGAAGTAAAAAAAACTGTCTCATTGAGGATCCCATTTCCAATGGCAATAACCATTACATGAAGCATGCCTCTTCTAGAGTATTGGACAACTGGCTGCAAGGTTTTGAATTCACATTACATAGTTCTCTGTAAGAGTAGTGATCCACAAGATTTCTGTTTCAGAATGCTACAGAATTGAACTACTGACTACAAACTCTTTAATTTTCATTACTTCATCCTCTGTTAGCCCAATCGGCTGGGGCAGTAGAATATACGAACTGAATCTCTGCAGATGGTGAGGCTCCAGTAATGATGGAGCTTTGGGGAATGTCAAACACCTTCATTGTAATTGCTCCCAACTTCCCTCTGTCTTGGAGTGGCAACACCTGATAGGGTCCTATCTATGAGTCAAATAGAACTGTTTAACATTTAAACTGAGTGCAAACAAATGATTTATGCTAAATTGAATTGCTTGAAATTTAACTGTTTGATATTTAAACTGTGAATAAACAAATGACTGGTATTTAATTGAATCGTCAGTGATACGTAGCAATACTTGGAATCATTTAACTTTGACTTATGCTAAATTGAATTGTTAGAAATAGAACTGCTGGATCATTTAACTGTGTATCTACAAAATATGTTAACAGATCATATAGATTTAATATATATGCATAAAAAGGATTTGGTATTGAATTACCAACAATGGTTGATATGCCATAAAACCAAACCAAACCAAAGCATATACATTTAATATATATGCATAAAAAGGATTTGGCATTGAATTAACAGCAATGGTTGATAAGCCATAAAACCAAACCAAACCAATCATCTTCTGTTATAATATTGAGCCTAACTTTACAAGTTCTCTGGTTCAAAATGTTTCAGAACTTCTTGATTATTGGACTGCTGTCTGTAATGTCTGGATTTTTCATTATTTGATTATTTGCATTCAGCATTAGGTCACATGGTCTCTAGTTAATTAGGTCTCCAAATTTAAACCTTTTTTAGTCTTGGACTACAGTTTGGATAGACTGAGATTTTTCATTATTTACTGTAAATTAGAGCTTAAAAGCCAATCTGGCATATACATCAATCTCATGATTTTTAGCTCAAAATTCCAGGTTGGACTTATACCTGCTAAATAGATCACCCAACCCCCAAACATAATACCAGTATAATCAAGGTTTTACTCATGAATGAAATAACCTCAAAGTAATCTTTATCTAAAATGTTGTGCCATGTAAATACAATAATAATGCCAATGTGTGTATATTCAATAAACTACTCTTATGTCTTATTAAACTGTCATAGCTTTAGTAGTGTATGGTGTATATAATTTTTCTCTTAATCTATTGTGCTATCACGAAATTGCACAAATAAACAACATACCGTAGTTGTCTGACTGGCCACCTGGGTGTTGTGACGTTCTAGTTAATGTTTACAGTCATTGCATCAGCTGTTGGAAACACCATGCGATATAGCATTAATATAATACTTAATTTGTATTTCAATTTTTTATTATTATATATCAATCTCTATGTTAGTTTATTAAACATGTTCACCAAACACAAGTTTAAATTGGAAATGTTTGTAGCCGTCTACTGGAATTATGGTAAGTGTTGTATATCAATTGATAGAGGAACTATTCTATTTGTTGAGCTCTCTGTAATTAGTGAAACGCTACTTTTGTAGAGATTTTTTTTTAGGTTTAAAATTCAACTTCTATATGACAATTTATTGAATCCCTGTTGAGTAATGTTTTCTCAATAAAATGTTCCAGTGAGTTACAGGAAATGACTGGTAAGACAATATATAAAGAAACCTACAGAGAGTATAGGCGTGGGGAGATGATTTCTTAGATAGTCCCTAGGAGAGTCTGTTAATAAGAGTAATCTAAAATAGTTACTGAGAATCCATGGGACATACCACAAAAGTAATGTACAACAAGTCTTCTGGTAAAATTTTAGTCTCTGGTTCTGTTATATACAAGCATATGGTTGCAAGAAAAATAAGACTGACGAGGAGATTTAGTTTATTTTTTTTATTGAATAAATAAAATAAACAAGCGGATGAAATATCTGGCCGGCTGGCAGAGGGTTGTCAATTCGGTGACGAGCGGTTACTTTGATCTGGTTGGACAATGTTATCGGATGACACTCTTGTGATGGCCGACGATTCAACTGCTGGGTGACCTCTGTTTGGCCTATTTATGATTTTCCGATTTCAACACCGGCTCCAGAAAATGCTACTAGCGGAAAAAATATGATTTGTTGAAAAATAGACTTTTTTTTTAATAACTGAGGATTTTCCGGGGATTTTGGATAGACTATACGCGGAGCCTATGCGCAGAAGCCATGATTTTCTCAGTTTGACACTGACCGTTGTTGGGTCAACATCCGGTAGCTGTTATTTTCTTTTACAGTGTCGATGTCTATGGGTCTGTGTTTTGTGTGTTTTAGTAATTAGGTGTGATGGATCAGAAGAGATTTGATTTATTTTACTATAACAGTTCTCTAAGTTTTAATAGTTTATGACTCATCTAGAGCATGCATCTATTCCACCACTGATAGGATGCAATACAACATTAATGTTTTATCAAAGTTACAGCTGGTTTGAATTCAATTTTCATTTACCTTGACCAGTTTCCAAACCAAGGCTAAAGAACTCAGTCTACTCTACTATTTATCCATAGCTGGAGAGAGAAGAGAACAGATAGATTCATGCCTTTCTCAAAGGTATTAACATGAAGTGAAGCATTGGATTTGAACTCAGGTCAGGTCCATTTGTTGAGACTGTAACCATTACGTGATACATCTTCACGTCTAGAGTATTGGATTACTAGCTGCAAGGTTTTGGATTTCTATTGTTTAATCCTCTACGAGAAGATTGAACATCAGGCTACAAAGTTTCCAGTTCAATAGTTTTTGGAATATAAGCTTCTTCCAGAATATCAAACTATAGTCTACAAGGTCTGAAGCTTAATTATTTAGTCTTATACTGGAGTATCAAGCCTCGGGCCATGAGGTTTTTGATTTCATAAGTCTTGAAACTAGAATGTTGTATTATAAGTAAAGCAATATGTCTATAGGTAAATAGCTTTGACTTTATCTTTTTGGGGTAGAGTATTGGACAAGAGGTGAAAATGCTTAAAGTTAATTCAATATGATATTAAATTGTAGCAGCAGCAGCATCGTCATCAAGTCATGCTGACAACACAGAATTCCCTGACCCTTTCTTGCCATCTATCCCAATATCCCATCACCCTCAGCAGGTCCCCTCTACTGCATCTAGTGTCCACACAGAACTGATATATGTAAGTCTATGCTGGTTAGCCAACATTGGCACACCCATGTATAGGAGTCCATCAGAGAATGTCGCTAATGAGTTCATCTTTACTTCTTCAGCAGTGTCCCTGCATGTCTTGTTCATCTTACTTTGATAATTTGTAAGCTGTAAGGTAAGCGGCCATACAGCTGCTGTTTTGTTGGGTGTTGCTTCCAGAATTTGTTTAAACCAGCACATCGCATCCTTGTGTAGTTTCCATCTAGCTTTTTCTCAATGCATTTTATTAACGTCTATATGGTGCACCCCTACAGTAGTACTAACACAGCCACAGCTTGGAAGAAATCCTGTTTCATTTTATCAGAGAGTTCAGATTTCCATGTGATTACTAGGCATCCTAAATTTGAACTAAGTTATTAATAAAAAGTTTAGACTATGTTGTCAACATACTGAAAATATAAAGAATACAGCCTTTATAAAAGATCATCATCATCAACAAAGTATGCTGATAGCAAGGATTCGTTTGTCTTTCTCTTACTATCTGTCCCTAAATCCTCTAGATGGCCATCTATTGTCTAATAGATGGTCATCGTCTATTGTCTAATATATGTTCACATCCTGGACAAGGATGCTTGCATTTAACATCATACTAATACCCTTGGGGAAAGTATGAATTCATTTATTCTTTCTCTAGCTATCGGTAAATAATAGGGCAGATGGGTTCTTAAGCCTTGGTTTGGCAACCAGTTAACTTAAAAGTTACCCATGTGGAGGTGTTGGTAAAAAAAATAGTCATAAAACAAGAAGTTAACAGACTGTAAAGGCAAAAGTCTTTATTTGTATTATGGTAATTATTTGTGTATAAAATGCACCCCAAATTTGGGTTACTAAATTCTAAAAAAAAACACTTTTGTGTATATAATACACACTGAAGTTTTAGAACTAATAACATCTAAATTTAACTTCTTTTTTTTTTCACATTTTATCAGGTTTGTATAGATTTAAAAATAAAAATTCCGACAGTTTACTTATGTTTTGAAACAAAAATATTTATGTAGTATTTAGAACAAATACATGGACATATTCATGCAAAAATGCAACTAGCTTGTAGCAAAATTAAACTCACTCTAGAAGAAAAAAAATTATAAACAAACACTTATTCAAGTAACTATTTCTCTGTAGCAGTAAACTGTAATGTTATTTTGAATCAGTCATACCATCCGAAATATGGTGATGCACTTAGCTAGATAAAAAGTTGATATTTAGTTCTTTTGTATAGTACTCACCCCTAACCTTTGTATAATACTCACCCCTAACTTTTAGGCTTAAAAATGTAGGGGGAAATTGTGTGTTATACATGAATAATTAGGGTAATTTTAATTTCTTTCACTTTCTTAAGTTGCTTTTTTATTCCAACTGACTTTAGTCGTCAATCTATGACAAAAAGAATGACTGGAAAAAATAAAGGATAATTCTTGCTTTTCTCTGCTATCATAAACGAATGCCTGAATTGCAATAAAACAAAATAGCACTGATAATTAAAGATGGAAGAAAATACTAATCGATATTAATAATTCTAATGATTGACAAAGCTTCATATGAAAATAAAAAGTAACAAAAAAAAATAACTGAAATTTATCAAAAAAAGCATTGCTTAATAAAAGACACATCCATACACTCAGATTTCAAGTCTGTCAATTTATTGCCCACTGATAAAAAGGGTTTAAAAGGAGCTCTTAATGTAACGCATATTGTCATTAGAAATGGAAGCAGCAACTCAAGTTCAAATCCTGGACAAAGCTGATTAATCTTTACTTAATGCTACTACCCTTTAAAAAGGCATAAATCTATTTGTTCTCCCTCTAGCTATGGGTAAATAGTAGGGCAGAGTGAGTTGTTTAGCCTTGGTAAAGTAACTAGGCTAGAACAAAAAATTTGTATTCAAACAAGCTGTAGTCCACTTAAAAATTGACCTTGTGTCAAATCCTGCTCATTACAAAAGAGTTGAGTATACAGCTATATGCATGTATAGTCAAATAGATACATTCGCACTTACATATGCATCATTGCTCTTGGATATGAGTGCACAAAGGATAAGAGAGCCTATAGTGTCACAAACTTATTTTATTCCAACCAAGAAATACGATCAGGATAAGATCTATTTATAACTAAAATTTGCAATCATGTTTCCATATATGTATCTCAAAGAGCACTGTTGGTACTATATAACCCAGTGCTATATAACCCAGTACTATGTAACCCAGTACTATATAACCCAGTACTATGTAACCCAGTGCTATATAAATTTACTCACCTTTCCCGCTGCAGAAAGTATTAATAAATGCATATACATGGACCAAAATACGACAGCTTTTAAAAATTGTTAAATCAAATATTGGGAGATTATTTCCTTTTTTAATACACTACTGGAGAAGTAAGGACAAACTCATAAGCGATATTTTCTTTTGGACTCCTGCATATAGACATGCCAGTGTTGGCCAACCAGCAAATTCTTACTTATATCAGCTCTGTATGGACACAGGATACAAGCTCAAAGACCTGCTTGGAGCAATGGATAATAAGGACAGATGGCGAGAGAGATTCAGGGAATTTGATGGTATCAACATGACTTGACGATGATAGAATTTACTAGAGAAATACCAAATGTAAGGTTTTCCACATATTTCTGTTTATATATGTGAGATAAATTATTACTAAAAATTACAATAAGTGCAAATATGTGACAAAATTCTTAATAACAATGGCTTCTTTAAAATACTTGGGAGGAAATTCCCTTTGGTATCGTAGCTAAGGTGCTGAACTACAATATCATAGTGAGCAAGTTCAAACCCTAGTAGTAGTGCTTTTATTCTCACTTTTTGGCTAATGCCCCTTGGGGAAAGGTATGAAACCCCTTATCCCCTCCAGCTATGGGTTAAATAGTTACGCTACTGTTCTTCTACAATATGGCTTTGATGAAAGCTGATATGCCATTGAAAGAAAGAAAGAAAATACTCTGGTGAATCAAAAGTTTTACAATATTTTGGTAGTACATAAGGCACAATTCAGCAGGTGCATTTGCCCAAACAAAGGAGACATTAACACTTATGTATAAGAATATAAATCTCTCTTCATTATTATGAAAGTTTGAAATGTTTGTATGAGAGAAAGTTGGATAGACAGAGAACCTCTATGATACGATATCTTCAGATTGAGATACATCTCCATAGAGACTTACTTCTTCATACTTCTTTTACCAGAGACTGATACAAGGTCCTCTTACCACCTAGGACCACCAGCGTCCTGGGCTAGCACCCAAAACAGAATGAATGCTCTCTGCTTAGCACTGACTCTGCTGACTGTTGACTGACTGCTCTCTGCTCAAGGTTGAAAACTTCTGTTGTTACATATTTTTTGGACACCTACGCATGATTACTTTGCAATTCACATGGCATTTCTGCTGTCCTCTGTTTACCTTTAGGCACAGCTGCATATCCTGTTTTGAAATCCACAAACTAACCAGCTTGTCAAAGGTCAATATGTAACACATGAAGGTGAGGAAACACACTACACTGTGAGATGCCACGTTTGCCTTATAATCTCTGAGTATTACTTGCTAAATTTACCACTATGCACAGCCTCAAAAATCAAGGTTTTAGGCCTACCCAACCTTGCCTGATCATTGAGGTTCTTTGCAACCTAATCAAAATTTCTTGAACTTTCTGGTTACTATATTGTGATCAGCTGTGCCTTCCATTTATCACATTAAATATTATTGGTTGCTTTCATGGCGTTATGTCTCTGTTCTAACTTGTAAGTTCCCAAATTAGGCTACATTACACATTCATTCACCGGCTCATTGGCCTAGTGGGTAGAGTGTTCGCCAATGGTCCGGGAGACCTGGGTTCAATCCCAGGTCACGTCATACCAAAGACTTTTAAAATAGTACTTGATACCTCCTTGCTTAACACTCAGCAATATAAGGTACGTATCAAGGGTAAAGTGGAGCAATCCAGGGAAAGGAGTAGCACCCTCTCCTACACCTCAGTGTAGTAGCTATTGAAAAGGGAGCCTTCTGGTCACCCTCAACTATGGTCACCAACTTTACTTACACACTTATTTGTGCAGCTTTCAAATCACATGTAGAATGAAGCAGTGCATGTGTCAGCACACCAAATATCACAATAACACCAACCACAAGAGGTACCTACCCTGGGTAGAATTGCTTCAGTCACATGATATACATCTTGCAAACTAAGATGTACCAAAATATTGCAAAACTTTTGGCTCACTCTTGTAAAAATAAAAGAAGCAAGACCGCTAGTTGAGAATCTGTTGTGAACTCTAAGAAATTACTTGAAGATACAATTGATCTATGAAATCAGTCCACTAAAAGATGATATAAAAGTTTATTGGGAAGATTTACGAAACAGTTTGGGGAATTTAGAGCATCATTAAAAGTAATAAGCATGATTTGTTCTATAAGCTTCACAATTTCCAGACAAGAAAAAAACAAAAAAAAAATCCAAAGGAAAATATGTATATATTTCTGTTCTTTTCTTTTATTTATTGTGAATTAGGTCAAAGAATTCAATTCAGAGATTAAACATTGATGCCGAGGGTTTTAAGAATGACAGTTCAGTTGCTCTCCAGAAAAATTCAAATTAGTTGTAGACTCCAGATCTGGGCTACAAGGCTGATTGTTAAACGAGTCTTGGAATATGTCCTGGTTTACTGGTAAATTATTGAACTTCCTGGAAAAAAATCTTTTTTTTAGGAATATGCAATCAAAATCTAATTGAGAAATAGATATAGGATATATTTTCTTTTTCTTCTTCAATCTATCCATCTCAGTTTCTTGCATCAATCTATCTAAATTTTTGAATTTCTCAGTTTATTCATTATGTCTGTTCTTTTCTACTTCAATCTATTCATTATCGAGCTAGCTATCTCCATTTTTCATTATCTATCTCAATTTGTTCTTTTTTTTTTCTCAGTCTGTTCACTTCTATCTCAATATATTCTATCACAATTTTTTATTTCTTTCTCAGTCTATCTATCTATCTATCTATCTATCATATTTTCTTCATATCTATCTATCACATTCTCTTCATATCTATCTATCTATCTATCACAATTTCTTTATTTTTTTTCTCAGTCTATCTATCTATCACAATTTTTTTATTTCTTTCTCAGTTTATCTATCTATCTATCTATCTATCACAGTTTCTTTATTTTTTCTCAATCTATCTATCTATCTATCTATCTATCTATCACAATTTCTTTATTCTTTTTCTCAGTCTATCTATCAATCACAATTTTTTTATTTCTTTCTCAGTTTATCTATCTATCTATCTATCTCAATTTTTTTCATTTCTATCTATCTATTTATAAAAGAGAATACTTAAAAATAACGAAAATTATTTACTCATCAACAAGTATAATTTTGGAAAGAAACTCTAGGCCATTTCAAACTCATTCCTTCAGATTCTGGCACACAGACAAGTCATTGTTTGTTTGTTTTTTTAATCTTCTCTTAGTAAACAATCTTCAAATTTTGCTGAAATGCTTTTCACTTTCAAATCTTCTTCCTCATCATTTGCTGGCATGAACTCCAAACAAATAAGATATCACTTCAATAGTCCAACAACAATCTTCATTGATTGTGTAGTTAATTTTTTCAAGATTTTTAATAATTTTGTTGAAGGTTTGCCAGATTATGGTTGATCTTTAAATGACATTCCACTCCTCACCCCAGTATTTCAAATACACTTGTGTTTTATGTAAAGGTTCCTTCCTTAAAAGCTTCTCAAATTATTACAACAATTTCAGCAGCATTCTCCCCCCCACACACACACACACACATGCTCAAAAAAAATTCTTTTAGTCTTCTATTAGAGCAGGGATAGGGAACATGCAGCCTTAAGCTTGAATCCTGTCTTTTAAAGAATCAAGTTCAACTTTCTTGTTGAAAAATGATTAACACAACAAACCACCTCTTTAAAATTTCATATCTCAATTTTTTGCTACAAAAAAATCAATTTCAAAAATCTTATTGTTGGCATCAGAATATACCAGATTCATATGATCCATTTGATTTTTCTTAAAATACTGCTTGATTTTCTGAGTAGCTGTGTTTTATATATGTGTATGTGCGCATGCGCGCATGTCTGTTATTATGAAGTCTTTGATAGTTCTATTCTACTGATCCAACTCCGTATTTGTGACAATTTCAATAAAGTTTAAGAATTTTTAAATGATATTTTCAAAATTAAAATTTTTTTTATCTAAAATATTCATCACTATAACATCTATTTGAATATGAAAATGAAAGTAAATTTTTATTATTGAATTATCCAATCTATATCTAGAGCAATTTTTGTTTTATTGGCGAATACACCTAACCAAGCCGAAACACTACTGCATAGTTTGGAACGAGCCGCCGCAGGCATTGGCCTCCATGTCAATGCACACAAAACTGAATATATGTGTTACAACCAAACAGGTGACATTTCCACACTAGACGGAACCTCTCTGAAACTAGTAGACAAATTCACCTACCTAGGAAGCAGCGTCTCATCAACCAAAAAAGACATCGACACACAACTAACAAAAGCATGGACAGCTATCAATAGGCTCTCGATCATATGGAAATCAGACCTGACCGATAAAATGAAACGCAGTTTCTTCCAGGCAGTGGTTGTATCTATACTGCTATATGGATGCACTACTTGAACACTAACTAAATGGCTGAAGAAGAAGCTAGACGGCAATTACACAAGAATGTTGAGAGCAATATTGAACAAGTCCTGGTGGCAACACCCCACAAGGCACCAACTATATGGTCACCTGCCTCCCATCATGAAAACTATACAAGTTAGACGAACCAGACACGCGGGATACTGCTGGAGAAGCAAGGATGAACTCATCAGTGATGTACTCCAATGGGCCCCCGCATATGGCCGGGCAAAAGCAGGAAGACCAACTCAAACATACATACAGCAGCTATGTAAAGATACGGGATGTAGCCCTGAAGACTTACCCGAAGCGATGAATGGTAGGAAGAAGTGGCGAGAGAGGGTCCGAGATATCCGTGCTAGCGGCATGACATGATGATGATGATGACTATTTTAGCCATATATATATATATATATATATATGAGGGGCATCCAAAAAGTCCTAAGCATCACTAAGATTTTAAATTTTGTATGGGCCTTACCTGAACAGAAATTAAGACAGTAATCGGAATTAGTTTTTCTCCTTTTAAAAGAAGTGTTAGTGTGTTGCCACAACAAAAATGTTCAACTGTAGCTTTTCTCTCTGATTGGCACTTATAACTTTTTAAACAACTCTCATATACAGGGTGATCATAAAAGTAACTCGCTATTTTAAAATAATTTAAAAAAGAAAAAGTTTTTAAATCTTTTTACTTAAAATATACTCCATTAATAGAATATCTATACTCTATTATACCCTATAAATACTCTTTATTATACTCTATAAATATACTCTATTTATACAATATCTATATACTGATCAAATTCTATTAAGTAGTCCATCGAATAGTTTCAAAAAATACCCTCTTAAATTATTTTTATCCTTTTTTCTGAAATCATCCAATTAAATCTTAAATTTTTTTCTGCTATTGCTGTTTTTGATCTGATTAGGCAACTTTTTCCAAAAATATATTACTCTATTAGTAAGAAAATCCGATTGGTTATTAGACTTAGTTTTTGGAATCTGTCTTGACAGTAAATTTCCAGTAGGATAAGAAATATTGAAAAAAAAATGTCTACCATAATTAGAAATTAAAGATGAAAAGGATTCCTTTTCCCTATACTAGAGCATTTATCCTCAAGTCATGATTATAAATCTTAAAATTGAAATGTTGCATTATAAGTAAAACAAAAAGTTCATGGCTAAATAGCTTTGGTAGTTTTCCTTTTTGCGCGGGGGGGGGGGTTTTAGAGAATTGGACGAGGGTTGAAAATGCCAAAAGTTACATTAGTCGATGATAAGACTTTGAATTGACAGCAGAGAAGATCTTTATTCTTTTTTTTTCAACAATGGGTAAATTATAAATGTGTTTTAAAAAAACAGAAAAAAAGTTACTAAAAGCAATTCTGTCAATCCAGAACTGTACCACACAACAAATTGGCTCCAAATAGTGTTGACTTGTAACATCTAGTGGCACAATATTCAACAAAATCCAGCTTATATGCCACATTCAAATTCCATTTGGGGTGATGGTACCCACCCACCCACTCACACACGCATACACACACACACATATATATAAAACACATATATGTACATACATACGAGGATCATTAAATAAGGTCATCATACCAAGGTTAAAGAGCCCCTCTCTGCCCATAGCTAGAGGAAGAATAACTGGATGTATAACTTTCCCAAGGAAATTAGTGCTATGTGGAAATTTACTAAGCTTTTTGCTTAGATGTGGCACAAGGCCATATGAAATTAGTGCTATGTGAAATAGAAACAATTTCCTTCAGGATTTGAACTTGGGTTGCCATGTCCATTTCCTACAATAATAACCATTACGCTACAAGCTACTCCTTATGTAATGGATGAGTATGTATGCATATATATATATAATCCAAAGAAAGTAGTCTAAGGATTAGACTATTAAGTAATAATCCATGGTGAATGGAAATATCCAGCTGAGTGTACAATTTCAACAGCTATTGTTTATATAATTAATTTCAGATTAAAAATATATTGAAAATCACATGCAGAGCAAAAACAGTAAAAAAAAAAAAAAGAATATATATATATATATATATATATATATGAATATGTATATATATGTATAAATGTGTATGCATATATATATATATATATATATATATATATATATATATATATACACACACACACATTTATACATATATATATATATGTATAAACCTCTTTCACTCTCTCTCTCTCTCTATATATATATATATATATATATATATATATATATATATATATATATATATATATATGTATATATCTCATAGGGTTTAAATTGCTTGTATGCTCTAGGTTTATTGAAATGGTACTTTGGTCAAAAAATTATGGGTGGCACTAGAATCTTCATTTGGGATATCTTTGTTGGTTCTTTTTCTATAATTGTTCTATTTTGCTTTGTTTTTTTTACTGCTGCATGTTAATGCAGTTATAAATCCAAAGTGTGTTTGAGTGTTTCCTTCTCAGTGTATGTGCATGTGTGTGTTTGTATGTGTAAATGTATGTGTATGTATATATGTTTGTTTGGATGTGTCCATGTATGTGTGCATGTGTGTGTATATATGTGTGTGTGTATCTGATTTTGTATTTATGTTGAAATTGTTCCATTTGGTGATAAGTGAGATGGACTCCAATTGATTGATGTTGATATTGTTATTGTTGTAATATTTCAAGCCAGAAGCTTTTCATGTAAGTGTAGTACGCTTTGTGAGAGAAAAAAGAGATCAATAATGACTGACAGTTGTCAGCTAAATATGATCATGTGCTTGAAATTGAGTTTGTGTTGACCCGTTTTTTGGAAATTGCATGAAGGTTATTTAGCCTTCAAACACTTCTTTCATATACATAGATTTAGAGTCTCTCTTGCTTTCTTTGCTCTCTCTCTCTCTCTCTCTCTCTCTCTCTCTCTCTTTCAATTAGGTTTCTATCTCTATCTTTCTATTTGGTCTCTCTCTCTCTCTCTCTCAATTAGGTTTCTGTCTCTATCTTTCTATTTAGTCTCTCTCTCTCACTCTCTCTCTCTCAATTAGGTTTCTGTCTCTTCTTTCTATTTGGTCTCTCTCACTCTCTCTCTCTCTCAATGAGGTTTCTGTCTTTATCTTTCTATTTGCTCTCTCTCTCTCTCTCTCTCTCTCTCTCTGTCTTTCAGTTAGGTTTCTGTCTCTATCTTTCTATTTGGTCACTCTCTCTCTCTCTCTCTCTCTCTCTTTGATCTCTCTCTGTCTTCCTTTTTCTATTGGCCTATCTTTCTTTCTTTCTTTCTCTGTCTTTGGGCTTTTATTTGTTTGTCTCTCCTTTCAATCTCTCTCATTCTTTTTACCAGGTTTCTATCTTTCTATTTAGCCTCATTCTGTTTCTCTTTTTCTTCCTCTTACTTTTGGATCTATTTTTTCTATCTCTTTGATCTCTACTCTGATTGTCAGGTCTCTCTCTATCTCTATCTCTCTCTCTCTCTCTTTCTTTCTTTCTATTTGTCTCCATCTTTCTCTTTCTCTTAGTTCTCTTTCTGCCTCTATCTTTTTGTTTGACCTTATTCTGTTCCTGTCCCAGGTTTCTTTCTCTGTCTCTCTCCTTCTTTTTCTTCCTCTCTCTCTCATTATGTGACTTCTTTCTACTTCTACCTTTCTCTTTCTTCTTGTTCTGACCTCAACCTCTTGTTGTTCTAACTTATTAATTCCCCTATATATATATATATATATATATACACACACATGCACATAAACACATTCAGCATGCTCCAAATATAATATGTCCAATTTTTTTACAAGAAGCACAACACAGTTAATGATAGCAATTGCCTAGAAAAATACTGTATTGTAGCTGAAAACTTTCTCAATTTAACAGTGCTATTGTGTATTTTGTATATGTTATCCTTTTCACAGTTTTCATAATGGGTTTGATTTATTTAAGGGTATATCAATCCCTTATGGGTTATTTAATGTCAAAATTGGACTCATTTCTAAATCTTTGATTACAATCATAACTATTTATATTTGGTTTGGTTTATTTGTTTAATGGCATACCAACTCTATATGAGTTATTTAATGCCAAAATTTGATTCATTGGTGAATGTTCGATCATAATCATAACTATTTATATTTTCAATATTCCATTGTAATCATTTTATTAACCGACTATTTTGCACACAATGTCAGGGTATCAAGTATTCTTATCTAATACAAATAATTTTCTAACAGTTATATGGTTTCAAGTATTCCTATCCAATACTAATAATTTTCAAAGGTCTGTTTGACTCCTAAATGAAATCCTGACAGGTACTATCACTCTGTTCATGGAAATGAATTGGAGGTTTCACTTTTGGACACATGGACATGCCAGTGTTAGCCAACCAGCAAGCACTTACATTCATCAGCTCCGAGCAGATACTGGATGCAATCTAGAAGACCTACTAGGAATGATGGGCGATACGGACAGATGGCTATATATATATATATATATATATAGGATGTATGATGCTTTTAATTTCATTGTGGACGTAAATAGATATGTTATATAGAATAATTGTATGCATTTTGTGTGTGGCTGTTATTTGCATAACCTTTGAGTCAATCCATTTTTTAGTCTTCTTCTTCAAGCATGAAGCAATGAGTGCGGAGCTCTTTTTTTTTTTTTGCTTTTTTTGGATGACAAGGTGAACAGAAAATGGTCATTACAACATTAGTTCATTTCAGAAACACATAAATAATACTATTCACAGCTCAACATATAACTCAGGAGATTCTAATTTAAATACTAAATTGTTCACTAATCCCTTCCCTGTTGTGGTAACATTATTTACTTAACTATAAACTAAAAACTATATTACATTATACGTATATAATAACAAGAACTAATAACTATCAGAATGAACTAATAACTATAAGCTAGTAACTATATAAATATCTAACTGGGCCCAGTGCCATAATGGTTAATGTTTGCCAATAGTCGAGGAGACCAGGGTTCAATCCCAGATCAAGTCATACCAAAGACTCAAAATATGGTACTTGATGCCTCCTTGCTTTACACTCAGCATTATAAGGTACCATTTAAGGGTAAGTAAAGCAATCCAGGGAAAAGAGTATCACCCTCCCTTGCATTTCAGTATATTAGCAATTGAAAAGGGAGCCTTCGGGTCATCCAACTTATAATTATATAATAACCTTAGTTTATTGACTATATAACTATTGACTATAACTAAGAAAAAAGAAGATAGTATAAAAAAATTAGATTGACACTTTTATTATAGAAATAATTTCATCATAATTTTTACATTTTCCTTTAGAAAAAAGAAAACAATATAAAAAATCGGATTGATATTTTTTACTATAGGAATAATATCATTAGATTTTCCATTCCTTTTTTTCCATATGGTTGTATTTCATAATTTACCAATAACTTTACCTAAGAACTATAAAATACTGATATGCTTGCATCAGTTGTGGGATGAAGATCAGCAAATAAGTTCAGTTGTCTGAACAAATCTTGGAATGTTAATGAGTTTTTACAGAATTTTAGACATTATGCCATGTAGTTTTTGCCAGATTTACACAAAATTGGTTGTAGAATTGCTTTTTACCATTCTTTCAAGTGATGTGTATAATTGCCTTAAAAAAAACCAGCACTTAAAAATCCTGATAGCTACAATCCCAAATCGTGTGTGTGTGTACATATATTGTAGAGGAAGCAAGGTATAGAGTAAACTGTCCACTACAGTTGACAACAGTACCTGCCCAGACAACATCTGGTGTTCTGTGTCTGCAAGAAAAAGAAAGTAAACTGTACAGAAATTGAACTCACACTCTCTGGGCAATGAGAAATAGTTTATATAGATTTGTCACTCCTCTTAGTTAGGATAGTTCAATCAGTGGAGAAGTATAAAAACTAGGGCAGTTTCTCTCGAAGGAGGTTTTTTTTCTGTTGCCCAGAGAACCTTGCCATTCAATTTAAAACTTCAAACTACTTCAGCACCAAGAGAATGCCACACAGACAGTTTGATATTTGGGTAATTCCAGAATTCAGTGGAGCAGCCTCAGATCTACCACTTGTGGAGTTATATATATATATATATAACTCCACAAGTGGTAGATCAGAGGCTGCTCCACTGAATTCTGGAATTTTATATATATATATATATATATATATATATATATATATATATATATATATATATATATATATATATATATATATATATATATATATATATATATATATATATATATATATATATATATATATATATATATATATATATCATTGGGAAGTGCCCTCTTGGTGTAATGGTTAAAGCGCTGGACTACAGAATCATAGTAAGTGAGTTCAAACTCCAGTTGCACTATTATGTTCATTTTCGAACAAATACCCTTGGGAAAGGTATAAACCCTACCTTATCCTCCCAGCTATGGTTTAATAGTACCTCTGCTATTCTTCTAGAAAGATGGCTTTTGCATTAAATAACCTACAAAGGTTGATATGCTATTAAACAAAGAAACTATCAGATGATTGTATGCTCAATATGAAACTTCAAGAATTCATAAATAAAATATTTCAAGTTTTATACTTGTTCTGCAAGAAGCAAGGACCAACTCATAAATGACATTCTCCCATGAACCCCTACACATGGATGTGCCAGTGCCAGTTGACCAGCAAGAATGCACCTACAACAGCTCTATGCAGACACAGGATGCAATTTAGAGAACCTGTCGGGGAGAGGGAATCTGGAAAATCCATGCTAGCAGTGCAACATGATGATGATGATGATGATGATATATACATGAATAGATTTTTTATTAATTAAATAGTTTTCTATATTTATAAATAAAGAGTGCCTACAATTGATGATAGAGCATATATATCTGTTGAGAGAGTATAAACCCAGGATCAATAGTGCTCGATGACTATTGATTTTTTACCTATATGAAATAAAAAATATAAATAAATGAATAAAAATGAAATTCTAGAATAAACTATTAAGAAGAAGGTGTAATGATAATGATAATAATAATAATACTGTAATCCACTGGGAGATGTGCAAAAAATTTTAATTTGACCACACCAACAAATGGTATATGCACAACCCAGCAGCTGTCCTCGAAAATGACACACATAAACTCCTTTGAGACTTTGGCATATAGACAGATCACCTAATCTCGGCCAGAAGACCAGACCTAATAATCAACATCATCATCATGTCATGCTGCTAGCACGGACATCCCTGAACCTCTCTCAAAACGGTTGGAGAAAAAGCTACACAGCAATTACACAAGAATGCTGTGAGCAATATTGAACAATATTGAACAATTCCTGGAGGCAACACCCCACAAAGCACCAACTGTACGGCCACCTACCTCCCATCAGGAAAACTATCCAAGTTAGATGAACCAGACATGCAGGACACTGCTGGAGAAGCAGGGACGAGCTCATAAGTGATGTACTCCTATGGACCCCCACATATGGCTGAGAACATACATACAGCAGCTCTGTGAGAATACGGGATGTAGCCCTGAAGACCTGCCAGAAGCAATGAACGATTGGGAGAAGTGGCAAGAGAGGGTCAGGGATATCCATGCTGGCAGCACGACATGATGATGATGATGAATACTGGTGGGAAAAAATAAATAAAATATAATAAATTAAGCATGATAGATTAAATGAAAAAGCAAATCATGAAATTTTTGGAACATAGCCTCATAAATAACCATGTGATATAAACTAGACAACCCTTCCCAGAATGCCTTACAAACTACATCAGGCTTCTCAGAATGCCTCACGAACAAGATCACCCTTCCCAGAATGCCTCACAAATTAGATCACCCTTCCCAGATTTCCTCACAAACTAGACCACCCTTCCCAGAATGCCTCACAAACTAGACCACCCTTCCCAGAATGCCTCACAAATTAGATCCCCCTTCCCAGAGTGCCTCACAAACTAGACCACCCTTCCCAGAATGCCTCACAAACTAGATCAGCCTTCCCAGAATGCCTCACAAACTAGACAACCCTTCCCATAATGCTTCACAAACTAGACCACCCTTCCCAGAATGCCTCAGAAACCAGATCACCCTTCCCATAATTCTTCACAAACTAAATCCTTCTCATCATGCCCCCACATTGATATATAAAGGAATACCCACCACATGAGGACCACTTGGTCTAATGATATAGGCAATCACCAAGCACTGCTGACTCTGTGCCTATGCTATCCTAATATATATATATATATATATATATATATATACATATTTGTCTCTACTACTTTGGAGACTGAACTTCTATTCTGATAAAATATCAATGTGCATTTTATATTTGTGTTTGGTCTGTAACATCTAAAGGAGGCAACTATTAAATGCTTATTATAGATTAGTCTCTTGTCTTTATTTTTGAAAGATCATTATTTGTAACAGAAAAAGTTATGGAGGATTCTAGTTTGTAATATAAATCTGTGTTCATACTAGTGTAGTAGAATAACACATTTTTTATATAATATAATTTTTGTGTCCATATATGTGTCAGAAAAATGACATGTTTCTTATATAATTTTTGTGTCCATATATGTGTCAGAAAAATGACATGTTTCTTATATAATTTTTGTGTCCATATCAGATAATACATTTTTGATACTATAAAAGTGAAGTGTGTGTGTGAGTACTTAAGAGGGGTTATGGCATAAGAGTTATCAGCATAAAAAACAGATTGCCAAATTGAGTTCAAATTTAGGTGGCCCAACCAGGGGTGGGGCTGCAGAATACATTGACTGCATCTCTGCAGAGGGGTAAAACTCCCCCAACAAGTGTCCTCGATATGACACTAAACAATCTGATGGTGGAGTCATTGCTCTCAGGTCCACTTTGGCCTGGAGTGGTAGCACCTGATAGGATCCTATCTATGGGTCAAGTAGAACTAAACTGTATACTTATGCTAAACTGAATTGTTTGAAATGGAGCTGTTTTGACATTTAAACTGCATACTTATGCTAAATTGAATTGTTTGAAATAGAACTCTTTTTTACATTTAACTGTGTTTTAATTAATAACTGATGTTTAATTGAATTGTTGTGATACATAGCAATACTTTGAACCATTTAAATTTGTTGACTAAACTGAATAGTTTGAAATAGAACTGTTTATATGTGTAAAAATGGATTTGGCATTAAATAACCTATAATTGTTGATATGCCATAAAATCAAACAAAACTAAAACAAAGTTTTTATCAAAATAACTTGATTTGGCATTAAATGACAACAAAATGGTTGATAAACCATAAAACAAAACAACCAACCAATCAAATTTAGGCTGAGGCTGTTTCTGATTTACTGTGTAAACTTCACAATACAGAAGGAAATATATATCTTTCTTTTCTTTTCTTTTCTTTTAGTTATTGTGAATTAGGTCAAAGAATTTAGTTCAGAGATTAAACATTGATGCCGAGGGTTTTAAGAATGACAGTTCAATTGCTCTACTCTCAAAAATTTAAATTAGTTGTAGACTCCAGATCTGGGCTACAAGGCTGATTGTTAAATGAATCTTGGAATATGTCCTGGTTTACTGGTAAATTATTGAACTTCCAGGTAAAAAATCTTTTTTTAGGAATATGCAATCAAAAACTAATTGCAAAATAGGTATCACACTTGATTCGTTTTCATTCTATCCATCTATCTCAGTTTTCTCATTTCTATCTCTGTCTATTCATATATATTGATTTTTAGTTGTTGTTTTTTTTTTATCAGTAGTTCATCATCTATCTTTCTTTCTATCTCAGTCTAGACATTTTCTATCTATATATCTATCTCATTTTTCCCTTTCTTATAAAGAAAGAAAGAAAGACAAAAGGAAATATAAAAAGAGTGGAAATGATTTAGATGGATTAGAAAGAAATAAAAGTAAGAAGGATTCAAATGATAAATAAAAATGAAAGAAAGAAAAAAGAAAGAACGTGTCATAAAAAAAAAACAGATTAAAAATGGTACAAGACAGAAAGAAAGAAAGAAAAGAAGGATTGATTGATAGATGAATAAGAAATAGTGATGGTAAGAAAGAAAGAAAATAGAGAAGAGGAAAAAATATTTTTAAAAAATAAATATTTCTGAAAAAATGGATAAGAAAGAAAAAAAGAAAAGAAATAGACAAAAAAAACATAAGAATGTTGCTATTGCATTGCATTAAACATTCTTAATGCCACCAAAAAGTTCAAGTTATCAGCATTTTTTGTCTTTTCTACAGTAAAACATCTGTGTTGTTTTTTTTTTCTACAGTAAAATATCTATGTGTTTTTTTTTTCTACTGTAAAATATCAATGTGTTGTTTGCATAACACAGAAATCTGGTGCTATACCAACATGGGATCTGATTTTTCCATTGTGCCAAAAATATTATGGATTTTTTCCCTTTGTTATGAAACTATCTGAAATTTAACGCTTCTCTCCACACAAAATTTTATATTTGTGGTGTAATAGTTATTGCTGAAGTTAATGGACACAGAGATTTAAATTCAAGTCCTGGATGAAGCTGTGTGCATTTCATATAGTGCTAATACCCTTGGGAAAAACATGAATCCAACTATTCTCTCTCCAATTATGGGTAAATAGTAGGGCAGACTGTGCTCTCTAACCTTGGTATAGCAACTATTCTATGTGAAGGAAAACTCTCAATTCAAACCAGGTGTACCCTGCTTAAAAATTGACTTTACATGTGATGGAGGGGTTGGGTAAATACATTCTTCTCAAGTATGATTCAAGCAGACCAGATTTCTTTGTCTTTGCAGAAGAAAAACAAGTGCCTTACTTCCCTTGACTGTCAGTGTCTTTCTTTGCATAAAATTTTACATGTGCACCCATTCAAGCTCACCAAGGAAAAAAAAAATTTCAAGAATTTTTTTTTTTGTGATTTGAACTAATTAAACCCTCAAACTCACCATGATTTTTTTTTTGTTGAAAAAACTAAACAATTATCTTAAATGTTATTATAGGGAGTTCACTTTTTCCTTTTAATTCAATGTAGAATGATCACCTATTTCTCATACAGTTAGCATTGAAAAAGATAAATAACCAATCAGGTCAGGTTGTTATGTTTTGACCTTCAACCCAGCCAAAAAAAAAATGCTATTCCAAGGTGATGCACCGGAAGGAAGTGACACATTCCAATGGCCAGTAATTGAAAGAGATCGCGTGGGCGGATTAAGGCTTATAATATGGGACAAGGTGCCCGTGGTGTAATGGTTATCGTCGCAGGATATGGACACGGCGACACGAGTTCAAATCCTGGACCTGACTGATTGCATTTCACATAGCACTTATACCCTTGGGAAAGGTATGAATCCACATATTCTCCCTCCAGCTATGGGTAAATAGTAGGGCAGACTAGGTTCTTCAGCCTTGGTTAGGCAACTAGTCTAGGAGAAGGAAAACTCTGAATTCAAACCTGTTAAACTCCGCTTAAAAAAATTGACCTTGTGTCATATCCTGCCTGAGCGGAGGGGTTGGTAAATATGATAATATGGGACAAGGTGAAGGTCCCACTGTACCAATACAGACTGATGCACCGGAAGAGAGTGACCTCTGAACTGCATGACAGTTATTTCCACTTGATGACGATTAAACATTCGATTTCAAAGATCCAGTGGGCGCTCATGTGGGCGTTGAATTATTATTTAACTCAGTTGAGTTCGAGTCCAAGAAGCAGTTGCCAGTAGAATTCCAGACAGCTAGAAACCAGATGTGGTAGGGAAAGCCACACCTGACCGAGGGGGCCCTCGGAAACCCCGATGGAGTTTGGGGTCCAGAGAAGATACTGATAAAATGCAATAAAGAAAGCCAGCATCCAGCAGTGGGCCCTAGGCCTCCGGTTGAACAGCACTAAAGAACGAGAAAGACGCAACATGACGGTCATAACCGTGGGGTCAAGACATTACAGTTTATATTCGGTCTCCAGCTCCCTCTCACATGCAACCCTTGAACAATCCTTTCGAACCCTTGCAATAAAGTGAGAGGTATATATTTTTGTAAAGAAGTCTTCCTGCGTCTTTGTCATTATCATGCTTGCGTCTGATTAATTCATTGCGTCTTTCTTCCCTCGTCTTTCTTCTTCATTGTGTTGTTATGCAGATGAGTATATAACAAGGTTATTTTGGGGGGAGAAGGTTTATCTATCTCACAAGCCCTTTTTTATAATGTGGATTTAAGGGAGGGGGAGATCAAGTATGAGTCAAAACTTGTGCTCTGCTAGACTGGTCATAGGATCACTGGGTGCAATGTGAACTATTCTAGTCTTTGCTAAGTCTCCCGGCATGTATGCCAGGTGATGTTGCTGGTCATAAATTCACCAGATCAGAAGGTCCAATGTAATGTGAATCTATGCTTATCATTGATACTCCACCTGGCTTGTATGCCAGGTGGCCCAATCAAGACTAGGTGCTCTCCGAGGGGTCAGGTAAGTATTTTCAGAGAGGGGGTCCTTTTTTTTAAGTGATGGTTCAAACTTTGGAATCAACAAAAAATATTTGTTGAGCAAAACATCAAGTTGCAGTTGATCACAGTTGAGTAAACAAATGATTCAAGAAATTATGCTTGAGTTGCAAGAATCTCAATGATCCGCCAAGATCAGGTAGGCCTAAAACCGTGGATTCGAAAGCCATGCTCCAACGCATATCTGGCAATTGACACTCAGTTTATCAGGTGAGCTCAGCATCTCACAGTCCAGAAGGATTCATCTCCTTCCCAACCTTGACATAAGCATCAGCAGCAGCCAAATTGTGCCTCATGTTACCAAAATATTGCAAAACTTTTGACTCACCCTACTAATTTTACACCATAGGTCGTCATTATCAAGTCGTGCTCATAGTACTGATTCTCTTAACTCTCTTTCATCATCTGCCCCTATTATCTATCATTCTTGACAGGTCTTTTAGACAACATCCAGTGTCCATACAGAGCAGATTCCTACATATACAATAGGAATCCATACCTTTCCAATGTATATATTGGCATCACTTTCAGTAAATGAGATATTGCTACCTCGGTATGTGAAATGGTCTACTAATTTCAGAGGTTTGTCATTTAAAGTGGAGATGACACCATTTTGATTAAAACACATGAACTCTGTTTTATTTGAGTTCACATGGAGACCAATGCCTCTTGCTGCCTGTTTCAGGCTATGCAGCATGCATTCAGCTTGCACCGGTGTATTTGTAAGAAGCACGAGTTCATCAACATAATCTTCATCTATGATAGTTTCCACAGGATATTGTCTGCTTCTTTCCTCGTTTAGTGTGAGACTATTTTCTTTTATTAAATCTATTGACATTCACAGTATATAATCTTGGCAGATTATAAATAGAAATGTTGTTAATGTATCTCCTTGCATATTTATTTAACTTAATGACTGCCTTATTTTGGCTATCTTTCTTTCTTTCTTTCATTGTTTCTTGTTTCCAAAAAAAGAGGTTTATTAATGATTTTACACCATATGGCAATAATTTTTTCTGCACTAATCTAATAACAGACACTCTTCAGTTCTATTATAGTGGAAATATTCCAGACATGAGATGGAAATGGAAAAGTGTGACTATTTCTCTTCTTTCCATACTTAGGAGATTTTTATTGATAACATGATTGATTAAGTGATATCAACACCCTTACTGGAAGGTTTCCATAATCCTATAAAAAAAAATAAAGATAAGATTAATAATCTTTTAATCCCAGATTGTGTGAAAAATGCCAAATATTTTGATTTATGACAAACTCCAGATGAAGATATGTCGGCAAAGTGTAGACAATGGAGAAAATAATTGAAGTTTTGGATTTAGAAAATGTAAATATTTCTGAAATCTGAGAACAGGACTGCATTGGTTGGCTAATATTTTAAACAGATAAAAACAGACTATGAAATACACATTTTTGGTCGGGTGGGTGGATAGTTGTATACGGTGTAACATTATTAAATCACCAGAGAAAATAGATTCCTGTCGACTCCTGTGGCCACGTCACATGAGTTGCTAGTCCCATAAATCTGGTTCCGAAGGGATTTGTAGCATAACAATCATTGTAGTAAATAGAATTACTGACCCAAGTTCAAATCCTGGATGAGGAAGTTTGCATTTTATATAGCACTAATGATCTTTGGAATGGTATGACTCTGGTTATTCTTCTTTCTGCTATGGGTAAAGAGTAGGGCAGACTGAGCTCTTTAACCTTGGAGTGGCATCTGGTCTAGAAGGAAAACTATCTCTGAATTCAAACCAGCTGTAATTATTAATTCTAAAAGGAGTGATTATTAATAACTTTTTTTTTAATTTAAAAAAGAGAAGAAAAATTTTTTGTGTAAGTTGTACTCCACTTAAAAATTGACTTTGTGTTGCATACTGTTGTGAAGAGGTTGGGTAAATATATACTTCCAAAATATTCTATAAGCAGATCAGATTTTTAGTCTTTGAAGACAAAAAAATGCTTTTCTTTGTAAATGCATACATCCTTTTAAGTAAACTTTCTAATCAATTATTTTGACCTTAATCTGAAGTGGGTGATAGGGTATATTATTATCAATTTAAAAAAATAAAAAGGAATGAAAAAAATCTATTATTTCTGTTTCATTAATCAAATATTGATTCTCTATTAATTTATTTCTATATATCTCAATATAACTTTGTCCATCAAATAACTTTAAAATATCAATGAAGAGAGAAACTTTTAAAAAACATAATTAAAATGAATCAATATTTAATTAGAAAACATAGAGTGTAGTTAATTTTATGGATATTTCAAAGCTTTTTTTTTTTAATCCTTTTATTCAAACCAGCTGTACTCCACTTAAAACTAACCTTGTGTCATATCTTGCTCATAATGAAAGGGTTTGGTAAGTACATACATCATGTTTTGAATTCAGAGTTTCTCCTTCTTGATTAGCCACCCTATCAAAGCAAGAGAGCCCGGTCTGCCCTTAAATAAGTACACCATTAAAAATAGAATATCAAAAAGTACAAAAATCAATATTCAGTGTGGCTTTTTTTAATTTTTTTACTACTACTTGTCATCTTCATAACATTGATTTTATTAGAGCTGCAGTCACTGGGATGGTTTTTCCCCTTTGACAGTTCAGGGTCTTTTAATTCTGTTTTGTTGGATGGCCATCATTTTTAACTTTCTATTCAAGAAAATTAAAATTTGTGCGGAGGAGGGGGTCCCTATTGTGCAATGGCTAAAGTGCTGGACTGCAGCCTTGAAGTAAGTGAGTTCAAACTCCAGTTAAGTTATTATGTTCACTTTCAGACTCATAACCTTGGGAAAGGTATTGAACCCCCTGATTCCTCTTGCTATGGCTTAAATAGTATCCCTTCTTCTGTAAGGGTGGCTTTGGCATTGAATAACTCATAAAGCAACTTTTGTGGGTTATTGAAAGACTTCCTTGTGCTATTAAACAAACTAATCCAAACCTAACTTGAGACAGGATGCTAAACTGAAATATTTCTATTTGTAAATTACAAGATCTTTTTTGCTCAGTATATCAAGATACTTCAATAACATTGAATATTTACCCAAATAATTGGGATTTTTAAAATTTTCTGCTGAATTAGAAAGTGGTCATTGGCCTAGTGGGTAGAGTGTTCGCCAATGGACCGGGAGACTTGGGTTCAATCCCAGGTCGCGTCATACCAAAGACTTTAAAATTGGTACTTGATACCTCCTTGCTTAACACTCAGCAATATAAGGTACATACCAAGGGTAAAGTGGAGCAATCCTGGGAAAGGAGTAGCGCCCTCCCCTACACCTCGGTGTAGTAGCTATTGAAAAGGGAGCCTTCTGGTCGACCTCAACTACAGTTGCCAACTTTACTTACTATTGTATACCCATAAAACTTTTGTGGAAATGAAGGGGTGTCTTGTTGGCTGATGTGTCTCCTGCTGAAATGAGGGAGCAGTCTTGTAGGCCAATGGATCTACTGCTAGAATGAGGGAGCAATCTTGCAGGCCCATGGATCTTATGTTGAAATAAGAGGGTCTTGTATGCATATGGCTCTTTCGTTAAAATAAAGAGAGTTTTATGTGCACGTGTATCGCATGCTGAAATAAGGAGCAGTTGTTGTATGCCCATGGATCTTATGTTGAAATGAGGTGGGGAGCGGGTCTTGCATGCCCATGGATCTCAATCTCAAATAAGCAGGAAGTATGCATCTATGGATTTTATGTTGAAATAAGGGGTATGCACATATATCTCATGCTGAAATGATGGGGGTCTTGTTCATCTATACATATGCTAAAATGACAGGGTAGACCATAAATTTCATGAATGAGGGGAGGTCTTGTACATCTATGGCTAAAATGAAATGGGATTTATATGCCAGTAGATCTAATATTCCATCAACTTTTGGTAAAGAAACTTGAAAATTTCAAGAGCAAAAAGTAATCATTATTCAAATGGAATGAAATACTATTTTGTTACTTCTTTACAGCTCTAATAATTGCATCTCATATTTGAAGTACTTGGACATCTAGAGATATATTGCTTGGCACCGAGCAGACCTTTCTTTATCAATTCCGGTCTTATCATTATTTCGGTTGCTGACAGTGGTAGGAGAGAGTGACTGCAAGAGGCAGTGGCCAGTGTCAGCTTAGTAAAAGCAGAAGCACATTTGTATTGCTATACTCACAGACACATATCTCCCTTTTTCTGCCTCAATACTAAAGATTCTTTCTATTGCCAAGAAAGCAACTTAAAAATCAATTGGCTCCTTTTTAGCATTCTATTGGTCATGGGTTAAAGGGTGTACAAGGTTAAAGTTATAGTCCCATTTTGATAGCATCCATTTTTGTGAAGTCTCTTTACCCACATCAGCTTCTTTAGTTGCTACTATCGAACAAAACTGTCTCCTTTCCCCTTTCATTTCATTCAGCCTGCTGACCACTTTATCTATTGCCCCGTCGGCTGGGGGGCTGTAGAATACATTGACTGCACCTCTGCAGAGGGGTAAGACCCCCCCCTAATGAGTGTCCTAGATATGACAGTAAACAATTTGATGGGGAGGTTCCTGTGATGCTAGATCTTTGGGGAATGCAGAGCACCCCTTCACTACCATCACTCCCAGGTCCACTCTGGCCCGGAATTGTAGCACCTGATAGGGCTCTATCTATGGGTTAAATAGAACTAACTTCATATTTATGCTAAACTGAATTGTTTGAATAAACTGAAGAGCTTGAAGTAGAAATGTTTTTGACAATTAAACTGTGTACTTACATTTAAACTGTGTGCTTATGCTAAACTGATTTGTTTGAAATGGAATTGTTTTTGACTTTGAAACTGTACTTAGACTAAACTGAATTGTTTAATATAGAACTGTTTTTAACATTTAACTATGTGTTAACATAATCCGTACTTATACTAAACTGAAATAGTTGAATTAGAACTGTTTGAATAAACTGAACAGCTTGAAATAGAAATGTTTTTGATATATAAACTGTATACTTATACTAAACTGAATTGTTTGAAAAAGGACTATTTACATGAAAATGGATTTGTCGTTAAATAACCTACAAAGTTTGATATGCCATAAAATCCAACCAACCATTTTATCTAATTATTCATCAAGCTTAGCTTAGTTCTGGTACAAGACCAGAAGTATGGAGCACCCAGTAAGAATTGAACTCACCAACAATGGTCTGCTAATCCAACTTGCTCCCAATAGCACCACATGAGATCAGTTTATCGATAGTGGAACTATTTTTCTTACCAATATTTTCTTGAAACTTAGGTATTTGATTAAAATTGAATTTTTCTATTTTATATTTATTAACACTAAACTTTTTTGTATCTGTTCACATACTACATATTCTTGCATATCATGTAACTCTCAGACCTAAATTTTAGACTGATATTAGGGGGTTGTTTTATAGGTAAGATACAAAATTTGTGTGTGTAAATAGTTATCCAAGGCTAGGCCTAGGCCAACTAGTACACCTACAATTTCCAGCTGCAAAAGGTCTCAATTCAAGTCTCTGAAAGTTATATGATACATGAGTATATATGATACTTGTTAGCCTTTTCCATCATATAAATATTTATCTTAAACAAAACAGCTAGCTACCTACTGTGTCGGGGGTGTCCTCGTGGTGTAATGGTTAAAGCGATGAACTGCGGAATCGTAGTACGCGAGTTCGTACTCCAGTCGCGCTATTACATTCACTTTCGGGCAAATACCCTTGGGAAAGGTATGAACCCCCTTATTCTCCCTCCAGCTATGGGTAAATAGTAGGACGGACTAGGTTCTTCAGCCTTGGTGAGGCAACTAGTCTAGGAGAAGGAAAACTCTGAATTCAAACCTGTTAAACTCCACTTAAAAATTTGACCTTGTGTCATATCCTGCCCGAGCGGAGGGGTTGGTAAATAGTACCTACCGTGTCAGCAGAACCTAGAATATGCTGACACCATCCTCTGCAATGAGGTAAGACCCCCTCCTTCCATAAAAAAGGTATCCTGTATATGACACTAAACTGCATCCAGTGATGAGGTTTTACTTCTAGAGTTTTGGAAGTGTAGAGACACTCTTTCATTGCCATTACTCCCAGGTCCACTGAGTCATAGTATTTGTTAGAATCTCATCTATGAATCAAATTGATATGTTAGAGATAATAAAGTGTTTGTTGGTTTTAAATGATTGCGGTTTATTTTTGTATATAATTGGAGACACGAAATCTGGCATTAAATAACCCAGCAAGAATTGAATTGCTGTAAAACCAACCAACATCCCTAGCAGTTTGATGTATTGAAATTTAACTCTATAACTGATGAAAATTGCAAGCCACTTCTTCCTATATCAATTTTGGCTACTTGAGTCTCTTCCAGCAGGATATAAAAGTTCCTCTCATGTTTTCTGCTTAAGACCATTGTTCTTCATAGAATTTAAGATCTGTCCTCAAAAATAGAATTTATTCAAAACCTCTGACTCTACATAAAATTTAAGATCTTTGCTCAAAAATAGAATTTATTCAAAACCCCTGATTCTACATAGAATTTAAAATCTTTGCTCAAAAATAGAATTTATTCAAAACCCCCGATTCTATATTGAATTTATTTTGGTTTGGTGAAATTGTACTTTTCAGTCTTTATACAGCTTTTTTGTATATTGCAAAGCATTAATACCCTTGGGAAAGGTATGAATCCAACTATCTCCCCAACCCCAACTATGGGTAAATAGTAGGGCAGACTGTACTCTTTAACCTCGGTATGGCAACAAGTCTAAGAGAAGAAAAATTTTTTGTGTAAGTTGTACTCTACTTAAAAATTGACTTTGTGTTGCATACTGTTGTGAAGAGGTTGGGTAAATATATACTTCCAAAATATTCTATAAGCAGATCAGATTTTTAGTCTTTGCAGAAAAAAAAATGCTTTTCTTTGTAAATGCATACATCCTTTTAAGTAAACTTTCTAATCAATTATTTTGACCTTAATCTGAAATGGGTGATAGGGTATATTATTATCAATTTAAAAAAATAAAAAGGAATGAAAAAAATCTATTATTTCTGTTTCATTAATCAAATATTGATTCTCTATTAATTCATGTCTATATATCTCAATATAACTTTGTCTATCAAATAACTTTAAAATATCAATGAAGAGAGAAACTTTTAAAAAACATACCTAATAGAAATCAATATTTAATTAGCAAACAAAGAATGTAGTTGATTTTATTGATATTTTAATACTTATTTGTATCCTTGTCAAAACAGTAAGATGGGCTCGTTATCAAGGCACGTTCCTATTTATAGAATTTAATATTGTAATTATTTGCACACACTAATTACCACTAGAAATTAATTATTTTGATTGATTATTAATAAAGTTTTGTCACTTGTATGCCACAATTACTGACAGAGTAATTAACCAAATATAACTTTCCATAAGTACAAATGCTTACCCTGAGTTGCATAGAGAGAGTGGGTATATATATATATATATGTGTGTGTGTGTGTCTGTGTGTCAGAACCTCCAAAACAGGTTTTCTATGCATGACATTAGGCTGAATCCAGTGGTAAGACTTCAGTTTTACATCTCTGGGGAGTGTGGAGTCTCTTCTTCATTGCCATTAATCCCAGGTCCACTTTGGTTCAAAGAGATCTGTTTGAAAATTATTATTATTCGATAGGAATACCTCAAAACATATAACAGTGTGAAAATGAATTACTATTATTGTTATTATTATCACCAAACAGGAATAGTCACTTAAAACCATATAACTGTGTATAAGTTAATTGTATTAATACGAATACTTAAAATCATATAACAGTACACAAAAAAATAATCATTTTTATTAAATAGAAATAGTAACTTGAAACCATATAATTCTGTATAAATTATTAGTGTTAGATAAGAATACTTGAAACTATATAACTGTGTACAAATTTAATTATATTTAGACTAGTTACTTGAAGCTGTAATTGTTTGCAAGTAATTATTATTCTTATTTACTTGAAATTGACTTCAACAAGGTGTAAAACCAAGCTGGTTTATGGCTTGTTAAAGGCATGTTCTCAAATACTTTATGTATCCTATATAAGTAAAGTAAAGTTGGCGACAGTAGTCGAGGGCTACCCGAAAGCTCCCTTTTCAATAGCTACTACACCAAGGTGTAGGGGAGAGTGCTACTCCATTCCCTGGATTGCTCCACTTTACCCTTGATACATACCTTATAATGCTGAGTGTTAAGCAAAGAAGTATCAAGTACCACTTTTTGAGTCTTTGGTATGACTCAACCTGAGATTGAACCTCAGTCTCCCTGGTCATTGGCGAACACTCTACCACTAAGCCAATAAAATTCTAGTATTTGGAGAAAAGAAATGAAGGAATTATCAAAATCATAAATAGATTAGTATCAACATCATTTTGTGATACAATGGTCTGTCCAAGACATTTTAATGCCAGATATTTTGGCACCCACTGTTTGATGCAGGACATTTTGGCACCAGTCATTTTTTATTTTTTGGTGGTAGTGGTGGTGGTGGTGTTGATGGTGAAGGACATTTTGGCACACACTGTTTGGCACCAGATATTTGGGTGGTAACAATTTGGCACGAAGAATATTTAATTAACGGACTTAACACCTAAACCATAACCCTAGTATTTTTTATCGAAACCACAAATAATATGATGTTTAATTGAATTACTATATTTTAGTAATAAGTTAATCTAGAAATTTGAAATTTCTCTCCATTTTGCCAGAAATAGCACGTGATAATCTTCCTTAATATCAGATCCTAGCTGTGGCGGGAATAAAGTTGTTCTTTGATGAAATGAGAGTAAAATCATAAAAAGAAGTAAGAAATAGTCCCATAGTTGAGGGAGCAGGTGAGCAGTGACAAAATCACAATTATGTTACTTGATTGCTTAACCCACTGACAGCTAAATCCTACATGTAAATGACTACTTAAAAAAAATGAGTATTCATATTTCAGATTTAATTATAATAATAAATGAAAAAGTACAGAAATACTGATATATGGACTGAGATACCCCCTTTGAGAGCAGTGCTGATAGGATTAGGACAGTTTTAGCTGCTGTGTGGGATGGTCTCCACATTAAAAGGACCTTATGTTACATACTGATAGAGGTGGTTAAATTATCCTACATGTAAATGTCAAAAAAATAGGATTATTTGTAATATTCCTGATATGATAATGATAGATGCAAAAGAACAGAAATAATCTTGTGGGCATTAAGATGCTCCTTTTGAGCAGTGCTGATAAGACTAGAACTGTTTTAGCAACTGCTCCCCTGGGATGGTCCGTATATTAAAAGTGACCTTGTTCTTTATTTCCTTTCTTTTTTTTCTTGATATGTCAACCTGTCTAGGGTTATTATATGCCTAGAGGTTAGAGCTACATTTGTATTGTACATTCATATATACATTTTTGGTACAGTTATTTTCTTAAAATTTTTTTTTTTTTCACATGGTCCTGTCGAATACAAATAATTTTGAAACAGATCCATTTAACCCATAGATTAAACCCCAACTACCACTGTGGATGTAGGTTGGTCGTTTGTGTTGTATGGCATATCAACCTTTGTAGGTTATTTAATGCCAAATCCATTTTTATAAAAATAATCAGTTCTATTTCAAACAATTCAGTTTAGCATGAGTACACAGTTTGATTGTCAAAAGCATTTCTGTTTCAAGCTATTCAGTTTAGTCAAACAGTTCCAATTAGCATAAGTATAGTTTCAATGTCAAAAACAGTTCTTGTAAATACAGTTTCAATGTCAAAAACAGTTCTATATCCAACAATTCAGATAAACATAAGTATACAGTTTAAATATCAGAACGGTTCTATTTCAATTAATTTAGTTTAGCATAAGTATGCATATTAGTTCTATTTAACCCTTTCAAGTGCTACCACTCCAGGCCGAGTGGACCTGGGAGTGATGGCAATGAAGAGGTGCTCCACATTCTCTAAAGTTCCAGCATCATTGGAACCTCACCATCATATTGTTTAGTGTCATATCCAGGACACTCGTTAGGGGGTTCTTACCCTTCTGCAGATGTGCAGTCGGTGTATTCTACAGCCCCAGCCGACTGTGGATCAGAGTAGGCCGAGGAGTGATGGCTACAAAGAGTTCTCCATACTACCCCACCACTAGATCTCCAGAACTGGAAGCTCACTATCAGGTGTTGTTTAGTGTCATACTCAGGACAAAGTGACATTGTGTTACATTCTAATAAAGGTGGCTAAATCAAGTAATCAAACGATTATAAAAATTCAAGAGCATTTTTAATATGCCAGATATAATAATGATAAATACAAAAGAATGGAAATTCTCATGTAGGTATTGAGATGCCCTCTTTGAGTCCATTACTGATAAGACTAAAACAATTTTGGCTACTGCCTCGCTAAGACAGTCCCCATATTAGAATGGCCCTATGTCACATACAGATAGATGTGGTTAAATCCTACATATAAATGGTTATAAAAAACTGAGTATTTGTAATAAACCAGATTTGATAATAATAGACCAAAAGTATAGAAATGCTCATGTCTACACGCAATTAAAACATTTTTTCATATACTCAACTCATTTTTTTTTTCTTTAGCTTCTCTTCCTTTTCAATCTCTAGGTTTAAGTCTGCTCAGCTTAATAGTTAATCTGCTATTGGGCAGAAGTATGAAAAAAAAATAAAAAGAGAGGAAAAATACAATGCAAACCCTGCCGCTGGAAAAGAAAATTGACTTCCATAGAAGCATCCTCTTTCAAGAAACTAAGATAGGAAAAAAGAAGAAAAAAGAAGAAAAATAACAAAAAGGGTTTTTGTTGTTGTTTTTTTTTTTCTGGCGGGGAGAGATAATATTAGCTACGAGTAATGTCTTTGGTTTTTTTACAAATTTTAAATGTTTGGCCTGTTCTTCTATTTTGTCTTACTATATATCCAACAACCATCATTATCATTCTTCTCGCTATATATCCAACGGAATCGTAGTACACGAGTTCGTACTCCAGTCGCACTATTACATTCACTTTCAGGCAAATACCCTTGGGAAAGGTATGAACCCCCTTATCCTCCCAGATATGGGTTAAATAGTACCACTACTGTTATTCTAGGAGAATAGTTTTGGCATTAAATAACCAACAAAGGTTGATATGCCATTAAACAAAGAAACCAAACTAAACCTATATATCCAACAATCATTATTATCAGCAGCACCAACCATTTTGAATCCACATGAAAAAGAAAAACACTATAAAACAGCAAAACATTTTAAACATAGTTTTACATATATATATATATATATATATATATATGAGCACTCTGGTGAAGGAATTAATGGCTGCCACCCATGTAATGCAAAACTCTTCTAACGATTGAGTACTCTGGTATCTGATAGTGCAAAATGTAAACAATGAAAGCTAATACATAAGCATTATTATTCCTGAGCTGACATTTGTTGCCAAAATGGCTGAGCAGTTAGATACCATGTCTAACATAAAATTTGGCAGGTTTCGATCCCAGTTTGAAGTGTCCTGCATGTCTATCCACACTGAAGATTTGTGATATAATGAAACAGTCTGTCTGTGGATGATTATATATATATATATATATATATAGTGCCCGTGGTGTAATGGTTATCGTTGTAGGAAATGGACACGGCGACACAAGTTCAAATCCTGGACGTGACTGATTGCATTTCACATAGCACGAATACCCTTGGGAAAGGTATGAATCCAATTATTCTCCCTCCAGCTATGGGTAAATAGTAGGACAGACTAGGTTCTTCAGCCTTGGTGAGGCAACTAGTCTAGGAGAAGGAAAACTCTAAATTCAAACCTGTTAAACTCCACTTTAAAATTGACCTTGTGTCATATCCTGCCCGAGCAGAGGGGTTGGTAAATATATATATATATATATATATATATATATATATATACAGTAGATTTCAAGTATAAAAAAATGATATTAACAGCTAGTATTCACCATTTATACTTGGAATATATCGTGATAGTGCTCAGTATTTTGTACATTGAGTACTTTAAAGATTTTGCAAATTCAAAATGCTTTTAAGAGGAGCAACCATGGTGTATGGGTCTAAAGTGGTGGACTACAACCTCAAAGTAAGTGAGTTCCAACTTCAATTGCACTATTACATTAATGAAAGTGAACATAACAACTCAACTGTGTGATAAGGGGGTTCATATCTTGGGAAGGATATGAACCCTCTTTGCTTCCAGCAATGGGTTAAATATTATCTCTGCTGTTCCTCTACAATGATGGCTTTGGCATTAAATAACCCACAAAGGTTGGTATACCATTAAACAACATAAATCAAAAATCCTTTCAGTATTAGATTTTAATCATAATTGTATTAATCAGTTTTGATAAAACAACTGCACACTTTTTTTTATCAGTAATTCATAATTTTAAGATTCAACACCATTTTTTTAATTCTTTAGATATATTGTGATTGTGCTCTGTATTTTCATGCTTATATATATATATATATATATATATATGTCATCCACAGACAGACTGTTTCATTGTATCACAACTCTTCAGTGTGGCTAGACACATTGGACAATTCAAGCTGAGATCAAAACCCGCCCAACTTTACGTTAGACTTAGTATCTTTTTGCTCAGCTAGCAGGTGACATACATCAGCTTGGTAATTATAAGGCATTATTTAGTAGCTTTCATTTGTTAACATTTTGCTGTACTGGATATCAGATTGCTCGATTCAATAGAAGAGCTTTGCATTATGAGAATGGCAGCCATTAATTCCTTTACCAAAGTGCTCAAACTCCTGGGGTGGGGAAGCATATATATTGTCATCCGCAGACAGGCTGTTTTATTGTATCACAACTCTTCAGTGTGGCTAGATACATAGGATGCTTGAAGCTGGGATCAAAACCCACCCATCTTTACGTTAGACTTTGTAGAATGAATAGGTCCACAAAGAGGTTTATTTTTTTAATTATTTATTTTGCTCTCACATGTGTTTCTAGCTTCTTGCTTTCATCAGAGAGTCTTTAATGATTTTTGAGATATCATTTTTAGTTTATATAGTGGCGACTGCTTTGATGAGGTTGCTGGGTTTTGTTGTTTTTTTTTCAATTCTGTGATAGATTTTCAGTAAGCATTAGTTCTCTCTTTCTCTTTTTCTTCTTTTTCTTTTTCCAAGAGTGTGTTCTGTGTAGGTGTACTTCTTTTCCCCTAATTAGTCTTTGATACATGATATGCCATAAAGTTTACTCTGAGCCCTTGTGTGTATGTCTGTTGGGGAAGATTTTCTCTGTATGTGTATAATTTAGTTCAATGTTGTTGAGTTTTAAATTTCAACTGCCTTTTACTTTCTTCTCTGAGTGTGTTTTGTTAAAACCATGTTATAACCTAACAAAAGGTTACTGAATGAGAAATAACCAAAATGGAGGTTGGAAATGAAATTAAATCTTTATAACATTAACAAAATAAAATACTAGCCAGAGGCATGAAGAAGGTAACCACTGCTAGTGGCGACTACTTAGTCAGCATATTTACCCACCTCATAATAGTGTCCAACATATTTATAAGGAATGGGACATACCCATTAATGTTCATAGGTAGGGTATATAACAAACCAGTCTACAAATTATCAACACCATATAATATGTTAACCTTTATTTCTTAGTAATATGTAACACACATGGCAGGCTTTCAAAGGCCTTATTAATATGAGCTGTGTAAAGGCGAATTTAACTCAGGTACTCTTTAATCGAGACATCATTAATAAATAAGATTCTATTTAAGATTAGATAATAATTAATTTATAATCATTGAGAATATGTAAATAACTTAAGGATTTGTGACATTGATAGTGATATCGTTTTCAATACAGATAGACACACAATCTCTATTATGATAAGAATTTTTTACTTATTTGTTTGTTAATCTATTTATCTATTTTTCTATTTACAGGTAAGTTTTAAACGGACATCATTTGTAGCCAGGATATATATGACAACATTGGGATTTTACTATTTGAGCAGGTAGTTGCACAGATGTTGGTGAGTAAAGCTTTGTTTTAATTGATTGACTGAAAACAAACAGAAAAAAATATTCAGGTAATGAAAATCAAAATACAAACTTTCCACCCTTTCATCTGGGGAAATAGAATGTGCCAACTGCACCTCTGCAGAGGGGTAAGACTTTCTCTCTCTCTCTCCACCCAATGAAACAACCTGTTGGCTTTGGGTGGCAAGCTGTAATGCTTGAGGACAGGATCCTGGACTGGCAAACCAAGCAGTCAAGTGATTTGCAACACTCCACTTTGGCTCTTAATGGGCTAGACAGGCAGACAGAGCGGCCCTAACACCTTATATCATTGTCCTGATGTAAAATAATTAGGGATTTTAGTTAATTATTTTAGTGATAAATTGCTTTTAGTTAAACTTTGAGTTCATAGTTGCAGGTTTTTGATTTCTAAAGGACACTACAAGTATGAAGCGATTTTTCCCAACTGAGCTCCTCTAAGAGATCTTTTCTCAATTGAGTTGTGTGAAAATGAGCATTATTACAATGAAAGATAACTCCCTTTTTGTGGACTGAAATGACTTTCTTCTTGCTTCTCAGCCATAATAACCCTATTGCCTTTTGTTTTCTCTTGTTGGAGAAATTAAGAAATAGCTTTCTTCTGGCTTCTCTACCATATTAACTACTATAATACATATCATGTATGTTCTTGGGTTGATTTAGATGCACACTGACACTGTTTTTTTTTTTTCCTTTCATTTTTTTAATTTATTTAACACTTCACTGCACAAATATACGATTCTGTTAAGACTAAACATAACATGGTGGTTTCCTTTCCTTCCCTAATTAATCGGACATTTATACGGTTGAAAGTAGACTTCTCAATTGTGATACTATTTGACGCTAACTCAGACAGGATGACAATGCAGCTTTTGAAATCAGTCAATTCCTAAGTTCTTGGAATACAACACGTTGTGGAGGTATTCATTTTGTATTTTTTCCTGTAAATTTGAATAAGTGCTAATGAGCATACCTTTATCATATGTTAGGTCTGAGTAAAATAATTGCGTCTATGTCATGTCTCTATTTATGTGTATCATCATATGATTACATGACAGATCTTAATTAGAGGTACATTTGTTCTTTCTCTTGTCTCTGATTTCATTTTTATCTTCTCTCTTCTCTCTCTACATCTCTTCCTCTCTCTCTCTCTCTCTCTCTCTCTCTCTCTCATCTTATTTTTCTCTTCTCTCCCTATCTACTTTCTGTCTCTCTTTCTCCTTCTTCCCTTTTTATTTCTCTCTCTCTCTCTCTCTCTCTCTCTCTCTCTCTCTTTTCCTTCTGTTTCTTTCTGTTCTCTCATTTTCTTCTCTATATCTCTCCCCCTATAGCTCTCTCTCTCTCTCTCTCTCTCTCTCTCTCTCTCTACATTCATAGTCAATATGGCAGTAGTCATATGATAATCAAATTTTTGGTTAAACCAATTATTTCCTGAGAGCTCTTGCTTGTTTATCCCCAATATTTCACACACACACACACACACACACACACACACACACAAACATATATATTTAAAATCATTTTAAATGTGATAGGTAAGAAACAATTTTGTATTCAACTCTTCTTGTTTTTATTCCAAGGGAACATATAGAAAAATTAAAGTGATATACAAACTTTCCATATTTGTTTTATTTGGGTTTAAGTATTTGTGACTATTCTCTGACCGAAGTCCTGTTGTCATAGATGAATTGAGACATTGAACTGTCTTCAATACCTCTATCATAGGATTCTAAGATTTGAATTATGTCATTAAAATCAATGAAATATGTTTTAATAGTATACATGACTTCTTACATCTTAACGATGTTTAAATATTGAATATGGTTTTTATATATATATATATATATATATATATATATATATATATATATATATATATATATATATATAAAGTAGCTGACTGTAGTTAAGGGCAACCCAAAGGCTTCTTTTTCAATAGCTACTACACCGGGTTGTAGGGGAAGGTTCTACTCCTTTAACTGGAATGCTCTATTTTACCCTTAATACATACCTTATAATGCTGAGTGTTAAGTAAGGTGATGACATTAAATTCTGAGATACAAGTTTTTATCTTGTTTTATTAGAATCAGATTTTATTCATGAAATATTTATATATATATAAACTCTGAATCATAGTTTTGCAAAATTTTTGGGTTATAGACCAGTTCTGCTACAGAGGCAATACATTCCTATATTAAAATCATTTCCACAGCATTATTATATCAAAATCATTTCCCATGCATTCTTACAGTAAAATCATTTCCAATACATTCCTACATTAAAATCATTTCCAATGCAATTCTATAGTAAAATCATTTCCACTGTATACCTATAGTAAAATCATTTTTTGTGCATTCTATAGTAAAAGCATTTGCAATTCATCCCTATTGTAAAATTATTTGTAGCACATTACTATAGTAAATTCTTTTGTGATGTATTCTAGCAGTAAAAGTTTTAATTATTCATTTCTTAGTAAAATTATTTTCAATGCATTTCTATAGTAAAATCATTTCCAATCCATTCTTAGAGTAAAATCATTTCCGATGCATTCTTATAGTAAAATCATTTTCAATGCATTTCTATAGTAAAATCATTTCCAATCCATTCTTACAGTAAAATCATTTCCAATGCATTCTTATAGTAAAATCATTTTCAATGCATTTCTATAGTAAAATCATTTCCAATCCATTCTTACAGTAAAATCATTTCCAATCCATTCTTACTGTTAAATCATTTCCAATCCATTCTTATATTAAGATCATTTCTAATACATTCCTACATTAAAATCATTTCCAATGCATTTTTATAGTAAAATCATTTCCAATGTATTCCTATAGTAAAATCATTTTTTGTGCATTTCTATAGTAAAAGCATTTGCAATTCATCCCTATTGTTAAATTATTTGTAACACATTACTATAGTAAATACTTTTGTAAAGTATTCTAGCGGTAAAAGTTTTAATTATGCATTTCTTTAGTAAAATCCTTTCCAATGCATTGTTATAAAAAAATATTTTATAATGCATTCCTTTAATAAAATTGTTAAGCACTTTTAAAAAGTTTTTGTTGCAAAATTGGGTTTACCATTCGACCACTATCATTGTTGATATATATATATACAGATGGGGGGGTCTATATATTTATTGTTATTTTTATGATATTGAGTCTACTTACAAGTTACAGAAGATTTGCAACCTAATTATGTAAAAGAATTATTCATTTTACACAACATTGTTCGGTAAAATTTCCTTTTTTGTCCGTATACATAATTTAGTAACAACTATTTCTTTATGATTTTTTTATGTATTTTTTTAAGTAATTTTCACTCATGTGAAAAGAAATAGTTACATAAAATTCTGTAAAAACTTGTTATGGTTTGAGCTAAACAAGCAACATATTCATTACACTAATACATCACTCAATAAGTCCCAGGCCTGACATATAGATGGTGTTACTTATAAAAAATCCATATGATTTTTATAAAGTACTAACCTCCAAATGGCACGTGTTAAAATTTGAGCCCAATCAGATTATTAGTTTACAAATTACAGATTATTAGTTTACAAATTACAGTTATTTAAGTGAAGCTCCTGTTGCAAATTTTCAAAACAATGGAAAAATCTGAAATTCCTGTGTTGCTTTCTGGTGGGAAATAATACTGCTCAAGCAAAGCAATGGCTTGATAAGTGTTATTCAGAACTTGCTCCATCGGAAACAATGGTTAAGAGGTGGTATGCTGATTTTAAACGTGGTTGTACAGACACAAATGATGCTGTGTGCTCAGGTCACCCAAATTCGGCAGTTATCCAAGAAAAGACAAAAGTCCACAAACTCGTTTTGGCTGATCGTAAATTGAAATTGTGGGAGATAGCAGAGGAGTTAAAGATATCAGAAGGCAGTGTATTCACCATTTTGCATGAACATTTGTCAATGAGAAAGCAGTGTTCAAAGTGGCTGTTGCATTTGCACACAGTTGATCAAAAACAACAACGCATCGACGATTCAGAGCATTGTTTGCAACTGTTTCAATGCAACAAAAAGGAGTTTTTGCATAAATATGTGAAACATCAATCCACCACTTCACTCTGGAGTTAAATCAGCTGTCAGTTGAGTGGACAGCAGCAGGTGAAAGCCGTCCAAAGCAACCAAAGACACAAACATCAGCAGGCAAGGTTTTGACCTTCATATTTTGGGATGCGCAAGGTATTTTGTTCATTGATTACCTTGAGAAAGGAAAAACCATCAATAGCAAATATTATATAGCATTATTGGTGCGTTTGAAGGAAGAAATTGCCAAAAAACGGCCACAAATGAAGAAGAAAAAAGTGCTCTTTCACCAAGACAATGCACCATGTCAAAAGTCAATCGCAACGATGGCAAAACTACATGAATTGCACTTGGAATTGCTTCTGCACACACCCTATTCTCCAGATCTTGCCCCCAGCAACTACTGGCTGTATGCAGATCTCAAAAGAATGCTCCAGGGAAAGAGATTTAGCTTCAATAAAGAAGTGATATCGGAAACTGAGGTGTATTTTGAGGCCAAAGACAAATCGTTCTACGAAAAAGGCATCAAATTGTTAGAGAAGTGTTGGAATCAGTGTATCACCCTCAAAGGAGACTATGTTGATGAATAAAGTCGAATTTTGCCTAAAAGTTGTTTTATTAGTTTGTCCTGGGACTTATTGAATGATGTGTTAGCTTCCCATTGAAAAAGAGAATGAAATCAATATGTTGAGTTTCTGTCAGTGCTCACTTATGACCATTCCTCTGGGACCATTTTTTCCCAGTTTTTATTCCTATTTCATTATTAAACCTCTTTCCTACCACTGCTGTCATATGAGGACTATTTTTTTATTAAATTTTTCCGACTAATATTTAATTTTACTAAGTATATTTTAGTCACTTGAAACGTAGAATTTTCACTCATACCTACAAATGCTGTTAAAATCTTCGATCATTTGAATGAGAATTGGTCAAGTCATTAGATTATAAAAATGATATCAATTTTTCTGTAACACTCTGTAGATAATTTAAATTTGATAGTTTTTAAAATTACAAACAATCATTACTTCATGTAATTACTCTTTTTACTTATGATAAAATGAATATGTTGTCCCTTTGGTTAATTAGATTTAGATAATTGCATATTTCCCACTGGTATGGCATTTAAACTAAACAGTTGCTAATACTCTGGATCAGGGTGAACCTGGGAGTAATGTCAATGAAGGGGTACTCCACACCCCCCAGAGCTTCAGAACTAGTCCCCTAAGATCAAAGGCAGTTCGGTGTCATACCCGGGACACCCCATGATTAGCACCATAGTGCTAATACCATCAAGAAAGGCATGAATCTAACTAATTTATTTATGGGCAAATAGTAGGGCAGACTGAACTCTGTAGCCAGTTTAAGTAAAGGAAAACGCTAAATTCAAACCAGTTGTAATTGACCTTGTGTCATATCCTGTTCATAGCCAAGTAGGTAAATACATACACAGGACACCCCTTATTGCAGGGAGTTTTACTTCTCTGCTGGATATGTAGTTGGCATATTCTAACCCAGCTCGCCAATGGCAATGGAGTAGGGTAAATATATATAATGCCTAGTAGAAATGTTGGTTAAATTAACAAAGAGACAAGAGGGAAAAAACACGGAAAAAGTCACAATAAATTAAAAAGAACTAAAGGAGACATAGAAAAATTTTAATTGAATTTGAGAAAAGGTGGGAAAAAAATAAATAGAAGGGGAAATGTAGGAGCAGCAGCTAATGGTTGTGACTTACTTTTGGATATCATTAAAAATACAAGAAAGTGAAAAAAAGAAGGAAGGAAGGAAGAACAAGAAAAAGAAGAAACAAATATCAAGTGAGAAGGCAAGCAAAGAATTCAAGGAAAAAAAATGTGTTTTTTACTTGATTAATGGATAGAAAAATGAAGTAACAAGTGAGTTGAATGGAAAAGGAATCAATGAAACAGTAGATCTTGGTAGAATGAGTAGAAATCATTGGGTTGGTTGGGTTTTATTGTATATCGACCCTTGTTGGTTATTTAATGCCAAATGCTCTTTATGCATATATATATTAAATATATATGATTTGGTTTTGTTTGGTTTTATGGCATATCAACCATTGTAGGTTATTTAATACCAAATCCTCTTTATACATATATATTAAATATATATGATTTGGTTTGGTTGGGTTTTATGGCATATCAACTATTGTAGGTTATTTAATGCCAAATCCTCTTTATACATATACATTAAATATATATATGATTTGTAAACACATTTTGTTGATAATTTTCTTAAACAAGCCTGAGCTCTTTTTTACACATAGTTAAATGGTTTCACATATTGCTTTATAATAGTCACAATTTAACATCAGTCATTTGTTTGCACACATAGTTTGTTCTATTTGACCAATAGATAGGACCCTATCAGATGCTACCACTCTATGTTAGAGTGGACCTGGGAGCAATGGCAATGAAGGGGTACTCCACATTTCCCAAAGATCCAGGACACTTGTTGGGTGGGTATGGGTGTGGTGTTTCTTACTCCACTGCAGAGATGCAGTCAGTGTATTCTACAGTCCCAGCCAATTGGGCTGGGAATCATTTGTTAATGGAAAACATACCACATCTCACTCGTGCCATTCCAGTTCAGAGAAGAAAGCTTGCATGGCAGCGCTTATTGATTGATATACATATATATATATATATATTATGTGTACTGGGACTGCAGCAGTTGTTCTCTCAAACAAGTATTGTTGAATAGGATGGACATCAAATTATTTATTTTTATTTTCATGATAAAAAACATTCCTTGAATTCAATTAATTTCTTATTCTCTATCTTCCTAATTCTAGTTGGGTTTTTTAAATTCCAAATCCCTTTATATATAAAAGATGGTGCTGAATATCAGAGATAGTGGTACTGAGTGGCTTTAATTGTATTATTTGAACTTCTGTGACACTCTCCATTCTCTTGTTGCTGAGTTGGTGAAGCAACTGGTACGTAAAACTGGTGGTAGGGTAATTCTGTAGCATAGTGTCTACCCTGCGATATCATAGTAAGCAAGTTCAAACTCTAGTCATGTTATTTTGGGACTAATACCTTTGGGAATGGTATGGAGCCTCTTATCTCCACCCCTACCAATAATGGGTTGGATATTACCCCTACTGTCCTTTTCCAAGGATGTCTTTGGCATTGAATAACCTACAAAGGTTGATCTCCCCTTAAAACAAAGAAACCAAACTAGGTTTATCTATGAGAGAAAGTGATGCAAGTTTGAATATCAACTGGAGTTTATTCTTTATTCCGGTTTTCAATATGTAATGTTCCTCATTGTCATAGAAGAGACTACATAAGGCTGGATTTGATACAAGGTCTTTTTTATTGTGGGGATTTAGGAGAGGGGGGGTCAGGCACAAGCCAAAATTTGTGCTCTGCTAGACTATGCTGGTTATAGGATCACTAGGTGCAATATGAACTATGCCAGCTTTTGCAAAGTCTTCCAACATATATCCCAGTAGCCTTTGCAAAGTCTCCCAGCACATACGCCAGGTGATCTTGCTGGTCATAGATTCACTAAACCCAAAGTGAATCTAAGCTTCCATTGATACTCCACCCAGCATGTATGCCAGGCAGACCAGCCAAGGCTGGCAACCCTAGGAGCAATCCAGGTAAGTATCCATGATGATATTGATACTTCTATTTAGAAAAGAGTGAAGGATTCTACGTAAGTGAGTAGTGATAAAAAACAACCAGTTACATAGTTTCAATTCTGCAGAGTTGAGTAATAAACAATACCTAATGATATCTATTTTTAATGTATAATATTTTACTAGAAATAATAAGATTTTGATATCTTTAGTTTGGAAGAAAATGAACATTTTTGAAAAAAATTTGACCTATCTTCAAGATTTCCTTTTTATATACATTGTTGTAGGTGTTGTTTATTATCAGGAAAAAAACTTTGACATTGAATTACTTTGATATCAGCATTTCTCATGTCGAACATTTAATTCATGCTATTACTATAAATTATGGTGTACAAGTCAACCTTTTAAACCTTAAAAAATGTCTACAAAACTAGGGTCAACAACAGAACTAAAATCCAAACATTTCCAACTGGTTAACCTGTGGTAAAGATTTGGATTTTAGCCATGTCCTATAAGTCAACCCCTAATTTTGTTAAGATTTTTCACATTTAAAAGGTCAAGAATTGTAAAATGATAGTAAAAAAGCTGATATTGATGCTTTTAAAAAAAAATTTTAGTACCTCCATTCAAAATGCTTTAAAAAAAATTCTGTCAAATCACTTGCAAAATCTACTCAAATAAAAAGAACTGCTAATAAATCTCCACTGCTTAAAGACTTGAATCAACAGACTTTGATGTATGATTTTAACAGGAAGGAATTGGTTCTTACCCAAAAAAAGTCTCCTTCACAAACACCAAAGCCATTATCTTCCCTTGATCACACACCAAAAAAACAAGTATGAGAAAGTTTATCTGTAAGGAAACCAACACTTCTCAGAAATAATTCTAGTTTACTGTCTGCACTTAATGAAGATGATTCCAGTTTTCAGAGTTGTATAAGTAGCCCCAGTCTTCAAAGAAAGAAATCATCTTGTTCTTTAGATAATGACAATTCTGACTCTGTTCTTCCTGACAATTTATGGAAGTAATTGTTGTTGAATAGTTGAGTTTTGTAGTTTATCAAAGTCAGCACACGTCACGTAACACACTAAATTTGATCCAAAGTGATCTACCTAAACTCTGAAGAAGGAGAGTCATTTATGACACATTGGGACGTTCCATTGTGCACATGTGGTCAAGTCCATTCTCTGGACAGTGATTAGTCATTGGCACAGGAGATGGCATATTAGTGTGTATATATATATATATATACCAAGGTGCCCGTGGTGTAATGGTTATCGTTGTTGGAAATGGACACGGCGACACGAGTTCAAATCCTGGACGAGACTGATTTCATTTCACATAGCACTAATACCCTTGGGAAAGGTATGAATCCAATAATTCTCCCTCCAGCTATGGGTAAATAGTTGGGCAGACTAGGTTCTTCTCCCTTGTTGAGGCAACTTGTCTAGGAGAAGGAAAACTCTGAATTCAAACCTGTTAAACCCCGCCTGAAAATTGACCTTGTGTCATATCCTGCCCGAGCAGAGGGGTTGGTAAATATATATAAATACCAACTTGTTTAGTAGTAGTGCAGAGTCTGTATTATGTTACAGCCCGTTTTATTTTTGTCTGCTAACTGGACACTAGCAGGGACCCCTGGGCTGGTAAGTGCTATTATTATTGTTGTTATTCTACACATTAGTGTGGGGACTTCTACAATTGTGGTGTAATAGTTATTGTTGTGGGAAATGGAGATGACAACCTGAGTTCAAAACCTGGATGAGGCTGTTAGCATTTCACATAGTGCTGATACTCTTGAGAAAGGTATATATCCAACAATTCTACCTTCAGCTATGGGTAAATAGTAGGGCAGACTAGGCTCTTTAACCTTGGTATGGCAACCAGTAAAGAAGACACATTGATATGAAACTGGTTGTGATGGACCCGTAGCTTTTATTAAAGCATCCATCATAGAGAAAAACACACTTATATAAAACTGGTTGTGGTGGACAATTTTTGTTAAAGCATTCATTGAAGCAAAGGATATATTCACACATCTCTACTAAGGGTAGGAAGTGACACAAGGTCAATTTTTAAGTGGAGTACAATTGGTTTTATAATTGAGAGTTTTCCTGATTTCAAACCTGTTAAACTCTACTTAAAAGACTGACCTTTTGTCACATCCTGTGAGAGGATTAGTAAATACATATATGCCACAATTTACAATTATATATTTTTACAAAGATCAAGGAAAACTATTATAGTTAATGTTTTCATATCGTCATTTCACATGAAATATTGTTAGTTTAAATGGGAATGTGGGTTAAAGCAATAAAAGATATTTGGTTTAGACAGGAACGTCAACTTGAAATCAAAGATTTTTTAAACACTAAATAAAAGATGTCCTATTTAGTGTGAATTTTGGTAATTCTATAATAAAATCTTTTCATGTCTGTGAAGCCTTCATTTCTGCTTAATGTTGTACAAAATGAGTGTTTTTTAGTGTTAATAGAAATATTGTGATTTTTAGAATAAGTATATCAGATAAAGTAAGTAAAGTTAGCGACCATAGTCGAGGGTGACCCGAAGGCTCCCTTTTCGATAGCTACTACACCAAGGTGTAGGGGAGGGCGCTACTCCATTCCCAGGATTGCTCCACTTTACCCTTGAACCGTACCTTATAATGCTGAGTGTTAAGCAAGGTGGTATCAAGTTCCATTTTTAAAGTCTTTGGTATGACTCGACCTGGGATTGAACCCAGGTCTCTCGGGCCATTGGCGAACACCCTAACCGCTGGGCCAGTGGATAAATATGAAGTAACAGACAGATATGAACTAATTGAGATAGATAGATAGATAGATATGAACAGAATGAGAGAGAGAGAAAAAAGAGAGAGTGGGGGGGAATAAATAGATAGGAATGAACCAAAATAGACTGGTAGATCGATATGAACCAATTGAGATAAATTGATATAAACAGACTGAGAGAGAGAGAGAGAGAGAGAGATAGGTATGAACCAAAATAGACAGGTAGATAGATATGAACCAATTGAGATAAATAGATATAAACAGACTGAGGGAGAGAGAGAGAGAGAGAGAGAGAGAGATAGGTATGAACCAAAATAGACAGGTAGATAGATATGAACCAATTGAGATAAATAGATATAAACAGACTGAGAGAGAGAGAGAGAGAGAGAGAGAGAGAGATAGATAGGTATGAACCAAAATAGGTAGATAGATCTGAACCAATTGAGATAAATAGATATAAACAGACAGAGAGAGAGAGAGAGAGAGAGAGAGAGATAGGTATGAACCAAAATAGACAGGTAGATAGATATGAACCAATTGAGATAAATAGATATAAACAGACTGAGAGAGAGAGAGAGAGAGAGAGATAGGTATGAACCAAAATAGACAGGTAGATAGATATGAACCAATTGAGATAAATAGATATAAACAGACTGAGAGAGAGAGAGAGAGAGAGAGAGAGAGATAGGTATGAACCAAAATAGACAGGTAGATAGATATGAACCAATTGAGATAAATAGATATAAACAGACTGAGAGAGAGAGAGAAAGAGAGAGAGATAGGTATGAACCAAAATAGACAGGTAGATAGATCTGAACCAATTGAGATAAATAGATATAAACAGACTGAGAGAGAGAGAGAGAGAGATAGGTATGAACCAAAATAGACAGGTAGATAGATCTGAACAAATTGAGATAAATAGATATAAACAGACTGAGAGAGAGAGAGAGAGAGAGAGAGAGAGAGAGATGAACAAAAATAGACAGGTAGATAGATATGAACCAATTGAGATAAATAGATATAAACAGACTGAGAGAGAGAGAGAGAGAGATAGATAGGTATGAACCAAAATAGGTAGATAGATCTGAACCAATTGAGGTAAATAGATATAAACAGACAGAGAGAGAGAGAGAGAGAGAGAGAGAGAGATAGGTATGAACTAAAATAGACAGGTAGATAGATATGAACCAATTGAGATAAATAGATATAAACAGACTGAGAGAGAGAGAGAGAGAGATAGAAAGAGAGAGAGAGAGAGAGATAGGTATGAACCAAAATAGACAGGTAGATAGATA